>CM062818.1:146149494-147349494 GCA_031772625.1 Pinus tabuliformis | reverse complement strand
AAAGGCACACAAAGTGTACTATGGATTCTTGTTTGCGCAAAAAGGGCACTATTCTAACATGTCGGTACAATGCTCCATGGGATCTTTGTGGTGAATCAAGATTGTTCATAGATGATCAAGGAAGAAAAAGATATGAGCTAGCAAGAAATGCTGACAGGCTTAATGTACATAACATTGACCTTCTAACAATGTGGCATGCAAATGTTGATTACCAACCAGTGCTTCCTCGCTATGCTATGTTGAAATAAATTGCTAATTATCCATCGAAAGCAGAAATAAGGTCTGAAAGTTATCATCATATGTTAACTAGAATTTCAAATTCTATTAGCTCTGAGGATCATACTTTATGTGCATATAGAAAGTTTCTTGCAAAAACGACTGTTGACCGTGACATTGGAGCACAAGAAACATGCCATATGTTGCTTAAGATACCTCTTGTTGTTTGTAGTCGGAAATTTGTTTCCTTAAATGTTGGAAGAAAGGTTTTTAGGAAAATATCAAGGGATGGCTTGCAATGTTCATCTGAGAATACTTTCATTCAACATTATCAGAAGAGACCTTTTTTCCTTGAACATCTATCTTTTATAGAAACAACAAGATCTTGGACATTTGATAGCAAGCATAAACAAGATCCATGGAAGCCTAGAGATGTTCATGCTATTGTTCGGGTTTGGCCACAGTTTTATTCCATTTCTTGTGAGGATTAAGAGGAATTTGAAACATTTTGCTGGACAAAATTGCTATTGTACAAGCCATTTCGTGACATTCCTGTAGAAATTGGCCTTTCAGCTAAAATCATTATTGAAATATGGAGGAATTTTCGACATCGAGCATGGCATGTTGATCGACATCCATCAATTATAGATAATATTGAAGATGAAAAAGATGGTGATTTTTCTAACCAGGAAATGAATCTTGAAGATGATTTTCAAGAATGGAAGATTTTCTCTCATTTGGTTCCACCAAACGATGTGAATGTTTATGATCTTCACACCCTTGGTCAAAGGGACTTTGATATATCCTTTGACTGGGAAAGTACAACTATTTCTGATGATGTTGCAAAGGAAGCTATTAATTTTATACAAAATGCAAAATCAATGGTTGATATTGTTGGCCTTTCAAAAAAAACATTTGCATCTCCAGATTATTTGTTGGAAAAACAATGACTTGCTTCTGAAATTTTTTAAAGGCACCTTGCTGAATATGAGATTCGTGAAGCTCTTCTTATGATTATTCAAGGGACTATGGGCATTGCGAAGTCTTCCCTTATCCATTGTATTTTTTAAGCTATTTCTAATTCATTAAGTGATGGAAGAAGCCCTTTTCTTCTTCTTGCCCCAACAAGAATAGCTACTTTTAATATACATGCAAAAATAATACACTCAGCTCTAAAAATTCCAATTAAAGATATGCAGCCACTACAGGGGCAGTCACTTGTACTATTCCAAGAAGAAATGCAACATGTTAGATATATATTGATTCACGAAATGAGCTTTCTAGGATCAAATTTGTTTATGCAAATAGATGCTCGATTATGAGAAGAATTTCTAGAGAAAAATAATTGTCCTCTTGGTGGTAGATCCATCATCCTTGTGGGTGACCTTGGGCAACTACCTCCTGTTAGAGATAAGCCTTTGTATGTAGGTAATACAGCAGGGAAAGTCTTGTGGAACAAATTCAACATTGTTGTCACTTTTGACACAATCTTTCCCTAACAAGGGAATAATGAGAAACAATCTTGTTTTCGTAGAGTCCTCAATAACATAAGAAATGTAGAACTCGTTCTTTGAGATTGGGAGTTTCTTACGTCTCGGGCTGATATCAGGTTGCATCCTAGAGAAAAATATTTATTTAATGTAGCATTTCACATGTTTCCAACAAATAATTTGGTCTCCTTGCAAAATAGGCATATGTTAAAACCATTAAATTCTCTAATTTCATGATGTGTTGTTGAGTATTCAAGACGTTCAGAAATCGGTGGTTTTGATGATGACCAATTGGACCGTGAAGTTTTGTTGTGTCGTGGTCAGTGTGTTATGTTGACATGTAATTTATGGGTTGAAGCTGGCTTGGTGAATGGTGCACTTGGTTTTGTTAAGGATATATTCTATCCACCTACCTCTAAGCCACCTCAACCTCCAATGTTCACAAATGTTGCTTTTGATAAGTATGTTGGTGTTCCAATTGATGCAAGCAATCCAAACATTGTCCCTATCACCCCAGTGATAAGAGGAAATCGAAAACAAATTCCTTTGAAGATGGCATGGGCTGTTACAATTAGAAAGTCACAGGGACTGACTTCAAAATGAGCGTCAGTTGATATCAGGAATAAAGAGGAGTAAGGCCTTACCTTCACAACCATATCAAGAGTGAAATCAATAGATAGTTTACGCATTGCACGGCCTTTTTCTTTCCAACATTATGCCAAGATGAAAGATAGCGCATATGTTACAATTAGGAAGAAGGAGGAGCAATTGAAGTCCATATCACTATGAAATAAAACTAATAACATTGTGATCTTCTTTATAGTTTTGAAAGTCAATTTTGTAGTGGAATTATTTGATGTAAACAAAACAAAAAAATATATGTTAAGACTCAATGTTCTTTCTGTGGTTGCAATGTTGGTTAAATTGGTTATTTTAAACACTAATGTTGTTTTTATGTACAAAGTTGTATATATTTGGTCTTAAAATGTCCTATTATGGCTTTTCTTCTTTAAATCCAATGTGTGCAATTTAGATGTGTTTTTTTAATTTATGTTGCTTTGCTCCAATGGGAGTGTTACTATTTTATATCTTTCTCTTGCATTTCTGATTGTTGTGGTCTTTTGTGTGGATCCCTTCACTTTGTTCACGTCTTTCATAAATGAAAATATTGTTTACATTTATAAAATTATTGTTGGGAAGTCATGTTCTAGGTGTTTATATCAATATTCTTGAGATTTATACTATTAATATATTCATGTATTGATATCAATGTATTTATGGCTTAAACTCTATTTACTGTTTACAATGTAGTGATATAAATGTCTTATTATTAATGTAATGATGATTTATCATGTTTTAGTGCTTTATGGTTTGCAATATGGTTCTTATATTGGTTTTGGTTTATGTTTGTTTTTATTTTTTTGTGTTATAGCATTATTTATGTTTATATATTGATACCATGGATTTACGGCTTAGGTTCGGTTTACTATTTCCTTGGGTTTATAATATTAAATGATTAGGTTTATTTGTTCTTTAAGTTTGTAATATTAATAATTCCTTTGGTTTATCATTTATTCCCTTTGTTTTATTAATCCCCACTATTAATGTTTAAATAATAGTCCTAAGGTTTAATATTAATCCCTTACATTTACAATGTTTATTCCTTCAATTTATTGATGTGCTACTTTCATAATATTAACAATCCCTAGGGTTTATTGATCCATTAGGTTTATAATATTCATAGTCACGTGGGTTGATAAATCTGTTGGGTTTAAAAAATTAATTCCTGTTAATCACTTGCCATTTTTGATCCCTTTGGTTTCTAGTATTTTTCCCTTGGCTTTATTAATTCCCAATGGTTTATAATATCAAATTATTCTTTTTCTTCATTCTTCAACTTCTTAATATTAATAATTCCTTGGGTTCATAATCCCTTGAGGTTTTAGTGTTAATCCCTTGGGTTTATATTATTAGTCCCTTTTGTTTAATAATATTGCTTTAGGTTCATAATCCCTTGGGGTTTTAGTATTAATCCATTGGTTTTATAATACCAATCTCTTGGGTTTATTAATCATAGTCAACCATGCTTGAATGTCACATTGTGACAAGGATTATGTCACCATGAAAATAAATAATAATCCCTTGGGTTTATTGTTCCTTTGGGTTTATTATATCAATCCGTCGGGTTTATTATTCATTTTGGTTTATAATATCAATACCTTGGGTTTATTATTCCGTTTGGTTGATAATATAAATCATGGTAAACCATTGTCAATCATAGCCAAACATCGTCAACCATGACTGAATGGCGCATTGTGACAAGAATTGTCTCACCGTCAAAATAAACCATATTTATTTTAATATTTGTAGTATTTATATTTGGGTTTACCAATCTTGGTTTTCTAATATTAGTCCCTTCGTTGAATGTCGCATTTTGACAAAGATTAGCTCACCATGAAAATAAACCATGTTTATTTTAGTGTTTGTGTTGGGTTTATAATATTAGTCCCATGGGTTTAATATTATTCCCTTGGGTTCATAATCCCTTGGGGTTTTCGTATTAATACCTTAGTTTTATTATTCCTTGGGGTTTATAATATCAATGCCTTGGGTTTATTATTCCCTTAAGTTTATAATATCGATCATGGTCAACCATTGTCAATCATAGGCAACCATGGTTAAATGTCACATTATGACAAGGATTCTCTCACCATGAAAATAAACCATGTCTATTTTTGTCTTTCTAATATTTATATTAGGGTTTACCAATGTTGGGTTTATAATATTAGTCCCTTGGGTTTAACATTATTTTCTTCGATTCATAATCCCTTGGGGTTTTAGTATTAATCCTTTGGGTTTATTATTAACTTGGGTTTATAATATCAATCATGGTCATCTTTATGTTTCTCTTGTGTTTGTAATATTAATTCCTTGTGCTTCTTGATCCCTTAGGTTTTTAATATTTATCCGTTGGGTTCACTAATTCCTTAGGTTTATAATATTAAAGAGTTGGGTTTATTAGTTCATTGGGTTTATAATATTAGTCCTTTTTGTTTAATATTATTCCCGTTGGTTCATAATCCCTTGAGATTTTAGTATTAAACCCTTAGGTAATAATAAACAAAAGGGACTAATATTATAAACCCAATGTATACAAACCCTAAGATAACTATTAAAAATACTAAAGCCTAATAATTATATTTGTATATTATTATAATAATATAATAGTATTATAATATTATAATAAGATATTATTATTATTATTATTATTATACAATATAATTGTTATGATTTTTTTTATAATTTTATATTATTATATTATTTTAGTAATATAATGATAATCTAATATTATTATGAGCTATTCTTATTATTAATTAATATATATCAGGAGTTTATATTATTAATATAATATTTATATAATAATATATATAAATAATCTGGTTGTTAATATTTATATAGTTATTAATAATCCTATATAGTTATTTATATAGTTATTAATAATCCTAAATACCAATAATAATTAACCCATTACACCCACAGTATGCATGTGAAATGCATCAGCCCATTTGTCCTAAGTATTTTAACTCTCTAAGGAGTCAAAATCTCTAACCTCCAATGGTTAAGGCCCTATTAATCAATATAGGCTAACCAACATACAATATTCACTTATCGAGACTTCACCCCTTAACCTTCAAATAAGACTTTATTAAAGCCTTTCTTTTAAATCCTTCCTATCGAACTAAAACCCTCTCATTAACCTTTATATATGTTAATATTGGGACTTTCTTTACCCTTCTAAACCTTCGTTCAACATATATATATAACCATTCCTTCATTAAATCTTGGTTATATATGTTTAAACCCATAAACCTTTCGTTGGTGCTATTTTCCTTTATAAACCTTTTACAAAGGAAATGCCCACAAAACATACCTTTCCACTTTATACGGCCTCTAGACAAATTTCGAGGTTCCACCTTTATCACTAATCACAATCGCCATAGTCTGCGGTCACATTAACATGTGGTTCCCATCTCCTCCGATATGCGATTAACCTCAGAACTCAAAACATATTAAATACACCATATAATCCCTTCGGGTCTGCTTTGTATGTCGCATTACTTCTCTGATGTTGATCTTCTCTCGAAAGATACAACGGTTCACAGTAGATTTCGGGTTGACAAGGCACACGGGGGTTAATCTCTCGATAAAGTGGTTTCCCCACATTCCTCCACTGGGATGTGTCAGCTAAAACTCTCGATACCGCTTACCACTGCTTTTCCGCCCGAAATACCACTCGAGGTTATAAACCCGCCCTTTTACTGTGTTAACTCCTACGCTCTTCCATATGTGATGACCATCGATCTACTCCTTGGGATGGTTCCAATAGTTCTTTTAAGTTACTCTGTTGTTTAATATGGACCATTGATCACTAAGATCCAACGGTTAGTATGCACTAACGCCTCACTTCTCCTCTCGTCCCTTTTTAACTTTGACTTTACGCTATTTTCATTGTTTCCTCTGTGGGTTTGGGGTTTTCTTCAGGGTTTACATTTATAATATTATTGTTGGGACCATTAACCTCGGAACTCAAAACATATTGACTACAACATATAATACCGTCCGATCCGCTCCTTTGTATGTTGCATTACTTCTCTGTCGTTGATCTTCTCCCGAAAAATCCAATGGTTCATGGTAGATTTCGGGTTGACAAGGCACACGGGGCTTAACCGCCTGATAAAGTGGTTTCCCCACACTTCTCTGGTGCTACGTGTCCTTCAAAACTCTCGATACCGCTTACCACTGTTTTACTGCCTGAAATACCACTCGAGGTTATAAACCTGCCTTTTTACTATGTTAACTCCTGCGCTCTTCCATATGCAATGACCGTCGATCTACTCCATTGGATAGTTTCGATAGTTTCTTTAAGTTACTCTGTTCTTTAATCTAGACCGTTGATCACTGAGATCCAATGGTTAGTATGCACCAACGCCTCAATTCTCCGCTTGTGCCTTTTTTACATTGACTTTATGCTATTTTCATTGTTTCCTGTGTGGGTTTTGGTTTTTCTTTAGGGTTTACATTTACAATATTATTGTTGGGATTTCATGTTCTATGTGTTTATATCAATATTCTTGAGATTTATACTATTAATACATTCATGTATTGATATCAATGTATTTATGGCTTAAATTCTATTTATTGTTTATATTGTAGAGATATAAATGTGTTATTATTAATGTAATGATAATTTATCATGTTTTAGTGTTTTGTTGTTTTCAATGTGGTTCTTATATTTGTTTTCGTTTATGTTTCTTATTATTTTTTTGTGTTATAGCATTATTTATGTTTATATATTAATGCCATGGATTTAGGGCTTAGGTTTGGTTTACTATTTCCTTGGGTTGAAAAAATTAATTCCTATTAATCCCTTGCAACTTTTGATCCCTTTGGTTTCTAATATTTTTCCCTTGGGTTTATTAGTTCCCAATGGTTTATAATATCAAATTATTGGTTTTCTTCATCCTTCAACTTTTTAATATTAATAATTCCTTGGGTTCATAATCCCTTGAGGTTTTAGTGTTAATCCCTTGGGTTTATTATTCCTTTGGGTTTATTATATCAATCCCTTGGGTTCATTATTCCCTTGGATTTATATTATTAGTCCCTTTTGTTTAATAATATTTCCTTAGGTTCATAATCGCTTGGGGTTTTAGTATTATTCCCTTGGGGCTATAATATCAATCACTTGGGTTTATTATTCTCGAGTCAAGCATGGTTTATTATAATGTCGACCATGTGATCCAGGTGGATGTTGGTGGCCACCCACCTGTCCCATTTGGACCCCCACAACTGTCTCTTTCAGTTTTTCAGTTTCCTTAATTATAGCACAGTTTACTATTTTTAGCAGTTTTTCGGGTCCTAAACTTTTGGAGCCGTTTTGAGGCCCTAAACGACGTTTTTTGGGAAATCCACCGCCAGCGATTTCTCTGATAAAAATCATCTTTTCCGTCGTAGTCCTCGGAGAGATCTTTCCAACGGGCTATCATGCGCGTCAAACGGAGATAATACGACCAATTCGCGACCCCGGGAAGTTGGTTGTCCAACTCACCCCAAAACGGGGCCCACAATTTGGCGTTTCATCTTCTAGGGTTAGGTTTTGGAATGTGAAGGGTTTTCCATTGTTTCTCAATAATAAATAGGCCTTCGAGCCTCATTGTAAAGACAGTTCGAAACAGTTCGGAGGCATGTAGCCGACACATCTCTTCTCAGAGATAAGCTACCATTGCCCTAGCTGGGTTATTTCTATTTGTAAGCATATTTCAGTATTCTCCATTAATGAAATGAAGTATTATTTCCACTGCATCTCTATTTTTATGGTTATCGCATCTCTGTATTTATGGTTATCTCTGTAATCTATTGCGTTCTTGCTTAAATCCGGATCAGTGGTATCAGAGCAGTCTGCTTTTTCTCTGTTTTTCTTTGGATGTCCCCAATGAGGTCGGGATATAAGGAGTTAGGGCTTGAATTGGTCGAACCTTTGCAAGACCAGCCTCGCAAATCTCGACGACCTCCCATGCCGGATGAGAAGAAAGACGAGGGGGTAGGAGATCCTATCAGAATCTTGCTCGAAGAAGCTCTCGAGCGGCAAAGGAACGCGATGATGGATAGCTTTGCGTAGATCCTTCAGCGTCTACCCAGAGGTGACACATCGGCTTCCAACAGCTACTCTGGAAATGCCACACCATTTAAGGTACATGTTAATTTTGAAATCCCCATCTTCAAGGGTCAAATAGACGGAGATGCCGTAGATAAATGGTTAAATCTGCTAGATGGGTATTTTTCTGTTCATGAATTTTCAAGTCGGGAAAAGATTGTTTTCGCTCTTCTCAAAGCAGCCCCCCATGTCAAGGACTGGTGGGAAACATACTGCGGGCAGAAGGATGAAAGTATAGGCTCACTGTTTTCAGCCGCCCCCACTTGGAATGACTTCCGGGATGCCATCAAGGAGCAATACTACCCTGTCAAAAGCTATGAGGACAAATACATCAAATGGACCACACTACGGCATGGACGAGACCAAGATGTACCAGAGTTCACAAATATTTTTCATACCCTTCACACACAGTTGGCTATCAAATATTCTGAGCTGCATCTGGTACTCAAATACCGCGGCTGCCTACACAGATACATCCAGGAAGAGATGGAGTTCTTGAACATCTCCTCACTCGGCACAGCATACCAATACGCTGTCAAAATCGAGCAAAAGTTCAAACAGAAGAAGCGAGACTTTGGATCTGCAAATCCGAAGCCCAAAGGACAAAGCCAAGGTGGGGTGACCCAAGACAACCCCTCTAAGCTGCAAGAAAAGAACAACACCACGAAGCCGAAGAAGGACACAGGAAAGTGGTGTGAGTTCCATAAGAGTCCCACTCATAACACAAGTGAGTGTCGGACCAAGCAGTCGCTGGTGGCCAAGTTGAAGCCTTCCGAATCAGATGCATGTTCTGACTCTGAGTCAGAACCCAACAAGGGGAATGACAAAGGGAAGCAGATCATTGATGCAGATCCCAGCGCCACTGTTGCTACTGCCAAGATCCAGAAAATGAGCCCGAAGATCCAGAGGAGGGGGAACGTCTTTTCCACTCACAGATGTGGGTGAAGGGTTCGCCGCTGCAATTCATTGTCGACAGTGGCAGCGAAAAGAACCTCATTTCAGCAGAGGTCGTGAAGCGGTTGGGCCTACCAACTACACCACACCCACAACCATACACTATCAGTTGGCTTCATGAAGGATGAGATCTCAAAGTTCACGAGCAGTGCCACCTTCCCTACAGCATCAAGCCCTTCACAGACGAGGTATTGTGTGATGTTACACCTCTGAATGTTTGTGATGTACTATTAGGCCAGCCATACTTGTGGAGGCGACATGCTGTGTATGAGTCAAGGCCTTGCGCTGTCATCATTTCTTTGGATAATTCATTATACAGGATACCAGAGGTAGCCCCACCTACCGCCACCTCTTTGATCACTGCTAAGAGAGGCAGCAAGCTCATCTCACAGACTAGGAAATTTATTTTCTATCTGGTTCGCTCCCAAAGTAAGGGGAAGATCGTTGCTACATCCATGACCCCCATGAAGGGTTCCTCCACACAGCAGCAGCAACAGAGGGATACAATCGTGACAGAACACAGGAACAACTTCTCCTTACCCGGAGGGGTACCACACAAGTTTCAGGTGGGCGAAAAAGTTTGGTTACATCTGCAGAGAGAATGCCTTACCAGAACCCATCAGAAACTCAGACCGCTTCGACATGGTCCTTACACCAGTAACAAGGTTGTGGGCAACAATGCTTTGAAGCACAACATTCCTCAATTCCTTCGCTTGCACCAATTGTTCAATGTGGACCATCGCCGACCATGCTTCCCACCATTTCTGGACACATCAGAGATTGCAGAACAACTCACTAGAGACCCAGCTCAGCAGAAGCTTCCTCATCTCAGGGAGGAACTCAATGCAATGGGGACCATTGCTTCCTAAGGGGGGAGGAATGATCCAGGTGGATGTTTGTGGCCACCCACCTGTCCCATTTGGACCCCCACAACTGTCTCTTTCAGTTTTTTAGTTTCCTTAATTATAGCACAGTTTACTATTTTTAGCAGTTTTTCAGGTCCTAAACTTCTGGAGCCGTTTTGAGGCCCTAAACGACGTTTTTTGGGAAATCCACCGCCAGCGATTTTTCTGATAAAAATCACCTCTTCCGTCCTAGTCCTCAGAGAGATCTTTCCAACAGGCTATCATGCACGTCAAACGGAGATAATACGACCAATTCGCGACCCCGGGAAGTTGGCTGTCCAACTCACCCCAAAACGGGGCCCACAATTTGGCATTTCATCTTCTAGGGTTAGGTTTTGGAATGTGAAGGGTTTTCCATTGTTTCTCAATAATAAATAGGCCTTCGAGCCTCATTGTAAAGACAGTTCGAAATAGTTCAGAGGCATGTAGCCGACACATCTCTTCTCAGAGATAAGCTACCATCGCCCTAGCTGGGTTATTTCTATTTGTAAGCATATTTCAGTATTCTCCATTAATGAAATGAAGTATGATTTCCGCTCCATCTCTGTTTTTATGGTTATCTCTGTAATCTATTGCGTTCCTGCTTAAATCCAGATCACCATGGCACAAAATGGAATTGTGATAGGAATTGTCTCAATATGTAAATCAATGATGGTCGATCATGTTTATTTTAATGTTTATAATATTAGAGCCTTGGATTTAATATTATTTCCTTGGGTTCATAATCCCATGGGGTCTTAGTATTAATCCATTCATTTTATTATTCCTTTGGGTTTCTCATATTAATCCCTTGGGTTTATTATTCCCTTAGGTTTATAATATCAATCATGGTACACCATTGTCAATCATAGCCAACCATGCTTGATTGTCACATTATGACAAGGGTTGTCTCACCATGTAAATAAATAATAATCCCTTGGGTTTATTATATCAATCCCTTTGGGTTTATTATTCCCCTGGGTTTATAATATTAGTCCCTTTTGTTTAATAGTATTCCCTTTGGTTCATAATCCCTTGGAGTTTTAGTATTAATCCCTTGGGTTTATAATATCAATCACTTGGGTTTATTATTCTTGAGTCAAGCATGGTTTATTATGATGTCGACCATGGTCTGACATGGAATTGTCATAAGGATTGTCTCAATATGAAAATCAATGATGGTCCATCATGTTTATTTTAATGTTTATAATATTTGTGTTAGGGTTTATATACATTGGGTTTATAATATTGGTCCCTTGGGTTTAATATTGTTCCCTTGGGTTCATAACCCCTTGGGGTTTTAGTACTAATCCCTTCGTTTTATTATTCCTTTCGGTTTCTCATATTAATCCCTTGGGTTTATTATTCCCTTAGGTTTATAATATCGATCATGGTAAACCATTGTCAATCATAGCCAACCATGGTCAACTAAGCTTGAATGTCACATTGTCACAAGAATTTTCTAACCATGAAAATAAATGATGTTTATTTTAGTGTTTGTAATATTTATATTTGGGTTTACGAATGTTGGGTTTATAATATTAGTCCCTAGGCTTTAATATTATTCCCTTGAGTTCATAATCCCTTGGTGTTTTAGTATTGATCCCTTGGGATTATTATTCATTTGTGTTTATAATATCAATCCCTTGGGTTTATTATTACCTCATGTTTATAATATTAATCATGGTCAACCATGGTTGAATGTCACATTGTCACAAGGATTGTCTCACCATGAATAAATCATGTTTATTTTAGTCTTTGTAATATTTATATTTGGGTTTACAAATGTTGAGTTTATAATATTAGTCCCTTGGGCTTAATATTATTCCATTGGGTTCATAATCTCTTGGGGTTTTAGGATTAATCCCTTGGGCTTAATATTATTCCCTTGGGTTGGCGGGCGATGCTGAAACCTAACCTAGGGTTCCTGCAAGTCTGCTCACGGCAGGACTGACCTACTGCGCACAGAGTGCAGAGTTTGAAGCGCCGACAAGCAACCAGGGGAGACCATACGGTTCAAGGAATATGGAAGCCCCGCAGGGGGAGCGCCAGGGGCCTCCCCCCGATACGGAATACAGCGAACGGACAAGGGATGACAGGGAAAGGGATCAGGGCAGCAGAGATCATGAGAATGACAAAGGACAGAAGAAAAACAGGGAGATAGATGCCGAAGAAAGAAGCAAGGCAAGTTCATCAACATGCAAACCTGTGGCAGTCCATAAACCAAGAGTGGACTTTCCAAGCGAGCGCATCAATGCCAGAATACAATACATGAGAGATCATGCGTTAATCGGAAAGTTCATAGGAATCTGGCCAACGGAAAGAGCGCTGAGAAGCTGGATAAATACTAAATGGCATCCTAAAGGACATCTTTCGCTCCATTTAGGAGCCAAAGGTTTCTTCACTGTAGTCTTTAATTGCCTGGAGGATCGCAACAGGATTTTGGATCAGGGTCCGTATTTCTTTAACTCAGCGGGACTTTACTTGAAGGGCTGGGTTGAAAGATTTAATCCAGACAAGGAGGATCTGACCTATGCACCAGTGTGGATAAGGCTTTATTCACTACCGTGGGAATACTGGGAGGAAAAGTCTCTGCAAGAAATAGGAAACGCTATAGGCGAGTTTGTCAAGATCGCAGAGGAAACAAAGCGATGCAGCTATACATCCTATGCCCGGATTTGTGTCTATATGGATCTCAAGCAACCACTGCCGGATACGGTAAGCTTCTTTCATGAGGACTCTGAATGGACACAAGTCATAGATTATGAATATGTGCCCTTCAGATGTAGGAAATGCCATGAGATAGGGCATCTTTACAGAGACTGTCCTCAAAACAAAGAATCTGATCCCCAAAAAAGCTCTGATAATCAAGATACCGATGGATATACCAAAGTAACAAATCGTAGAAGAGGAAACAAGAAATCTACTGGCAACAACAAAGCAAATCCAGGCAACAAGTCCAAGCCCTCAACTAGCAACAGATTCGAAGCACTGAATAAGGACGATGAGCAAGAACCGGAGAAAGAAAAGGCGAAAGACAAAGAGACCCATCAAGATCAGCCAGGCGAAACATCGAGACAAGGAGAAAAGAAACATCAAAAGCAAGACAAGGTAATCACCCCAGCAAAAACCCTGCCATGGCACACGCAAGGTATGGATGTTGAATACTCGCAGACTCAGGAGAAATCCTCACAGGAGAGAGAGGACCCCTCGCAAGCACCTCAAATTATGGAAGAAGATCCGGAACCCTTAGACATAGGGGAGCTGGATATCCTGGGCTTGGAACAGGCTTGTAAGACAAAGAACTTTGAAAAGATAACAGAAAAGCAAGTGGATAACCTAGTTGAAGTGCTGCACAAAGCACAGAAGAAATATTCGCTAGGGGTCCAAATAGGAAGTCCATGGGATGGAAAATTTATCACAAAAGACAATAAGAAAAGAGGTAGAAAATCCACTCTGGAAAGAACAATCAAGGTTGGAGAGATTCTAGTGGAGTCAGGGAGGTATGCCAAACTGACCAGGTATTTTAATCCTCATCCCCAAAGTTCTCAATGAAGTTAATATCATGGAATATCAGAGGGCTCAACAGCCCCAGGAAAGGAAGGTTACTAAAAAACATGCTGATGCAAGAAAAACCAAGCATTCTTTTCTTACAGGAAACGAAATGTAGTTCAGATCTTTTGGAAAAAATAGCAGTGAAAGCATGGCCCGGGGGACATGTAATAGCAGTTGATGCTCAGGGCGCTTCGGGTGGTCTTGCAATCCTCTGGGATGCGAGAGTCATACAGTTACATGATATTCAAGCTAACAGAAATTTTATTCAGGCAAACTTTCACCTCTTAGGCACTAATTCTCATGGGTTAATAACAAATGTTTATTTTCCTCAGGATACAGCTCAAAAAGTACAGATCCTGAATACGCTTTCAGATCTCAGCGCAAATAGACCCCATCCATTATGGATTGCGGGAGGTGATTACAATATGACAACGGGTTTAGAAGAAAAACGTGGAGGCAGAAACAAGGCAAATAATGAAGGAAATTTGCTAAAGACCTTTATTCAAGATAACTGGTTGATGGATATCCAAACAGGTAATGGAATCTTCACATGGAGCAATAAACGAGAGGGAGAGCAGCAGATTGCATCGCGCCTGGACCGGTTCCTTATCTCAGACAACGCAGTTCATCTTGGGGGGGAATTCACTGCATCCATACTACCTGTCTCAGGTTCAGATCATTGGCCCATCGAACTGCAATGGAACAGGCCAGGTAATATCAGTAAACGCCCCTTTCGTTTTGAAGAATTCTGGTTCACTCACCCGGACTTTGAAAGGTTAGTAAGATTCACTTGGCTTCACTTCAATCCATCTGAAGGCACCAGGATGGCGAGATTTCAACAAAAGCTTAAACACCTTAAAGGTGTGATAAAAAGATGGAATCACAATACATTTGGTAACATCTTCACGGAACAAGCTTCCCTTAACACAGAAATGAAAAGAATCCAACAAATCATCATATCTGAAGGGCGCACAGAGGAATTAACCAAGCAGGAGCAAGTCTTAGAAACCAAAATTATAGAAAGAGCTAATCAGGAGGAAATACTATGGAGACAGAAATCAAGGATCAGATGGCTAAAAAATGGAGAAAAGAACACTAAATTCTTTCACAAAACGACGGTCCAGCGCAGAATGATCAATCACATATCTCATATCAAAAATGAACAGGGGAATAAAGTGGAAACGCATGAAGGTATAGAAGCGGAATTCCTGAAATACTTTGAGAAGGCGCATCAGGAACCCGACATAAATAGAATGCCAGCCATCAATAAGGTGATCAAGAATATACCAAGGATAATTACAGAGGAACACAACAGTCTTCTCCTCAAACCCATCAACTTAGAAGAAGTAGAAGAAGCAATGCGGAACCTGAAGGAAGGCAAAGCGCCAGGACCGGACGGCTTTACTTCCAATTTTTTTCACAAGTTCTGGGATTTGATAAAAGAGGAAGTATGGCAGGTGGTAGAGGAATCTAGAGCACTCAGATGGATGTATCCTGGATTAAATGCTACCTTCATAGCCTTAATCCCAAAAGGAGAAGATTCCAACACTCCAGACAAATATAGACCGATTGCGCTGTGTAATATCATATACAAAGTAATCTCCAAAGTTATAGCAACAAGATTAAAACCGCTGCTCCCTCTGATCATATCGCCCGAGCAATCCGGTTATGTTGAAGGACGCCAAATAACAGATGGGATCATTCTAACGCATGAGATAATTCACTCCTTAAAGCAATCCAAGAAATCAGGTATGCTGCTCAAACTAGACTTATCCAAAGCATTTGATAGTCTTAGCTGGGCTTATATCCAAAAAATCCTTCTTGCTTTTGGTTTTGCCCATTCATGGGTAAGGTGGATCTACAATCTTCTATCTTCAGTCTTTTACTCTGTTTTAGTTAATGGCATTCCTTCAGCTACGTACAGGCCTTCCAGAGGCATAAGACAAGGTGACCCCTTATCTCCCTTCATTTTTGTCATCATGGCTGAGGGTCTAGGTAGATTCATAACTGCAGCCAAACTTACCCAGCAATTACGAGGCCTCTCCTTCAATAACTCTCCCGTCTATACCCATCAGCAATTCGTAGATGACAATATGCTCTATGGTTATTCTTCAGTGCAAGAAGCTCGTACCCTCAAATCTATCCTGTCAACCTTTTCTGATGCCTCAGGTGCTCTCATAAATAGAATTAAATCCCAAATCTTCTTCTTTAACACCCCTGCAGCCACTCAGCGATCCATTGAACGAATCTTGGGCTTCACCACTGCCTCTTTGCCATCCAAATATCTAGGAGCCCCTCTAATGGATTCTGCCCTTAAGCACTCTTCTTGGAAGCAACTCCTGGAAAAACTTGAGGAGAGGCTCACTCTTTGGACCAATCGAGCTCTGAATATGGCCAGTAGAATTGTTCTTATTAAAGCAGTCCTTCAATCCATGCCCCTTTATCTCTTTTCCATCCTTGCGGCCCCCAAATGGGTACTCAAAGAAATCAAGATTCTACAGCGCAATTTTCTATGGGGTAGTTCGAGGCAAAACAGAAAATGGGCCTTAGTGAAGTGGGACAAAGTCTATCTCCCCAAAATAGCAGGAGGTATTGGGTTAAGGGACCCTGAGCACAGCAACAGAGCAATGGGAGCAAAGATCTGGTGGAGATGGCTAGCTCATCCCAACACTCCATGGGCCACTCTCTGGACAGCCAAGTATACAAGCAACTATCCTATGGAAGAAAGAATAAGGATGACTGAGATAAGCACGGGTTCAGTTTTTTGGAACTCAGCAACTCAACAAAGAAGCCTAATACAAGAACACAGTTTTTGGGAAATTAAAAGTGGAACCACAGCAAGATTCTGGCAGGACTCATGGCAACAATTACCTAGGTTAAGGGATATTTTACAAGATCATCAAATTCCAGAACGAGAAATGATACCACAGGACACAGTAAGAATGTTCTGGAAAATGGACACCAATCAGGAGCATAGGCAATGGCAAGATGCAGCTCATTTCTTAAACAACTGCCCCGAGCAAACAATACATTACCTCAATGCAGAACTTCAAAAGAGACAAGTCACAACCTCAGAGGGCATGGACATCCTCAGGTGGGGATACGAAGAGAAAGGAATCTTCACTGCAAAGGAAGCATACAAAATCATTATCCAAGATCGGCTCAACAAAGAAAAAATCTGGGAAGTCATATGGCGCTCAGCTAACTGGCCGAAAGTTTCTACATTCTTATGGCTTCTTTGCCATAATCGAATCCTGACCTGGGATAATCTCAGGAAAAGAGGCTTCTCAGGACCATCAGTATGCCTAATGTGCATGAAGGAGGAGGAAACTGCTATTCATCTAATGCAGACTTGCCAAATCGGAAGGAAACTCTGGGAAAAGGTAGCGTTTCGATGCCAAAGAGAAGGCAGAGTACAGGGAGACATTAAAGCGACTATGTGCAAATGGGAGAAACCGCCTTTTCAAAGCAGCTTACTCAATGCTCTCTGGCATCTAATTCCAGGACTTTTAATGTGGAATGTATGGAAAGAGCGTAATAGTCGAATTTTCAAAAATAAATCTTTGCCTCTAGAGCAAATATGGACTAAAATTCAGCAGAACCTAGTGGAAACTCTTTCAACCAGAGAGTGGCATGCAGAAGACTTCCCTACTACACCTCAGGAAAAAACAATATGGGATAACTGGGGGATTCAGATAAAACAAATAGTAACAGGGACAAAGAATTGTGCATTGCAGGGTTCAGAGCCAAACACCTGGATCCCGCCTCCTATAAACATGTTCCAGCTCAACTTTGATGGTGCCTCTAAAGGAAATCCAGGCAAAGCCAGATATGGAGGAGTCATCAGAGATCACAGGGGCAATCCTCAGTGTATTTATCTGGGTTCAATAGGCTGGGACACAAATAACTCAGCAGAATTGGAGGGTCTATGGAGAGGTCTGAAATTAGCACAAAAAAATGGTTTCTTTCCTCTCATTGTCGAAGGGGATTCACAAATCATAATTAGAATGCTCATTAAAATGCTGCACGGTTCTCCTGCTCACAAAGTAAGCAAAAGCTGGCGAATGGCTCAAAGGTTAGAGTTAATCTACACTTGGACGGTTCAACACCAAGCTATCTCTTGCAAACACATTAGGAGGGAAGGTAATAGGCTTGCCGATCTTCTTGCTAATCTTGGAGTGGAAGCCAAAAACAGTCATTTTGAAGGTCCTATATCTACTCTTGATACAGAGGATCAGAGAGTCAAAATTCAGGAGATTGTCCTCAGTGACATAGCTCAATTCAAAAGAACCCACCCGGATGCGGGTGAACTCTCCAGATAACCATGTTATACATCACCGATACAACAGCTGGCACATGGGCTGGCAGACGGGAGTGCTGTAAGGTACAGGAGGTTGATGGCTTTTATAAGCTCAAGGCATTCACATTTAATATGGCGCTGTATCGAAACCAGTTATACTTCACCTCACGCATGGTAGCAATGAAGGCGGAGAGGCTCTGGGTACTGTTACCAAGCTATGGCATTAATGCTCCTTGGCTCTTAAATACAATGCAGCTCCCGTCTTGCCGCAGTATGTTGTATGTCTGGTTTGGTAGGCTCCAGGAGTTCCATAGTATTCCCTCCTTGTTAAGCCATCGAAGCTCTCTCTGCCTGTATAAGCTCTCTGTGCCCGCAAGTATAATGCGCAGGCGAGGCATTCCACGGCGCGACAGCAACTATGGTAACAGAGGAGGCCGAGCATATCCGACTCCCTCGAATGTTAATCCGATTTCGGCAATTCCGCCTTCTCCTCAGTCGCTGGAAGTCAAGGGGGCTCATCTGAATAGTTCTCTTCAGACTTCTAGTCTTTCATTCCAGAGTGAGGTAAATAGACCTATCATTACTATCAATTTTACTGTTTCGGTGGCAGAAGAGGAAAGGAATTCCTCCAGTTCGGCGCCCTCTGACAACGATCCCTCTCAAGATGACAACATCCTGCTTGGGGATCTGTCAGGGCATGTGTATCGCGCGGGTAGTCAGCATGAAGACCAGTCGGCTTCTAAGCATATTCAGCTACCGCATTTCGTCAAAGAGAATGTCTTGGTCCAGGAACAAAACCCAAATTTGACTCCAGCTTGGATAGAGGGACCTTCTGGTGGTCCTTCTCATGGATACACTCGAATCATGCACCTGGTAACTCATCCCAACGGCGAGCCAGTGCTTGACGACGATGGAGGTGTAACCTGGTTAGCTTCGCCAAGTCCGGAAAGGGAGAAGGCACCTTCATCCCCGAAGCATGCTAGTTCAGATCAGTAATCTCTGGCTGTGTGGCCATCCTGCTTTCATGTTTTGTATTTTTGGTTTCAAAGGCTGGGATAGGAAGTTAAATGATAAATATTGGCATGCCCAGTTATCTGTTTTTGTCCACCTCAGAAACTTTTTGGTTTTAGTTGTCAATATAGGTCCAGACTTCCTCAGATATGTAAAATCTAGTATGCAGGACCTCAATGTAATCGCGACTGAAGTGTTATTTGGTAAAAACCATGTTTTTCCAGCTGAGGATTGGCTGAGGCCTCCTCTCGAATTGTAACCACTTTGTACATATTTTTATTTTCTTAATAGAATTAGACTTTTCCGAGAAAAAAAAAAATATTATTCCCTTGGGTTCATAATCCCTTGGGGTTTTAGTATTAATCCCTTGGGTTTATTATTCATTTGGGTTTATAATGTATATAAGTTGCGTTTACTATTCCCTTAGGTTTATAATATCAATCATGTTCAACCATAGTCAATCATAGTCAATCATAGCCAACCATGGTCAACCATGTTTGAATGTTGCATTTTGACAAGAATTGTCTCACCACCAAAATAAACCATGTTTATTTTTGGGTTTGTAGTATTTATATTTGTGTTTATCGATATTGGGTTTATAATATTAGTCCCATGGGTTTAATATTATTCCCTTCGGTTCATAATCCCTTGGGGTTTTAGAATATCAATCCCTTGGGTTTATTATTCCCTTGGGTTTATAATATCAATCATGGTCAACCATGGTTGACTCTCGCATTCTGACAAGGATTGTCTCACCGTCAAAATAAATCATGTTTATTTTGATGTTTGTAGTATTTACATTTGGGTTTACAATTGTTGGGTCTATAGTATTAGGCCCTTCGGTTTAATATTATTCCATTGGCTTCATAATCCCTTGGGCTTTTAGTATTAATCCCTTGGGTTTATTATTCATTGGGATTTTAGTATTAATCCCTTGGGTTTATAATATCAACCCCTTGGGTTCATTATTCTCTTTGGTTTATAATATCAATCATTGTAAACCATTGTCAATCATAGCCAAACATGATCAATCATGGTGGAATGTTGCACTGTGACAAGAATTGTCTCACCATCAAAATAAACCATGTTTATTTTAGTGTTTGTAGTATTTATATTTGGGTTTATAATATTAGTCCCATGCTTGAATGTCACATTTTGACAAAGATTGTCTCACCATGAAAATAAAACATGTTTAATTTAGTGTTTGTAATTTTTATATTTGGGTTTACGAATGTTGGTTTTATAATATTAGGCCCTTTGGCTTAATATTGTTCCCTTGGGTTCATATTCCCTTGGGGTTTTAGTATTACTCTCTTCGGTTTATTATTCATTTGGGTTTATAATTAGTGTTTGTAGTATTGATATTTGTCTTTACTCGATGTGAAGTTTATAATATTAGTCCCATGGGTTTAATATTATTCCCTTGGCTTCATAATCCCTTGGGTTTTAGTATTTATGCCTTCGGTTTATTATTCATTTGGGTTTATAATATCAATTCCTTGGGTTTATTATTCCCTTTGGTTGATAATATAAATCATGGTAAACCATCCTCAATCATAGCCAAACATCGTCAACCATGGTTGAATGTCTCATTGTGATAAGAATTTTCTCAGTGTCAAAATAAACCATGTTTATTTTAGTATTTGTAGTATTTATATTTGGGTTTACCAATGTTGGTTTTATAATATTAGTCCCTTGGTTCAATGTTGCATTTTGAGAACGATTGACTCACCATGAAAATAAACGATTTTTATTTTAGTGTTTGTAGTGTTTATATTTGAGTTTAATAATGTTAGGTTTAAAATATTAGTCCCATGGGTTTAATATTATTCCCTTAGGTTCATAATCTCTTCGGGTTTTCGTATTAATACCTTAGTCTTATTATTCCTTGGGGTTCATAATATCAATGTCTTGGGTTTATTATTCGCTTAGGTTTATAATATCGATCATGGTCAACCATTGCCTATCATAGGGAAGCATGGCCAAGCATGGTTGAATGTGACATTATGACAATGATTCTCTCACCATGAAAATAAACCATGTTTATTTTTGTCTTTCTAATATTTATATTAGAGTTTACTAATGTTGGGTTTATAATATTAGTACCTTGGTTTTAACATTATTTTCTTCAGTTCATAATCCTTTCGGGTTTTGATGGCAGGGTTACCCCCACTTACACCCACAACATGCATGTAAAATGCATGGACAACTTCTTTTCCCAGGAATTTAACTCTCTAATGAGTCAAATATTCAACCATGAATGGTTAAGGCCCTATTCATGAGTTCCTTTATATCGGAATTCAATCACCCCGCTTAAACCTCCTATTCAGACTTTAAACCTCCTCATAACCTTCATTATCTCTTTACCTGCATATATATAACCTTTCCTTTCTTTAGGCTTGGTTAATATATATTTATCACATAAAATCTTCTATCAGCACTATTTTCCTTATAAAACCTTTTACAAAGAAAATGCCACATAACATGCCTTTTTGCTTTATACAGCCTTTGCACATCCTTCAAGGTTCGATCTTTAACGCAATCGTGTATCATCTCCTCCGCGACTCACAATAATATAGACCTCCTCCACACCCGATATGCAATTAACTGTCGAACTTCACAAACATGCCCATATAACCTTATCGGAGCCTTTTACACTATTGGGAGCATTAATCTTTCGTGTTCCCTTTAGAAACCATCTGAGATAACAAAATATCGAAAAAAGATAGAAATATGGGAAATTCAAAGGAAAAATTTGTTGGAACAGAAAGGCAGATCTTAAATATTATGAACCTGAATCTATGAATCATCGGGTCTGCACCTTTGTTACTTTTCCACAGTGCTCCAACCTCCAAAACCTCCGATCCCTGATCAACGATCGCTCCGATCGCTATCGGCGTATCGATATATCGCATATTGGCCATCGGAGTATCGGGTCATTGGCAATTGGCACTTCCTTCAACTAGATCCCTTCCACTTGAATGCGCTGATCCCCGATTACCTTACAGCCCGATAAGATTATCAATTACATTTGATAAGGTTTCGGGTCTGGCTACCGAATTGCATATCACTCTTTCTTTTGGACAAAGTTCATTCCTCCCTTTGGATGATTGCGATGTGGCATTCAATAATAATATTGATTCTATTATTATTATTATAATAATTATATTTCTATATTACTATAATAGTATAATAATAATATAATATTTTTATAATATTATAATCAAATATTATTATTATTAATATTAATATCATTAGACTATTTATTTAATATAATGATAATCTAATATTATTATGAGCTATTCTTATTATTAATTAATATATATTAGGAGTTTATATATTTATTATAATGTTAATATGATATTTATAAAGTAATATATATAAATAATCTAGTTGTTAATATCTATATAGTTATTAATAACCCTAAACACTCATAAGAATTAACCCTATGTATACAAACTATAAGATAAATATTAAAAAATACAAAAGCCTCAGAATAATAATAATAATAATTAATAATACTAATATTATTATGACTTTATATTATTATAATAATATTAATATAATAATCATAAATATATAATTATCCAAGAATATAATTGCTATTATTTGTATAGTTATTAATTATCATAAAAAATAAATAATTGGTCTTTATTGTTCTTATTATAATAATATTCATTATATTATTATTATAATAATTACTATATTTGTATATTATTATAATAATATAATAATAATAAAATATATTCTTTTTCCTCAAGCAAGAGCAGGTCCTTCTATTCATTTAATTAAAAAGAAACATAATATACAATAAAGACCACGGAGGTGTGGCCCACCTATATGACAGGCCAACCAAAGCCTTTGTACCCGAGACATCATCTCAAACAATGGGTCGGGGGCCCACGAAAAATTACAAACAGTTCTCCTAAGATCGTGTGATCCTCCTACACAGATCTAGCGGTCGAGAATCATTTCGGGTGGCTAACAAGCACACCCTTTATCCTTCAATTTGGAACCAATGAGCCCAATGAACCATATTTAATAAGCCTTTCGGGTTCGTCTGGGGCTCTAACCTCTGAGCACTTTACCTACCCGAAATCCACCATTTGTACACAATTCCGATGAGATCGTGCGAGTAGCATGGAACTTAATCTCTGATTCAGACCTGAAGCTGGATTAATATCCCGCCTAAATAAATTCGGGTCCGATTTCCTCATTATCTTCCTTGTTGTTCTCCACATGAACTGCATGGGATTGCTACAATTACGCTGAACTACTTCCCTTTTATCTGCATCTGTGTCCCAATGATTCAAGGTCCATGTTCTAATCTTGAAGTAATTAGGGTCCATAAGTGTATCTTTGACCCACCTAATCCTGTTTGTATTCTCCGGTCTCAACACCATTAATATATAAAGTTCTAGGAGCAATTTCCCACCCAAAGGCCAAATGCAGAAATTAGGGGGATACCTAACCTCCTCCTCACACTTTGCCATATACTGCTTTCCTCTATGTACCAAAATTTCTTTGTCTCCCACAATCTTCATCCTACTCATTCTCCTTGCTCTGATAGAGCTCTCTATCTAAGGTCACTTGTCTGGAACATTTTTCCCTCAAATTTCCTTCGGGAGTCCCTATCTAGTCATATCCTATATTGGTTTTTGTACAGAGCACGCCTTCATTTGACAAAATATCTACTAATTTGTTGGTTGTTCTGCGTACATGGATGAAACTAAGGGTTCTCATGTTTTGCAGGTGGGATTGAATGCGTTGATAAACTTGCAGTAACCTCTAGTGTCTCGACACTTTGTCTAGCGCTGATCCATTACCAATTCTCTTGAACGAATTAATTATCAATTCAGAATCAGCTTCAATTATGATGTTGTGTAGATTTGAGTCCATTAGGATTTCTAGGCAATGTTCCATGGCCATGAGCTCTGCTATATTATTGGTGGCCTTTCCGAAATGACAGTAAAAGATAGTTTTTATGAAACCTCTTTCATCTCTTATAACTCCTCCATACCTAGCCATACTAGGGTTTCCTTTTTAAGCTCCATCTATATTGCATTTCATAAAACCCTGTGGTGGAGGTTGCCAGAATTCCTTATCAGCTGTTATATGTCTTACTATCTTGTTTGTGCCATTGGGGGAAAGCCCCTACAGTTCCAAATTTAGAAGTATCTTCTCATCCTGATCTTGAGGTTGGTTATCAGGGAGATTTTTTAAAAGGGTTCCTATAGTCTCTTTGAGATGTCTTATGATCTGAGTCATGATGCTCTATGGTGTCCCAATCTTTTTCTTGAAGATTATAATTTTGTGTTCTTTCTAGACATCCCAGATTATAAAGCCTAGAATGAAAGCCCATGCTTTGTTGATTATTTCATTTGCTAAGAAATTTTTCCTCCAATTCTTCAAAGTACTAGTAATGCTGCCAATGTCCCTATTTGTTTGTCTAAAGATTGAAGCCACCCAATTCCATAAGGTGAAAGTGAATGGGCATAGGTTAAGAAGGTGTTCCATAGTTTCTTCCTGTAGTTCACATAGCTGGCACCTTGATGGTCCAGCTACCCCTCCTTTATTAAGATTTTCCCAAGTCAATTTTTTTTTATGCTACACTAACCACATGAACAGTTTAATTTTCATCCAGTTATGGTTCTGCCAAAGGTCCTTCCATAACTTATTAGGGTTTGGGAAGTCTAGCCCGAGGGCTATTCACTTGGCCTCTTTGAGGTTAAAGTTTCCTTCATTGTTTTTACCCCATCTTAGTTGATCTGAAGATGTTGATATTAGGATATTTCTCTATTCCAATATGACTGTAAGAGCTTCTACCTGCGATTTCAATGGGGAGTGATCACTGTAAACTAGGCTCTTCCATTTTCTCCATTTTCCATCACTTCTTTCCTAATCCCAAAGTCATTTACTTTCAGTAACCCTTTATCGTCAGTTTCACTCTTCAGCTTGATAGATTCTTCTTTTAACAGTCTAGGTTCCTGTTGCCAATTATCCTCCCAAAACCAAGTGAGGTTTCCATCTCTGATCTCCCAGAAACTATGTTTTCAAACTATGGCTCTATTTTCCCAAGCTTTGTTCCAAATGTGGAAGCCTTTGATGAGTCCTATCATCCTAATGTAATCCCTTTCTAGCCAATTGCTTGCATATTTCTGTTTCCATACTTTGGCCCAACCAGAAACTGATTCTTTTAGCCATCTCCACCATAGTTTTTCCCAAAGACTTTGTTTAGGGTTTCAAGGTCATCAAGCCCTAATCCTCCATGTATCTTTGGCTTACATATTTTATCCCAGGCTACCAAAGCCCATTTCTTTTTCTCTTCCCTTTTGTACCAAAGAAAATCCCTTTGGATATTTTTGATGTGTTGCATTACTCCTTTAGGATTTGGAAGGACTGAGAGCATGAAGATGGGGATAGTTTGTAGGATAGCTTTTGTAAGCACTAGCCATCTTGTTATATTCAAAGACCTGATAGTCCATTTCCTGATTTTGTCATGAATTTTATTAGTAACCGGCTCCCAAACTTCCTTGCTTAAAGGTTTGTCTATTAGAGGTACTCCCAAATATCTAGAGGGTAGGATATCTCTTTGGAAGCCTAGAATTCTAGTGAGGTTTCACTAAATAGCAATATCAATATTAAAAAATAAAATCTTTGATTTTCTTAGGCTTACCTCTGCCCCACAACCATAGCAAAGTCGTTCAAGATTTGTTTGAAGGCTTGAGCTTCCTTGACTGTGGGTATACCCTGCAGCATGGTGTCATCCACAAATTGTTGATGGGTCAAGGCATCCCGATTTAAAGTGAGATTGAGACCCTGGATTTTGTCTTCTCCTTCAGCATATTTAATCACATTGCCTAGCCCTTCCATCATGATAATAAAGAGGAAGGGTGAGAGCAGATCTCCTTGTCTAGTCCTCTTGAGGGCTTAAAGGTCCTTGATGGTGAGCCATTTAGTAGGATTGAAAAACTTGGGCTGGTTATAAGGGTCATCACCCATATTATCCAGTTATGGTCAAAGCCATATGCTATCAGTACTTTCTTGACGTAACCCCAGCTTAGCTTATCATAAGCCTTTTCTAGGTAAAGATGAATGATCATACCTTCCTGCTTATTACTCTTAAGTGAGTGAACCACCTCGTGAGCTTGAACGATGTTATTAAGAATTTTCCTGCCTTACACATATCCAGTTTGCTCCTCAGACACGAGAGTTGGGAGCAGGGCCTTAAGCCTCTTCGCAATTACTTTTGAAATAATTTTATACACCAGGTTGTATAATGCTATGGGTCTAAATCTATCTAGTGTGATAGAATTCTCCTGCTTTGGAATTAGGGCTATGAAAGAGGTGTTGAACGCCTTGAGAACAGTTTTGTTTTTCCTTGAGTTCTCCAGCACATTGAGGATATCTTGCTTGACTATTTCCTAGCATGCTTTGAACAAGTCAATGTTGAAACGATCCATACTTGGAGCTTTCCCATTTTTCATTTCTTTGATGACTTCGTTGATTTCCTCTTCATTCACTGACCTGTTAAGATTATAATTGTCTTCTCTTGTCACTAGCTTAGGATTGTGCTTTGTGAAGTCCTTGATAAATTGAGATCTGTCTATGAGAGGCTCCTCAACTATGCCTTGGAAATGTTGAACCAGAACAGTTTCTATTTCTTGGTGTGTAGTGATCTGATTCCCATGAGTATCTTTGATTTTTGAAATCCTATTTTGCGACCTATGATCCATGGTAAATTTATGAAAAAACCTTGTATTTGTTTCTCCTTCTTTTAACCATTGTACCCTCGATTTCTATTTCTAGAAAATCTCCTCTTGCTTGCATAAGCCTTCCCATTCTTGTTGAACATAATCCACTTGTTCCTTTCTCTCCTCGATGAAGCCCTCTGTAATGATGGTTGGGTTAATTTCCTATAGTTTCCATTCTGCTACTCTTTTGGCTTCGAACATATTGCCAAACTCATTCTTATTCCAATCTTTAAGCCTTTGTTTGACGTCTTTCAATCTTTGATGCAGAAGGAACATTTTAGTACCCTAAACTTGCATATCTTCTGTCCACCATCTTTCAATATTGCTGATGAAGTCCGGATGGGTAAGCCAAACGTTTTCAAACCTAAAAGGTTTGTTTCTTGGAGTTCCTATAAAGGACGCTTCAAGTTGAATAGGCCAATGGTTAGAGCCTCCAAAAGGAAGTATCATTGCTACCAAGCTATGGCCTGTGAGGATGAGGTCCTCCTAGATAATGAATCTATCAAGTTTAGAGGCTTAAGCCCCTACTCCCTCTTATTATTCCAGGTAAAGATGCCATTACTTGTCTCTGTATCTACAAGCTTCATGTTGTTTATGAAATTCTAAAATTCTATAGAATCTTTGCCTAGTGATTTTGTTCCCCCTTTTTTCCGATAGAGACTTGATCATATTGAAGTTACCTCCGAGAATCTAGGGGATACCCGAATGTTTTCCTCTTATCTCCTCCAATGAGGTTAGAAGTCTGAATTTATCTTCCAGGTTTTGTGGACCATAAACATTTGTGAGAAAATAAACTTCCTTCTCCCCCAAAGGCTGGATGATCACTGATAAATAGTTCCTGAATGCTTCAGCATCTAGGATACCAAGTTTCTGAGTGTTCCAGAGTCTGAGAATCCCTCTTGCTGCTTTGTCTACTTTGACTTCTAGATATTTATGTTTGATAAGCAATTTTCTATGTATCTCTCTTATTTTTTCTACTGAACGATTTCTTTCCTGGATGAAAATCATATCTAGTTTTTCTTCTTTCATTCTATTGCTAGGATTTCTTTGTTTCCTTTTACTTCCTAGACCCCTAATATTCCATGTTGTGAGCTTCATTAAGAAAGATTTGTAAATGAGTAACTAGTTAGGTCTTTCATCTTACCTGAATTGATCATGATTTTTCCACACTCTGTCAGTAGCTCTTTCTGTCCTTTCCTACCTCTTTTCCTGCCTAGGTTCCTGGGAGCTAGTCCCAATGTTGCCTTCATTGTTTTCACCACTTCGTTGTCGTGACTATCATGGTTTCTTTTGACTCCTGAACCTTTTGCCTCAGTTCTCCATAGGAATAGCTGTTGCACTTTATTAAACTCCTCTTGAGCTAGCGAAGCCATTCCTTTGGTAGTTCCTTGCTCCAAGAAATTTTCCAGATCTAGATGCTCCCTATCAAGAATATTCTGCAGTTCATGATCCTCTGTTCCCACCTCGCTTGGGGTCATGTCTTGGTCCCTATCAAGTTCCATAGTGTTCGACAAATCCTCCTTTTGTTGGTTGTTTTCAAGTATATCCTCTATGCTCTCTTCCTTTTCCTTCTCTACAGGGTTGTTCTCTGGTGTCTGGTTCACTTTATCATGCTCCTTTTCTTCTTCTAATACCTTGAACCTATTCTGACTAAACTTCTTTTCCTCATTGATTTTCTTTTGGTACTTTCTCCCTCCTTTACCTCTGTTCCCCACTTTGTTAAAGCTTTCAATTTCTTTCCCTGAGGTTGCTTTAGTTCTGCTTTCTATTTTGTTTAAGGGGCAGTCTCTGAATAGATGTCCGTGTTCATGGCATTTGCGGCATCTGAAAGGAACATGCTCATAGTCCACCACTTGCAATCGCTCTTCATAAAAAAATTCTAGAATTATTTCATTAGGTAGAGCTCCGGAGAGGTCCATCTCTCCGCATATACAGGAAAAGGAGGTATACTTTCCTCACATTATGGCCTCTGATATTTTTACAAAATGCCCTAGTTTATTTCCTATTGCTTTTAATGCTTCTCTCTGCCAATAATCCAGAGGTAGTGAACAGAGCTTTACCCAAACTGGGACTGAAGCAAATGTCTCATGCTTCGAGACACAATTTATCACCCAAGGCCGCATATAGAGGCCTGCAACAACATAAAACTACGACCCTCCTTCAAACACCCTCTCTTTATACTCTATGTTTGTAAAAACTACAATTAAGAAACCCTTGGATCCAAGGTGCAGATCTATATCTCCCTTAGGTTTCCAATGATTCTTTATCCATGTATGTAAAGCCTTCTCTGTTGGCCATAACCCCATGAATTTAAAAATGACTACATAAGTCGCCATGTGTTCCCTATGTGCTTGGAGCACTAAACCACTTAACACCACTCGGGGTGTGATGGTTGACTTATGCTTACAAGGTCCAGTCTGATTTCTGGTGTCAGCATTCTGATTTTCTCCTTCTATTCACTTCTCTCATCTGACTTCTTCCTGCATATCCTTTTGCCCCTGTGAGCTTCTGTTTTCGTGTTTCCCTCCTCCTAAAACCCCGGTTTTAGCCCCCAGTGGTTCCTTGAATTGATTAGAGAGTGCCTGACTGTAGAAGTGAGTGGAACTCCTACCTCCCACCTCTCCATGGTGCCCAACACTGAACTTCTACTGCAAACCCTAGCTTTGCGTGTTTTCTATCAGCCTCGTCCGTAACATCAATAATAAAATATTACTATTATATTATAATCAAATATTATTAATAACTATTTAAATGTTAACCACCAAATTATTTCTATATATTATTATATAAATATTATATTAATAATATAAACTCCTAATATTAAGAATTTATATTACTATTATGATATTAATATAATATTTATAGAGTTATATATATAAATAATCTAATTGTTAATATTTATATAGTTATTAATAATTTTATATAGTTATTTATATAGTTATTAATAATACTAAATATCCATAATAATTATTAATGTGGTTGATATAAGCCTTTTGGCCTATATTAACCACATTGGAAAATATGGTTGTATATATGCTTGATGTAAACCTATAGGGTCATATCCCAATATGCCAATATGGTTGTGCTAGGTAAACAAAATCTTAAATGAAGCAGTAATCCATGTTATGTGGCTCTGACTTATTCTGTATTTTATTACAAAACGATAAATCAAACAGGAATCTACTTCGTTCTGCTTCTATCAGTTGCAATGATTTCTCACTCTTGAGTCGTATATAGAATAATTTTGAACGTGAAATTCTACAATGCTCAAAATCAATTTGCGCGCTGATCTAAATCAGGGTGTCGTATGGAATCCAGGACTCCCCTTGCTTTGTGGTCTCTCGAAGTCAGTTGATTCATAAACTCAGCGAAGTTTGTCTAGCGGTAGAGTGCAGGGTGGTGTTCATCAACAAGTTCGGCCGCTGGAGCAATTTTTGCTTCGAAAGGCATGCTCAGCAAAGCCGCCACAGAAATACGAAATTTTTCTGCGTTGACCACCACTCGATGCACCACGTTCTTGTATCTTCCATTGCTTAGAATCTGTAAGTATCATATATTGTATCAAAAAATATAATTTAATGGGTATTTTAAGCAATGTATAAAAATTAATGAGTGAGTATTAGTAAGTACGTACCTCTACGTGATCACCGATGTCTACTATGAAAGAGTTGGCCAATGGTCGTATTGCCTTCCACTGGCCATCGTGCAACAGAATCCTGGAAAAAAAAGAATGGTAAGGCAAGCATTGCCTGAATGTGGTGGCATGCCTAAGGTAAGCTCTGGTTCTGGACAAGCAGGAAAGTAATTGAGAACCGTAACCTGGTTGCTGTCATCGCTAAAACCGCTTTCTTATATATTTGTTATAGCGCAATCCCAAGCTCGCCACTATTGCGCTCATTATCTTCACACCCAACCACCTTACCCTTTTGCTGTATGTTGACACCACCTTCCTGCAGTTTTGTTATACTCATCGTTAGATAATAATAAATTTTATTCATATTCAAATATTTTTCTGATAAATCCATTCATGTTTATGAGAAACATTTTGTGGTTCAAACTCTATTCAATTCATTAAATTTTCTGATCAATTTTCATCGAGACTCACCGATAATCAGAAGGGTTTGAAGGCTAGAGTGGAAGCATTTTGTGGAGGGGATGGCAATAGTGCTTCAAAAAATCTCTCCAACAGTAAACTTGATCTTTCAAATAATTGAAATGGGTGCCGTACCTAACTGCCTTGGTCATGTCTTCAGAAATAAACTTGTTCCTTTCTTTCCTGGGCAGCTCGAAAAACTCCCATGCTACTTCCATCAGATCGCTTATCAACGATTCTTCCAGGTTAATCACCTGTAAATTTATTTTAAAGAATCAACCACTTCCTATATTAAACACATTCTACCCAGATTCCAAAGATTTATGTGAGTAAGAAGATAATTTATACATGAAAAAAACTGGTTTCTTGGCAGTGATTGCCAATGGCAGAGACAACTGGAAAGAGGTTAGTGCCTTCCAAGACTGAAATGTTTGGTAGGTATCTCGAGGAAAGGCTTGCACCTCGAGTGATTTGATCTCTAGGTGCTTGATACATCAGATGGATCTAGAATGCTTATATATTATTATATAATATCTACATTTGTATTTATGCGTCTCTTGCTTATTAGGGCTCTCTATCTCACCCTTCAAACATACACACTCTCTCTCCATATGTATCTCTCTCTCCCACTTCCTCTCTACCTCTCTCTTTTCCCTTTATCCTTTAGTCTCTTCCCCTTCTCTCCTCTCTCTCTCTTTCATTCTCTCTCCCTTCCCCGGGTTCTTCTCTTTCCCCCACCCTATCCATCACTCCCTAGCACTACCCCCTCTCTTTCTACGTTTTTCCCTCTATGTCTTTCTCCTTCCTTCCCTCTCTTTCTCCCCCTACAACTCCATCTCTCTCTTTAGTCGTATCTCTCCCTTCCTCTCCCTCTATCTCCCCCCCCATCACTCTCTCTCTTTCTCTACCCCCTCCATCTTTGTGCCTCCCTCTCTCTCTTGCCCTCCTCTCCCTATCTCTCCCCTCCTCTTCTCTCTCTTCACTTTTTTCTTCTCTCCCTCACTCTCTCTCCATCTCTCCCTTGTCACTCCCTCTCTCTCACCACCTCTATCTCTTTATGTCTTTGTTCTTTCCTCCCTCTCCCCCACCAAATCTATTTCTCTCTCTCTCTCCCCCTCTCCCCTTCTCACCCCCTTCTCTTCCTTCCCATCTCTTGCCTCCCTCTTTCCATCTCCTCGATCACTCTCTCTTCCTCTCTTCCTCTCTCTCTCCACCCTCTAGCTTTGACCCTAGCTCCCTCCCTCTCTCCCGCGACCTCTCTTCCATTCACTTTGCTTGTTATCCTCCCTTGGACCCTTAGTTAAGATAGATCTACGTTGGTTCTTACTAATACTATTTTGTTATGTCAATTTCACATCTTTAATAATAAAAGTAATCTCATTTTTTGTTTTGTTAAAACCTTAATTTTATTCCTTGAGAATATTTTTAGTAGTACTTATGATAAAGGGTTTAGATATGTCTCATTCAATTAAAAAAATGTTATAAAATTAAAATGAAATAAAATAATTTTATTGTGAGATAATTTATAGTTTTTGGGCATGTGGTATAGAAAAAGAAGGTATTGGCCCATGGTATTGTAACAAATCATATTTACAAGTTAATAATATCCATGGTAAAGTGGGGATGGATATTCATGGTTAAGAATCATGTCATATTATCATAAGATATTGTGATTGTGAAATAAGTTATAATTTTTTGGTATGTCGTATTGTTAATCAATGGTGTTATCCCATGTTATTGTAACAAATCATGTTCACAAGTTCATAATGTCACTCACAAAGTGGGGTGAATACCCATGATTAAGAATCATGTCATACTATTATAAAATATTTTGATTGTGAAATAAGTTATATTTTTTGGGCATGTGGTATTGATAAGCCATGGCATGAACCCATGTTATTGTAACAAAGCCTATTTAGGAGCTAATAATATCCATGGTAAAGTGGGGATGAATATCCATGTTAAGGATATTTTCATATTGTTATAAAATATTTTTTTGGGGCATGTGAGATTGTAACAAAGTTTATTCACAAGTTAATAACAAAATTAAAATAAAATAAATTGAATTTTATTAGTTTAACTTTTTATTATTAATCAAGCCAACGTTTAAATGTTTGCACTCATCCTCGAACACTTTTAACTTCTTTTAAATTTATTTAATCAAACCGAATAAATCAAGCCGACATTTAAAATTTCTTATAAACTTACATTACACCTTCACATTTATTCTATATTTAGATGTAGAGTATCTTTGGAGGCAGTAATATTTTTATTTTAAATAAAAAAATTAAAAATATAATTAAAAAAACCAAAATAATCAGAATAAAATTAAAAAAACATAATAAAGAATTATGAATTTATTATATATATATATATATATATATATATATATATATATATATATATATATATATATATATATATATATATATATATAAAATTATAATTATGTTGAAAAATATTTAATAATATAAATAAATTTTAATTTTTTTAATAATAACAAAATCTATAAAATTAAAAAGGGGGACAATCATTAGTTTACGTTACTATTAAAAAATATATAGAGAATCACTGCACTGATCACTATTGTCTATAAAAGACTAAATTGCTTAAAGAAACAATTCATAAATGATTAGACATTGATCCAGGACTTTAATGATAGCTCAAATTTCAAATTTCTTGAAAGAGTATTGAACCTCAATGACCAGATAGATCTTGTCTTTCTAATTCCGCAGCTGTGAACTGTTCGAAAAACTGACACCATATGAAGGAGTTATCGTAATTTGAAAAAGTCAAGTAAACTGCAATTTCCAAGAACAAAATGAATGATATTTGGGAAATATTAAAAAAAAAATATTCCAAAGAATATTCCCTAGAATATTCCTGTTTGACTGACCAATTAAGACCTGACAGGTAGCAAGCCTGGAGGCTACCACGTAGCCCTAGAATGGTCATGTAAAATTTTGTTGGGGTTTGGGGGAATCGAACCCGTGACCTTTGGCAAGCTAGCACAACGCGCAACCAACTCCGCTCAAAGTGTTTCTTAACATACAGACGTAACATTGAATATTTAAGTTATGACCGGTTGCAGTTTGGGGGCTAGCTCGCTAGCACTCATACCTGCCAGTGGTCCATAAAACTGTTCACGTGTCCTGTGAATTAACCGCAGGCTTGAACGAATATACCGCCAATGTTATCCCTAACCGTCGATGTAATACCTATCACAAGCACGCCAAACACCGACGGTTAAGGTTAGTTCCGACGGTTAAGCTTGGCAGAGCGCTAAGAAAGGCGGATCTGGCCAAATTTAACTACAGTTAACTGGAGTTCGCCAAAATTAATGGAGTATCTCTAGGAGAAACTACCTAAAGGCACTCCAGGAGCATTTTTCGACCTAAGAGAGTGAAACAAGAGGCTAGCTAGGTTAACTGAGGCCTTCTGAAGCCAATGGAACAATCCAGAGAATCTTAAGAAGCCATCTTCAAGGAGATTTTCAGCCAAGGAGATTTTGGAGCTCAGGGCCACCAAGGGTTGGAGGCAGTTGCAGAAGCTACCAATTTCCGTTCTCAGCAAACCAACAACCATTTCTGACTGTAAACAGCCTTCTAAATCCATTGCAAGGGTTTACAGAAGCATCAAAAGACTTCTAAAGTCCTAGATGCTACAGGGAATTTTCAGGCAGCCCATTGCCAACCATGGAGGAAGGCCTAGATCGGGGATGTAACGCTCATTTTGAGAAAATGAATAGTCTATTGTTGATGTTTGATATGTGCTCGAGACCTTACAACAGGTTTCAGAGACAATTGAATAATTATGAGCGATTTAGTGCCATCAAGAAGCTCAAGGAAGTTCAGTGCACCAATTGAAGGAATAAAGTCTAAGGGATCTTAGATCTGTTTGCAGAATGATGACAACCATGACAGGGATATAGATAGTTTTCTAAGCCCATTGGTTCAGTCAATAACCATTGGATTTGAGTGTGGAACTTGTAAAAGAATTGAAGCCATAATCCCAAAGAGCCAAGTCAAATTGACAGAAGCTCAAGGGGACGTAACCCCCGATATTTAGGTGAAGTGCTAGATTAAATTTGTTGTTATGTGTTGATTTTTATTTGCTACATTATATCACTTTTATGTGTGTCTAATATCAGTAGAAACAAATCAACATAAACCACCTAAAAAGTTAAAAACAAACAAATACATACACCTGTTTCAAGTACTTAATTCCGCAATTGTCAACATAAGCTAGATCATATAATTGTTAAGCTTTGGAGTGCGAGGTTCTTGTAAGTATAACAAGATGTTAAACCCGCATTTCATATCAGGTGGTAACAGAGCAGGATGCTTGATTGATGGAGAAAAATATTTCTTGTTTGACTTGATAGTTGTCTAAACAATACAAAGGGTTCTACTGTTTGATTGTTTGTAAACTAACTATTGTTTGAGTTTGAAAAGGTGAAGGGAAAGCTACTGATAAAATAATTTGAGGAGAGGACAAGAAGGAAGAAGAGTTGAAGGCATTCTCCTTACCCAAAGTACCTCAAGACAATCCTTGAAGCATAAGAGGGTTTGTTTGCAAAAGGCTGCTTGAATAAGAATTTGATTCTACTGCCATTTAGTTCAGAAATTTGTCATTAGTTCTTTGAAAGCTTTGAGAATTTTGTTGAAGGGATTTTGTTCATTTTGATAATGACAACTTCTACAAGTGATTTTTCCAAATCCTCCTCTTTCACAAGATTCTTTGATGAATACTTGAAGCGAGATTTGTTCACCATGATGGATATGGTGAGAGAAATGAGCACCGAACTCCAAGAGCAGTTGAATTCAATGAAGGAATAGACGCAGTTTCTTTCTGACAAATTGCAAGAAATGGAGGGACAACTTCATATTGCAAATATGGATTTGGAAAGGATGTATGAGTTGGAGACACAAATCCTTGTTGCCAAAGAAGACTTTTTCAAGTATCAACTTGAAGAAGAGGTAAACAATTCTAGTTTGCCTTCAATTTCCTCTAAAAATGTTTATAATGGTTCTTTTGGAAAACATACAAGATGCATAGCATCCAAGTTAATGTCCAAAGTGGGCTATGAAGGAAAAGGATTGGGAAAACATGCAAAGGGTATTGTTGAGAAAATAATGGTTGAGGAAAGGCCTAAGTATTTTGGTCTTGGCTATGGACAATCTTATGGGGAAAGTTCCAAAGAAGTTATGAATGAAATTGAAACAGTTCTTCGAAGGAGTTTCATTTTAGGTTCCCTAGCTCAAGTTTGTAAAGATTGTATTCTTGGGGAATGCAATTGTTTGAAACATCATTTACAGGAAGAAGGTGTACATAAGCATACACTTGAACCAGAAATTTGTGAAAGCTCTAAATCCATTGAAGGGATTGATGGTGTTCCAAAAGGAGCTACTTCTTCATTTGATTCACCTCCTCATGAAGGTAATGAAGGTGAAAGAGAAAGGTATAAATCTGATTTCAATCACACTTCTTTTGATTATGTTAAGCATGGTAAATTTCCACATAAGCATTGGAAAATAATTGGATGTTAGTTTTGTGGTTTGGTTAACCATAGTGTTTCTAGATGTTGGAAGAGAATGGCCACATATAGGAAACTTTTGAAAGAAATAAGGCAAGAAGACAAAGGTTCATTGGATAAGGCAAATTATGCTGTCAAGATGATGAACATGTGTTGTACTTGTTGCCATAAGAAATGACATATTTCTGAAAGGTGTTGGACTCTTAATCCAACAATGCTTCCATGAAATTTGAAGAAAGTAGAGAAAGAGTATGGTAAGAATGGAAAGGAAGTTTCCATAATTTATGTGATTAAGGATGGTCCACATGTTGATATAAATGTGCAGTTAAAGGAAGCACCTTTGGTGTGGGTTAGTAAGAAATGGTTAGAGTTCTTATCCAATTAATGTTACATGTCCTTTGATGAGAAAAGAAATGTGTCACATCTATTTGCATTTCTTTGCTAATGGAATGCAAGTTGTAGGATGGAAAAGTTGAACATGTAGACTCACTTTATTGCAGATAAATTATATTCATTTCAGCTTTGAAAGTATATGTACATGTGGTCGAGGATCTTGTACTTATGATTGTACTTAAGAGAAAGTTGAAGAATCGAATACATGCATGAGGATGGAATGTATGAACATAGGGATGTTAATGATATCTTTGTATTTGAACATACATGTAATTGACTTGATGGAAAGCAACTGACCATCATATTGTTTTGTTTTTAACATGCATGTAATTTCATGTCGACGTGGAAGAGTTTATTTGGTCTCCAAGATTATAAAAGGGAGATAATGATGAAGTGTTTTATCTTTGTATAAGAATCATTAAAATTCTTTTTGTACATGCTTGCTTTGAAGGGTCAATTGTTGAAAGGGCATGTTTTTTGCGGCTAAGGATTTAGTCGATCATTTGTACACAAGATGTAAAGACATGATGATGATTCACATGATGTGAAATTTGTTTCTTTTGATGGAGCAAGAATTTATGTCGTCGAGTTGTCTTCTTGTATTTTGACATTGTCTGCTGAAGAAGATTTGTAGCAGCAAAGGTCGCCAAGGAAGTGGCTTGGAAGCAATGTTCAGCTAGCTTCTGTAAATTCTGAATTAGTTCAAGGAAGATAGTTCTTAACAGGAGAATAAGCACATCCAGGAAGGGAAGTGTCAACTACCTTCTAGTTTTAGTTTAAAGGCACTAGTCATACAGGAAATTATATGGAGGCTAAAAGAAGAGGGTATTTTACTCTCATCTACTATTCAGATCAGTATATCAGTCTTTTGGGGTCCTTTCCTAATGGGGAGGAGTGCTTAGATATTGATCCGGGACTTTAATGATAGCTCAAATTTGAAAGTGTTTGAAAGAGAGTCAAACCTGAATGACTGGATATATCTCGTCTTCCGGATTTTGGTGTCGCAAATGGTTTAAAAAACTGACACCGTATGAAGGAGTTATCGCAATTTGAAAAAGTCTAGTAAACTCTAATTTCCATTAATAAAATGATTTTTGGCTAATATTAAAAAAAGAATATTCCAAGGAATACTCCCCAAAATAGTCCCCAAAATATTCTTATTTGATTGAACAATTAGGAGCTGACACGTGGCAAGCCCCGAGGTTGCCATGTGGCCGTAGAATGGTCATGTAAGATTTTGTTGGGGTCCGGGGGAATCGAACCTGTGACCTTCAACAAGCTAGCACGTCGCGTTACTAGATCTGCTCAAAGTGTTTCTTAACATAAAAAGGTTGCATTGAATATTTAACTTATGACTGGTTGTGGTTTGGAGGCTAGACCGCCAGCAGTCATACACGCCAGCGTAAAACTGTTCACATGTCCTGCGAATTAACCGCAGGTTCGAACGAATATACCGCCAATGTTATCCCTAACCACCGGTGTAATACCTATCACATGTGCACCAGACATCGATGGTTATGGTCAGTTTTTGCAATTAAGCTTTTCGGAGCGCGAAAAAAGTTGGATCTAGCCAAATTTAACTACAGTTAACTGGAGTTCACCAAAATTAGTGGAGTATCTCTAGGAGAAACTGCCTAAAGGCACTCTAGGAGCAGTTTTCGACCTAAGAGAGTGAAAAAAGAGGCTAGCTAGGCTAATTGAGGCCTTCTGAAGCTAATGGAATAGTCCAGAGAAGCTGAAGAAGCCATCGTCAAGGAGATTTTCATCCAGGGAGATTTTGGAGCTTAGGGCCACCAGGGGTTGGAGGCAGTTGCAGGAGCTAACAATATCTGTTCTCAGCTAAACAACAATCATTCTTGACTGTAATGAGCCTTATGAATCCATTTCAAGGGTTTATTGAAGCATCTAAAGACTTCTAAAGGCTGAGATGCTACATGGAATTTCCAGGCAGCCCAGTGCCAACCATGTAGGAAGGCCTAGATCGGGAATGCAGTGCTCATTTTGAGGAAATTAATAGTCTATTGTTGATGTCTGATATGTGCTAGAGACAATACAAGAGGTTTCAGAGAGAGTTGAATAATTTTGAAGTAGTTAGTGCCATCAAGAAGATCAAGGAAGCTTAGTGCACCGATTGAAGGAATCAAGTCTAAGGGATCTTAGATCTGTTTGCAGAATGATGACAACCATGACAGGGATATAGATGGTTTTCCAAGCCCATTGATTCAGTCAATAACCATTGGATTTGAGTGTGGAACTTGTAAAATAATTGAAGCCATAATCCCAAAGAGCCAAGTCAAATTGAAAGAAGCTCAAGGAGACATAGCCCACGTTATTCGGGTGAACTCCTAGATTAAATTTGTTGTTATTTGTTAATGTTTATTTGCTGCATTATATGGTTGTTATGTGTGTCTAATATCAGTGGAAACAAATCAACTTAAAGCACTTAAACAGTTAAAAACAAACAAAGACATACACATGTTTCAAGTACTTAATTCTGCAATTGTCAACATAAGCTAGATCATATAATTGTTAAGTTTTGGAGTGAGAGGTTCTTGTAAGTATAACAAGATGTTAAACCCTCATTTCAGATCAATAAAGAAGCATGTTTCAACTCTCATCAGATACCTTTTAATCTTCAACTACTAACCTATTTATTATATCCAAAAAAATTAGAAAAAAATTAAACACTTTGATGAAAACATAAATAATTTAAAATCATACTCCACAACATACATAACCAAAAAACGACATTGATTAGATAGGTTAATGATGACACTCGTGAGGATCTATTAGTTCACTTTGTTTGTTGTTGGGCACTTGTCAAAGGTTAAAAATTCGAAATGAACCTTCGTGCTGTTGTTTTGTACATGCACATACCATAATTGAGCTATACAACAGTTCATATATTAAGAAAACTCTTCCGGTAGAAATCACAAGAATTTTTTGGCCAACGCGTTTTGAACCAACAAATGTGGTTTATCATGAGGACCACATGAAGCGGTAGACCATGGAAAAGGTTTAAATAGAGAGCAATGTAGAGACAAAATTTCAAGTAATGACTATATTTGAACAATAATATTTAAATTATAATATTAATTTATTAATATACTGAAACAAATATTATTAAGTAACAACTTATTAAACGGCTAGTTTTTGAGAAATAATATTTAAATTAATTGATTAAAACCAAATATTACTAGTTTAGGTTGAATACAACAAGTTCATACGTTAATAACTAACATTTTCATTTTTAAATCATTAAATTGGAGAGGCCTGGTATGCGAGTGGTGTACAACCATTCATACATTAATAACTAACACTTTTATTTTTAAATAATTAAATTATAGAGGCCTTGTATGAGAGTCTTTGGGACAGATTCAATCAACCTTATCTTCATGAATTGAAAGATGACAGGAGATGTTTTGAATTCCAAGGTTTAATGGTGTAAATTCATATGTATCTGTTTTTGTTATTCATTTTTTGAAAATGATGAATGTAGAGATGAAATTTTTGATAGTAGGGCATGCATATGAATTTTGATGGTTCTATTAACAAATTATGCAAATAGTGGCATTATTACTATCTCAAGTGATGTTGGTAGCCACAGTTACATTCGCAATGGAGACTCCAACTAATTGATCATGAAATTATTAGGAGATGTGAAGTGGATGCGTAGTGGCCAGCGTGGGTGCATGAGTAGGTATACATGTTGTCTTCAATAACCTAACGTTTAAATGATATGGTAAACAAGAAAGAAACTAGATGATGAAAATGAAGTTTGTCAAGTCTTCATCCATTATGATGTTTTTGACATTGATATCCTTCCTTCCTTAGTCAAAATTGTCTATAAATTGAAAAGGACGATTTTAATTGCAGGAATCCAGGGGTTTCTTTTATAATATTGTACATGTTTTCTCTCATATGGTCTTGAGTATAAGCTCAATCCTTAATGAAAAATCCTCTAATGATCTACTAATGGTGATAAATACTACACTCCATTGCAAAAGTTTCTAATGATATATTAATGGTCACAAATGCTACACGTAATTTGTATTTTCTCCTTTCCTGCCCCAGTTTTATCTGAGTCAATCTCTTGTCGCAACACTACGTAGGCTATGGTTTGGTTGCAATATTAAGTGATTCCATTCATTTGATCTATGCACGACTTATCAATAATGAAAACTCTATTATCCATCAATATTCATTACTCTCGCCCTTGTTGACCTTGTTTTAATCCTGCAAACTTACCATGGTCAATGTATCTCATGTCTTGGGGACTAAAATGTATTCTTCTGCACAACATTATGGATTCTCCAAGTTATAATGTGTTTTTGTGATAGAGGAGTTTGTATGGTCAAGTATCTATGTAATTTTGAAGGTCTTTACAAGGGTTTTATGGAATGTAGGAGGAACAAACCTTTACAAGATAAAAATATTTTTTAGCTTTGATAGATGAATAAATTATACCCTATAAGATATTTAACGATCTCATTTTATAGATATATAGATTGATAGAGTGTTCAAATCTATGCTAATATGTGCACTTTTCATAAGTTTTGAAATATAAAACCAAATCTTCACACTTATGTTTGTACTTTCTGTTGACTTCTAAGTAAATTTAACATCCTACATCCACTTAGGGTATTCTTAGTTAATATCATCCTACTTCCACCTACGGTATTTTACTCTAATGACACAAATAGCCTTAAAAAGGGAATCTGTACTTTTTTGTCTGCAAGGAGAGATTATGTTTTTGATAAATCGTGGCACATCATTGGATCCATGCAATTCATTCTTGTCATTCATAGAAACCAAGTCTGAACCATCCATGTGAAGAGTACATGGTAATCGATATGATGTCTCAATGAGTTTGGATACTCGACTTCTCGGATGTACCATTTACTACCATTTTTGAATTAATGAGCAGTGGAGTGGTTGGGAACAAGGATTGAACAATATGAATCTCGTCTTCATTTACCCAAGCTTAGTTCTAGCTTATAATCACAAGAACCATGAGAAGTCATGCGCCAATCACCTTACAACCCAACAAAAATATCATTTTGTGGTAAGTCAATAAAGAAAACTCGCGAAGGGTAAATCCACATTATGGAAGAAATGAGGTAGTTAAAGTAAATATGTACACCACCATTACTGCTTAGTATTAGGGTATAAGACTAGATATACCCTAGGTAAATTCTTATAGTGGAATGTGTTAGTGGATAATTCTAATAATGGCAAGACCATAAAGTATGAGTGCAATCCCAAGAAAGGTAAATAGGAAATGTAGGTGTTCTATCACTTTATGTTATTAAAAGAGAAAAAGGATGGTGTTTTTAATCCTTCCATGGAAAGAAGGAAAAGTAGATAATGGTGACCATTCCACAAAAACATTCATAAATACAGTAAGGGAATAACTAGTAGTAGATAGTATATATTGTTGTGAATATAGAAAAAAAAAAAAAATTAGTGTTAATGACATATGTGACAAGCAGTATCAGAGTGCTCTAGGTTCAACTCTCAGACCTAATGGGCTCTCTTGTAAAATTGGTATGATTGCATATCATTGTGTTATGTTATCATAGTCTCATCTATAGGGTTTTGTATGAGATCATGGTGCCTAAGAAAATGAATAAATGGTTGAATATGCATATAATTATCATAGTAGCAGAAAATATATAGTTGTTGCTTAAGGTTGTTGGGTTTTGAAATATTATCACTTGTTTAATAATAAGTTTCTCAATCGTTCTATGTATTATGTAATTCTTTCAAGCTAAGGAGGTATTTTTAGATCAGTAGACATATGTCAAGGAAAATATCCTCTTGGAAATAAAATCTATAACAAAGAGTAGATAAATGACCCATAGTTTATTATTGAACAATCCGTAATTCTACTGGTCTACAAAACACCCGAAAACAATAAAGTGAGAGTGTAAATTATGCAGTAAGTCTATATCTAATATTTCTATGTCTAACCAGGTTAATATAGGTGACCTCAATCTATTTTGATGGATTAATCCTCTGCCCATTCACCAGACTATTATGTAGGATGATATACATGAACTAGTAAAGGTATTTTCCTTTGTTGCGCAATGCACATGAAAGGTTTTGCCCCATTTTCTTTTCTTAAGTTTATGCTTCAACTCACTATTGACAAAGGGATCTTTACTTCTTTACGAATGGAACACCAAGCACTCTATAAGTCTAACAGAAATAATAAATGGCACTGTTGTCTAAGCAAAAGGAAATGGGTTTGACTATGATATATTTTAAGTCTAGTAATCTAAATTAATGCCATGTTGTCACCAAAGAAGCATTCCATATGCAAAATTAGAAACAGGAGTACGCTATACCTGTTATATACCTAGGGGGGATAATATGAGGTACAAAGGGAGGTACCCAAGGTAATAATGTAATAATGGGATGGGCCATAGTAATAAATTAGGTGGTTAACCCATATCATGTAAGGGACCACAAGTAGTTAGTAGTAATGTAATGGGCCCATGGTATTAGTTCGATGGTATGAGGGAACCACGGTAATGATCCATGCTATTGTATGTATGAGGCCTATATAGAAGCTAGAGACTCCACATGGAGAGGTGTCAAGGATTATTCTATGAATAGGCATATGGCTTGTGGAGTGTTCTCCTTCGTTAAGGAGTGAATCTATGGTGTTGCCCTACCTTAAGGGTTTGATCAATAAAGAATCATTTGATATTATTTCTTGGGTTTATTTATATTCTCATATAATTCTAGGTTAGATACATTAAACCCAAGAAATAACAAGATCGAAATAGATAGAAATGATTCTCTTTAATGATCAAACTCTTAAGGTAGGGCAACACCATAGATTCACTCCTTAAGGAAGGAGAACACCCCACAAGCCATATTCCTATTCATACAATAATCCTTAACACCTCTCCATGTGGAGTCTCTAGCCTCTATATAGGCCTCATACATACAATAGCATGGATCATTACCATGGTTCCCTCATACGATCGAACTAATACCATGGGCCCATTACATTATTACTAACTACTTGTGGTCCCTTACATGATATGGGTTAACCACCTTATTTATTACTATGGCCCATCCCATTATTACATTATTACCTTGGGTACCTCCCTTTGTACCCCATATTATCCCCCTAGGTATATAACATTCCACCCCCCTTAGCATGTTTCGTCCCCGAAACATGGGAAGAACACAAATAATAAGATCTACTCAAAAGAGTAGTCCACTAGTACCATGCACGTGCATCTAGCCATCCAAGAGAAAGGTGAACCCTTGATCTCGCTGGTGCCTCGCTTGCTTGAGATGGAAGTTGACCGTGGTAGCTCTTCTGTGTTGTTTTGTAGTAGGTGTATCATTGCTCCTCTCTATCTATCTTACGGGGGTTGTTGTCCTTGTGGCTAATTGTTTGCCATCTTGATGGTTGTCGTCTTGTGGGGTAATGTGCGTGATGATATGTTGAAGTTTTAACCCACGGTGTCATTTTCTTTAATTCACCCCTTAGTGGAGCCAGACTATTATGTTGTGGTGCCTGCTGTGGTGTCTTATCTTCCAATATTACTTCCACCACTGAGCCCTCCTTTGATGTGTCAGCACCTGTAACCTTTTCTGCTTCAACCTTTGTTTGTGTTTGATTTTTGATCATCACTGGCTCATCATCTGATATGTCAGTCCCTAAAACATCTTCTGCTTCAGCCTCCTTAGACTCTACCTGTTTATTGATGGAAATATCTTGTAATGTAATTGTCTTATTTTTATACCAGAGCTTCAGGAATTTCTTCTACACATTAATATTGATAGTACCCACTGATTCCATCCAAGGGTATCCCAAAACAACATCCATGTTATCCATATCTAAAGCATAAAAATCACCATGCAACACATACTTATCCATAGACAGCTTCAAATCTTTACAAACTTGCACATCCTGTGTGTTTTCAATGTGTTTTTCTGCCACTTGTAATTTTTTTGCCAAGTTGACATTTATGAGATTTTTCTTGCAACTCAGATTTATAGACACAATGATTTTCTCCTTCTGAATCAATCCATGAACTTGCAATAAGGAGACACCAGTAGAACATAACCCCTGACGTGTCTCATTCATTTTTCTAGCACAAGACCATTTGTCCATAAGTTTTTCGAATTCTTCATCTGAAAATTCGGACAACTGTTTGATGCCAAGTGAGTTCCACCACATGTCAACCTCTTCTGTCAAATTAAGCCATACTATAGCCTTCCAAAATACCCCATATTTGAACTTTATTCTTTGTATGAATTCTTCAATAGTAGGGCTATCATCTTTCCCTGTAAACTTAGGATCCGCCATCAAAAATATTTTGAAAAAAATTTGCTTACTTGGCAAAAATTTAAAATGGCCATAATTCCATCAATATTGCTCAGAATCCCTATTATGACCTATTTTTAGAAATGAAACAACCATTCTGCATCTGCCCATGTGTTAGAAATCTTGATCCAAGCACTAGAATTTCATATCTGCACTGCAACACTCCTGCCATCATAAAAAATTCTAAGAAAAGCGTTGATTTTAAATCAGCGATATCTCCCTCATTCGGACTCCGATTCGACTAATTTTTTTTTTTTGAAATTGGGTATTTTTTCTCAAATAATCCAGATCTGCAATTAGATTTTGTAGATCTTGCACTAGGACGTCCAGATCTGCGCCGCAAACTCTCTGCCCCGAAAAATTGTCTGCAACACCACTGATTTTTAGATCAGTGATATCTCCTTCATCCTGACTCTGATTCAGCTGATTTTTTTTTTTTGAAATCGAGTATTTTTTCACAAAGAATCCAGATCTATAATTAGATTTTGTGGATTTTTGCCCAAAATGTATGTATCTGATCTGCAAACTCGCTGCCCTAGAAATCCTGTAAAAGAAAAAAAAAAAATTCTCCACTTTTGCCCAAGAAAGTGCTCTGATACCACTTGTTATAGCTCTAATACCACAAGTTATAGATCTAACCCAGAAATATATGATAATAGAAATAAACCCAGAAATAACAAGATCTGAATATAGATAGAAATGATTCACTTTATTAATATCAAACCCTTAAGGTAGGGCAACACCATACATTCACTCCTTAAGGAAGGAGAACACTCCACAAGCCATATGCCTGTTCATACAATAATCCTTGACATCTCTCCATGTGGAGTCTCTAGCCTCTATATAGGCCTCATACATACAATACCATGGATCATTACCATGGTTCCCTCATACCATCCAACTAATACCATGGGCCCATCCTATTATTACATTATTACCTTGGGTACCTCCCTTTGTACCCCATATTATCCCCCCTAGGTATATAACAATACCACAATGGTGGTACTAAACATATTTACTCTGTATGAGTTGTTTGTGATAATTTTGGAATTGCTGGCTACATAAACAGTCCACTAGATTTGTGTGTGAATACGAGATGGGAGAAAAATACCGATTGTGAACAAAACTTGCCATTATTTATGCTACTCACATGTATTCCATGCCTACGAGATTAATTACTCTAGTCTTATGAATCAAGAAAAATACTGACGATAGAACTAATATAGTAACCTACTGCCATAAGTAAACGTTGAGTTGCAAATTCGATCTGATAGGATAGGGTACACGCAACTCGATAAGATGAATATGACAAGGATTGGTAATATATTAAAGATCTTCTAACTAAATGCATTTATTCATCACTTGAATTTCTTCTATACCAACTTTTCTTAGAACAATGTTACAATTCACAGCTTAGAGAATGTATTATAAAGAAGCTTGGGTGCCAAATGAAAGGATGCCTATAACATCTTTCTTTGGTGATTTGCTAAGAGAAACACACAACCCAGCTCCTTAAAGTTATTACAGATATACACAGACATGGGTGGAAAGTGTACTCAGTGTCTAAGCAAATTGATCTTCCTTTAACAATCTTTGGAAAAAAAACAGAGATACACATTTTTAGTTGGGTATCCAAAATAAGTGAATTATAAGGAATGTATTGATGAGCATACCCCAAATACATTAAGAAAACAAAAATTAAATAGGAAATGAAAAGAAACATGGGTATGAATTGTATCTAAATGGAGTACACCAACATAATACAAAGATTTATTGGCCAATATTTAAGCTCATGCAATCGGTAACAAAAACAAACAAAAATGAATAGTTGAATAGGGAAACCCTAGTTATCTTATTCTTACCAGTAAAATAAAAAAACACTAACAAATGGAATGAATTTATGATGCTATAATGAAGAAACTTAAATAGAAGTATGGGATTGAAGCTTGCTTGATAAAGGATTATTGTGACTTTTCTTCAAAGGTATACATGTAAGATAATATAAATAATTTATAACGAAGAAAATTGGGTGACAAGAAGAGTCTTTGGAGACATGAATTAATCAATCCTAAGGGATGGAGAAGCCTTGTATTAATGGTGCTATCTACACAACATGAGAAAATATACAATGTGATAAAATACATGTGTGAACAATCTAATAAATAAGTGATGTATATGTGGAATACGATAGAATATCACTGAAAATAGGGGTTAATGGATAAAGTAATCAACAAAAAGATGAAAGTATATAGACCAATTACAGACTATCAGGTTGGGAATAGTTGCAATATTGGTATTTTAAAAGCCAAGAAACTAGAAAAATAAAACATGACAGCTTTGAAATAGAGTGCCAAAATGATGAATAAACGATTAACTTTACGTAGAAATATATAAGGTCAAAGGGATGATAGCTAAAAATGAGTCATGGAAACATAATGTTTCTCAGAAGAAATTGAAGAGACCAATGAAAATAAAAAAATCCTTAAGTGGGTATTAATCCTAACTATACAAAATTTATGGAATTAGAAATCAATATAATTATTTAATCAAAAACTGTATAAATTAGAAGTATACTAAACTAAGAATGACTATAAATTGGTGGATTGTAATGATAACACCCAAAAAATTAGGAATCCTATTAAGAATTACATATTTACAAATAATATACATTTTCCACAGGTACCCATGTGAGATAAAATAGACTAGAGACAACCTAACAAGACAAAACACCAAGACTCGGAAGTTTGGGGAAAGAAAAACTCAATAACATCCACTTGATGAATGACGTACTGATACCAATCTTGGTAATGTGCTATGGTGTTGCCATACTGCTTGATAATGTCTTTGTACTAAAAGACTCCCTCCATAACTAGTGGGCATGTGGACTTGGAACCTTTTTCCAAATCATCCAAATGAAACCATTTAAACAATTTAAATGCATATGAGGATGATGTTAGTTACTCAAAAAAACCAATCTAATACTTAATCCAAATTTAATGGGTATACAACTACATCCCACACCTCTAATGATTACTTGAAGGCTTCGGATAATGATGATGATTTTCTTAGAGGGAAAGAGGAGATCCCACACCTCTAATGATTACTTGAAGGCTTCGGATAATGATGATGATTTCCTTAGAGGGAAAGAGGAGGTGATACAAGCAGAGGCTTTGATGTTTGTAAAAACAAAGAGGGCTAAGGTATATGTACAAAGTGTGAGAGAAGAAATTGTGACACAACATATGATGCAAATGAAAGGGCTCACAACCCTACTCATGGAGAGAAAGAATTCATAGATGATGATGGAAATATCTACAAATGAGACCGTAATCCTAGGGCCTCGGTTCCACGAGTATGTTGTGGACTTTTAAAATGTTGATATATTTACATAAATTATTGTTCTTTATATAATGTTTATGCTAGACACTAGTAGTTTGAGTTACCTACATGCAACAAGTAACAACACAAGGGTGTACATTTCTACATAAGGATCTATAATGGAAGCTAATAAAAGTATGTATAATGGAAAATAGGGAGAATATAATCCTAGGATATAGATGATCTTTCTCTACTTGAGGGATAACCAAGAAAACCCAGAAGATTTGCACTTGGCTTGTCTAGCATTAGTAGGTAGGTCCATATTGAAGGAATTATTCAGTTGAGATGATGAATGTGAGTGTGTCCCTTTCCTAGCTTTTTCCAAAAGGAAAATGAAATCATAGGCTTTTTTCAATAGGCAGAAATTATATACATAACTTATGAATTGTAAGATACAAAGATACACTACATCACAAGCTCTTCTGTGGATGATCCAGGTGGATATTGGTGGCCACCTCCCAAGTCCACCTGGACCCCCACCATTGTCTTTCTCAGCATTTTCAGTTTCCTTAATTGTAGCACAACTTACTATTTTTAGCAGTTTTTCGGGTCCTGAACTTCCGGAGCCGTTTTGAGGCCCTAAACGACGTTTTTTGGGGAATCCGGGGGCAACACGAGTCCATGGCATGGACTGGTGTTGCCCGTTCCAACAATGATAGTGCTCGGATAGATCTTTCTAACGAGCTATTGTACGCGTCAAACGGAGATCATATGCCAAAGTTACGACCCCGGGAAGTTGATGTACCAACTTACCCCCAAACGGGGCCCACAGTTTGGCGTTTCATCTCCTAGGGTTAGGTTTTGGAATGTGAAGGGTTTTTCCATTGTTTCTCAACAATAAATAGGCCTTCGAGCCTCATTGTAACACAGTTCAAAGGCATGTAGCCATCACATCTCTTCTCAGAGATAAGCTACCATCGCCCTAGCTAGTTTATCTTTATTTCTGTTTGTAAGCATATTTCAGTATTTTCCAGTAATGAAATGAAGTATTATTTCCGCTGCATCTTTGTGTATATGGTTATCTCTGTAATTTGTTGCGTTCCTGTTTAAATCCGGATCAGTGGTATCAGAGCGGTCTGCTTTTTCTTTGTTTTTCTTTGCATGTCCCCAACAAGGTCGGGATATAAGGAGTTAGGGCTTGAACTGGTTGAACCTTTGCAAGACCAACCTCGCAAATCCCAACGGCCTCCCATGGCGGACGAGAAGAAAGACGAGGGGGCAGGAGATCCCATCAAAATCTTGCTCGAAGAAGCGCTCGAGCGACAACGGAACGCGATGATGGACAACTTTGCGCAGATCCTTCAGCGGCTACCCAGAAGCGGTGCATCGGCTTCCAGCAGCTCCTCTGGAAACGCCACACCCTTTAAGGTACAAGTTAATTTTGAAATCCCCATATTCGAGGGTCAGATAGACACCGATGCCGTAGATAAACGGTTAAATCTGCTAGAGGGTTATTTTTCTGTTCATGAATTTTCGAGTCGGGAAAAGATTGTTTTTGCTCTTCTCAAAGCAGCCCCCCACGTCAAGGACTGGTGGGAAACCTACTGCGAGCAGAAGGATGAAAGTACTGGCTCACTATTTTCAGCCGCACCCACCTGGGATTCGTTCCAGGATGCCATCAAGGAGTAGTACTACCCTGTCGGAAGCTATGAGGATGAATACATAAAGTGGACCACGCTGCGGCAGGGAAGGGACCAAGATGTGCCGGAGTTCACCAATCTTTTCCATACCCTTCGCACAAAGTTGGGTATCAAGGATTCAGAGCAACATTTGATACTCAAATACCGTGGCTGCCTGCACAAGTACATCCAGGAAGAAATACAGTTCCTAAACATCCCCTCGCTCGGCGCAGCATACCGGTATGCCGTCAAGGTCGAGCAGAAGTTTAAACAAAAGAAGCGAGACTTTGAATCTGCGAATCCAAAGCAGGGGAAAGGTGCCCCTAAACCACAGAACAAAGGACAAAACCAAGGCGGGACAGCCCAAGACAACCAGCCGAAGCTGCAAGCAAAGAGCAACGCCGCGAAGCCGAGAAAGGACACTGGAAAATGGTGCGAGTTCCATAAGAGCTCCACTCACAACACGAGTGAGTGTCGGGCCAAGCAGTCACTGGTGGCTGAGCTAAAGGTTTCAGAATCAGATGCATGTTCCGACTCTGAGTCAGAACCCGATAAGGGGTATGAAAAAGGGAAGCAGATCATTGATGCGGATCCCAGCGCCACTGTTGCTACCGCAAAGATCCAGAAAAATGAACCCGAAGATCCAGAGGAGGAGGAGCGTCTCTTCCACTCCCATATGTGGGTAAAGGGCTCCCCGATATAGTTCATTGTTGATAGCGGGAGTCAAAAGAACCTCATTTCGGCAGAGGTCGTGAAGCGGTTGGGCTTACCGACCACAGCACATCCACAACCATACACCATTGGGTGGCTTCACCAAGGGCGAGATCTTCGCGTGAGCCAGCAGTGTCGCCTTCCATACAACATCAATCCCTTCACGGATGAGGTATTGTGTGACATTCCTCCCCTTGAAGTTTGTGATGTATTACTAGGACAACCATACTTGTGGAAGCGACATGCTGTGTATGAATCAAGGCCCCGTGTTGTTATTATTACATTGGGAAATAAGTTGTTCAGGATACCAGAGGTAGCACCACCTGCCGCCATCTCTTTGATTACTGCAAAACAATGCAGTAAGATCATTTCCAAAACTAGGAAATTTGTTTTCCTGATGATACGCCCTCAAGGGAAGACGAAGACAGTGGCCGCGGCCTCCAAACTGGGTCCCTCTGCATGGCAGCTACAGATGAACAAGATTGTGGAGGAGTACGAAGACATCTTCACCTCCCCGGCAGGGGTTCCTCTGCACTGTCAAGTCAAGCACTCCATCGATCTGACCCCAGGTGTGCCGCTACCCAATGGACCAATTTATCGGCGCTCCGTTCTGGAGAACAATGAAATCAAGAGGCAGATTCAGGAGCTCCTGCAGAAAGGTCACATCCGTCCGAGTTCTTCACCCTGTGGGAGCCCGATTGTGTTGGTACAGAAGAAGGATGGGACGTGGAGACTCTGTATTGACTATTGGGCGCTGAACAAGGTCACTGTCCGTAATAGGTACCCGATCCCGCGGATTGATGACCTCCTAGACCAACTAAAGGGGGCGAAATATTTCAGCAAGATCAATCTGAAGTCAGGATATCACCAGGTACCAATTGAACCCTCAGATGTGTGGAAGACTGCCTTCAAATCCAAGGAGGGCCTCTTCGAATGGTTGGTCATGCCTTTCGGATTGACGAATGCTCCTGCAACCTTTATGAGGCTAATGGATGACATCTTGTGGCCATTCACCAACTCCTTTGTAGTAGTATACTTGGATGACATTCTGATCTTCAGCCAGAGTTGGGAAGAGCACCTCCAACACATCCGACAGGTTCTCCAAACACTGCGGCAACACAAGCTATGTGCCAATTTGGAGAAATGCACTTTTGGCATGACCGAGGTTCAGTATCTGGGATACATCATTGATGAACAGGGGGTGCATGTCGATCCAACCAAGGTCCAAGTCATTTGAGATTGGCCCTCTCCAACCACTCTAACAGAGCTCCACAGCTTTCTAGGTCTTGCCAACTTCTACCGCAGGTTTGTGTTGGGATTTTCTCATATTTCTTGGCCCTTGAGTCAAGTCACCAAGGGCGGGGTGAAAGAAAAATTCTTTTGGTCTGAATCTCAACAGAAGGCATTTAGGGAGTTGAAGGATCGCCTCTGCACGGCACCAGTGCTCGCGTTACCAGATTTACAACAACCATTTGAGGTCGAGACAGATGCCTCTGACTATGCTATTGGGGCAGTCCTTACTCAACATGGACATCCAGTGGCATATCATAGTGAAACACTTTCAGACACAGTCCGGAAGTACCCCACTTATGATAAATAAATGTATTCCATTGTACAGGCCTGCCGACAATGGAAGCATTACATTTTGGGGAAGGAAACGGTCATCCACACAGACCACCGACCTCTGCAGTTCATACAGACCCAAGGGAAATTGCAGAATGATCGCCATCAGAAGTGGTCTACATACCTGCAACAGTTTCACTTGAATATCAAGTATAAAAAGGGCAGCACCAATAATGTTGCAGATTGCCTCAGTCGACAACCGATCATGGCGCTAACCACCGTGCTCAACTCTTGCGGGCACGAGACTTCTGATTGGCCACTTCTCTACAAAAGCGACCCAGAATTCGGCCACACATACCAGACACTCTTGGAGGGTCGGCAGGTTGCAGATTTTCACCTCCAAGATGCCCTATTATGCCACCTCGGTCACCTTTGTGTTCCTTCAAGCGAGCGTGCCAAGATGATTTGGGAAGCACACTACAGTCGGGCTGCTGGGCATTTCGGGGTCGAGAAAACAGTGGCAGTACTGCAAAACTATTTCTATTGGCCGAATCTTCGACAGGATGTTGGGAAGTACATCCGATCATGTACTGCCTGTGCCATTGCCAAACCGACCATTAAGAAGCAAGGCCTCTATACCCCGTTGCCTACCCCTAGTCGACCTTGGGAATCCATCTCCATGGATTACATGTCAGGCCTTCCTTCCACTAAGCATGGAAATGACTGTGTTTTTGTGGTCGTCGACAAGTTCTCAAAGATGGCCATTATGATGGCCTGCAAGAAGAATATCACAGTAGAAGCCACTGCTAAACTCTTCTTTAAACGAGTGTGGGTGCACTTTGGGATCCCACAGTCTATCATCTCAGATTGGGACAGTCGGTTTCTCAGCACCTTTTGGTCCAGTCTCTGGTCAATGCTGGACACCAAACTCACGAAGTCCACAGCCTTCCATCCTCAAACTGATGGCCAGACAGAGGTTGTCAATAGGATGATTGTGCACATTCTGCGCATGTATAACTCAAAGCATCCACGCACATGGGACGAGAGCGTCCCCTACGTTCAGCACAGCTACAACCGAGCTCTTCACAGCTCCACTGGCCATAGCCCTTTTCAGGTGGGTTTGGGATTCCAGCCACTATGCCGCATTGATGTGGCCATGCCACTTGCAGCTACTCACATGAATTCAACTCATGTCCAGTCCGAAACAGATAAAGCCACCAGCTTCATTGAGCGCATCCAACATATTCGCCAGCAGGTCCATGACATTCTTGAGAAATCAAATGCCAAGTACAAGCAGCGACATGATCAACATCGGGTGCCACACAAGTTTCAGGTGGGCGACAAAGTCTGGTTACATTTGCAAAAGGAACGCCTTACTGGAGCCTATCGGAAATTGAGACCACTCCGATATGGTCCTTACACCATTACTAAGGCTATGGGAGACAATGCATTTGAGCTCAGCATTCCCCCATTCCTTGGCCTGCACCCAGTATTCAATGTGGACCACCTTCGGCCATACTTTCCACCATTGCTAGACACATCCGACATTGCAGAACAGCTCAAACCCACAGAATTAAATCCAGATTGCATGGAACAAGCTGCAACTGATCAGATCATGGACACACAGATCAAGAACACTCGCCAACAGAATATCCAACTGTATCGAGTTGTCAAAGCGGGCCAACTTCTTCAGCAGGGCAAGTGGCTCACCAGGGAACAAGTTCAGCAGAAGTTTCCTCATCCCATGGAGGAGCTCAACGCAATGGGGACCATTGCTTCCTAAGGGGGGAGGAATGATCCAGGTGGATATTGGTGGCCACCTGCCAAGTCCACCTGGACCCCCACCATTGTCTTTCTCAGCATTTTTAGTTTCCTTAATTGTAGCACAACTTACTATTTTTAGCAGTTTTTCGGGTCCTGAACTTCCGGAGCCGTTTTGAGGCCCTAAACGACGTTTTTTGGGGAATCCGGGGGCAACTGGACTGGTGTTGCCCGTTCCAACAATGATAGTGCTCGGATAGATCTTTCTAACGAGCTATTGTACACGTCAAATGGAGATCATATGCCAAAGTTACGACCCCGGGAAGTTGATGTACCAACTTACCCCCAAACGGGGCCCACAATTTGGCTTTTCATCTCCTAGGGTTAGGTTTTGGAATGTGAAGGGTTTTTCCATTGTTTCTCAACAATAAATAGGCCTTCTAGCCTCATTGTAACACAGTTCAGAGGCATGTAGCCATCACATCTCTTCTCATAGATAAGCTACCATCGCCCTAGCTAGTTTATTTCCATTTCTGTTTGTAAGCATATTTCAGTATTTTCCAGTAATGAAATGAAGTATTATTTCCGCTGCATCTTTGTGTATATGGTTATCTCTGTAATTTGTTGCGTTCCTGTTTAAATCCGGATCAGTGGAGGACTACCCTAGTTATAAATCCTATATGTGTTATTCCCTATTTGGGTTGGAATTACTGCATTATTATCAGTTTTAGAATAATGATGTCGAAATCATAGAAATTTTATGATGCATAAACATTAGCTCTCTAGAAAAAGAATGAAATATGTTGTTCAACCAAAGAAAGGTCTTGTCGTTTGAAAACAAATTTAAATTCCTTAAATGAATATGATGTAATTAACATAAAAATTTGACTTGTTTAATGTGTCTAGAAAGTAATGAGTCATGATAAGAGGATTATTCCTTAAAAAATATATATTCGAGGGATTTAATGATATATGGAAAATAGGGTTAGAACTTAATTATTCTATTTTAAGGAGTTAGGATCAAGATGTCTAAATTATATAATAGTTGTAGCTTTATAGCATTAAATCTGTATTATGGATTGAGGAGCCTATTTTATGAATTTTAGTTGCAAAAGTATAGAATCTTGTTTATGGATTGGAAGTAACCATTTTCATGTAGAAAATTTAAGTCTTCTAGCATAAGAAGGGGGACGTACAACTAATGCTAAATTACGTTAATTGAGACGATGGCCAATCATGCAAGATTTTAGGATATATGGTTATGTATTTATAAGTTTTATTAATGAAAGGAAGTTTCATTTTAAAATTTCCTCTGTTGCTTTCGTAAGTTATGAATATTCTAATTCTGAACAAATGATAGATGTAGGAAAATTCTATCTTAGAACTGAGTGAATCCTATATCAATAGGGTTCGAGATAATTTGAGGTGGAAATAAACAAGTTCATTTGATGGTTCATTGTATGTGAATTTGATGGTATTGTGTGATTAACCCTATAGGATGAGTGAAGAAATCATTATTATATATATTCTTGTGTGTGAATGAGAATCATGTGTAAATGTCCCTGAAGAATATTGTGTGTGGATTAGGGTTTCCATAGAATATATATCAATTTTTCTTTTGAGCAATTGTACTTTGGATATTAAAATCATCTCATGCCAACTTTATGCTTACATTACATACTAAATGTTGACCTATTTCAAAAAATCTTTTGTTGAGAACAATGGTTTTTCTTCACTTTCTGATCTATTTGTTTAAACTTTAGCCTAAGTATATACCATAGATCATAGTGTGTTCCATTTTCTATTTTTGAAGCAGAAAATCCCCAACTCTTTCATTGAATTCTATTTTTTTTTAGGCATCTCATCTTCCCAATTTGGTTGTTGTATAATTATGTTCTGCAAAGGTTGGAATTTCTTTGGCATAGGAGGGTGAATGAGAAGTCATATGTTCCTGTAAATGGTTTTATTTTTCTAACGTCCATCCCAACCATACTAGAGCCTTTTGCATAACATTGGCTAGCTGTACAGATTGTGTATTTATTTTCCAATTTTGTCAGCTACATCCTTGGCTATGCAACTTACTGATGCTAGTTGTTAAACTACTAAATGACAAGTAATTTGTTATATTAACTTCAACACAAATTTATTTGTATATGTTAGTTTGGCAGGTCTTGAAAATTCAATGTAGTCATTTTGAAACAAGGTTTGAATGTGATTTGTTGACTCTTATCACTTTTTCCTCTACCAACAATGATCTACAATACTTTTACATGTGACCATAAGCTTCTTCCTAGGCTAATACAAACCTTTGATCCACAAAAAACTCATGAAGGTGGAAGAGGAAGAATTTTACTTAGAATTTGTAAAAGGTTGGGAAAACTTAGCTCATCTATCTAATATTGATCCAAAATGGATCCTAAAACCCTCTAAGTCTTTATATACTTAAACACTATCGCAAAGGAAAAACCTTCACAAATGGCGGAAAACACTATTGCATGGGAAAAGCATGGAGAAATGGCGAAAACAGAGTTAATCAGAGGCTTAAGAAACATATCACAGGAGTCGTTAGATCTAGCCGATCAACGGTTCAGATCTAATCAGCATATCGCAATCGGAGGCAGCAGGCGGAGTCTATCGGAGGCAGCCTTGTGGAAATCATGATAGCGATCAACATGATTAAATCAGGGCCGTTGATCAAGTGCGTAGATCAATGGTCCAGATCTACTCGCTCTATCGTATCGCTAATATACACACAGGGAAGTACTTAACCTACAGCCCGAAGGTTTGACGATATGAAATTGCGATATATCGCATCGCAACTGTGTAAGGGGTGATGCCAAGAGACTAGTGACCATGTGATAGTGATGCACTGATAGCTGATAAGGCCAATCATCAGAATCAGTGATTGGAGAACAGGGAGGATATGTGATATGCGATATAGCCAGACCCAAGGGGGTCTATGGATAAAAATACATATATTTTGAAGTCCGATATGAAGCCATTTGTTAAGTTTTCCTGTGTATTTGGGGTTTTCCATTATAAACCCAAATAAAAAGGAGAACCGTATCCTGTGACTTGAGACTTGTGATAGCGATATAAAGGTAGACCTAATGGAGTTTTAGCATGGATTTGATATTATTTGAAGTTCGATAAGAGGCATTTAGGCATATTTTCCACTGTTTTCTATGTATTTCTCTGTGTAAACATAGAAACGATATTTTTTTTATTTCAATGTGCCATTGGTCCTTTCCATTGAAAAACAGGTGGCCACCATACCTAAAGGTGTTTCACAATGATTTTTTAATGCTCAGAGGGGATTTGAACGGACAAAGGCTGGGAGCCAGAGAGCCGAAAGGGAAAATGAATAGTTAAGCATTGATAGGCTTAAAAGCCACTCAGTGTCAGAGACATTGCAGGCAGTGTTGAGATAGAGAGAAAACAGAAGACAGAGAGCGAGAGGGAGAGTCTATGTACTCAGAAAGACTTAAGGGATTCACGTAAAACCCTGCTGTTTACTCCCGTTTTGTTGAGACTTGATTTGAGCTCACACTTGTAAAAACTCTGCTCTTGAAGACATAATAGAGAGGTCACCACTAAAATTTTGACAAGGAGACGTAGCCCAAGAGTTTTGGGTGAACTCCTTGATTATTTGTTGTGTTGATGTGTGTTTGTCTATTATGTTTCTCTAATTTCTCATTGTATATATTATTCGCAATCTTTTCGAACTGTTGCACTAAGTAATATAGACATTCCTGTACATGAGTCTGTAATAACTTAATATTAATCTAAGATATCATTTTCAGATGAAGTGGTATCAGAGCTTTTGGTTTTGGTTTTGTTAAGGTTAGACAAGCTTGTGCTAGATTTTGAATGCTAACTAGATTAAAGCTCAAACTAGGAGAAGGACAACTTGTTGCAGCTAATTTAGAGATTGGAAGAGTCTATCCTCAGAGGAGAATGGAAAAAGAAGCTCCATCGGAATCAGAATCTTAGTTCATGGACAATTTTATGGCCATGCGATCCATGGTGGAAGAGATGTATCGAGAATTTAAGAAGGGTCGAGGTGAAATCACTTCAACACCCAAAAAAGACAAAGGAGGAGAGGAACCTTCTCTAGTTGCCCCTACAGAGGGAAAATAGAAAGGGGAAATTCCTCCTTCGTCATATCCTCCACCATCACCTACATCATCCTCATCTCCTAGCCCTGATAAGAAAAAAGAAGAAAACTTCTTTGATTAAATTAGATGTGAAATTTGATTTTCCAATTTATGATGGAGAACTAAATGGAAAAAAGCCTAGATAACTAAACAATACAGATTGATGTATAGTGCAGGGTGTATAACATTGATTTATAAAGGAGAAAGATTCAACTGGCTAGCCTTCGACTTGTAGGAACTGCACTACTGTGGTGGGAAGGCAAGACACAAGTTGATCTGAAGAGACATGGTAAAATCCTTTCTACCTGGAATGAATTTGTTTCTGCCATCAAAAACAATTCTATCCTCTAACTTATATGCAGCAAGAAATCATGAGTTGGCAAACTCTTCACCAATTAAAGGGTCAAAGTGTACAAAGTTATACCTAGGAATTTATAAAAAGAGCTTTAACTTTAGGGATATCTCTAGACTCACCTAAAACATTGTTGAAATATATAGATGGTCTGCATAGCTATTTGAAGCACACCATTCTCATGTTTAATCCCACTAGCCTAGATGATTTATCAATTCAGGCTACACATCTAGAAGCTAGAGGCAAGAATGTGAACCCAGAGGTTGGGGGATCATCTAAACACTCTGCAAGCAAGAACAAGGAAAAGAAGAAGCTGAAATGGAAGGAGAGGAAGACAAACGTTGTACAGAAGGACAAATCTTCATGCACTCATTGCAAGAAGGATGGACATGATGATGCACACTACTGGTCTTTGCATCCGGAGATGAAACCTAAGAAGTTTGGTGGTAAGAAGAAAAAGACTACTACTGCTATTCAGAAATACTTGGGGTCAGACTCAGGTGATGAAACAACAGTCATAGCCACATGTATATAAGGTAAAAATTCTAAAGCGTCCACAAGTAATTCTGCACAATCTATTGACAATGAAGATAATGAGAGGAAAATACATGAGCTTTTTCATATTAAAGTCATTTCCAAGCACCAAAATATTGATACTTTATTTGATAGTGGATCACAGGTAAACTTGATTTCAGAAACAATTGTAAAGAAGTTGGGATTACTAACAACACCTCACATGAAGCCATATCCATTAGGTTGGGTATGTGATAAAGGAAAGCTACAAGTAACAATACAATGTAAACTTAGGTTTGCTATTGGGTCAACATTTGTAGATGAGGTTGAGTTAGATATAGTTCCCCTGGATATATGTGGTATTGTTTTTGGAAGTCCTTACTTGTATGATAGGAAAGCCATTTTCTATAGAGCTGAAAATAAGTGTCAACTCACTAAAGATGGAATAGAATATATTGGAAGAGATCCTAAACTCAAAAATAACTAGTCTCTCATAAATTGAGGGTGGATGAAAAGAATTGTGAATTCATGCAAGCAATTTTTGCTAATGGTTGTAAAGGAAAAGAACCCTGATAAAAGCAATGTACTTGAGGGACAGTGATGCTAAACAAAAAACTAATTTAGTTAAAGTGGTTTCATAATATGATATCCTATTTCAAGAACCTAAAGGTCTGCCACCAAAAGGGAAATAGTACATGATATTCATTTGCAGCAAGATGCTCCATTATCTAACATCGAAATGTACAAGTTATCTACTTTAGAGAATGCAAAGATAAAGAAACAGGTACATGAGCTGCTTGATAAAGGGTTCATAAGACCAAGCACATCACCATGTGGATCTCCAATTGTGCTGGTGAGAAAGAAGGATGGTTCGTGGAGAATATGCATTGATTATAGAGCATTGAATAAAATAACGATCAAGAATCGTTATCCTCTTCCTTGTATTGATGATCTATTAGATCAGTTGAAAGAAGTAGTTTACTTTTACAAGTTATACTTGTGTAGTGGCTATCATCAGGTCACAGTTACAGAACAAGATGCATGGAAGATTGCTTTCAAGGCAAAGCAAGGGTTGTATGAATGGCTGGTTATGGCTTTTGGCTTAACTAATGCTCCTGCCACTTTCATGAGAGTTATGAATGATGTACTCAGACCTTTTATTGATGATTTTGTAATTGTATATTTAGATGACATTTTTCTTTTCAATAAAACATGGGAAGACCATTTGAAGCATGTAAATCAGAATTTAGATGCTTTAAAAAGAGAAAATCTCTATGTGAAGTTGTCAAAATGTGAATTTGGCAAAACATCTTTAAATTATTTGGGTCATATTGTAGGGGGTGGTAAATTGAAGATAGATCCCTCTAAGGTTGAAGTCATTGTGAACTGGCCTAAACCCAAATCTGCTACAGAAGTTAGGAGTTTCCTGGGAGCAACACAATATTGGAGAAATTTTATTGCTAACTTTCCTTTGATTGCAACTCCCTTACATGCTTTAACAGGATTGAACAAGGTGTTTCAGTGGGGAGGAAAATAGCAGAAAGCCTTTGACACCTTAAAAGAAAAAATTAGTACAGTACTAGTACTAGCACTACCAGATCTTTAATGTCCATTTGAGATTGAAACAGATGCCAGTAACTATGCCATGGGAGCAGTGTTGATGCAACACGGTAAACCCATATGCTATCATTCTGATACATTTAATTCTGCAGTAGTTAATTATCCCACATATGATAAAGAATTGTATGCATTAGTACAAAGTGTGAAAAAGTGGAAACATTACCTAATGGGAAAAGAAACAATCATACATACCGATCATCAACCACTTCAATTTTTGCACTCACAAACTAAATTGCGGCAATCAAAACATTATAGGTGGATGGGTTTCCTACATCAATTTCATCTTTTCATTAGATATAAGAAGTGCATACATAATAAGGTTGCAGATATGCTATGAAGACCAATCATAAATGCATCTACTATACTTAAGCATAACTCAGTAATGCATGAAAGTTACATAGAACAATATGCTCAAGATGTAGATTTTAAATATGTATATGCAACTTTAAGGCATGGAAAACAAGTAGAAGAATTGGATTATTATGTTAAGGACCAACTCTTATATCATTTGGGAAAGTTATGCATTCCACGAACTGAAAGAGTTAACATAATCCGAGAAGCACATACTTCTCCCATATCAGGTCATTTTGGTGTAAGTAAAACATTTGCACAGTTGCAAAGGTTTTGTTATTGCCCAAGAATGCATGAAACAATTTCTAGATATATTAAAGGGTGTACTATGTGTGCTAAAAGCAAGCCCAGTAATAGAAAAATAGGCTTGTACACTCCAATTCCAGTTCCTTCTCATCCCTGGGAAAGTGTTTCCATGGACTTTGTTGGGGGATTTCCAAAATCTAGAAAAGGTCATGATTATTTGTATATTGTTGTGGATAGGTTTAGCAAAATCTGTATTTTGATACCTTGTAACAAGCAGGTCACAACTGAACAAATAGCAAAGTTGTTCTTTCAGCATGTATGGGTTCATTTTGGGTTACCCACTTCTATTATATCTAATCAAGATTCTCAATTTGTTGGGAAGTTTTGGTCAAGTCTATGCGAGTTTATGGACACTAGATTGAAGAAGAGCACAACATTTCATCGACAAACAGATGGTCAAAAAAAGGTGGTCAATAGCACAATGATCCAGTTGCTCAGAGGCTATTGCAGCAAGCATCCCAAGCTTTGGGATGAGCATTTGTGTTATATGCAACATGCTTACAACCGTGCCAAGCACTCTTCTACTCAGAGATCTCCTTTCGAGACTTGTTTTAGTTTTATACCAAATTCTCCCTTTGATTTTTCCTTTGGTAAAGAAATAGAAGTTGATGGACACAGTGATATGGAAAAATCAACCATGTTCATTGAACAGATCCAAGAAATTCACCAAGCAGTGCAGGAACAACTGGAAAGAAGCCAACCTAAGTACAAGGCGAGGCATGACAAGCATTGAATTGAGCATAGTTTCCAAGTTGGTGATCAAGTCTGGCTATACATAAAAAAAAACAGAATGCAAGGTGAAGGTAAGAAGCTGAAACCAATAAGGTATGGGCCTTTCAAGATACTTGAGAAAATTGATGAAAACACTTTTCATCCTAATTTTCCAACTTATGTGCATATCTATTCAGTTGTTAATGCAGAAAATTTGAGACTATATGAACCTTCATTGATTGAAGATCCCGAAGAGTAAAGTTAGTTGCTTTCTATTAATGATCTGTTGCCCGAATATATCAATGAGTTGCAAGAAGACATAGTTCTAGACAGGAAGGTGAGCACTACGTGCAGAGGGGATGTTGACTACCTAAGAATCAGACTCAAAGATTCAAAACCAAGCAGTGCATGATGGATAGAAATTGGGCAAGTGAGGAAGCTATATCTTCACTTGATCGATGCCTAAAAACCAACTTTTGGTGGTCCAAAAGCTTTTAGTGGGAAGGCGTGATCCAAAATGGATCGTAAAACCCTCTAAGTATTTATATATTTAAACACTATCGCAAAGGAAAAACCTTCACAAATGGTGAAAAACACTATTGCATGGGAAAAACATGGAGAAATTGTGAAAATAGAGTTAATCAGAGGCTTAAGCAACATAACATAGGAGCCGTCAGATCTAGTTGATCAATGGTCTAGTTCTAATCGACATATCACAATCGGAGGTAGCAGGCAGAGTCTATCAAAGGTGACCTTATGGAAATTGCAATATCGATTAGTGCGATTAAATGAGGGTCATTTATTGAGTGCGCAGATCAATGATCTAGATCTACTCACGCTACCGCATCGCTAATATACAAACAGGGAAGGACTTAACCCGTGGCCCGAAGGTTCGAAGATATATGATTGCGATATATGGCATCGCAATATCGCATCACAATTGTGTAAGGGGTGATGCCAAGAGACTAGTGAGCATGCAATAGCGATGCACCGATAACCGATAAGGTCGATCGGTGCAATTGGCAATCAGAGAACAGGGAGGATATGCGACATGCCATATAACCGAACCCAATGGGGTTTATGGATAAAAATACATATATTTTGAAGTTTGATATGAATCCATTTGTCAAGTTTTCCTGTATATTTGGGGTTTTCCATTATAAAACCAAATACAAAGGAAAACCACGGACTGCGACTTGCAACTTGCGATAGAGATATAAAGGTAGACCTGATGGAGTTTTAGGATGGATTCGATATTATTTCAAGTCTGATAAGAGGCATTTAGGTGGATTTTTCACCGTTTTCTGTGTATTTCTCTGTGTAAATAGAGAAACGACATTTTTGAGATTTCAACGTGCGAATGGTCCTTTCCATTGCAAAACAGGTGGCCACCATACCTAAGGGCGTTTCACAACGTTAGTTTAAAGCTTGGAGGGTATTTGAACAGATAGAGGCTGGGAGCCAGAGAGCCAAAAGGGAAAACGAATAGTCAAGTGCCAATAGGCTTAAAATCCACTCAGTGTCAGAGATAAGATAGGCAATGCTGAGACAAAGAGAAAACAGAAGACAAAGAGAGAGAGGGAGAGTCTATGTACTCAGAAAGACTTGAGGGATTCAAGTAAAGCCCTGTTGTTTATTCCTGTTTTATTGAGACTCGATTTTAGCTCACACTTGTAAAAACTCTGCGCTTGAAGACATAATAGAGAGGTCACCACTGAAAGCTAGATGAGGAGACATTGCCCAAGAGTTTTGTGTGAACTCCTTGATTATTTGTTGTGTTGATGTGTGTTTGTCTAGTATGTTTCTCTAACTACTCATTGTCTATATTATTTGTAATATTTTCGATCTGTTGCACTAAGTAATATAGACATTCCTGCACGAGTCTGTAATACCTTAATATTAATCTAAGATCTTATTTTCAGATCAAACATGAATGACATTTTTTTTCCTATAAACTTATAAAGGGCCCCACCAAATTTCATTAGGACTGTGAGTCAAATCCATTGACCTGTGAAAAAAATGGTGAGTAGTTGTAGGAAAAAGTTTGACCTGTGAGTACTTGCATCTGAAACTCAGTGTCAGTGAGTCAAACTAAGCTAATGGTAAGTTTGACTTATTAACAAGTCATTTTAGTTCATTTTCTATGTTGAGTGAAGTTTGACTTGGGAGTACAAGTCAACATGATTGACTATTGTAACAATTTTCCAATGTAGTTACTTCAATAAACTATTTCTTTTGGTTAGTTATGCCCATTTTGTTTTAGTAGCCTAAATTTCAATTCTATCTATTTAGTGAAGAATGAATTTTTCAACGAGGGAAAACTTTAGAGAATCATACTTATCTTGAAGTGTAATAACCTTGGAGAATCTTACTAGTTCCTAAAATCCCAACTACAAAATATATGGAAACATTATGCCAAAGTATTCAAACTCCCAACGATTTTATATAGTTTCTATAAAATTCTTCCAATTATTTAAGTAATCCAAATTTATCATAGAGAATCTAGGTGAATAATTTTTGTTAAAAAATGGACACTTGCAAATTTTTTTTGGGGAAAAAAGAAAATTATCAAGAAACTTAAATGTTCCATGTGTTTTAGTTATGTGAATTTGTATTTTTTATTGTTGTGTAAATTGATAAAAAATTCCATTGGGAACTTTTCATACATAAATATTTCTATGAAATATTTTTTTTTTTATTGAAATTGGAAAAATTTACATTATATTTTTGATGGTTTCCTCTCTTGCAACATTGTGCTAATGAGGACAATAGAAGAAGATCATTGTTACTAGTGATAACATTAGTTGACAAGATGGTGTTAGAAATTCCAATCCATGTAGATACTGACCTCAAAATTGTCGATGTTGTTACTTGGGTTAGCCGCTCATCACTTGAGATTCAAATGATGATAACTAAGCCACCTAGAGGTATTTATATCAAAATATATTATTGTTTTTTGTTCTCGTTGACATTAAATCTAAATCAAATCTATACTGAATCCATTTTGTAAATTAGGTACAAATCATTATGTATCATGGCATCTAGGTTGCCTTCTTGAACTAGATATTTTCTTCTCTTGAAGTAATGATAGCCACACTTAATTAAAAGAAAAAATGATGAGGATATCTTAGAAAGGTGTTATAGCCATGCATCGGATAAGAGATTCTAACACTTTTCATACCAGCAAAAATAAATAGAAAGTGGAGCAGATTGACAACTTTCAAAGATAAATAGTACCTATGGAGAGAAGGAGATGCTTTATAAATATCTCATAACTATTAGTAATTTCCAAAGTTGTTTAATTCCCCCAAGGATATTTAATAAATAATGGAGGACAATGAAAATCTCACAACCATGAAACTGGAGCTATAAATTGGATCTAACTGAATCTCCATTCCAACCCAAATAAGAGAATCCAATGAATGAACCCTTGAAAACCAATTGGAGTTAGAGTTTTGCCACAATTGAGTTCATAATTTTCTCTCTTGTTGGACAATGCAAGTCTAGGAAAGGTATATTCAAACAACAACTATTGTAGAATCAAGCTTGCAGTGTCAAAGTGCTACAATTATAGAATCTGTGCCTACACACAAAGTTAGTGAAGGTTGTGGAATATATGGTTGTCAAACCATTAAATCATCATAGAAAAACACAAAACAAGGTAGGAGAATGAAAAAAATCAAACTTCATCCAAAAAATAGGGCCCAAATCTTCCTATTACATCTTGGTATGGATATCTTAGTCTCTCTAGCACATGTACAATGAAACCCATGATTTCTCTAGATGCAATTTGGTCTCGAACTTCTTGATGTCAAACTAGACACAAATGACACAACCTATCCTTTTACAAATATTTAGAGTTGAAACCCCTTTCTAACAGGATTAAACTATTATAAATTCTATCATGCCCTTTTGTTCTCCAACTTGAAGACTGATCACCCTCCCTCAGTAATTCTACTTCTGCAACACATGGGCGACTTTCCTCTTAGTTGTTTATGATTTTTCCATTAATAGTTCTCCAACCTTGTCTTGGAAGCCAAGAAAAGAAGCAATTCCACTTAATCCTTAGCACAAGGCTCTGGCATCCACATCTTACTTCCATAATAATAATTCTTGGTTCAACGGATTTCAGTAGGATTCCACATCATAATAACTTGTCTTAAGCTATAGAGTTTGGTAGCTATGACATTTAGTCTTTGGTGGGGCAACATAACTATTGATCTCCTTACTTCAACTTACCAAATAAACTAACTCAAACATTCAAACCAAGGGGAAAGAAAATATTCTTGGGGGATTCCATTTTCTCAAATCCAAGGATGCTCCTACATTAATGGAGCATGCTTATGGTGGATTGGTGTCATTGTTGGATGCTTATATTTTCTAGATACATTCTTAGATTGAGATATTATGTGATAATTTTGAAAATCATCTTGGTATGCTTTAAAATTTGATGGCTTTGTTGGAATATTTTCTAATATAAAACATAAATTTCACTTTTCAAGTTTTGCTTTCAAGTGAAATTCTTATTGTTTCTCGGTTATGTTATGTGTTTCCAACCTCTGAATGAATGAATCTACAGAATGAGAGAGAGCACCTTATCTAGATGATTGTGTATAAAGAGAGACAAGCAAATGAATCTAGTTGGAATCTGGTTGCATGATTCATTAGAATGTATTTGCTTATTACATATTTAATCTCTCTTTAATCAAGAGGGTGAAGACAATTACATGTTTGTGTAATTAATGGTGGGGGAGATCAAGAGTCAAAATCTCATAGTTGATGAGTTGATGGTGATCATATGTATTTAAAATTTAAGGAAAATCACCAGGGACAAGATTTTTTGAAGATATGAGCCTACGTTGAAAGTGATGTGAATTTTCATTTATTTATGAAAAACCAATTCTAAATTATTGAATCGAGTAGTATAGAGCATTAAATTAATTTCTTTTGTCTTTCAATACATGTCACCATCAACTATGAGATCTTGAATCTCCATCTCGTCCACCATTTGTTCCATAGACATGTAATTGTCTTCAACCTCATGATTAAACAAAGATTAAATAAACCCTCTTTTGACTATTGGATTCTACGATGTTGGTAGGCATTTTATTAAAACCCAACACCTCGACTCCACCATTCTACTACCTCACATACTAATTGATCATTGGGTCACTAGCACTGCCAATCATGTGAAGTGGGGCCTTCATAATAACAAAAGGCTTAGAGAAGTGGGAAAATTTCATGGAGACCCCATTACTTAAGGACTAGAGCTGGGGTTGGGGCTAGGGATTTCCTGGGACAAAACTAGGACTAGAACTAGGTGGTTCTAAAAGCTTTGATTTCATTGAAATTTAATGGAGAAAGGCATATTCCAGCCCAATAATGGTGCTTTATTCAAGAGCTAAGACATCGCGAACACTTGTTTGTGAAGCACTATTTTAGAGGTTCTGTGGCTTTTTGTGGTCTACGACCAATTTATGTAACCCGTTCAGAGTGTATTTAAACCAAGAAGTTGTTTCTTCATCTATGGGAGGAACATTTTCTACAATTGGATCTAGTGTACAATCGACTTCTTTTTCGACTCCTTACGACTGTCTTATGTTTACTGTAGCAAGGCGATCACTCCCCCAGTAGTTAGAAGAAGAAATATTATTAGTACTATGATGCTTGTTCACTTTTCTCCCAAACTCCTACATAGTTGGATGACCATCCTTACTATTGGACACCTAATCCTCTATCGGTTAGTGTGGAAGCCGAACAGACTAAAGAAGTCCAAGAGACCTTGGGATGTCAAACCCAATGGTCACACAATGTACTATAAATGTATATCATCTGATAATAATAAATGTACTCTCATGTTTTATCTTTCATACTCTTTCTGCCATGTGTGTGCTTAACATGGTATCAGAGCAGACGATCTTCTACCCTGTTCAATTAAGAGCCACTTGTTTTCGTGGCCCTTCTGTGCATACTTGTCCTATAGCTTTGCCCATTTTCCTGATATAGAAAATCTGCAATCTTTCCCTCATACCCAGGTGAGCAGGTCTCAAATTATTTTTCTGTACTGTAACTACTATCAGATTTTTCCCTCTGTTGTGCGTCTTTTGCAGACTAAAACCTCTCTCAGCCAAGCATTATTCCCATGATGGTTTTCTCTGCTCAACTGCTACCTTGTCAGAATGCTGACACTTAATGTTTTGTTGGTATGGACCCCGAATCTCAAAAGCGTTACTGTGGCCTCTACCTGGGTATCAGTTATGCCCTTCGCCCATTGAAATTGTTGTCATATCTTGCTTTCTCATCGTAATTGCTGGTCTCGGCATACCTACAATCATGAATGTGTTGTAATTGATCTCTCTCACTGTTTCCTGAGCCTGTTGCTCATTTTGAATTTCCACCAAGGCACTCAAGACAAGTGTTCTTTGGATCCAGATAATCCAAGTGTTGTCTATAGGATTGGTATTATGACCAATGGTGAAAGGCTAGCAAGAAAAATCGTGTGTTTAATAGATCCTATAAGGTTGTTCTTTGACAATGACAAGTTTTCCACATGGACCAGACTAACAATTGTTTCAAGAATTGTTCCATTCAGCTGATTCGTTGAAAAATCGAGAGCACTGATGCTCCTATGCTCATCAATATTATGTGGGATTTGTCGAGAGAGTTAGTTTTTCCAGAGATAGAGTTCTATCATCCTGGACAACGTCATCAAACTGGTAGGTGACACGATTGACAGAGAGATCCAAGCTCTTCAACTCAGTCAAACTACCCAAGGAAGAAGAGATTTCTCCTTCCAGATAGTAGTTCATCAGTCATAGCTTCTGCAGGTGAGTCAAATTGCTAAGAAAAGTAGGAATCAATTTGAACAACTTATTATAATTGAGAGATAAGGTCTCTAATTTGGGTAACATATCAAAGCCTGGAGGAATATCTCTAGAGAAATTGTTATTCTCCAAGTTCAGATGGTGCAATTCAGCCAATTCATGGATGCAATGCAGCAAAATTCTGACGAACAAGTTCTTTGATAGATCCAGCGTCTACAAATGCTTATAGGCCAACAATTCGAAGGGGAACGGGCCTCCGAAATAGTTGCCAAGTAGTATCAATTCCTTTAGACATTGAAGGCCACATATAGTATAACTTAGGCTCGTGAAATGTTAGTGTTGGAGAGATTAAGTTTAGTAACTACCTTCAATTGTGTATCACAAAACACTCCATTCCAATTACACGAACTCTCATTGGATGCGTTCGAGTTGCTCAAAGCATAATTGGTGTCTATCCACTCCATCTTTTTTATCTGCGCAAGAAGTCTTTCTTCCTTTAAGATACTCATGGCAGTGCACTAAACTACAAATTTCAATAGACTCGCGATGAAGATGTAGGATAATTTGGATTGGGATAATCAAAGTTGTGAGCACAAGTGACCCGTGAGCTCCATTGGCGTTTCTCCAAGGTCATGAGGGTTTCACCCTTACCTAAATTAAATAGTAGACAATAAGTGTTTTGCATAATTTTTGGGAGGACAATGTATCATAATACATTACTTGTTCCGGCAGCATTTGATTGCAGTATGGGAATGCAAGGTCAGAACATCATCGTGTTAGATCCTTTGCAGCACATATATTAGAAACATTGGGCACTTCTGCTATTTTAGATGTTTTGTAGTCTAAGAGGATGCATACCAAATGAATTTCTGTATTCCTTCATTAAAACGATTGTACATGGCGTACACGATCGGACGATATGAGTTCCGCTAAGACCTTCGATTTTTCCGAAATGTGGTGCAGAAGTTTGGTAAATATAGAAAGTTTTTCTGGCTACTCTGTCAGCTCTAACATAACATCTTTGTTACCTTTGTCTCTGTGACTTATTGAGAGCTCTAGATTCTTTTATATCCACGAGTTGTAGCGCCCGGTCTCCTTTCTGCTCATAGTATCAATTACCTTGGCTCTGAGCAACCAGGTTCATTGTAGGCTTGTGCTGTGAATATTTCTGACAACATTATTATAGAATGATCATGGATATGACAACAAAAGAATTCAAATGATTTTTTATAGTCTAAGGTTGGGGATTTTCCAAAGATTCGACTCCTAGTACTTGTGTCATTGTTTTACTTATGTTATTGATCGGGGCATATCGAAATTTCATGTTTGTGAATAATCTTATGGTAGACTTGAACTCTTATATGAACTTTGTAAAGGAGGTGTGGTATACCAAATCTCAACTCTTTTTTATGCGAGTGCGAGGTATGAACGTTGGTTTTGCAATATCTAGTGGTTGTTGATTGTCTCCTTGGAATCCTTAATTGAAGGGGCATTTCTTGATGCGCTTCTTGACGACAGAAAGCACTCAAACATATGCTGGTGAAATAATTTGTTAATAGAACATAAGAAGTCGATTGCATAGATTGTGATTGGCAGAGACAACGAATTGATTTACAGTTGAAACGATTTCTTTATACTTGAGAGCAGCACCGGTGAGATTCAATTTATTTTTTTTCAATGAAAATGGCCATAATTAATTTAGTATTAGAGTTACTAAAGACTTTGATACTTAGTTCTGTTGATGATATAGTCAAAATTATCAAAAGAATTCTTTTTGACATTAAAAATAGTTTGAAAATGCACAAGAAAACATTGATTTTTTGCAATTGGAGTCTCAACTTCAGCAAGATGAGTTACAATAGAAAAGACATCTTTCTGAACTTGTTCTTATTCAGAACAATCCCATTTCTCACTTTGAAACAGGATCCTATCAGCAACCAACAAGTTATCAAGTCAATAATGTTATAATTGATTCAAATCCAGTGCCCAATGAAGCAGCAAGATTACATGCAGATGTATAAATTTAGTCTCCATTTCCCATGCCAATCATCAGACCTTGGGAAGAGCTTGTTCATAACAAGCACAAAACTGGTCTTGGATATAAGAAGGACTTGTCCTTTCATATTCTAGTTTACTAAAAGCCCATTCAATTTCAGAGCATTGGATTCCTTCATGATAGTTCACCTCCAACTGTTTCAGATTTGAGTGCTCTTCCATAATAGCCACAGCAGATTGTGAAATTCCAACACTGTGACCAAGTTGGCCATTTGAAATATCATCATTTTGATCTTCATCCATGTAAGCACTGTCATAAAACCAATCATTATTCAAACAGATGCTTAAAAAACAAGCCTCTTTCAAGAACAAATATTCATCTTGGATGGATTGCTTCTTGGCAATGGGCATCAACAACCAAGAAGATATTTCAGTCACATGTCAGAACTTGTTCGAGAGTATTGAACAGTCTTGTAGTTGAATTTTCTCCATCATCTCACCTTGTATCTGATAGGGGGGGAAATGTTGGTCATCTACAAGCTCCAAAGACACATCAAGTGAGCTTGAGCCACAACCTGCCACACTAGTTTCAGAGTTGTAGCCAGAGACAAAGATGCCCCTGAGCATGCCTTCAGCTGGTAATGCCTCTTCAAAGAATTTGGGAGACTTCATCTAGCAGAAGACTTCAGCTTCTTGCTAGTTTCAGAAGAGTTCTGACAATAGAATTTGGGACACTTCCTCTAGCAGAAGACTTCAGCTTCTTGCCAGTTTCAGAAGAGTTCCAGGAATTTCATTAAGCATTTTAGAGTTGGTGGTAATCCTTAAACCACCACAGGATGAGACCTCTCTTCTCAGGTTGAGGTTCTCCCTTTTCTGCGGGGTGAGACCTCCCTTTCATGGTTGAAGGTTTCCCTCTTCAAAAAATCATGAACACTTCCTCTAGGAGAAGACTTGAGCTTCATGCCAAAATTGGAAGAGTTCCGAGAACTGCACTAAGCGTTCTAGTGTTGGTGGTCATCCTTAAACCACCACCCTTTATACCAACATTTCAGAGAGCACACTCAGCCTAGTGCTGCCATGCATTTTTGCACATTTTGTATTACAACTCTCTTCTTGGACTCATACATAAGCCTTTGAATTAAGGGGGGGAATGTTGGACACCTAATCCTCTATGAGTTAATGTGGAAGCCAAATAGACTAAGGAAGTCGAAGAGACCTTGGGATGTGGAACCCCACGGTCACATAATGTATTATAAATGTATATCATTTGATAATAATAAATGTACTCTCATGTTTTATCTTTCATACTCTTTCTGCCATGTGTGTGTTTAACACTTGCATATCAACTCTGCTAATTGTTCATAGTTTGACCTACACAACCAATGGGAATAACTTTGAGACTAAAAATTCATTCATATTCAATGGCCATTTTCAATTTACAAAAGAAGTTAAATTGCAGGGTTTTTTTCATTCAATTCAATGTCCTTACAGAGCATGTGGAAATTGATCTTCTAGTTGAATTCATTGTTCCTCTTGGTCGTATACCTTTGATTTATTAAACAAAAACATGTTTAATTGACATAAACCAGAAATTCACACTGCATAGTCACTACTTAGATTTGGTTCTATAATTATCTCAAATTATTACAAGGTATAACTCCCATCTCATCTATCTTTCATTTATTTTGTCTTATCCCATAGGAATCTTTGTGATAAGGAATGAAAAATGTGAACGAGATATCTACTCTTCTAAATATTATCAAAAATTAAATAGATTACATAGGAAACATCAACAATAAATGACTCCAGTGATACTAAATTACATCTCAACCGAATTAGACATAATTGTAACTGACTGTGACACTTGGATGGATAGTTATGACACTTAACATGTGGTTGGAATTATATTCTCCAACACTACCCCTTAATTACTTCCACAAATACTTTAAAAAACCACTTTTTAATTTAATAAATGAAAGACTCTTTCAAAATCTAACATTACAATGGCCATATGAACCGCAAATATGAGTAACCATTTTTTTTGGAAAAAATAATTCTTCAAAAAAAAACTCGAAAGGATTTTTCATGCCACACGGTGATATCTTTCAAAATAAAACCCTTTAAGGAAGTAACATAAGGCCTCTTAAAAAATGAAATGCCTCTTAAAAAAAGAAATTGAAACAAATTGAAACAAATTATTTGCAACATCTCCTTGTTTAACAAAATACAAAGCCTTTTAATAAAAAATTGAAGCTTTCGAAGAAGAACGTAAGGGTTCTTTTCAAATCATGGAACAACGAAAAGTCAAAGACTTCGAACAACTTTCTTTCAAACAATCTTGTACTGATTTTTTAATTTTCTTGGCTAACACTCTCCTTGCGAACATATTCCGCAGTCAAACAATGTCGTACTTTTTTTTTTGCATGCTTTGGGTGTTACACCTTCTAACATTGATCCCACAAGAAATTTTATGCACTGTATTGAATTGTAATGTGAAACCACTCTTACAGTTCAACAATTTTGTAAGTATCATGTTCTCTGTCGCTCTTTCCTTTTTCCTATAGTCCGAAAGTGTCACACTAGGATTTTTTCATAAATGTGAAATTTTCACACTTATTTTTCTTAACACGTGTGAAAGTCAAGTTGTTGTCGCACCTTCTCTATCAATTTCCTCAAAAGCACATCTACAACTTTTGTTATTTCTTTGTGAGAAAAAAAAAATTGAAACACTACTCTCCTTGGAATCTTATGCAACCTGGTGCTCTCATACCATGTTGAGGAATGAAAACATGGAGAAGAGATCCATTCTTCTCAGTATTATTGACCGCTAAATAGATTACATAGGAAACGTGAACAATAAATGACTCTATTGAGACTGAACTACATCTCAACCAAATGGTAATGAACTATAACTGAACATGACACTTGGATGGACAATTATGAAACCTAGCAGGTGATTGGAATTAGATTCTCCAACACCTCGAGGTGTCAGAGTAAAGATGTGTGAGTCAAAGCTCCATGAAAATATGGAAAAATACTTTTATTAGCATCAATCCATATTATGTTCCTTTATGGCATGTAACAAAAATGACTAGATTCCAAAATCTATGGGAATCACGTGGTTTCTCTTTCCACAGCGGTCATGCATGTACCTTGTGGGGCACAAACAATAGAATACTTGATAGCCTTATAGTAGGTAAGATGTTTTTCTTGTTGAGGACCTATAGCCCTTGTCAAATATGTTGAGAGATTTCTCTACAATGTTATTTCTAAATATTTGCGTCCATGCATCATAACACAAGTAGAATCATTTTTTATCCTTTCATTGCATCATGCCTTTCAACTAACTTCACCTTTTGAATGGAAGTTAAATAAATTCACCTATTTAATGGTTGACACAACTCTTGTAGATAAAGGAATTTGTTTTCCCTACTTTCTCGACCATCATTATTTTTTCTTTAGAGATTGAACATCTTACATAGAAACTTTCTCACCATAAAACAATGACTATTCATTATCTAATTTCTTAATTGAGTTTGTCTAATTGTCAAAGAATATTTGGAGTTTATGAAGTCACTACCTTCCAAACCATTTTCAATTTTTAAAGATTTGAAGATATGAGCTTGCATTGAAAGGTATGCAAATTTTCATTGATTTATGCAAAACAAATTCTAAATAATCAAATTGAGGAGTGTCAAGCATAGATTAAATGATGAGAAGGTAGAAAAATGTATGTGCACATGTAATAGGCATGAAAATCTTTTATAAAGGTTTATAATTAAAAGCATTTTCACCCCGTGTGAGCAAAGCAGAAATCCACAAAGGTGCCAGGCTCCAAGAAATTGCATGGAGTCTATGTTTTTGGTGAAATTCCTCACATTCAGTGCATTGGGTATGCCATCGTTTATTTGTTAAAAAATCCATAATCCACTGGTAGACAACGTGAAAAATGATTGGTGCATGGTCATTCACATTTTTTGTGGATTTCAAATGTGGTATTTTACTGGACCTTTTTGAAACATGAGTCATTTATTGGTGATGTGTGGTTAAATGTGAAATTTATGAAGTGTATGCCCTTAAAAGAAACTTATGGTTGAATGACTTAAAATTATGTGATTTGAGAGATAATAAGTGCTTAGCTATGTGAGAGAATAACTCCTTAGATATTATATTTTTATATTTGGCGAGCATGTCAAATCTTTGGGTGCTCAAACATAAGTTTGATGTTTGGTAAAGTTTGAATCTCTAATAGAACCTGCGTTCATATCCCTGCTTAAAGAATTGTTGTAGAGAACATTAACTTACAATGAATGTGAATAGAATATAGTTCTTGATAAGAATGAGTAATTTGTACATTCGGGTCTTTAGATAGGGGTCAATGCATGCATTTGATTGCACATTAATGATTAATGGTAACCAGTTCATAATGGTTTCATATATATATATATATATCAATAAAAATCTCTTCTGGGGTGCATCATTCTATAAGAAGCAAACGTAGACATGCATATTTCATACACGAGTAAATAGGTCATGAAACCTCTATTTTGGAAGAAGGTCAATCCAAACAAGGAAATGCTAGGTAGTACTTAGCTACCTAAAGTGGAGTGGAAATAGATAAATTGAAGCCCCAGTGATGACTGTAATATTAAAAAATGGTCATGAATTGAGAATACTTATCTCATGGGAAAATGTATGTTACCTTTCAAGATCCTCTTTGGTAACCAATCCTTAACACAGTTGATGGTTTCTAGTTTATAATCTTTGTTTTTAGCTAAAACAATGCTTAGAGATCAGAATAGAGGAATTACATAAAACTAAACTGTATGGAATAGATCGAGGTAAAATTTCTAAAATACATGTGTAGGTACTAGAACATGCACTTTAAAAACTTTATAACATAAGCTAACAGTGACAACTAGATGGTCAAGCTTAGATCTTGCAGATCCATGCTGGTGCATACAATTTGGACAATATTTGACACCACATAAACAATAACCTCCAAAAATGAGGTCATTTCTAATTTGAGTTTAATTTGAGGCCTGATATCTATATACCATCCTGACTATCAAATTTGATTGACCATAACCAATTAAGTCTTGAATGGATTCATCTTGGCCACTTAGAAGAAGAGTAATAATCTTTGTATGGAATTTTCATTTCAGACTTGCATCGAAGTTGTTAATGTATTATTCTAAAAAGGGTCTAAGATGTAGTTTTAATCTTGCATTTGAAGATGGATTTATTTAACTCAAATGGTTTTCCTTGAGTTGAATTCATTCAATACATTTTTTTAGAGGGTGCTACCTTAATGGAAGAGCACCTACCTTGCAAGCAAGAGGTTTATTGTTCGATTCCATCATTCCCTAACATGGATTAATCACTGTAGAAATAAAGTGACTCACATTCTATATTTTGTTTCTAAGGAAGATTTCTTATTGTCTCTAGAAAAACAGTAAGTGATATTAAAGAGATATTGTCTCTATAGAGACAATAATTGGGATTAAAGACATAATATATCTATAGAGAAAATATATCTTTAATCATAGTTATACTCTATCTAGAGACAAAATGAATTGTCCCTTAGGAGACAATAATACTTATGTTCTACATTCTCTTTATAGAGACAATTTCTTAAGACAATAATTTGAGACACCCACTTAAAGACAATATTTAAGAGAATTTACTAAACAATTGTCTTAAATATATTCTTAAAACTTCCCTCTGTGTTGTAGTGATTGTTCTTGATGTCTATATTCTTTATATGGCTACATTTCAACTCTTGAATTTTCACCAAACACATCAATAACTTCAACTTTGGTTCGATCAGATCTCTACTCACACAAATACTTCATTACAAATTTATATTATATACTTTACCATATCTCTTTTCAATATCCATATATGTATCTGTATCGATATCCATATATAAATACTAAATGCTAATGGTTGAGTTTAATACATGATCGTTATCCGTGGAAAAAGTTTTGCATTCCTATTTATGTTATTACTTGACATAAAAAACCTAAAGCCCAAGGATGATACCGTCCATGCACTCAAATTTTTCCTCTAAAACAAGATTGCAATGCAATGTTATAGCTTCCAAAAGAAGACACAAGCATAACACCAAGAATGAATCCTGCAGCAAATATCATAAATCTAGTATTGGCATTTGAAATTTATGGTAGTTTGAATGTGCAGCACAAATCTGTAAAAATCCAAGACCCAACCTAGATGTAAAACACTATTTTTTACTGTAGTTGTAGTTGTAGTGACTAAATGGAGCTTTTTTTCCATCTCTTGCAACTAATCCTCCTATGGCAATGATTTCAAAAGGGGGAGGCTCCCTGCATTTGAGCACACTAGTGCGAATATTGTTGTTCATATTTCTCGTATTGGCATCTGAAATTTACCATAATTCAAGTGAATGAATGGAGCTTATGCACCATCTCGTGCATCTAATATTCTTATGGGAATGATTCCTAAAGTAATCCTCTTATGGCAATGATTGGGCAAAGGGATCTTGCTTTTAGCTTGCCAGCAGCAAGTATTGTTCATATTTCTGGTATTGGCGTTTGAAATTTATGAGAGTGTGAATTGGCAACATCAACACTGTAAAAATCCAAGGCCCAAACCAGACCTAGAAACATTGTTTGTACACCACAGTTTAGGACGATCGAATTGAGATTGTACACCATCTCTTGCAAATTATTTAATCCCCAAATAACGATTAATTTCTATTGTTCATATTTCTGGTGTTAGCATTTGAAATTTATAACAACCTAAATTGGCATCATCAACACTGTGAAAATCCAAATCCAAGGCCCAAACCAGACCTAGAAACATTATTTCTCGACCTAAAAACATTGTTTGTTCACCACAGTTCAGGACAACGAAATTGAGCTTGTACACCATCTCTTGCAGATTATTTGGTCTCCAGTACTTAATTATTAATTGCCTCTTAGATATAGCTATTCTAGGAATAAAAAATGAGAGATTGAAAATAAGCACAATCTAAAAAGGGTTGCTAGAGAACTAGGATCTTGTAATATATTAAATAACAATGTCAGAATTATTCAAAATTCTCATTTTTAAAATATGACCTTAACTCCATTATTTTCGGAACCTATCTATTGCAATTTTCTTGATTGTGAATCCACAAGTGACCTGTGCTGAGCAGTATATGTAGTATGAGTCACAACGTAACCATTGTTGCATGTTTTATGTAGAAACATATATAATATGGAATTTTGATCAACTTATTTTTAGTTAAAAAGTAAGTTTAGGGTGGTATTAACCAACTTACGATAAAAATTTCTTTAAAATTTTCAATTACTCATAAATTGAGTTTGCGATACAACACATGGGAGCAACCCCGAAAATAAAGTAAATATTACCAAGGAAATAAACTAATATGATCAAAGAGTCATCAACTTGTTGACAACTATAAACACAATCAATCTAACTCCGATTCTCCCAATGGGCCCTTCATCCTCAATATTTCACTCTTGCTACACGCAAAAGATATTGCATATTATAATTTGTGATATTCATAGTTCTTTCAAAATGATTACAGGTCAGGTCTCTCATGCTCTTAATCAACCCTTCGCTATCAATATTTTACTCTTAATAATCACACATAAAGGATATTTTATATTTTTATTGGTGAGATTCATAGTTCTTTCGAAAGGATTACATTTCAGGTTTGAATTTTCAGTAATAATGCTTTTGGGAGCACTGAAGAAATGTGTTTTGTTCTTTTTAAAAATTTACAATTACTGAACAAAACTTACAGTTACGAGGCAACCACATATGCTCTTCTCGAATATGAGAGTCATGCGGCATAAGATAGATAATATTCACAACATTAATAATTCTTATTCTAATGTTATAAAATATAGCGTGTTGTGAAAACCAGTGGGACAGGTGGCTTAGTGCATGTAATCACTCACCACTAGATTATTATAGAGTTATGACTGAAAACATGCCTAGTCCATGTAAATTGGCTTATTGTTGGCTCAAACCATAGGCTTTCTGGGTCGATCACCTCTGTCTTCAATCTTGTCTATGTCAGGATTTTCTATTTTTTTCAATTTTTGTGACTCAAATTTTGTAAAATTTTGTAAGTTTGAGCTTCCTTGATCCATTTTTTGTGAATCAAATTCTGTAAATTCTGTAAGTTTGAGCTTTCTTGATCCAGTTGATAACCCATCAGCAGATGTTTCTGTAGATTGAATAACAATTTTTTTGGCATAATAATATGTATTTTGTGACAACAACAACAACTCACTTCAGCCCCAAATGGAAATGGAAACCTTGATGGTGAGGTGGGAAGCTTCGCAAGCAACAAATAATGTTGAGGATAACGCTTAATCATGTTATGTAACTGCTGACAAGTAAGTCAGTGGATTTTGTGTTCTCTTTGCAAAATTAGGGCATCAAATTATCAGGGTGGTTAGTGCTCAAAATTAGCTTTCAGAAGATTGGTAGTGTCAGTAGATTTGTTTTATATTAGATAGTTGTTTGATAATCATATTAGTAATAATTTTATTATATAAGAATGTAGTTACTAGTTTCATTTAATATGATATTTACAGGAGGTTTGAACTCATACAATGAGTGTGTTTTATTTGTTCTTTGTTATTTTTTTATATGTCTTTTCCTTCATAATTATCTTGTCTTATGAGTTGGCCTAAAGAAGTCATTTCATATTCTACAGTGGTATTAGAGCACCTAAAATTGTTTTGGGCTAAATTTTTATTGTTGGAATTTAGACAAAGTTAATCATGTCGAATTCTAACAAGGTTCCCGTTCGAGAATTTGATGGGAACGATTATGATTATTGGCGCATTAAGATGCTGACCCTTTTTATTGGAAAATATTTGTGGGAGATTAATGAATCAAGTTATGAGGAGCCAAATGATTGGAATTCCCTTACATCCAATTAAAGAACATCGAGAAATGAAGCAAGGAAGAGGAATGCTCAACCTTTGTTTCACATTCAGATAGTTTTTGATAAGAGCTTATTTCCAAGAATATCAAGAGAAAAAACTGCCAAAGATTCCTTACAGACTCTAGAAGAAGCTTGCCAAGGTTGTGACCAAAATAAGGTGGTCGAGCTTTAGACGTTGAAGTGAGAGTTCGATAATTTGAAGATGCAAGAAGATGAAAGTATTAGTGACTATTGTGTGAGAGCCAAAGATGTGGTCAATAAAATAGATACACTTGGAGAAACTGTAAGTAATTAAGTTTTAATTAGAAAGGTACTGAGATATTTAACGCATAGATGGAATCATGTTGCCATAATTATAGAAGAATGTAAGGATTTCACAAAACTACATTTTGATCAATTGGTTAGATCCTTGATGTCTCATGAAGAAATATTGAAGGACACTTTTGAAGGTGTAGAGAAAGCTTTCTCCTATAAATTACAAATTACAATGAACAAAGATGCAAGAAGTAGTAGTCCTAAATGAAATCAAGGCCAAGGTAAATGGAAAATCCAAAATTCTTCAAGAGGTAGAGGAAGAAGTGGCTCAAGAGGAAGAGGTAGTTTCAGAGGAAGAGGTAGAGGTAGATTTGATAAGAGAAATGTTCAATGTTACAATTGTAACAGGTATGGAAAATTTGAAAGAGAATGTAGACTGAAAGAAGTCAAAAATGATAACTATGCTAAAGAAAGTAGTGAATATCCTCCAAATCACTTATTTTTATCTTATGCCAAAGGTGAAAATAATAGTAAAGATGTTTGGTACCTAGATTCTGGATTGTCTTACCATATGACAGTGAATGAAAAGTTGTTTTCAACAAAGGATGGAAATTTAAAATCCAAGATCCAACTTGGTGATGTAAACCATTAGAGGTTCTTTCCAAAGGAGCTATGGAGATCCAAAAAAAGAATGTATGAAGAGTTTTCATTAAATTTATTATACTCCACAATTGACACATAATTTGTTGAGTGTTGGGTAGCTATTTTAGAAAAATTATAAAGTAGTCTTTGAAAATAAGACATGTATTATCCATGATAAGAATAAGGAAAATAGGGTGATCATTGTTGTGCCTATGACAAGAAATATGATGTTTCCCTTGAGGTTTGAGGAACATAACAACAACCTTGCAAATATGGATTGTGTGGATTCAAGTTGGTTATGGCATGTCAGGTGTGGGCATTTAAATTTTCACAGTTTGGAGTATCTAACCTCACATGCATTAGTTTCTAGTTTGCCCAAGGTAGAGGAACATAAGGAGGTTTGTGAAGGATCTGCCAATGGAAAGCTTGAAAGGAAAAAGTTTCCAAAGGGAACTGCATGGAGGGCTCATCACCGACTTCAACTTGTTCATTCAAACATATGTGGTACTATGCAGACTAAAAGTTTGGGTAAGTCATCATATTTCATCACTTTTATTGATGATTACTCACGAAATTGTTTGGTATATTTTTTGAAGGCCAAAACTAAAGCCCTAGATACATTCAAGAAGTTCAAAGCCCTCGTAGAAAGTGAGAAAGGGTGCAATATCAAATGTTTGCGGAGTAACCGTGGAGGAGAATTCTTGTCCAAAGCTTTCTAGAGTTGTTGTGATATGAATGGAATGAGGAGGAAACATACTATGACATATACACCTCAATAAAATGGCATAGCTGAAAGGAAGAATCGTATTGTGGTCTAAATGGAAAGGTGCATGTTACAAACTAAGAGAATGAACAATTCTTATTGGGTAGATACAGTTACTACAACAATGTGCATTCTCAACCATAGCCCCACCAATGCACTCAAAAAGATGACTCCTTATGAAGCTTGGTATGGAAAAATGCATAATGTTAATCATTTCAAAGTTTTTAGTTATTTGTCTTATGTGCATGTACCTGATCAGAATAGAAAAAAGTTAGATGCAAAGAGTGAGTTATGTATTTTTATTGGGTATAGTGAGACGAGAAAGGCTTATAAATTTTATAGTACTCTCACTAACAATATTATTGTCTCAAGACATGTTAATTTTTAAGAAGGGGGAGTTTATGGTGATCAAAAAGGCCATGTTGAGAAGACAAAATATGTTTTCAATGATGATATAATTTTTTATATTGATCATGAGCAACAAACTAATGTTTATGTAACTAGTGGGTTAACTCCACCAAGCAACCCTTCATCAATTTCTTAAATATCAAGTTCAAGTCCAACTTCTTCTCCAAGCTCTACAAGGAAGGTAAGAAGATTGAGTGATATTAATGAGAGAAGTGAAAATCAAGCACATGAAGAAAACCCAATAGGTGAGATAGTCAATTTCTTTTTATTAGACAAGGCTAATTTTGATCCATCATGTTTTGAAGTTGCATGTACTAATGAGGTTTGGATGCAAGAGATACAAGAAGAGATGGATTCCATTCACAGGAATGACACTTGGGAGTTAACAAAGCTTCCACATGACAAGAAAAATATTGCCACCAAATGGGTCTATAGGACTAAATTTAATAGTGATGGGAGTGTTGAAAGACACAAAGCAAGATTAGTCGCTAAAGGATTCACACAGAAGTATGGAATTGATTATGAAGAGACATTTGCACCAGTAGCAATAAAGGAGACCATTAGAATGTCGATTTCATTAGAAGCTCAGAAAATGTGGAGCATAAATCATATGGACGTGAAAAGTGCCTTCTGTAATGGGTACTTAGAAGAGGAAGTATATGTGGAGCAGCAAAAAGGTTTTGGAGTGGAAGGAAAGGAAAATAATTTCTACAAGTTGAAGGAGGATTTGTACAGTCTCAAGCAAGCACCAAGAGTGTGGTATGCTAGGATTGATGGATACTTCCAGCAAAATGGCTTCTAGAGAAGTAAGACTGATCCTACCCTTTACTACAAACTAGAATTTATTGATATTCTAATCATAAGTTTGTATGTTGATGATCTATTGTATATGGGTAGTAGTTCTAAGATGACTGATAAATTCAAAGTTTCTATGATGAATGAATATGAGATTAAAGATCTAGCCATCATGAAATATCTTCTAGGAATGGATGTTTATCAAAGTAATGATGGGATTTTCATTTTTTAGACAGAGTATGCATAAGATATGTTGAAGAAATTTGATATGCTTGATTGTAATCCATCCCTTACTCCAAGTGATCATGGAGTTGTGCTATGTAGAGATGATGGTGTTGATTTAGTTGATGAGACAACCTACATAAGTATTGTGGGGAGCTTGATATTTCTAACCCACAAAAGTCTTGATATTACATATTCTGTTTCACTTGTTTCAAGGTATATGAAAAATCCATCTGAAATACATATGAAGGTAGTCAAGAGGATTTTAAGGTATGTGAAAGGCACTCTAAATTCTGGTATTCATTAGTACTCTTCTGAAAACTTCAGTCTTGTTGGATTTAGTGATTCAGATTGGGGAGGTCGTATTGATGATTGTAAGTCCAAATCTGGAAATTGTTCCTCTTTTGGTTCTAGTTTCATTACTTGGAGCTAAAAAAGCAAAGCATTGTTGCCCTCTCATCCACAGAAGTAGAGTATGTTGAAATTAGCTCAACAGATACATAATCTCTTTGGATTTGAAAGTTTTTGGAAGAAATTAGGGAAAAGCAAATTCAACCTACAATGATTTATTGTGATAATGTATGTTCCATCAAGTTAGCAAAGAATTCAGTTCATCACAGTAGGAGAAAACATTTTGACATGAAATATCACTTCATTCGAGATTTGGCGAAGAAAAAGGATATTGAATTGAGTCACATAAATACTCAGGATCAGTTAGCAGTTATCTTCACCAAAGAAGTTGCAAAAGATCAGTTTTGGGCACTACGAGATAAGTTAGTAAACCCTCATTAAGCATTAAGGGGGAGTGTTGGAGATAATTCTCATGTTATGTAATTGCTCACAAATAAGTCAACAAATTTTGTGTTCTATGTGAAAAATTAGGGAAGCAAATTATTAGGGTGGCCAGTGCTCAAAATTAGCTTTCAGAAGATTGGTGGTGTCAATAGATTTGTTCCAGATTAGAGATTTGATTGATAATCATATTAGTAATAAGTTTATTATATAATAATGTAGTTACTAGTTTGATTTAATATGAGATTTATAGGAGGTATCAACTCACATAGTGAGTGTGTTTTATTTGTTCTTTGTTCTTTTTTTTATATGTTTTTTCCTTCATAATTACCTTGGCTTATTAGCTGGCCTGAAGAAGTCATTTCATATTCTACAGAGAAAGTTAGGAAATATTTTCTCAAACAATGGAGGAAAACAATGTAGCCAGATCAAAGAATCTCTAGAAGCAACTCTCGCAACGAAATCCCACAATTGAGACTTCCAGTGAAGGCACTTTATACCTTGGGTTGAGCATCATAGTTCAACATCTGGTGTTTTGAGTCAATGCGGCAGGTTAGTTCCATGCTAGTTCTATCTCTAGTGGTAGCGATAAATAAACCATTGCTCTCGGGAGAAGTAGATAAATTCTCTTTAGTAATGGGGTGAAGCAATGTTAGAAGCATTTGTCATGCTACCTAGGTAGTATTAAAATAAACTGTAGAACCGGGACCTGTTTGTCGCTTGACATAGTAATGATCCCATGAGGCTTGAACCGTATGTCCATCACCGCCTAACCACCCCTCCGTTACACCATCTACTTGGTTGCAAAAGGGTTTCCATTGTGTCATATAATGGCCCCACCGCTACACGATCTACTTGTTTGCAAAAACAATATTTCTATTCTGACTTATAGTGACAAAAATATAGGTGTAATAAAATGGAGACAGGTTGGAATTGAGATAAAGACTGGACAAAAATGAATTGAGAGAGAAACGAGGAGGGAAATAGAACTGTGTTTCAACAAACTCATTGATAAGTAAATTATTTATCATTGATAAATAAATTATATTTATGTTTCAAAATTGTCTTATAGATTTAAGATTGACTCAATTAAATAACAAATAATTTATCATTCTAGTTGATATGAATGCGTTCGACTTGATATGAATAAAAAAGAAAAATCTATCAATTTTCTCAAACGAAATCAAAATTTGTTTGTTTTTTTTTTTTTTTGCTGAAGCAAGCGCTGAGCCTTCTATTTCAGTAATACAAAAGAGAATTACATATTGTACAAAAATCCGATTCTTTACAAGAACATGGGAAAAAGAAACCTTGCCAAAGTCAAAGACCCCCCACCTTACTGATGAATTAACCCTTCTTAATAGACGATGACATGGAAAGGCTACAAAAATTCCCACCTATTAGGGAAGATCCATACCAATACATTCCCCGAAGCCGACCAACTACCACAAACATCTCCAACCGCGTGAAACCCACAACCCACAGGAGAGGGAAAAGACGTGCCAAACAGACTCAATGTATATACAACCCACCTGGCCCCACAAAACAAAACGATATAGCCCTGTCGTTGATCCTGGCTGCTGGATCCAACAACCAGGAATCATATCGTACATATGAACATGCCTGAAGGATAATGTGCGATCAAGCGCAGTATTCGAGTCAATCCCTCTACCACGTATCACACTCCCAATGGGATCGCTCCCGAAGCTACAAAACCACAAACTGCTTAAGTGTCTAATCATCGTAGAGCCGACCTGGGCATGGTTTTCAGACCTAAAAGCTAGAAGGGGGAGAATACCTGCTGCCGGAAAAACCAATCTCCCTTTTTGTCTATACTTTCTACGGATCCAGTCCCCAATACTGAGATTGTTTGTGAAAAGACCCATTAAATTGTCTTCCGAGAACCCGGGGACCCCATCTAACTGACTTCGGTAGAGAGAGAGAGAGACATAACTTAGCTTGCCTTTCTACCATATGCTTACAGATAGGTTATGAAAATTCTTTCCAAATAAATCAATTCATGCTAGTCATCCGGGTCTAATAACGAAGCACTTCTCTGTCTTCTGCAACTTGTTCTTCACAACGAGGCTTTAAATGGTTTTGAGGAATCTCCTGCCACCTGTTCGCCATCTCGCAATCTGCACTATTCACCCCTTGGTTGGCCAGAATGTCCGCTAGTTTATTGGCCGAACGTCGAACATGGTTGAAACTCACAGTTCGAAGCCCCTGGAGGTGAAATTGGATTCTTTGGTAAAATAGGATTAGTTTCCAGTGATTAGAAACTTTCTCCGGCTGTGTACCATAGTTGATTATTTTCATAGAGTTAATGGTAATCTCCGAGTCCACTTCAATAATGACATTGGGGCAATGGTTCTGGGTCAGAAACTCTAGACATTGTTCTAGAGCCATTAATTGTTCCATATTATTTGTGGCTCTTCCAAGATGATAGTAGAAGATAAAAATAATCCTGTCCTCTTCATCTCTTAAAAATCCTCCAAAACCAGCTATTCTCGGGTTGCCTTTTGAAGCCCCATCAATGTTGTATTTCAAATATCCTTTTGGTGGAGGTTTCCATAACTCCTCTATATCCATAGCTGTGTCCTTTCTGATTATACCTTGGGGAATAAGCCCTTTCATTCCCAATTGTCTGAGAATTCTCAGCTCAGACAAAGAGGGCGGCTTTTTGGGGAGATTACGAACTGTGGCACTAACTGTCTCCGAAAGCTGTTTCAGAATCAGCTCAAAAATACTGTGAGGGGTGGACTTTTAATTTTTGAAAATTCTCTTATTCCTTTCTTTCCACAAATTCCAAATAATGAAGCTTGCCATGAAGGCCTAGGCCAAATTAATGAACTCCTTCTCCAAATAGTTCACTCTCCACTTGTTTAGGGTATTAGTGATACTACTTTTGTCCCTATCTTACTGATGGAAAATGGAAGAGAAAGCATCCCATAACTAGGTGGTAAAAGGGTAGCTGTTAAGAATGTGCTCCATATTCTCCTCCTGCTCCTCACAAAGCTGGCATCTGGAAGGCCCCATAATACCCCTTTTCCTAATGTTTTCCTAGGTTAGAATTTTCTTATGATGAACTAACCACATGAAAAGCTTGATTTTCATCCAGCCTTGGTGCTTCTAGAGGTGCCGCCAGGTCTTGTCTGGGACACTAGAATCAAGCCCAAGGAGAATACTTTTAGCTTCCTTAAGATTAAAGGTGCCTTTATTGTTATTGCCCCATCTCAATTGATCCCGCCCCTCTGTAACTAAAATCATCCTTTGTTTAAGCAAGCTCCCAAGTGCCTCTACCTTAATTTTAAGAGGGCTATAATCACTACAGTCAATTTTTGTACAGTTTCTCCACTTTCCTGAGGTATGAGCAAGATCCCAGAAATCCTTAACTTTATTTAACCCTTGGTGATCTGTTTCTTTCTTGAGGCTAGATAAATCCTCTGTTAACAGCATTGGTTCTTGTTGCCATTTATCTTCCAAAAAGAGTGCAAGATATCCTGCTCTGGTTTCCTAGAAGCTGTTATTTTGAACTAGGCCTCTATTTTCCCAGGCTCTATTCCAGATGTGAGAACCTTTTAAATTACCTGAGATTCTTATGACATCCTTAGTGTGCCACGAGTTTGCATATTTCTCTTTCCAGATTCTTGCCCACAGAGCTTTTGGCTCTTGAACCTAGCGCCACCAAAGCTTGGCTCCTAGAACTTTATTAAGAATCTCCTGATCATCCAAGGCTAGTCCTCCATGTCTCCTGGGATTACAAATTTTGTCCCAAGAGACCAACGCCCATTTCTTCTTAGTTTCTTCCTTACCCCAGAGGAAATCTCTTTGTATGCTCCTAAATTGCTCTAAAACACCTTTGGATTCTAGGAGGGCAGATAACATGAAAACCGAGATAGATTGGAGGACTGCTTTTATTCGAACCAACCTGTCTGCCAGGCTCAAGACCCCGAAGGTCCAATTTTTGAATTTGTCTTGCAATTTATTAAGCATTGGTTCCCAGATACTCTTGTGCATTGGTCTGGCTATGAGAGGAATTCCCAAATACTTTGTGGGGAGGGAATCCCTTTGGAAACCAAGAATTCTTGAAATGTTTCTTTGAATAGCAATGTTAGTGTTTAAGAAGAAGATTTTTGACTTAGAGAGATTGACTTCCATAACTATAGCCAAGGCAAATTCCTTCAGGATTTGATTGTAAGTTGAAGTTTCTTTGATTGTGGGGAGTTCTTGCAGCATGGTATCATCTACAAATTGTTGGTGAGTAAGAGCTTGACCATTCTCAGATAATTGAAGACCTTTGATTTTGCCCATTGCCTTGGCATACTTAATGGATCTTCCAAGTCCCTCCATCATAACAATGAAAAGAAAGGGAGAGAGCGGATCTCCCTACCTGAGGCCTCTGGAAGGAATGAAGATCTCTGAGGGAGATCCATTCACCAATATTAAAAAGCTAGAAGAGGTCACCAGAGACATGACCCATTGGATCCAGTTATGGTCGAACCCATAAGCAATGAGAACCTTTTTGATGTAGATCCAATTAACTTTGTCATAAGCTTTGGCTATATCCAATTGCATGATCATCCCTCCCTGCTTCTTATTGGTAAGCGTGTGCACCACCTCATGGGCTTGAATAATGTTATTTAAGATTTGTCTACCCTCCACATAACCTGATTGTTTGTTGGAAACTAAAGAAGGAAGGAGAGGTTTAAGTCTATTAGCCACTACTTTGGAAATTATCTTGTAAACCGCATTGCATAAAGCTATGGGTCTATACTTTTCTGCAATTTGAGCTAAGTCCGATTTGGGTATCAGGGAGATGAAGGAGGTGTTGAGGGCTTTCAGGATTGTTTTGCTGCCCCTGGAGTCCTCCACCACATTCAGAATATCCTGTTTGACAATATGCCAACAAGCTTTAAAAAAATCCACGTTAAAACTGTTTGGACCTAGTGCTTTGTAGTTCTTCGCTAACTTCCTCTTCAGTGATACGTCTGTTGAGGTTAAAATTGTCCTCTATGAATACAATTTAGGGATATGCCTAGTAATTTCCTTGATGGATTGATCTCTGTCTAGATTGTTTTCTCGGGTGATGTTTCAGAAATACTGAACAAGTACAGCTTCAATATTCTTATGGGTGTTCTCGAGCTTTCCATTCTCATCCTTAATTGTAGAGATTCTGTTGTGTGCTCTGTTAGCCATAGTGGATTGGTGGAAGAATCTTGTATTCCGCTTTCCTTCCTTGAGCCATTGAACCTTGGACTTTTTCCTCCAGAATGTTTCCTCTTGTTTACATAAATTTTCCCATTCTTGGTGGTGCTTATCAACCTGCTCACTTTTGGCTTTATCAAAGTTGTCTTTGATCAGTGCCTGGTTGAGTTCCTGTATTTTGATTTCCAATGATCTTTTGTTCACAAAAATGTTACCAAAATCCTTATTGTTCCATTCTTTTAGCCTGAACTTGACATGCTTTAGTCTTTTATGAAGGATGTACATTTTTGAGCCCTGAAATTGCAAGTCTTCAGACCACCATTTTTCGATGTTACTGATGAAATTAGGGTACGAGAGCCAAATATTCACGAATCTGAAAGGCTTGTTCCTGGGAGTAATCAAACACTTGATTTCCAATTGAATCAACGAGTGACCAGAACCTCCAAAGGGAAGGACTTTTGCTGCTATTTCTTTATGTGTAAGCATAAGCTCTTCTGATATCATGAACCTGTCCAATCGAGAGGCTACCTGTGCCTCACCTCCTCTTTTGTTGTTCCAGGTAAAAAGGCCATTGCTCAGTTCTAAATAAACCAATTTCATATCATTTGTGAAAGCTTGGAATGCTAAGGAGTCTTTGTTTAGTGCTCTGGTGCCTCCCTTTTTCTTTGAAAGAGATTTGATCATATTAAAATCCCCTCCTATGATCCAAGGAATCCCAACCTATCTATTCGTGAGATCCATTAGGGATTCTAACAATTTGAGTTTGTCATCTATTCTTTGAGGACCATAAAAATTTGTGACCAGGAAGGTTTTTGGATCCCCCACTAGTTGAATGACCACTGATAAGTAATTTCTAGATGATTCTACATCTATTATACTGATTTTTTGGGATTCCAAAGAGTTAAAATGCCCCCCGCTGTGCTTTCAGTTTTAACCTCTAGGAACTCAAATCTACTGAGCCATTTGTTATGAATTTGTTTTATTTTCTGAATGGAACATTTCATTTCCTGGATGAAGATAAGATCTGGCATTTCCTGTTTCATTTTATGACTAAGCATTCTTTGTTTTCTTTTACTGCCTAGACCTCTGATATTCCATGATGTGAACTTCATATTTAAAGATTTGTAAAGGAGTAACTGGTTAGGTCTTTAATCTTACCCGAGTCTATCATTAAGTTTCCACACTCCATCAGGAGGTCCTTCTGCTTTTTCCTGCCCCTTTTCTTTCCTGCATTTCTAGTAGCTACTCCTGGAGTTGATTTCATTATTTTCACGCCTATGTATTCCGGTTTTTCAATGGTTTTTCCTTTAGCTAATCCTCTTTCCTGAGTTTTCCATAAGAACAACTGCTGAATTTTGTTGCAGTCTTCGTGGGGTGGTGAATCTATCCCTTCCATGGATCCTTGCATCAAGAACCCTTCGAGATCTAGATGTTCTTTGTCAAGAATTTCCTGAAGTTCATGATCCTCCAGATCTGTTTCACTCTAAGTCATTTCCTGATCCATCTCTAGTTCTTTTTCACTTAGTATAGTTTCTTTCTTATTATCAGTCTCTTATGTCGGGTAGCAATTTTCCTTCTATTCCATTTCCTTTTCATTAGGGCCGTTCTCCATAGGTAGGTCTTCATTTGCCATTTCTTCATTCTCTTCCAGTGCTTGATACCTATTTTCACTAACCTTTTGACACTCATTATGAAGTTGCTTTAATCCTTTTTTGCCGCCTTTTTCTCTGCTTGTAACTTTCTCGAAGCTATCTATGTCCTTCATTTCCTTAGGTTTGCCCTTGTTGACTACTTGACTAAGAGGACAATCTCTGAACAAGTGTCCATGCTCATGACACTTATGACATCTGGACGGGATATGCTCATAGTCTACGGTTTGCACCCATTCTTTATCAAAAACTTCTAGGATGACTTCATCCAGAAGAGCTCCTGATAGATCCATTTCTACACAGATCCTTGCATAGGAAGTGTATTTGCCTCTTCTTGTGGCTTCCAAAGCTTTGAAAAAACGCCCTAGTTTGTTTCCAATCGCAGCAAACGATTCAGTTTGCCAATAATCAAGAGGTAGAGAATAGAGCCTTACCCAGACAAATACCGAAGTGAAAGTTTCCCTCTTTGGAACAAAGTTCATCATCCAGGGACGCATATAGAGGCCAGCTGCTGCATAAAAGTAGGGTCCTCCAAATATTCTATTTTTATCTTCGATGTTTGTGAACACCATAGTGAAAAATCCTTTTGACCCAAGATGAAAATCTATACTTACTTTGGGTTTCCAGTAATACTTGATCCATATCTGTAAAGCCTTTTCCGAGGGCCATAATCCCATAAACTTGCATATTATAGCATAGGTCCCCATATGTTCCCTGTGAGCTTGCAGTGCAGGATCATTTAACACTACTCTAGGAGTAATCTCCATTTTGGGTCTGGACAGTCCCTTTTGTTGATTGTTCCTTGTTCCCTGGCTTTTGTCTTCTTCCTTCTTGTATTTAGTGCTGCCATTTTCCTTGGGCCTACCCCTGTCTGTCTCCTTTTCATTATTACTCTTTACCTCTTCGACAGAATCTCTGACTTTACCCAGAGGGGATTTGCCTCTACCGACAACGACACTTTTATAGGAGGGAGGGGAGCTCCCTCCTCTGGGGTCCTCCATTAGGAGCAAGCACTAAACCTCTTCGAAACCCTGGCTGTGGTTTTTTCTCCTGCTGCACATTTTTCTCAAAAATCTGTTGACCAAACTAAAGCAAAAAGTTAACAGTTGATGCAAGTTAGATTTGATATAAACAACAATGTGAAACATACTTTTCAGATATGCGCTAACCATATTTTCAAGTTAGTAGTTCATTTAAGCTACATTTGGTATTAAATCTATCAAACGAGAATGTGAGACATACTTCTCAAATTTACACCAGACATCTTTTTAGGTACGCCCTTTCGTACCTGGAACCTGCTACCATAGACTACACCCTTTCATTTACTGTCTGAACACCTTTCATCTCTCGGCACCAAATGAAATGAGTCATATATGTGAAGTTCGTTCATCTATCTTTTTGGAGAAGAATGCCTAGCTCTTAATGAGGTTAAGATGGATGGCGATGGTGGCAGGTGGAAGCAAGCAGGAAGCGATGGTGGTATGGTGGTAGCAAGCGGAGGTAAGTGTTGCAGGTGTAAGTAGGTTTTATGGCAAGTGTGGCAAGTGTAAGTAGAGGAGGAATTATTATAAATCCTCACATATTTTTTAAAACCATTTAAATTACCTAAGCTGTCCTGACTTATTGTTAGCTTTGAGGCTAGCATTAGTTGGCATTGATTCATTTTTATGGTAAGCTAGCCTCCAAAAACTTGGGATATTTCCCCTTTTCCCTGCAATAAGGCCTCGAATACAATACCCAATCAAACACTGACAATTTTCTTAAAAATACTATTAAAATATAACGATGGTTTAAAACTTCGGTTAAAATGCACTTACGGGGAGCTAATGTGCGGTCAACGCATAGCGATCCCTATATACCTACCTCGGCAGCTATGCTAAGTAATAAGACTTTGGAGTTTTCATTTGAAGCTCCGCCCTTCTTCTTATCAATAAAAATATGATATTAACCTTGCTTTGAGCCATCCTTTCGATAAAATCACATAAACGGCTTTGAATTGGTTCAATTTTTAAGCATACCAGTGTCTAAGAAGAAAAAAGTAATCATAATAAGAATAACTCTAATAACTCAACGTCGGCTCCAAGACCTTGACAAAATTTGGCTCCAGCTTTCTTTACATTCATGCTGCTATAAATCTTCAAAATATACGAGGCATGCCAATCGTGCTACATAATCCAGTTCCAAATTTCAGTACATACACACACTCAGCTGCAGCATCGACACTGTAATGCTTGGCTTCTATATCCAGTTCACAGACTTCAGGCATAGTTACCAAGTTCGACCGCACTGGCCAGAAAATTTGAAAATTCGTTGTTACGATTCGTGGAAAAATACGTTTGAATTGATACGATACGCATTTGTTTGATCGGCGATAGTTTATATTAAAATGAATAAAAAACAATGTACCGGTTCGGGGACAACTGAGGCACGCGATAAGATAAGGGTAAATAGTTATACCCTTAAGTCGATTCATTCAAGTGAAAGTGGTATAGTGAGCCGGGTAAACAACTATCAATATGCTATGGGGAGCAGGGTGAACAAAGTGGTATATTGAGCTGGGTAAACAACTATCAATATGTTATGGGGAGCAGGGTGAACAACTATCAATATGCTATGGGGAGTAGGGTAAACGATCATCGAGGCTCAATGATATATGTTAGGTAAATTTTATAGCAAAAAAATGAAAAATAGTAATAGCAAAAAAATTGTAAAACAATACTAAAAAGATTATTGAAATTTTATATTAAAAAATTGTAGTTAAATAATTTGTTTGTTTGTTAGATAATAAAAATAAAAAGCAGTAGTTTTTATATTAAAAAGATTAAAGAAAATTTTATATTAGAAATAATAATAAGCATTTTTATTAAAAAATAAGAATGAAAAACAGTTGTTTCTATATTAAAAAGAATACAGAAATTTTATAATAGAAATTTGCAAATTTAATAATGGTAACGTTTTTGTTTAAAAATATAAGTTTTTTATTAAAATATTGTAGAGAAAGATAAGCTTTATAATTTAAGAAGATAAAAATTGCAAAATCCATATTTTTAATTTTCTAATTTTTTAATGATAGCAATTACCATAGATCTTAGGTCCACTGTAAAACAAAGGATGCATAGTGTGGAATTTGTTAGGATATTCCGACACATAGGAAATAGTTAAGTTCAACTTGGTCTAGTATAGAGTTAGGTAAAGTGTGTTTCTTTACCATTGTACATTTTGTAACTTACAATCCGATGGTCACGATATGTAGTGATCCGACGGTTCACTCTCTCCTCGGTATTACCGACACTTGATCCGTGGCTTGACACTCGATTGGTCCATGAGTTCTATTTAAAGCGCATGGAGGGTCATTGTTCAGGTAATCCGTGCATGAGAGAAGCTTATGTAAATTTTCATTCTTTGATTAATAAATTGCCTGTAGTACCCACGTTGGGACAGGCCGTGGACTGTTTCCCTCTTTGAGGGTTTTAACCACGTCAAAAATACTCGTGTATTGATCTGTGATCTAGTTGTGAGCGGTGTCCTTTTGGTGTTCTTTCTGAGGAACTTACCCTGTAAATTCCTACATGATATCAGAGCTATTTGAGGGCCGCGTCCGTTGGTGATCCAAATCTGAAGCCGGTAGAACTGCATGTGGCTGTCGTTTCCTAGATCTGTTGTTTCTGACTGCTTTCGGGCCGAGAGGACTGCTATGTTGCGTTCGGAGCATCTGTTCTAGTGAGGAACACCTTTCGTTTCATGCGAAAAAGTTTCCGGTAGCCCTAGCCGCGTCATTTTTCAAATCGGGAGGTATACAATGTTTTTGCAGTTCACTGTTATTTTCTCTCTGCTTATTTCGGTTTCTGTTTATTTAGCCTTTTTTATTACCGGATCTATACCTTTCATTTCTGCGTATGCTCTTTGCCCTGCGACTCTGTGCGATCTGGGCAAATCAGAAACAGAAATGAAGTTTTTTTTCTCATGCGTATACTCTTTTCCCTGCACCTTAGTGTGATCTTGGAAAATCAGAAACATTGAGAAAAATATTTAGTTTCCGGCCAAAGCTAACCTTGAGCCGCAAGGTTCAATTTCTGAAAATATTTAGTTTTTTGGGTAAAGCTAACCTCGAGCCATAAGGTTCGTTTTCTTTGCATGTCCGTGTTGGGTTTTGTGTTTTGTGTTTTGTAGGGAAAAAGAGCTTTCTCAAGGCAAGCACGCAAACCAAGGCCCCCCCCCCCCCTCTCTCTCTCTCTCTCTCTCTCTCTCTCGCTCTCTCAAATTTTTTGTATAGATCAATTGGTTCAAAGCTATTTTAAGAGAGTAGAGGTCTTGAGTTCAAGTCTCTATTTTGTAGGGGCGGACTTTTTCATTCCCGCACATTCGCGCACTTTGCGGGCAACTTCAACAAATTTTTTTCAAAAAGCCATAACTTCTTCATCCGGAAGCCTTTTTCAGAGCCGTTTTTTTTAAAATAGCCTAATTTTTCGAGATATATCCATTGGAACACTTACTTTCAGCATCTTCAGCTTCAGTTTTTTTAAACAAAATGGAAAGTCCATGCTAAGTCATTCTTGACAGCAGTAACTACTTCCAATGGATAGCCTACATGGAAGATTTACTTAGAAGTAAAGGTCTCTACAGAATAGCCACAGACCAAGAGAAGAAACCAAAAGATGAAGACAAGGCTGCAAAATGGGAAAATAGACAAGATCAAGCACGTGGTTTGATAGGGATGTCTATTTCTCCTGATCTTAGATTCCATATTGCAGAACTTGAGACTCCTCATGAAGCATTGGAAAAAATCACTAAAGTTTTTGGGATTAAAAATGAAATTAGAGCCCATCAACTTGAAAATGAGTTGCTTACTTTGGATCCTAATAATTTTTCTTGCATTGAAGATTTCTTGTCCAAATTCAAGACCCTTAGATATCTCTTGGAAGGTGTTAAGGTTAAGAAACAAGATAGTAACCTTATTTATTCCATCCTTACTAAGTTGGGACCAGCCTACTCTGTATTTGTTTCCACTTTCCATTCTACAAGGGAAGCTTTCATTTGTCAAGGAAAAGACTACAAGGCCCCTTCCTTTGACTCCTTTTGTGATTCCTTAATAAGAGAACAAGAAAAACTCTTACACCTTGGTCTTCTTAATCTTGGAAACTCTTCCAAGAAAGCGTTAGCCGCAATTCAAAGAATCCTAAGAAGTCATATCCTAAAAAGAATGGTCCTAAACCAAACAAGGGTCCTAAGCAAACTCAACCTCAAAATGAAAGATCATTTCAGCAAAATGATAAGACCAATAAAAACAAATGGAAGAAGACTGATAGACATTGTAACTTTTGTAATCGAGATGGCCACTTAGAATCTAAATGCTTTAAGAAGATGGAAGCCTTGGAAGCCGCAATGAAGAAACATAACATCCATGTGGAGCATACTTCAACTTCAACTTCCGGAATGGCACTTTCTGCATGTCGTTGTCAATCATCTCAGTCTGGTTATGCATTAAATGTATCTTCTTCTTCTCATTCTCATGAGTGGCTGATTGATTCTGGAGCCTCTTATCACATGGCCAAAAACCAAGCCATGTTTTCTTCTTTAAATGATTGTAACACCAAAAATATCTATGTTGGTGATGATATATCTCTTAATGTTGTAGGGACTGGAACTGTTCATCTAGACAATGGTCAGTTTAATGATGTATTATGTGTTCCAACCTTATCCTGCAACCTTCTATCTGTATATCAGATAACTCATTCAGGTGAAGGTAAAATTGTTGAATTTTCACCTCATGATGTTGTAATCAAGGATCTAAGAGATCCTAAACAGATTCTAGCTACTGGTATTGCTGATGACTCCACAAGGTTGTATAAGTTTCACAACTTTGGGTCATCAAATCTTCCCTTAGTATTTGTTGCTCATAATGATGAAGTGAGCAAACTTTGGCATGAGCGATTTGGTCACTTAAACTATCGCTCCCTTCAGCATCTATGTAAAGAAAATATGGTGACATGTCTTCCTATGGTATCTTGCAGAGATGGTGTTTGTTCCGGATGTGTACTCGGAAAACATCATCGGGACAGTTTTGAAAATCGTGCCTCTTGGCATGCCTCAACCCCTTTACAGCTTGTGCACAGTGATTTATGTGGTCCACTTCCTGTTGCTTCATTCTCTGGCTGCAAGTATTTCTTAACTTTCATTGATGATTTCTCCAGACGCACTTGGGTATACTTCTTAAAACTCAAGAGCGAAGTATTTAACACTTTTTTGGCCTTCAAAGCCTTTGTTGAAAAACAATCTGGACATCAAATTCTTAAGCTAAGAACTGATAATGGTGGAGAATATGTCAAAAACACATTCATCAAATTTTGCACCGAAAATGGAATTCAAATGCAACATACTGTTCCATACACTCCACAACAAAATGGTGTAGCTGAAAGGAAAAATCGCACCTTAAAGGAAATGGCTAATTGTATGCTGCAATCTAAAGGACTCAGTCTTAGTTTTTGGGCCGAAGCAATTAATTGTGCGAATTATATAATAAATCGCACTCCTACTAAGGTTCTAAAGAATATCACTCCAGAAGAAGCTTGGAGTTCCATTAAACCAGATGTAAGTCACTTTCGTGTTTTTGGAAGTGAAGCATGGGCCCATATTCCAGATGAAAAGCATAAAGCTTTAGAACCTAAGAGTGAGAAATGTACTTTTGTTGGATATTCTGAAGATGTAAAAGGTTATAGACTTATTCCATTTAAGTCCAAAAATGTTATCATTAGAAGAGATGTAAAATTTGATGAAAATAAATCGGCCTGCGAGCCTAGTCCGGCGGATGTACCACCTCTTCCTATCTCTTCTACTTTTGAAAACATTTCTTCTTCAGATGATGAAAGTGAGGATGACAATCCTCCCCCACCTTCTCAGGATCCTCAACTTCCAAGATGGGTCCGTGCTACTCGGGATGCAACAGGTGATCTTGCCGGTGATCCTACAGATCAGCGACGTACACGTTCTCAGTTTGAAAGAGCCTCTTCTTTACTGGCTCAAGCTCCAGTAAATCATGATCCTGACACTTTTGCAGAAGCTTCAGGCCATCCACATTGGGAAGCAGCTATGAATGAAGAATATCATTCATTGTTGACAAATGATACATGGGATCTTGTTCCTCTACCAAAGGGACGCAAACTTGTTAGATGTAAATGGGTTTACAGAACCAAGTATGGACCAGATGGGAAAGTTGATAAACATAAAGCTCGTCTTGTTGCTAAGGGTTTTTCACAGGTTGAAGGCATTGACTACACTGAAACCTTCTCCCCTGTTGCCAAAATGAACTCTATCCGCCTTGTTCTTTCCCTTGCTGCCTCTTTAAAATGGGAAGTCCATCAGATGGATGTTAAATCTGCCTTCTTGCATTAAGAAATCTATATGGAACAACCCATTGGCTTCATCCAAACAGACTCCAACCTTGTATGTCGACTTAAGAAATCTCTCTATGGTCTCAAGCAAGCTCCTTGGTCTTGGTATGCCAAAATGGATAGCTTTCTTTTAGAATCTGGCTTTTCTCGGTGTTATTCTGACAATACTGTCTACACCAAGAAAGTGGGCAACTCTCTTATCATCCTTGTTCTTTATGTTGATGATCTTATTCTTACTGGTAGTGATCCCAACCTTATCAACCATGTGAAGTCCAGCCTTAAAAAGAAATTTGAAATGACAGACTTAGGACACTTACACTATTTTCTCGGTCTTCAAGTCTTGCAATCCAAGGAGGGTATTTCCCTTTCCCAGTCCAAGTATGCTTGTGATATTCTTCGTCATTTTCACATGGAAGACTGTAAGCCAGCCCCTTCTCCCTTTCAGTCTGGAGTCAAACTTTCAGTCTCTTGTACTTCTCCTGAAGTTGATGCTACCTTATACCGTCAACTTGTAGGAAAACTCTTGTATTTAACCCATACTCGTCCTGATCTTTCCTTTGATGTTGGCCTTGTTGCTCGTTTTATGAAAAACCCCCGTGAAAGTCATTGGAAAGCAGCCAAAAGAATACTTCGTTATGTTCGAGGTACAGTACAGTTTGGGATTCATTACAGTGCCAAAGAAACTCCTCTATTAGTTGGTTTCACTGATTCTGATTGGGCTGGTGACCCTGATGATCGGAAGTCTACTGCCGGTTATGTCTTCACTCTTGGTTCAAGACCTATTACATGGGCTTGTAAGAAACAGGCTGCCATTTCTCTTTCGTCAGCAGAAGCAGAGTATCGTGGTGTCGTGGAAGCTAGTAAGGAAGCCTTGTGGCTTCGTCAGATCCTATCAGAGTTTGGCTTTGAACAGCAGCATCCAACCACACTTTGGTGTGATAATCAAAGTGCCATTCAGCTATGCAATGATCTAGTCCAGCATCAGCGCAGCAAACACATTGAACTACACATGCACTTCATCAGAAAGCTCATTCATGACCATGTTCTTGAAGTGCAATATTGTTCAACAGATGATCAGGTTGCAGACATCTTCACAAAGGCTCTCATAGAGGCGAAGTTCACTAAACTTCGATATATGCTTGGAGTTCAGGAAGTTGTCCCTAAGGGGGGATAGGCTCTAGTGCCTCCTTCCTTCTCCTATTGTGTCATATTTGTAAATCCTTCAATCCTATCCCAAGTTGTTCTTAAGGGGGGATGTTAGGATATTCCGACACATAGGAAATAGTTAAGTTCAACTTGGTCTAGTATAGAGTTAGGTATAGAGTTAGGTAAAGTGTGTTTCTTTACCGTTGTACATTTTGTAACTTACAATCCGACGGTCATGATATGTAGTGATCCGACGGTTCACTCTCTCCTCGGTATTACCGACACTTGATCCGTGGCTTGACACCCGATTGGTCCATGAGTTCTATTTAAAGCGCATGGAGGGTCATTGTTCGGGTAATCCGTGCATGAGAGAAGCTTATGTAAATTTTCATTCTTTGATTAATAAATTGTCTGTAGTACCCACGTTGGGACAGGCCGTGGACTGTTTCCCTCTTTGAGGGTTTTAACCACGTCAAAAATACTGGTGTATTGATCTGTGATCTGGTTGTGAGCGGTGTCCTTTTGGTGTTCTTTTTTAGGAACTTACCCTGTAAATTCCTACAGAATTAAATTAGAAGGCTCATTTTGTATCCTCTACACAAATTATAATCTAGATACACACTTATTGCTAAATAAATTTGGATCCAATAAGAATTATGATTGAGATATAAAGTTAGCCTTTTGTAGAGATCACTTCAAACCTACCTTTTATGTCTAGTCTCTCATTCTTTTCCTTCAACTTCATATTCGAAATTTTGTTATTTATATTATTAGATTCTTACTTACAAATCACTATAAAATTCAATGATGATATTTGTATGAAATTGAAAAACGTCCCTTCCAAATCATTATAATTCAATGATAATATTTGCATGAAGTCGAAAAACGTCCCTCCCAAATCACTATAAAATTCAATGTTTAATCTTTTGATGATTTATATTGATTTTAAAATGAGAGATGCATTAAGGTATAATGCCTTTATTTAGCATTATGGTACATCCGGAAATGCATAAACATATTTTTATAATTTTAAATTTATTTTAGGAAATGAGAGAGGGTATCAAACTTATAGTTATATTATTTATATTTAATTATTTAATTTAGGTTAGATCTAAGATTTTTGTGATTTATAATGTAGATAGATGTTTTTTGGATTAATCGCATAATCTAGATTTCTTCGATGTTTTGAACCAATTAATATGGTCCATCTTTATGATCTTGTCTTGAGGGTGGACCACATTAGTTGGTTCGAAATGTCGACCAACTCTTGATTATGAGGGTGGACCACATTAGTTGGTTCGAAATGTCGACCAACTCTTGATTATGTGATTAATCTGAAAGACATCAATCTATACAATTTATATTATAAAATTCCAATTTTTTCTAATATTTTTTTTTATATTGATTAATTTAGATTATTTTTCATATTTTTGTTTATGGTAAAAATTAATATATTATAAGGATTTTTTTTTAAACACTTTTTGAGGGTTAGTGGTGGCTTTTCTATTAAGAAATATCTTGAACCTGTGTAACTTAGAAACAAATTGTTCACTCAAATCACTCAAGGCAATGTAGATGTGTGTAATGTAAATAATGTAATATCTAAGTAAGTTTGTGAACATTTATTAAGTTTCCATAAAAATATATATGCAAGAAAAAGAAGAAGAAAAAAAATTCAGCTAAATGTAAAATGTATAGATATATAATGTAAATTATAATGTCAAAATATAATGTCAAAACTAAAATGCAAAATGTAAAACATGAAGTTCATATAAATTAAAATAATGATTTCCTAACTATAGTTAAATTTAATTAATAAGCACATAAAAACACTTAATACTTACAATAAACTTATAATATAGAAAGAGTTCTAACCATGCATATTAAACACACTGTACCATCAATATTATTAACTTGTAAATAGGCTTTATTACAACACCATGGGCCAAAACCATGGATTATCAATATAAATTCCCAAAATTATATTTAAATTTAATTAATAAGAACATAAAAGCATAATACCTTACCATGGATATTATTTTGTGAATAGCCTTTCTTCGAATACCATGGGTCGATACCATGGTTTATCATCACCAGATGTCCAAAAAACATAACTCATTTCACATTCAAAATATTTTAATTTTATAACATTTTTTTAATTAAATCTAAGAGATAAAGGATTATAATTACTTTTGAGATATTCAAGAGAGAGGGAGGAAGAGAGAAATAGAGTTGAAGGGGGAGAGAAGAAGGAAAATAGAGAGGACTTGAGAGAGAGAAGGAGAGAGGACAGAGAAAGGGAAGATAGAGATGTTAAATTTAGATGTAAAGTATATAATTTATTTGAGCCTAATCCCTGATTCAAGAGAAGTGACATGATTACCACTAGCAAGAGGTATAGAAAGACTACATGGACACATCTTAATTTTCACACACATCTATAAAGGATAGACATGTGGAAAATTAGGTTTATGATGCTATGTAATCATGCAATGAGTGAACAATAGTGTATATGATGAATGGTTTAGTGATGAAAGTTCTAAGCTCATTAATATGAAATTGCCCAATCAAATATATTTAAGGAAACTTGAACCCACAAAATTGAACAATTTTTTTTTAATAAATCAATAAAAATATGAACATAAAATTGTAAATATTTTATTAACATAAAACTATAAATATCTACCATCCATATATTTTTTCAAAATATGCCTTTATTATACTTAAAATACCTTTTTAATGTGTTTAAGCATTTATAGTAAAACTAAAAACTATATAAACCATTTTAGAGACATCTTAATTCCGAATCTACCAAGTGTCTAAATAGATCAGACCTATTATAATGTGCAAACCTATTATAAATTACAAAATAATTTGATCCTTTAAATTTATCGTTAAAAAAAAAAAAAAAAATTAAAAAAATTGAATTAATATAAAATTGTTCATTCACATATATTTTAAAAAACTTAAACCCAAATAATTAAACACTTTTTAAATAAACCGCTAAAACTTTAAATATAAAATTGTAAATATCTTATTAACATAAAATTATAAATATCTACCAACGATGTATTTTATCAAAATACGCTTTTTATGTAACGCATCCCTAATATTTTGCGACCACTCAGGATCCAAAAATGTTAACCTAAAATCCGTGCTTGCCAACTCGCAGATAGTGATAAGCATGAAATTTGTGAGATGTTATTAGTTATTTATTGTTCGAATTATCTTAATTTTGAAAGGGATTTCAACCCTTTTTTGTCAAATTAAATATAAAAGAACTTTAACTCTCTTCCACTCATTTTGGTCGCAAATGCAAATTATTTTTTATTCATTCACACTCGGACGTAGTCATACAATTAGAAGGTGGATACGTAGTCATACAATTAGAAGGTGGACCATCCACCTTCTAATTGTATGACTACGTCCGAGTGTGAATGAATAAAAAATAATTTGCATTTGCGACCAAATTGAGTGGAAGAGAGTTAAAGTTCTTTCATATTTAATTTAAAAAAAAGAAGTTGAAATCCCTTTCAAAATTAAGATAATTCTAACAATACAGAACGAATAACATCTCACAAATTGCATGTTTATCACTATCTGCGAGTTGACAAGCACGGATTTTAGGTTAAGATTTTTGGATTCTGAGTGCTCGCAAATATTAGGGATACGTTAAATAAAGCCGTATTTTGATCAAATACATCGTTGGCAGATATTTATAGTTTTATGTTAATCAGATATTTATAATTTTATATTTATAGTTGGAGTCGTTTATTAAAAAAAATTGGTTTAAATTTTTTAAAATATATTTAATGAATAAGTTTATATTAATTAATTTGGTTTTTTTAATTTTGAATGTATAATAAATTTAAAGGGATTAAATTAATTTGCACTTTATAGCAGGGTTGCATTTCAAGAGATTTGGTTTATCTAGACACTTGGTAGATCTGGAGTTAAGATGTCTTTAAAATGGTTTATATAAACAAATAATTATAGTTGGTAGATATTTACAGTTTTATGTTAATAAGTTATTTACAATTTTATGTGAATAGTTTAGTGATTTATTAAATAAAAATTGTTCAATTTTGTGGGTTAAGTTTCCTAAAATATATTTGATTGGGCAATTTCATATTAATCAACTTAGAACTTTCATCACTAAACCATTCATCATATACACTATTCTGCACTCATTGCATGATTACATAGCATCATAAACCTAATTTTCCACATGTATTGTTAGGATATTCCGACACATGGGAAATAGTTAAGTACAACTTGGTCTAGTATAGAGTTAGGTAAAGTGTGTTTCTTTATTATGTACATTTTGTAACTTACAATCCGATGGTCACGATATGTAGTGATCCAACGGTTCATTCTATCCTCGGTATTACCGACACTTGATCCGTGGCTTAACACCCGATTGATCCATGATCTCTATTTAAAGAGCATGGAGGGTCATTTGTAGTTTAACCGAGAAGCTTATGTAAATTTTCATTTTTTTATTAATAAATTGCCCGAAGTGGCCGCGTTGGCTTAGGCCGTGGACTGTTTCCCTCTTTGAGGGTTTTAACCACGTCAAAAGTACTCGTGTATTGATCTGTGATCTGTTTATGAGCGGTGTCCTTTGGTGTTCTGTCTGAGAAACTTACCCTGTAAATTCCTACATGGTATCAGAGCTATTTGAGGACCGCGTCCGTTGGTGATCCAAATATGAAGCCGGTAGAACTACATCCGACTACCGTTTCCTAGATCTACTGTTTTTGACTGCTTTCGGGCCGAGAGGACTGCTTTGTTGTGTTGGGAGCATCTGTTCCAGTAAGGAACCCCTTTCGTTTCATGCGAAAAGGTTTTCGGTAGCCCTAGCTGCGTCATTTTTAAGATCTGGAGGTATAGAGTGTTTATTTGCAGTTTACAGTTATTTTCTCTCTGTTTATTTCGGTTTTCGGTTTATTTAGCTTTTTTTATTACCAGATCTATAACTATCATTTCTGTGTATGCTCTTTTCCATGCGACTCTGTGCGATCTGGGAAAATCAGAAATAAAAAGGAAGGATTTTTCTCATGCGTATGCTCTTTTCCGCTGCGCCTTAGTGTGATCTCGGGAAATCAGAAACATTGAGGAAAATATTTAGTTTCCTGCTAAAGCTAACTTCGAACTTCAAGGTTCTTTTTTTTTTTGTATGTCCGTGTTGGGTTTTCTGTTTTCTGTTTTGTAGAGAAAAAGAGCTTTCTCAAAGCAAGCACACAACCCAAAGCATCAACCCTCTCTCTCTCTCTCTCTCTCTCTCTCTCTCAAACTTTTTGTATAGCTCACTTGGTGCAAAGCTAATTTATGAGAGTAGAGGTCTTGGATTAAAGTCTCCATTTTGTGGGGGCGGATTTTTCATTTCCACACATTCCCGCACTTCGTCGGCGACTTCATCAAATTTTCTTCAAAAAGCCATAACTTCTTCATCCGGAAGCCGTTTTCAGAACCGTTTTTTTTTAAACAGCCTAGTTTTTCGAGATATTTTCATTGAAACACTTAGCATCAGCATCTATAGCTTTAGTTTTTTTTAAAATGGAAAGTCCATGCCAAGTTATTCTTGACAGAACCAACTACTTCCAATGGTGGTCCTACCTTGTGGATTTACTTAGAAGTAAAGGTCTTTACAGAATAGCCATAGGCCAAGAGACCAAACCAAAAGATGAAGACAAGGCAGTGAAATGGAAAAATAGGCAAGACCAAGCACGTGGGTTGATAGGGATGTCTATTTCTCCTGATCTTAGATTCCTTATTGCAAAACTTGATACTCCTAATGAAGCAATGAAACAGATTACTAAAGTCTTTGGAATTAAAAATGAACTTACAGCCCATCAACTTGAAAATGAATTGCTTACATTGGACCCCAATAATTTTTCTTGCATTGAAGTTTTTTTGTCCAAGTTCAAGACTCTTAGACTTCTCTTGGAAGGTGTTAAGGTTAAGAAAGAAGATAGTAGCCTTATCTACTCCATTCTTACTAAGTTGGGACCAGCCTATTCTGTGTTTGTTTCCACCTTCCATTCTACAAGAGAAGCCTTCATTTCTCAAGGACAAGCCTACAAGTCCCCTTCCTTTGATTCCTTTTGTGATTCTTTAATAAGAGAACAAGAAAAACTCTTACACCTTGGTCTTCTTCATCTTGGAAACTCTTCTAAGAAAGTGTTAGCCACCCAGTAGCAACCAAATTCAAAGAATCCTAAGAAGTCGTATCCTAAAAGGAATGGTCCTAAACCAAACAAGGGTCCTAAGCAATTTCTGCCTCAAAATGAAAAATCATTTCAACAAAATGATAAGACAAATAAAAACAAATGGAAGAAGACTAATAGACATTGCAAATTTTGTAATTGATGACTACTTAGAATCCAAATGCTTTAAGAAGATGGAAGCCTTGGAAGCAGCAATGAAGAAGCATAACATCAAGTTGGAGCAATCTTCAACTTCAACTTCATCCTCAGGAATGGCACTTTCTGCATGTGGATGTCAAACATTTCGGTCTGGCTATGCACTAAATGTATCTTCTTCTTCTCATTCTCATGAGTGGCTCATTGATTGTGGAGCTTCTTATCACATGGCCAAAAACAAAGCCATGTTTTCTTCTTTAAATGATTGTAACACCAAAAATATATATGTTGGTGATGATAGATCTCTTAGTGTTGTAGGGACTGCAACTGTTCATCTAGACAATGGTCAGTTTAATGATGTATTATGTGTTCCAACCTTATCCTGCAACCTTCTATCTGTATATCAGATAACCCATTCAGCTGAAGGTAAAATCGTTGAATTTTCACCTCATGATGTTGTAATTAAGGACCTAAGAGATCCTAGACAGATTTTAGCTATTGGCATTGCTGATGATTCTACAAGGTTGTATAAGTTTTACAACTTTGGGTCATCAAATCTTCCCTCAGTATTTGTTGCTCATAATGATGAAGTGAGCAAACTTTGGCATGAGCGATTTGGTCACTTAAACTATCGCTCTCTTCAGAATCTATGTAAAGAAAATATGGTGACAGGTCTTCCAATGGTATCTTGCAGAGATGGTGTTTGTTTCTGATGTGTACTCGGAAAACATCATCGGGATAGTTTTGAAAAACGTGCCTCTTGGCACGCCTCAGCCCCTTTACAGCTCGTGCATAGTAATTTATGTGGTCCACTTCCAGTTGCTTCATTCTTTGGCTACAAGTATTTCTTAACTTTCATTGATGATTTCTCCAGACGCACTTGGGTATACTTCTTAAAACTCAAGAGTGGAGTATTTAACATGTTCTTGGCCTTTAAGGCCTTTGTTGAAAAACAATCTGGACATCAAATTCTTAAGCTAAGATCTGATAATGGCAGAGAATATGTTAAAAACACATTCATCAACTTTTGCATTGAGAATGGAATTCAAATGCAACATACTGTTCCATATACTCCACAACAAAATGGTGTAGCTGAAAGGGAGAATCGCACCTTAAAGGAAATGGCTAATTGTATGCTTCAATCTAAGGGAATTAGTCTTAATTATTGGGCAGAAGCAATTAACTGTGCAAATTACATAATAAATCGCACTCCTACTAAGGTTTTAAAGAATATCACTCCAGAAGAAGCATGGAGCTCAATCAAACCAGATCTAAGTCACTTTCGTGTTTTTGGAAGTGAAGCATGGGCCCATATTCCAGATGAGAAACATAAAGCTTTAGAACCTAAGAGTGAAAAAAGTATTTTTGTTGGATATTCTGAAGATGTCAAAGGATATAGACTTATTCCACTTAAGTCCAAAAATGTTATCATTAGAAGAGATGTAAAGTTTGCTGAAAATATATCGGCCCGCGAGCCTAGTTCGGCGGATGTGCCACCTCTCCCTATCTCTTCTACTTTTGAAAATATTTCTTCTTCAGATGATGAAAGCGAGGATGAAAATCCTCCCCCACCTTCTCAGGATCCTCCTTCAGCTCCTCAGCTTCCAAAATGGGTCTGTGCTACTCGGGATGCAGCAGGTGATCTTGCCGGTGATCCTACAGATCAGCGACGTACACGTTCTCAGTTCGAAAGAGCCTATTCTTTACTGGCTCAAGCTTCAGTGAATTATGATCCTGACACCTTTGCAGAAGCTTCAGGCCATCCAGATTGGGAAGGAGCTATGAATGAAGAATATCATTCATTATTGGCAAATGATACATGGGATCTTGTTCCTCTACCAAAGGGATGAAAACTTGTTAGATGAAAATGGGTTTACAGAACCAAGTATGGACCAGATGGGAAAGTTGATAAACATAAAGCTTGTCTTGTTGCTAAGGGTTTTTCACAAGTTGAAGGCATTGACTATACTGAAACCTTCTCCCCTGTTGCCAAAATGAACTCTATCCGCCTTGTCCTTTTCCTTGCTACCTCCTTCAAATGGGAAGTCCATCAGATGGATGTTAAATCCGCTTTTTGCATGGGGACTTGCATGAAGAAATCTATATGGAACAACCTATTGGCTTTATACAAATAGACTCCAGCCTTGTATGTCGAGTTAAGAAATCCCTTTATGGTCTCAAGAAAGCTCCTTGAGCTTGGTATGCCAAAATGGATGACTTTCTTTTAGAAAATGGCTTTTCTAGGTGTCATTCTGACAATACTGTCTACACCAAGAAAGTGAGCAAGTCTCTTATCATTCTTGTTCTTTATGTTGATGATCTTATCCTGACTGGTAGTGATCCCAACCTTATAAACCATGTGAAGTCTAGCCTTAAAAGGAAGTTTGAAATGACAGACTTAGGACACTTACATTATTTTCTTGGTCTTCAAGTCTTGCAATCCAAGGAAGGTATTTCCCTTTCCCAATCCAAGTATGCCTGTGATATTCTACGCCATTTTCAAATGGAAGACTGTAAGCCAGCCCATTCTCCCTTTCAGTCTGGAGTCAAACTTTCAGTCACTTGTACTTCTCCTGAAGTTGATGCTACCTTATACCGTCAACTTGTAGGAAAAATTTTGTATCTAACCCATACTCGTTCTGACCTTTCCTTTACTGTTGGCCTTGTTGCTCGGTTTATGCAAAACCCACGTGAAAGTCATTGGAAAGCAGCTAAAAGAATACTTCGTTATGTTCAAGGTACAGTTCAGTTTGGGATTCATTTCAATGCCGAAGCATCTCCTCTATTGGTTCGTTTCACTGATTCCGATTGGGCTGGTGACCCTGATGATCGGAAGTCTATTGCAGGTTATGTGTTCACTCTTGGTTCAGGACCTATTACATGGGCTTGCAAGAAACAATGTGACATTTCTCTCTCTTCAGCAGAAGCAGAGTATCGTGGTGCCATAGAAGCTAGTAAGGAAGCCTTGTGGCTTCATCAGATCCTGTCAGAGTTTGGCTTTCAGCAGCAGCATCCGACTACACTTTGCTGTCATAATCAAAGTGCCATTCAACTATGCAAAGATCCAGTCCAACATCAGCGCAGCAAACACATTGAACTGCACATGCACTTCATCAGAAAGCTCATTCATGACCATGTTATTGAAGTGCAATATTGTTCAACAGATGATCAAGTTGCAGACATCTTTACAAAGGCTGTCACAGAGGCGAAGTTCACTAAACTTCGATTTATGGTTGGAGTTTAGGAAGTTGTCACTAAGGGGGGATAGGCTCTAGTGCCTCCTTCCTTCTCCTATTGTGTCATATTTGTAAATCCTTCAATCCTATCCCAAGTTTTTCTTAAGGGGGGATGTTAGGATATTCTGAAACATAGGAAATAGTTAAGTACAACTTGGTCTAGTACAGAGTTAGGTAAAATGTGTGTCTTTACTATGTACATTTTGTAACTTACAATCCGACGGTCGCGATATGTAGTGATCCGACGGTTCATTCTCTCCTCGGTATTACCGACACTTGATCCATGGCTTAACACCCGATTGGTCCATGATCTCTATTTAAAGAGCATGTAGGGTCATTTGTAGGTTAACCGTTCATGAGAGAAGCTTATGTAAATTTTCATTCTTTTATTAATAAATTGCCTGAAGTGGCCGTGTTGGCTCAGGTCGTGGACTGTTTCCCTCTTTGAGGGTTTTAACCACGTCAAAAGTACTGGTGTATTGATCTGTGATCTGTTTGTGAGCGGTGTCCTTTGGTGTTCTGACTGAGGAACTTACCCTGTAAGTTCCTACATGTATATCCTTTATAGATGTGTTTGAAAATTAAGATGTGTCCATGTAGTCTTTGTATACCTCTTTCTAGTGGTAATCATGTCACTTCTTTTCAATCTAGGATTAGGCTCAAATAAATTATATACTTTACATCCAAATTTAACATCTCTATCCTCCCTCTCTCTGTCCTCTCTCCTTCTCTCTTTCTCAAGTCCTCTCTATCTTCCTTCCTCTCTCGCCCACTTCAACTATATTTCTCTCTTCCTCCCTCTCTCTTGAATATCTCAAAAGTAATTATAATCCCTTATCTCTCAGATTTAATTAAAAAAATGTTATAAAATTAAATTATTTTGAATGTGAAATGAGTTATGGCTTTTGGACACCTCATAATGATAAACCATGGTATTGACCCATGGTATTGAAAAGAAGCCTATTTACAAAATAATATCCACGGTAAGGTATTAAGATTTTATGTGCTTATTAATTAAATTTGTATATAGTTTTGGGAATTTGTATTGATAATCCATGGTTTTGGCCCAGAGTGTTGTAATAAAGCCTATTTACAAGTTAATAATATCGATGGTAAAGTGTGTTTAATATGCATGGTCAGAACACTTTCTATACTAAAAGTTTATTCTAAGTAAAGTGTTTTTATGTGCTTGTTAATTAAATTTAAATATAGTTAGGAAATCATTATTTTAATTTATATGAACTTTATGTTTTACGTTTTGCATTTTAGTTTTTACATTATATTTTTACACTATAATTTACATTATATATCTCCACATTTCACATTTAGCTGAAATTGTTTTCTCTTCCTTTTTCTTGGATATATATTTTTATAGAAATTTAATAAATGTTCTCAAACTTATTTAGATATTATATTATTTATGTTATACACTTCTACACTATCTTTAGTGATCTGAGTGGACAATTTGTCTTCAACTTACAGAGGTTCAAGTTATTTCTGGATAGAAAAAGCCACCACTAACCCTCAAAAAGTGTTTAAAACAAAAGTTCCCTATAATATATTAACTTTTACCATAAAAAAATATGAAAAAAATCTAAATTAATCAATATAAAGAGTTAATTATTAGGAAAAAAATGAAATTTTATAATATGAATTGTATAAATAGATGTCTTTTCAATTAATCACATATTTAGGATTTGGTCGAAGTTTCAAACCAACTAATGCGCTCCATCCTGAGAACAAGATCGTGAAGACGAAGATGGACCACATTAGTTGGTTCGAAATGTCATCAAAATTATGATTATGTTATTAATCCAAAAGACACCTATCTACATTATGAATCACAAAAATCTTAGATCTAACATAAATTATATAATTAATTATAAATACTATAACTATAGTTTCAATATCCCTCTCTTATTCCCTAAAATAAATTAAAAATTATAAAAATATATTTAAGCATTTCCGGATGTACCATAACGCTAAGTAAAGGCATCATACCGTAAAGCATCTGTCATTTTAAAATGAATATAAATGATCAATAGTAAACATTGAATTTCATAGTGATTTGGGAGGGACGTTTTTCAACTTCATACAAATATTATAATTGAATTATAGTGATTTGGGAGGGACGTTTTTCAACTTCATACAAATATTATCATTGGATTTTATAGTGCTTTGCGAGGGACGTTTTTCAACTTCATACAAATATTATCAATGCTTGAAATGAAGTGGAAAGTATTCCAGTACTGCTTGGAACGCCCAAGAACTTTGGAAGAAACTTAGTTGCATTAACAATAGTGGAGATAGACCACTGAGGTATAAGCCTTGGCCACCTCAAAGGAACCATCGCTGTCATTTTTGAATAACGAAGTGGAACAACGAATAAAAGCTTGACATTTGCAACATTTGGATGATTCATCACAGAAAGCATTGTTCTTTGCAACATAAAGATTGGATGAGCCACTAACGAAACTTTCTTAAAAAGATTGAAGATGCATTTAAAATAGGAAGGTAGAAGGTTGTATAAGATACTACCGTGAATCATCAATGCAAAAGCATCACACGTTGAATTTAAATTTTTTAAGTTTTATAATAGGAAACGTTTTTGTAATATTTCAAGTTAATTTGTATAAGGAAAATATGATATTTTCAAACACATAATTAAATAATGAATTATTAATGCATCACAGGTTGAATTTACTTTTTTTTAAGTTTTATATTAACACAATTCCTTTGTAATATTTCAACTTAATTGTATAAAGAAAATATGATATTTTCAAATATGTAATTAACATCATTTTATTATTGCTACGTTAATTGTATAAAAAGTTATCATATTTTCAAAAAATATAATAAAAATCATATTTCAGTATTTCAAGTTAATTGTATAAAGAAAATATGATATTTTAAAAAAATATAATCAAAATCATTTTAGTATTTTAATATATAGTTAAGATAATATCTTTTCTTTAAAGAAATTGATCTAAACTTCCTCGATATTATAAGCAAAGAATCTATTTCTTATATATAAAGAAATTTGTAAAATTCATAATTGGATCAGCAATAAATATTTATTAGAATACCATTCTTTTTATCCTATGCATCTAGTGTTGCTCAGATATTGATTTACTAGAATACTACCCTTTTTATCCCATGCATCTAATGTTGCTCAGATATTGATTGAAGTGTGTAACATTATGTTGTAGTGTTCTTTTGCCAATTGCTGTCAAAGGAAAGGATAAGTAATAGTCTAATGAAAAACATGGACTATTGTATACAGATTATGTAAAATTTTGCAAGTGTAAACCTGTGTAAAACTTCGGTTGATTGTTGTATCGATTAATGTATTGTTGGAATTAACAATTGAATTTGGCTAAGACCGAACTGGAGTTCTGGAATGCTGCACAAGCCAATTACAACTAGTGTGTGGACGTTGAATGTGGTAGAACGTCGACTGGAACTGAACCCTATGAATTGATACAACTGTACAATGAGAGCCAGAGGTTGCAAATTAAAGCTGGACACGTTAGATTGTGGACCGCAGCCTTCAACGTTGAGCATTGGACGTTGTGATTGGAATATTGAAAGTCGAAACGTGTTAGTAACTTAGTACGTGGAGGTTATAACCTGAAGTCATAGTTAGCAAGTTCGGCTAACTATTACGAAAATTCGCTGTTACGATTCGTGGAAAAATACGTTTGAATTGATACGATACGCATTTGTTTGATCGGTGATAGTTTATATTAAAATGAATAAAAAGCAATGTACCGGTTCGAGGACAACTGAGGCACGTGATAAGATAAGGGTAAATAGTTATACCCTAAAGGCGATTCATTCAAGTGAAAGTGATATAGTGAGCCGGGTATTCATTCAAGTGAAAGTGATATAGTGAGCCGGGTAAACAACCATCAGTATGCTATGGGGAGTAGGGTAAACAATGATGGGGGCTCAATAATATATGTGTTAGGTATTTTATAGTAAAAAAAATGATATATGTGTTAGGTAAATTTTATAGTAAAAAAAATGAAAAACAGTGATAGCAAAATAATTGAACAAACAATAATAATAAAAAAATTATATAAATTTTATATTAAAAAATTGTAGTTAAATAATGAACAGTATTTTTTTTTTTTTGCTAGAAAATAAGAATAAAAAGCATAGTTTTTTATATTAAAAATTATAAAAAAAATTATATTAGAAATAATAATATATATTTTTATTAGAGAATAAGAATGAAAAGCAGTAGTTTCTATATTAAAAAGAATACAGAAATTTTATATTAGAATTTTACATTAAATGATGATAACATTTTTGTTAAAAGATATAAGTTTTTTATTAAAGTATGGTAGAGAAAGAGAAAAATTGTAAAATCTATATTTTCAATTTTCTAATTTGTTAATGGTGGCAATTATCATAGATGTTAGGTCCACTGTAAAACAGAGGATGCATGATGTGGAATTAAATTAGAAGGGTTCGTTGTGTGTCGTCTACACAAATTATAATCTGCATACACACTTATTGTTAAATAAATTTGGATCCAATAGGAATTATGATTGAGACATAAATTTAGTTGTATGTGCAAATCACTTCAAACCTACCTTTTATGTTTAGTCTCTCATTCTTTTCATTCAACTTCATATTGGAAATTTTGTCGTTTATATTATTAGATTTCACTTGCATATTTTCTTACTCTGGAATTCTAATAAATTTGATGTATTTTGTTGTTCATTATTTTTAGATCTTTATAAAAGAAAAATAAACAACAATATCCTTGTAACAGAAAAATTTAATGATTTATTTTTGAAATTTTAAATATAATCATAATTCACTTCAGTTTTTTTAAATTTAGAATAGGTAAAAATAAATAACATATAATATGTTAATCATTTTAAATAGACCAATTATTTCAGAATTGAATTCAAATTCAAATTTGAATTTAATAATTATGGTATACAACTCGATGAATTGCCTCTCCATCATAGCTGGCTACAACATATTCTCTGCTTATAACTTATTCTGTGGCTCTTATTCTGCATTTTATCACAAAACGATAAATCAAACAGGAATTCAGTTCGTTCTGCTTCTATCAGTTGCAATGATTTATCGCTCTTGAGTCGTATATTCAATAAGTTTGATCGTGAAATTCTGCAATGCTCAAAAGCAATTTGCCCACTGATCTAAATCACAGTGCCTTATGGAATCCAGGAATACCCTTGCTTTGTACTCTTTGGAAGTCAGTTGATTGATAAACTCAGTGAAGTTTGTCTCGCTGTCCAGTGCAGCGTGGTGTTCATCAATGTAGAATCTGAAATGGTCCAGGTTCTTTAAGCCAGTGCCAGTCGATAAAAAAAGATAAATATGACAAAAGAGAACATATAAAAACCAATGAACAAATAAAACACATATTTGGTTCATATTGGCTGAGCTCCACTTTGTAAATCTCTTGTAAATCTCATCTCAAATCAAACTAGTAAGTACATTATTATATAATAAACCTATTACTAATATGATGACTAATCATTTGAGACTAATCATTTGAAACTAATCAATTGACATTATCAATATTTTGAATCCTAATTCTGAGCAAATATATGCCAAGATTAACCATTATCCCCAACACTCCCTCTTAATACTTAATGAGTGCTTACTATCTTATCCAGTAGTGTGAAAAACTAAGCTTTTGCAACTATTTTGGTGAAGAGGATATCGGTTAGCTGATTTTTAGTATTTATGTGCTTCAATTCAATATCCTTCTTCTGCCAAATCTCCAATGAAGTGATATTTCATATCAAAATACTTTGTCCTGTTGTGATGAACCAGATTCTTTGCTAACTTGATGGCTCTTACATTATCACAATAAATCACGATAGGCTAAATCTTCTTTTCTCTAATTTCTTCCAAAATGTTTCTGAGCCAAAGAGCTTGCTTAACTCCCGAGGTAATTGCAACATACTCAACTTCTTTGGATGAGAGGGCAACAATGCTTTGTTTTCTTGAGCTTGAGGTAATCAAACTAGAACCAAAAGAGAAACAATTTACAGATGTAGACTTACCACCATCATCCATATGCCCTCCCCAATCTGAATCACTAAATTCAACAAGATTGAACTTTTCAGAAGAGTAATTAGTAATATCAAAATTTAGAGTGCCTTTCACATACCTTAAAATCCTCTTGGCTTCCTTCATATGTATTTGAGATGGATTTGTCATATACCTTGAAAAAAGTGAAACTGAATATGTAATATCATGTCTCGTGTGGGTTAGAAATATCAAGCTCCCCACAATACTTTTGTAAGTTGTCTCATCAACAAAATCAGCACCATCATCTCTACATAAAACAAGTCGATGAGCTCTTGGAGTAGAGGTTGGATTACAATCAAGCGTATCAAATTTCATCAACATATCTTGTGCACACTTTGTCTCACAAATGAAAATATCATCCTTAAATTGATAAACCTCTATTCCTAGAAAATATTTCATGACACCTACATCTTTCATCTCAAATTCGTTCGTCATAGAAAATTTGAATTTATCATTCATCTTAGAACTACTAACCATATACAATAGATCATCAACATACAAACTTATGATTAGAATATCAATAACTTCTAGTTTGTAGTAAAGGGTAGGATCATTCTTACTTCTCTAGAAGCCATTTTGCTGGAAGTATCCATCAATCCTAGCATACCACACTCTTGGTGCTTGCTTGAGACAATACAGAGACCTCTTCAACTTGTAGACATTATTTTCTTTTCCTTCCACTTCAAAACATTGTGGCTGCTCCACATATACCTCCAGTGATTAGTACCCATTCAAGAAGGAACTTTTCACATCCATATGATGTATGGTCCACTTTTTCTGAGCTGCTAACAAAATCAATATTATAATGGTCTCGTGTCTTGCTACTATTGCAAATGTCTCTTCATAATCAATTCCATACTTTTGTGTGAATCCTTTAGCATCTAATCTTGTCTTGTGTCTTTCAACACTCCCATCATTGTTAAATTCATTCTTGTAGACCCATTTGGTGCCAACCTTTTTGTTGTCATCTGGAAGCTCTGCCATTCTTGTGAATGGAATCCACCTCTTCTTGCATGTCTTTCACCTAAACCTCATTAGTACATGCATCTTAAAAACATGATAGTTCAAAATAAGCCTCGACTAATAAAGCAAAATTCATTCTCTCACCTATTGGGTTTTCTTCATGTGCTTGTTTTGCACTCCTCTGATAGATATCACTCAATATCCTTACCTTCCTTGTAGAACTTGGAGAAGAAGTTGGACTTGAAATTGATATTGAAGAAATTGATGAAGTGTTGCTTGGTGGAGTTAAACCACTAGATACATAAGCATTAATTGGTTTTTCATGATTAATAGGAACAATTATATCATCATTCAAAATAGATTTTGTATTCTCAACATGGCCTTCTTGATGACCATAAACTCCCCCTTCATAAAAAATTACATCTCTTGAGACAAAAAGCTTGTTAGTGAGGGGATTATACAATCTATAAGCCTTGCTTGTCTCACTATACCCAATAAAACTATATTATCACTCTTTGCATCTAATTTCTGTCTATTTTTATTGGGTACATGCACATAAGCCAAACACCAGAAACTTTGAAATGATTAACATTATGCCTTTTTCCGTACCAAGCTTTAGAAGGAGTCATCTTTTCAAGTGCACTAGTGGGGCTATGGTTGAGGATGTACACTATTGTAATAAATGCATCTCCCCAATAGGAATTTCTCAATCTCTTAGTTTCTAACATTCACATTTCCATTTTAACCACAATACAATTCTTCCTTTCATCTATGCCATTTTGTTGGGGTGTGTATGTGGTAGTATGCTTCCTCTTGATGACATTCACATCACAATAACTCTGAAAATATTTTGAGCAGAATTATCCTCCATGGTCAGTCTAAAAACATTTTATGTTTCACCCTTTCTCATTTTGTACGACGGCTTCGAACTTTTTTAATGTATCCAGGGATTCATTTTTGGCCTTCAAAAAATATGCCCAACATTTTTGCGAGTAATCATCAATAAAAGTGATGAAATATCATGACTTACCCAAGCTCTTAGCCTTCATAGGACCACATATGTTTAGATGAACAAGATGATATGGGTGATGAGCCCTCCATGCATTTCCCTTTGGGAACTTTTTCCTTGCATTCTTGCCTTTAACACATCCTTCAAAAACCTCCTTATTCTCCTCTACCTTTGGCAAACTAGAAACTGATGCATGTGATGTTAGAATCTTCAAAGTGTGAAACTTTAAATGCCCATATTTGAGATGCCATAACCAATTTGAATCCTCATAAGCCATATTTGAAAGGATTTTTTATGTTCATCAAACCTCAAAAGAAAAATCCTATTTCTTGTCATAGGCACAACAATGAGTAACCTATTTTCCTTATTCTTATCATAGATAGTACATCTCTTATTTTCAAAGGTTACTTTATAATTTTTCTCATATAGCTGCCCAACACTTAACAAATTGTGCTTCAATTGTGGAGTATAATAAATATCATGAATACTCTTTATACCTTGTTTTGTTCAGACCTGCATAGCTCCTTTAGTAACAACCTCTAATGTTTTATCATCACCAAGATTTATCTTAGATTTCAAGCTTCCATCCTTCATTGAAAACAATTTCTCATTTCCTATCATAAGGTTAGAGCATCCAGAATCTAGGTACCAAACATCTTTTCTAGTATTTTCCCCTTTGGAATAAGATAAAAATAAGTGATCGGGAGGATTCTCACTACTTTCTTGAGAATAGCTAGCATTTTTACCTTCTTTCAATATGCATTCTCTTTCAAAGTGGCCATACTTGTCACAATACTAACATTGAACATTTCTCTTATTAAATCTACCTCTACCTCTTCCTCTTGAGTCACCTTTTCATCTACGTCTTGAATAATTTTGGCTTTGCCCTTTACCTTGGCCTTGATTTCCTTTGGCACTACTATTGCGTGCATCTTCATTCTTTCTAATTTATAATTAAGAGGAAAACAATTTCTCTACACCTTCAAAAGTGTCTTTCAATATTTCTTCATGAGACGTTAGGGTTCCAACCAGTTTATCAAACTATAGTTTTGTCAAATCCTTGCTTTCTTCTATGATTATGGAAACATGATTCCATGTAGGTCTTAAAGATCTCAATATATTTTTTATTAAAGCTTCATTACTCATAATTTCCCCAAGTGTATCCATTTTATTGACCACATCTTTGACTCTGACCCAATAGTCACTTATATTTTCAGCTTCTTGCATCTTCAAATTCTTTAAATCTCACTTCAATTTCTAAATTTTTACCACCTTAACTTGATTACTACCTTGGTAAGCTTCTTCTAGAGTATTATAGGCATATTTGGCAATTGTTTGTCTTGATATTCTTGGAAATAATCTCTTATTAAGAGCTATCTAAATCTGAAGCAAAGCTTGAGCATTGTTCTTCCTTGCTTCATGTCTTATTGTTCTTTCATTGGTTGTAAGGGCATTCTAATCAACTGGATCCTCATAACATGATTCAATAACCCCCTAAAAATACTTTCCAATAAAAAAGGTCATCAGCTTAATGCAACAATAATCATAATCATTCCCATCAAATCCTCAAAGGGGCATTTGGTTAGAATTAAACATGATTACCTTTGGTGAAATTCCAACAATAAAAGTTTAACCCAAACCAATTTTACCTACTCTGATACCACTTGTAGAATCTGAAATGGCCTCTGTTCTTTAATCCAACTGATAAACCATGATAATTACGATAAAAAAGAATATATAAAAACCTATGAAAAAATAAAACACTTCTCTAGTTCTCACTGAGTGAGCTCAACCCTCCTGTAAATCACATCTCAAATCAAACTAGTAAGTACAAGGTTATATAATAAAATTATTACTAATATGATTACTAATCATCTGAAACAAATATAATAACACTACCAATCTTCTGACCCCTAATTTTGAGCACTGACCACCCTAAAAACTTACTGCCCTAGTTTTGATAACATATGCAAACACGAACAGTAAATCTGTTAACTTATTTGTCATTAAGTACATGATAAGATTAAGAATTATCCCCAACAATCACCGAGTTCACGCGTAAGAGGAATGTTTGCTTCGAAAGGAATTCTCATCAAAGCCACCACATAAATACAAAAAATTTCTGAGTTGACCACCACTCATGCACCACGCTCTTGAATCTTCGATTGCTTAGAATCTGAAAGTATCATATATTGTATAAAAAAATTATAATTTAATGGGTATATTAAGAAATGGAGAAAAAATAATGAGTGAGTATTAGTAATTACTTACCTCTACATGATCACCAATGTTTAGTATGAAAGAGTTAGGCAATGGTCATACTACCTTCCATTGGCCATCATGCAACAATTGAGAACCTCCAACAAAATCATGGAGAAGAATGGCAAGGCAACCATAGTCTGAATGTGGTGGCATGCCTAAAGAAAGCTCTGGTTCTCAACAAGCACAAAAGTAATTGAGAACCATAACTTGGTTTTTGTCATCGGTAAAATTGTTTTCTTCAATATATTTGCTATGGGGAAATCCCAAGCTCTCCACTATTGCACTCATTATCCTCCCACCCCACCACCATATATTTTTGTTGTATGTTAACACCACCTTCCTGCAATTTTTGTTGTACTCAGCATTAGATAGTAATAAAATTTATTCATATAATTTTTTTTTTGATAAATCACATTGATCATTTCAAACTACAGAATGTGGTCCATGATGAACCATAGTTTTTTGTTCAAAACTTGTCGATATGAAAAACACCAATGTGATTTATCAAAAAAATCATTTCATAGTCATTATGAATCAGAAAAGGTTGCAATTGAAAAAACTCTATTCATTCATTAAATGATCTGATCATTTTTCATAGACACTCACATATAGTCAAAAGGGTTTAAACACGAGAGTGGAAGCATTTTGTTGAGGGGATGGCAATAGTGTTTCATAAAATATCTCTAACAATAAACTTATCATTCAAATAATTGAAACTGGTGTCGTATCGAACTACCTTCATCATCTCTTCAAAAATAAACTTGTTCTTTTATTCCATGGAAAGCTCAAAAAACTCTTGTGCTACTTTAATCAAATCACTTATCAATGATTCCTCCACATCATGATTAATCACCTCCAAATTAATTTTACAGGATCAACTACTTCCTATCTTAAACCCATTCTACATGGATTCAAAATATTTATGTGACTAATAAGATTTCTATACCTGAAAAAAATCTGATTTCTTGTCAAGAACGACCAACTACAGACACAACTTGAAAGAATTTAGGGCCTTCCAAGCTGAAAATGTTGCCAATTGGAAAATCATATTATAGTGGAGTGCTAGCTCTTGATTTTGAAATTTGACGGTCGAATTCGGAGAAAATATAGCTGCTGGGAAGTTCCTTCGTGTCCACCTCACTCAGGTATTTCACTGTGTTAAATCCCAACTTGTAGATTTTATTTACTTCGTCCTCCTTAGTGGTAAAATCATAGTAAATATCAACCATCGAAAATTAACAAGGGATGGTGAAATATGTTGATCAAAATTCAACCAATAATAAAATATGATGAAATACATTAACTAAAATTCAAAGAATAGATTCCAAGGAGGTAAGTCTTCTAAGGAAATTCTTGAAGTAGAGAGACTCAACTTGTAGAAAAAAAAAATGTAACTACTCAGTCAATTCCGACTAGACAAGCTCTGAAGGATGGGTCTTGAGCACCTCTCGAGTTACCCATATTTATAAGGTTACAGTAAAAACCCTAATGATGAATGACCAAGGAGGGTCACCGGTACCCACCCTGAATTGTATAGTCCTAGTTGACCTTGAGGCCTACATGTTTGTTTTTACAACATCCTAGTTGGGAACAATAGGAGTTGACTCTCTCTTATGAATATAATTTATAGAAAACTCAGAAGATTCCACAAAAGATTAGTTCAGGATGGTTAGGTCCATTCTCAAGACAATTTTGTTTGTCACTCAAATGATCATATCATCTTGTATCAATGAATATGAAAGTATTGAGATGAGAAGATATTCAAAGTAAGAAAAGAGGTCAAGCCCTTTCATCAGTAAGATTTAAGGACAATTTGTTTTTGAAGAGGAAGGCAATGTTATGAATATGATTTATAGAAAAATAAAAGAAAATAATGTAGACAACAACAATAATAATAATTAATGTTCAATTAATAAAATAGTTATTAATGAAGAGGTATGTCCTATGATTTATAGAAAAATAAAAGAAAATAAGTAGACAACAACAATAATAATAATTAATGTTCAATTAATAAAATAGTTATTAATGAAGAGGTATGTCCCTAAGGACATAACTATGGTGAAGAGGTACCTACATAGGGTATATAAGAAAGCCCTCACCCTCATTGTAATCATCACATCAATTCCTTTATATAATATTCAATATATAATTACTTGTCCTACAATGGATGTTCTTACCTTTGAAGTATTTTGAAGATTACTCCCTTGAGTATACAAACTTTGTTCTTTACATTGGTATTAGAGCATTCCTCTAAGTATATGAACTTTGCTCATTACATTGGTATGAGAGCCACGCTGGCAGATCCTGACCTTTGGCCATCAACTCTTCATCAACCTTGTCGTCATCACAGCTTAAGCATTTCACTACACAAGTTGGAATTTTTCCATTTTCGTCAATTTTCCCTTGGCCATAAAAAGAAAAAAAAAATAGAAAATAACAAATAAAAATTCAAAAAAAAAAAAAAATTGAGTTTACATATAATTAGAAAAAAAAAAAAATTTAAAATCCAAAAAATAACAAATTTATGTAAAAGAAAAAGAGAAGGAAAAAGTTCAACACAAAAAAAGGTGAAGATGATGATGATAATAATAATAATAATAATAATAGAAAACCCAAAAAAAATATCAAGTCAGAAAAAATAAAATAAATAACATAAAATAAAATAAAATACATCATAATAAAAATTATATAAAAATAAGTATAAATATATAAAAATTACATAGCCATATGGCCATCTGCTGCCTTTGCTGCCAAGAGCCATCGCCTGTGCAAAATTGTGTCCCATCCTTGGTCCACAAACACATCAACCGTCATCGGTTCTCAACATCGCCACAACCATCAGCCTTATCAAACCATCCAGGGTTCCACAACCACCACTTCTCCTCGACATCTATCGTAGCACAGGTCCACCGCCACACCCTTTGTCGTCATTGCAATTGTCCACCACATAACTCGCATCACATAGGTCGCACGACCACATGAAATCCAGAGTACAAATTGCTTCATCCTCTTCATCCTTGTCTTACCTCGTCTCATGTCGTTTCACCATCTTGCTGTTGTGAAACCAGCTCACAAAAAGATAGAAAAGATAGATCAACGCCTTAGAATTTAGCCTCTTCGAGGGGGCAACCTCCTTTACATTACACAAATGAATGATTCCTTGATGATTCAAATAAAAAAACCTCCTTTCTATATATAGGAGTCTAAGGACTCACAATATAACCCAGCTGACCTAACAATAATAATATAAAGGCACAAAAATAACAATAGAGGGATTCTATGGGGCATAGTAATAACAATATGGGGATAATAGGGGCACAACAATATTAATAAGGTATACAACTATAATAGAAATGGGGTAATCACTAGTATTATAGGGACCTAACATGCCCCTCTCCTTCAAAAAAGTGTTGTCGTCAACACTTGAGTAGCTCTAGATGCTTCTATATAAAATTCTCATCCTCCCATCTGGAATCTTCAGCAGATAAGTTCTTCCACTTGATGAGATACTCCAAAATTGATCAATTTCGTAGCTGTCAAGTTCTTGTTTCTGTGACTGCTTCCAGTTCCAATATAATTTTTCCTTCGTCATCAAGTTCTGGCAATATTGTTTGAAGTGGGAGCTTGTTGCCTATGACCTTCTTTAAAAATGAAACATGGAAAACCGGGTGCACTCAAGAAGCTGTAGGAAGCTCCAATTTGTATGCCATAGTACCAATCTTTTGCAACACCTTGTACGGACCATAATACTTTGTTGATAATTTATTATTCTTCTTAGCTTGCTTGAGGGATATTTGTTTATATGGTTGTAGCCATAGGAATACCTAATCACCTACATCAAAACTTCTTTCGTTGCGATGTTGATCAGCCTGTTGTTTCATTCTATTCTGCACCAACACAAGGTTATTCTTTAAGAGTTGGAGAGCTTGTTGTTGATGCTCGATGTGATGTCCCACTACTTGAACCTTAGAATTTTATTTTAAATATGATGTGATGGATGGTGGCTGATATCCATAAAGTGCGATAAATGGGGTCATTTTTGTTGCTATATGGAAGGACGTGTTATACCACCATTCAACCAGAGGAAACCATTTGACCCATTATGTCTGTTTATCGGATACAAAGAAATGACAATATCCTTCCAAACATTTTTTACTATCTCAGTTTGCCCATCAGATTGAGGATGATAAGATGAGCTATGAGTTAACTGAGTACCGAGACAAGAAAATAATTATGTCCGAAAGTTTCCAGTGAAAATGGGATCTTTATCACTTACAATAATCTTTGGGTTTCCATGTAGCTTTTGAATTGTTTCCATAAATGCAGTAGAAATTGTACTGGCTTTAAATGGATGTGATAATGCATAAAAGTGTGCATACCTGGTAAAGCTGTCAACTACTACCATGATGACACTCTTTCCCTCAGACTTGGGTAAACTTGTGATAAAATCCATTGAAACCTCCTACCAACATTGGCTTGCAATGGATAAAGGTTGTAATAGACCCGGGGTCTTAATTGTTTCAACTTTATTTTGTTGGCAAACCAAACATTTCGCCACAAACTTTTGAATATCCGATTTAAGGCCATGCCAAAAAAATTCCTTCTTAACCCTATGGTAAGTTTTTAAAAATATTGAGTGCCCTCCTAAGGGAGAAGTGTGCAATTCCATAAGAATCTTTTGCTTGAGTTGGGAATTCTTACAGAGCTATAAGCAATCATTGTACTATAACGAATCATTTTGCCAACTAAATGTATCATATGTATTGGAATCTTGTTGTAACTTTCGAATAAGTTCCCACATTTCTTCATCATTCTTCCATTCATCCCTTGCTTCATTTATCCAATCTGGTTAGATAATAGAAATGGCGCACAACATTGCTTCCACATCCTCATCCTTTCTTGAGAGTGTATCTGCCACCACATTTTGCTTCCCTTTTTTGTAGATGATTTCAAAGTCATAACTCAACATTTTTGTGACCCACTATTGTTTCTCTTCAGAGGATAATCTTTGTTCTAAAAAGCATTTAAGGCTATCATGATCCGTTGTTACCTTGAAGTGTCTTCCCATTAGGTAGGGTCGCCATTTCTTAAGTGCATGTAATATTGCCAACATTTCCTTCTCATAAATAGCTTTGTGTAAAAACTTTCCCTTGATTGGACGAATTTCAAAAGCAATGGGTCTTTCATCTTGCATTAAAACAACACCAATTCCATTTCCTAAAGCAATTCATTCCGCAATAAAGGTTTTTGTGAGGTTCGGTGTAGCTAAGACCGGTGCTTGGCACATTGCCTCTTTAAGATGTTCGAAGGCCTTTGTTGCTTCTAGAGTCCATGAAAATGCATCTTTCTTCAATAATGTTGTTAGAGGTGTTGCTATTCTCCCATAATTCTTAACAAACTTGCGGTAATACCCTGTCAAGCCGAGTAATCCTCACAGATGCTTTATGGATGTGGGGATTTTCCATTCCTTAATGGTTTTAATTTTGCTAGGGTCTACCTTAACTCCTTCATGAGATACAATATGACCCAGATATTCCACCTCTTATACTCCAAAGAAACAGTTGGATCTTTTTGCATATAATTGTTTCTCCTCCAATAGTTGTAGCACCCTGTCAACATCAACATGATCCTTCCATGACTTGTTGTAGATTAGTATATCATAAAAAAATACTAACACAAATTTTCTAAGGAAGGGTTTGAAAATGGAATTCATCAAACCTTGAAATGTATAAGCTGCATTGGTAAGGAAAAAAGGCATGACCAAAAAGTCATAATGACCCTCATGAGTTCTAAATGATGTTTTCGGAATGTCTTCAGTCTTCATTCTAATTTGATGATATCCTGAACGAAGATCCAACTTGGTGAAGTAAATCGATCCATGCAATTCATCTAGTAATTCATCAATGACAGGAATGAGAAACTTATCTTTAATAGTGAGCTTGTTGAGCTCCCTATAATCCGGACACATGCGCCATGATCCATCCTTCTTGTGCACCAATACGACTGGAGCAAAGAAAGAACTTTGACTAGGTTGAATTATACCAGCCTCTAGCATTTCTGCAACCACATGTTCAATTTCACTCTTTTGGGCATAGGGATATCTGTATGGCCTGATGTTTGGAGGAACACTTCCTGGAATCAAATGAATAGCATGATCATGATCACGAATATGTGGGAGACCTTTGGGAGTCTCAAATACCCTGCAATGATTGTCCAAAACTTTTTGGAGATATGGAGAAATAGATGATTTCGATATGGAAACATCTAGCGAACATAATTGTGCAATTACACCTCTTTGTTCCTTTTTTAGAAGCTTTGTCATACCGTTAGAGCTGATTATCTTTCCCAGTTTCCCTGAAATACCCCTTAATTCAAATTCCTTTCCTTCCACAGAAAATTTCATGAGAAGTGCTTGAAAATTAAAAGCTATTGTACCCAAGGATTGTAGCCATTGGACTCCTAGTACAACATCAGCACCTCCCATTGGAATGGAAAGTATTGGGCTAGTCAATACATATTCTCCAATGGATAGCTTGATATTATGGCACTTTCCAGAGAAATTTATTGTTCTTCCATTTGCAACCATCACTTGACACTCTGGTGCTAGATATAGGAAGCAATTCAATTCTTTTGCTACCTTGCAATGAATAAAACTGTGTGTACTTCCTGAATCAATCAACACTATTACCTTTTTCTTCTTGATTTTTCATTCTATCTTGATGGTTTGAGGAGTGTTAATTCCAGCCAATGCATTACAATATATGGTCGAATTCATTTCTTCTTTATCTAGGCTTTGTTCCTGGAGTATATCCTCTTCTTTTGACCTTTCTTGCTCCTTTTATTCTTCCTCTTCACAATCTATGTAGAAGAATTTCTTCTTAGCACACTTATGACCTTCAGTGTATTTGCTATCACAACTGTAACAAAGCCCTTTTGCTCTTTCTTCATCCAATTGTTGTGGTGTCAACCTTATAGGTTGTGGAAGACTAAGGGCAACAACACTTCCATCTTTATAGTTGTCAGTGGTATGCTTCCTGGTTGCCATAATTTTCCTTTCCATTTTTCTTGCTAACCTGAATGCCTTCTCTAATGAATCAGGTTCCCAAAGGCGAACATCATGTTGGATATTAACCTTTAAAGTCCCTATGAACACATAAATCGTATGCTACTCTAGAATATTTTTACCCTTATGTTCAATTTTTGGAACTCCTTCATGTGCTCCATTATTGAACCCTTTTGTTTGAGACTTATCAATTGGCTAAAAAAAGTGTTGCTTTTTCTATCCTCATAATGTGTTGTCAATTCTTCTGTAAAAATTGCCCAATTGATAATTTGTTTATGAGAGAAAAGCCATTGATACCATACAAACTGATTTGGTTCCAAATATAAAGTTGCAATACGTACCTTTTGTGTGTTTTGCACATTATTAAGATCGAAAAATTGCTCCATCTGTAATATCCATGTTGCGGGATCCTTGCCATCAAACTTCCTCATATCGATTTTTGGAATATGGTGGGTCTTCAATCCAACATTATAGTCTATGAAATCATGGTTAACATTTGTTTTGTTCGCATCATGAGTTTCCTTTACTACCCTTTCACCATTAGTAAGTATTTCTTGTAGAAAATTTGTTAAATCTGTCTTCAAATCTACCATGCCTGTCTTCAAATTTGTGTTCAAATCTATCTTCAAATTGTCCATCTTAGCTTCCATGCCATTCATCTTAGCTTCCATGCCATTTATCTTAGCTTCTGTTAGCTTTTGTGAAAGTGACATTTGTTGCACTTCGTCTTGTAATTTTGATATATCATGTAGCATTTCTTCCTGTTCTTCATGAGTCATGCTAGAGCTTTTAGGTTGCTTACTAGGTGTTTGCATTTTCTTTCCTCTAGGCATCAGTTGCCGATAATAATGTTCTACTATGCCCTTTTAATTCCTTCAAAATAATTTTTCAAACCAAGCTTAAGCAAGAATTTAAAAAAATATACACACCTTTTTTCACATTGTAGGAGCTCGATATTGCCTTTGATGTATCTTTGTAATTTCAGATCATCTAGTTTTGAAATTGCGACTTGAAGTAGCCCTCTATGTCCTCTTTCCAATGCCACCAATCTGATCCAAATTGGATTCTCCAAGGAAGAGTTATGCCAAACCTCCCACAGTGACCTAATTATAGACTAGTTCAGTAGAGCGAACTTGTACGATGTGCCATGTGTCCCTCTTTTGACCTTTGGCTCTAAAAAATATACAAAATAAACTACAGTATGTCCTCTTCCTGTACCTTCTTACAAACTTTAAATCTGATGCTCAGAGAGAAAGTTATGACAATTTTCCCGAGGTCACCTGTTTGGAATGTAATTCAAGAGTCTACAAAAAGACCAACTTCCTCAGATCATATCTCCAAAACTATAGCGTGAAAAGCTCTAAAATTTGGACCCAAGGTTCAGTGTGATTTCGTCTCAATTAGGTATTTGTTTTCGCTTCTTAAACATCGTAGAAAAAAAGTTATAGCGAAAATACCACGATGACCTATTTGGAGCAGCGAAACCCTAGAATCCAAAAGCTCTGATACCAAATGGTGTGAAACCAACTCACAAAAAGATAGAAAAGATAGATCAATGCCATATAATTCAGATTTTTCGATGGGGAAACCTCCTTTACATTACACAAATGAATGATTCCTTGATGATTCAAATGAAAAAACCTCCTTTCTATATATAGGAGTCTAAGGACTCACAATATAACCCAGCCGACCTAACAATAATAATATAAAGGCACAAAAATAACAATAGAGGGATTCTATGGGGTACAGTAATAACGATATGGGGATAATAAGGGATACAACTACAATAGTAAGGGGGTAATCACTAGTATTATAGGGACCTAACACTTGCCTTTACCTTTCGTGTCGTCATTGTTTTCCTATTCCAATATTTGATTTTTTTTTTTATTGACACACCATTCCCCCCATTGTGTATCGCATCGTCACAAGGACGATCCTTGTCTTCCTTTCTACAATCGTTCTCCACCAGAAATTTCCATTGCACTGCCTAGTCTTATCGCCTCCCTGTCTCATTTTGGCCACATAATCGTCTGATATTCCTATTTGGCATTCTATGCCATTCCGAAAGTGTCTTGCCAACATCTATCTGCTAAAGTCAAATACAATATACTTTGTCACTTTACCAAGCTCCAACTTGCTCCACGAGTATGCATCTAGTCACCAAGCCAACCAACACATCATTCCTCAAATATATGTGAAATAAAAGGGTATAATAAAAAAATACCACGATTACAAAGAAGGAAAAAAAGTTTATATTAAGAGGAAATAGACACAGGTATTTAAGGAAAATAATGAGGCTTGGAGATTTCTTTTTATTAAAATTAAAAAAAAAAAAAACAAACAAACAAACAAACAAACTATAGAAGTAAATATTATAAAAGTAGCAAAAAAAGAAAGAAACTATTATTAAATATAATAAGTGTGTGTGTGGGGGGGGGGGAGGGAGTATTAAAAAAAGGTGTAAATTTTGATAGAAGTTATAGATAAAAGGTTATTGTAAATAAACAAAGACAAAAAAATGAAGAAAAAAAACCTCGAAGTAATAATAAAATTTTGAAGGTTATAGCCATAAAAAAATATGTAGTCTAATTCACAAGATAAAGAAGGAATATTTTCCTATAAATGTGTTCTAATTGTAGGTTTCAGATTATTTACATAAATGGATGTGTCCAAGGGAAATATTTAAGTATCACTATTAATCCAAGCATTGAGGATAATTACATCAATATTAATTTGGGAAATCAACTAGTATTTCTAGAGACAAATATAGCAAACAAAATGGTACTTTTCAGAGAAAAGAATATGAAATTAATGCTTTACAAGTGACAGTTGATCATTATCAGTACATATCCTAATTTTCTGTCGTAACTACGCTTGACAAAGAGGTTGACATAATTATTGTTCAACCTTGGTTCAAGGAATAAGGTACGTTGATGTTAAACACAAAAAAAAAAAAAACTTGATGTTCCCTTAGAAGTAGAAGATGGCCACACTCCGATACATGGCAATGAAAACAGAACTAATAATACATTCATCAAAATAAATTATGGGTATTTTGAAACTAATATTTCATGAGAATCCAGAAACTATACAAAAGAAGTAGAAGGAACTTGAAGAAGTCATCTCCAGTAAAGACAAGGAAATTTTGTGCCTCGGAGATAATAGTGAAAAACTACTCAAACAACTCAAGAAAGCGAAGGGCACAAAGAAGGAACTCAATAAAATCATATCAAAGCAAGAAGAGGAAAATTTATGTTTAAAGAACCTTAATCAAACATTATCGGAACAAATCCAAACTTTACAAGATGAGAAGTATACTAAAGAAAAATTCAACGATTTAGAAAATGATGAACTTTCATGTCTAAGAAATCATAACCAAACCCTATTCACGCAAAGTAAGAAGATTAAAAGTGACAAGAAGTCACTAAATAACAAATTAGAAAAATTTACTTAAGAAGAGGTATTGAAATCTCCGTCGTAGTAGTCCCATTCGAAGATAAAGGAACAAATATTGATCCCATCAATATCCCAACTCAAGAAGAGGATAAATCAATTCAAGTGAAGATTTACTGAAACTTTTCAATTCAAACGTTAGAGATTTCAAGTGAGGATTATATAACCAACTCAACTACATCAGTACCTAAAGTAAATAAGGAAATTGCCACACAAATGATAATGGAAAATCCAACTAGCAAAACTCCTTATCGACATCCCAACCATAAAAGCAGACAACTAAGTCAATCTATATATTTGAACCATTCATAATAGAAATAGAAAATTTATGTTCCAAAGGATACTGGAGTTTGCATAATTCAGTCATATAATAACAATTCATTACAAATTTCAACTGATGAGAACATTCCACAAAATATTAATTTAGGGTGGTCAGATCCATTCTCAATCCAACAATTTTGTTTATCACTTAGAGGATCATGCCATCTTGTATCAACGAAGAGGAAAGTATTGAGATAAGAAGATATTCAAAACAAGAAAAGAGATCAATATCTTTCATCACTAAGCTTTGAAGACAAATATTTTTGAAGATGAAGGAAATGTTATGAATATAATTTATAGAAAAATAATAGAAAATATTGTAAACAATAATAATCATAATTAAGTTTTAATTAATAAAACAGTTAGTGGTAAAGAGGTACGTCCATAAGGACATAACCGCTGTGAAGATGTACTTGCCTAGGGTATATAAGCATGCCCTCACCCTCATTGTAATCATGACATCAATTCGTTTATATAGTATTCAATATATAATTACTTGTCCTACAATAGATGTTCTTATCTTCCTAGTATTTTTAAGGTTACTCCGCTGTGTATATGAACTTTGTTCGTTACATTGGTATTAGATAATTCCTCTAACTATAAAAACCTTGTTCATTACACTCTCTTGTGTTAAAAAATATCATGCCCGCCTCCAGTATTCATTTTCCGGCTTTTTAGGTAGAGGAGTACAATAATCATCCCTTGGACTGTTATGAATTTCATGGAAAAATTGAAGAATTGGGATCATTTATGGCGAGCAGAATTACAATTAAAAAAAAAAACTCTTTTGGATATTTACAAAAATATTTATATATGGTATCTTTTGCGATTTGATATAATAATATAATAGAAAGAGTTTATGTTGTATAATGCATATGTTTTAAAGGACGTAATTGTAAATATTTTATAAATTGGATAGCTATTATTAAGATTTGATTATATGAAAATGATTTCTTTTTTAATGTACCAAGGTCAAATCTCTCTTTTTTTGTGTAAATCTAAATCAAATATATCCCTTAAGTGAAAACTTATTTTAGAGTGAAAATATATTTTATCCCTCTCCGCTCTTGGTAAATCTAGAGTTACGACGTATCTAGGCTAGTTTAATAATCCTTTATATAAACAACAGTAGCAAAAAATACCATGGGAAAAAAACCATGGGCTGGAATCAGAAATTGTTAAATGAGACATTGTAAAAAAAAATAATATCTATCTATATATATATATAGATATATATATATATATATATATATATATATATATATATATATATATATATATATATAGAGAGAGAGAGAGAGAGAGAGAGAGAGAGAGAGAGAGAGAGAGAGAGAGATAATTTAGGTTTATTTTCGCGAGTCAACATGTTAAACATTACAACATCTACTATATTGGGTTTGAGAGTGCCCCTTCGTGTGCTAAGAGTTTTTTGAAAATTTTTATTACATTTTGATAATGTAAATTCAATAACTAGCCTAGATCCATCTTAACCTAGATCTATCAAGTTCCAAGGGGGATCCAATCTCACAACGTTCAAACCTATTTTTTGAGTGCAAAACTAGAGAAAGGTTTGCAACTAGAGAGATTTGATCACTCTCGGTGCTTGATAGATATGATTTAACATGGATCTAGGCTAGTTATATATTACTATATAATAAATTTTATATTTGTATCTTTCTTATTCCTTCTTTCTATCTCACTCCCGAAACATACACTCTCTCTCTCCCTACCTCTTATTCTCTACCTCTCTCTCGTCCCCTTCTCTTCTTCTCTCTCTCTTCCCCCCCCACTCTCGTCTCTCCCTCACTCTCTCTGGATCACTTGCTTTCCACTCCCTCCCTTTCTTTACCTTTATCCCACTATGTTTTTCTTCTTCCATCCCTCTCTCACCCTCCCACTCCATCTCTCTCTCCTTCTCTCTCTTAATTCCTATCTCTCCCTTCCTCTCCCACCTTCCTCTCTCTCTCTCCCTTCTCTCCCTATCTATCTCCCCTCATCTTCTTTCTCTTCATTCCTCTCCTATCTCCCTCACTCTCTCTCCTTCTCTCCCTTGTCACTCCCTTTCTCTCTCCACATCTACCTCTCTATGTCTTTATCCTATCTTCCCTCTCTCTTCCTCTCTCCTTCTCTCGCTCCCCTACCTTCTCTCCTGCTTCCTCTCTCTCCCACCTCCATCTTTCCACCTTCCCCTCTCTCTCTCCCTTCCCTTATATATCTCTCTCTCCCCCATGCATCTTTGTCACTATCTCCCTTCATCTCTCCCCTTTGCCCTCTCTTCCCTTCACTTTGATTGTTGTTATCGCTTGCATCCTTATTTAATATGGAGCTATGTTGGTTCTTACTTATACTATTTGTATTATATAAATTTCATATCTTTAAGTATACAAGTAATGCCATTTTTTATTTTATTAAAAACGTAATTTACTTTCTAGGGGAATATTTTTAGTAGTCGTGAGGATAAAGGGTTTAGATATATCTCAAAAATAATATAACCTTTCTCCTTTTAGCTTCAATTAGAACAATGTTATAAAATTAAATTAAAATTATATATTTTTATTGTGAAATAATTTATTGTTTTTGGCCATTGGATAATCCATGGTATTGGCCCATGGTATTGTAACAAATCCTATTCACAAGTTAATAATAACCATGGTAAAGTTGGTATGGATATTCATGGTTAATAATCTTATCATATTATTATAAAAATATTTCGACTGTGAAATAAGTTATGTTTTTTTGGTATGTAGTATTGTTAAGCCGTGGTATTATCCCATGCTATTGTAACAAAACTTGTTCAGAAGTTCATAATATCAATGACAAAGTGGAGTGAATATCCATGCTTAAGAATCTTGTCGTATTGTTATAAAATATTTTGATTGTGAAATAAGTTATGTTTTTTGGGCATGTGGTATTGATAAGCTATGGTATTAGCTCATGGTATTCTAAAGAGAATATTTACAAGTTAATAATATTCATGGTAAAGTGCGGATGAATATCCATGGTTATGAATATTTTCATATAGTTATAGAATATTTCGATTCTAAAATAAGTTATGTTTTTTGGGCATGTGGTATTGTAACAAAGCCTACCTTTTTACAAGTCAACAATATCCACGGTAAAGTAGGGGGTGAATAGCCATGGTTAAAAATCTTTTCATATTGTTATAAAATATTTTGGTTGTGAGATAAGCTATCCTTTTTACAGGTTCATAACAAAATCAAAATATAACAAATTGAATTTTATTATTTTTATTACTTTAACTTTTTATTATTAATTGATCCACCATTAAAAATATTTCACTCATTTTTTAATTAAGATGACATTTAAAATTGTTTAGATATTTACACTACACTCTCACATCTACTCTATACTGACCTGTAAAGCACCCCGACACAATTAATATTTTTATTCTAAGTAAAAATAGTCTTAAGAATATACTTTAAAAGAATAAAAACAATAAGAAGAAATTGTTGGAAATAATACTGAGAGGGGGGTTGAATCAGTATTATCAAATCAATAATTTAAATTTCCAAACATATTTGTATACGCTACTTTAGCTAACTGAACTAGCATGTATATGTGATTGTACTTATAGCAACCAACATATATGCGAAGAACTTTTGATTTACCCAATTTATCATGCATTGAACTTTAACCAATATATCAAAGATTTATTAAACAGTGTAGTAAAAGCAAAATAAAGCATCATACATAAGCAACACACATGAACACCATAATATAAGGTGGAAACCCAATGTGGGTGAAAACCACCTACTGTACTAGTGCAAACTTATACCAGTAAGTAGGCTTCTACCTACAAAAGGTTACAACTTTCTCTCATTCTCTAGCTTCTACTAGAAGGGAGCTACAACCCTCTAACTCTTGTACTAGCCGATATGTTTACTAGTATGTAGGCAGTGACCTACACAAGGCTACGACCTTCTTTCTTCCTCCAAGGACCACATTTCATAAATTTTCAGACTAGGTCCATCAACAACATCATAATTGTAATTCAATCATCAAATACATCTGCGTCAACCAATCACTTTCTAAACCAACCACAACCGAATCAATCAATCACTTTAACAACCCATCAATCTAATCATTCATAATACTGTCACCAGAATATAGTAACAAGAACCCAAACCAGAACTTAGAATTTTGTAACAGTAAATAGAAGCAACTGAAACATACTTTATAAGGTATACGCTACTTCCATACGCGTTTTTCTCAAGGCCAACTAGCGTATACATATGTAAATATTAATTCATAATTCTGCAGCTATTCCAAACTTTAATTATACCCAGATCATAAGATTTACAGAACAACACATGTGTCAGTATTCAGATCTAGAATAAACATGATCAAACCATATAAAGATAATTCATTTCAAGCCTTAAGATCCTCATCCATCATTAGATCTTATCCTCCATCAAACGCTAAGGTTCATCTCCAGTTCAGATCAAGCACAACACTATAAGCCAATAACTTGCATACTAGATCTCACACTTCATCAGATATTTGATACTTGCACCCTTGACCTACTGATCTTCTCCTCCTTTTATAGTCTTAGGCCTTTCTCAATAGCATGGACCAAAACCACTTAGGACCAATACCTTGGACCAAATACCTAGGGTCAATAACTTGGATCAAATACCTTGGACCAATACCATGGATCAAAATACCATGGACCAAATACCACAGACAAAAAGCTTAGTTTTATGACATATACACACTTTTCCTTATATGAAAGTGCATGTGTACGTATATGCAACTTGTATACAGTGAAACTGCATGTATACGCAGCTTTGTCAATATGAACCTGCGTATACCTCTCTTTCTTCATTCTGTGTAGTCTGATATGTAATTCTTTGTTGTTAACCTGTTGTACTATGATCTTTCATCTGAGTGAGCTTCCATCAAGGACAACACTTGTATCAGAATTCCAACAATCTCCCCCTTTGGACATGATGGCAACAACAACACAAAGTCACTCTCCCCTTTTGACATCAAAGGAAAAGCGTCATGCTCCCCCTGAGTACATGTTGAGTTCTCTGAAACGCTGAAATGACCATGCTCTCCCTGAGCACAAGCAAAGTCTGCAAAAAGATTTTCTAAAAGAATAACATGACTCTATACATATATCACCAATGACTCATACATACATCCGTCACCCAACCAAGTGGGGATATACCAGATTTGACTCATCCACCCAACCAAGTGGGGATATACCAATTGTTTATACATGACAAAGAAACAAGAAATATTACATCATCCATCCCATGCATAGTGGGGTTACAAATTAGGTCTTTTCATGACCTTTACATTAAATGATATGCATGACATTTATAATAAGGACAATGGATCTAAACAAGACCATTATAGTCATCAGCAACTATCATACACCATATATGATCTGCACCATCAACAACATCAGGATCAATCGACCTGTATATTTCCATCATCAAAAGAGTGCCGTGAATCAAAACAATTATGCGGATTTGTAATATCTTCTAAGATAATGCCAACAATGCATTATTAGAAGCATATGCTCCCCCTAAACTTGTGCCAGATGTTCACTTTCAGATCTAATTATTGTATATATTAGTAAGAAATATCAAGGCATCATCTTCAATTAGATATACATCAAGTTATCAACAAATTTATGATGACCAACATATTTCCACATGTTATCAACATATTGTAACCATCATCAAACAGAGTAGATAATTTGCTGAACCATATCAGATCCCTTGTTCCTGAGTTTGTCCTACTTCTTTTCCTCAAATCAACATATACGTGACTATGCCCACAGAAACACGCATATGTATGCAACTACGCTTCATGAAACTCGCGTATAACAACCTCGTTCTAAAAAACAAGATTTAACAATGGGATGATACAGCAACTACTCCGAAATTTTGTCTGAGATATTTAAATGTCTCTTTGGGCAGTGGTTTAGTGAATATATCAGCAACCTATTCTTTGGAGGGAACATACTCCAATTTTACCTTTTTTTGAAGTACTTGTTCACATAGAAAATGATATTTGATGGGTATGTGCCTAGCCTTGGAGTGCATGACTAGATTCTTTGAAATGTTGATGAAACTTGTATTATCACATAGAAAGAAGATGGCTGGAGTACATGTGATCTAAATGTCTTGCAAGGTTTGCATCATCCATAGTAGTTATGTGCAGTGAGATGCAGTAGCCACATATTTTTCTTTAGCTATAGATAATGCAATTGAAATTTGTTTCTTGCTAAACCAAGACACTAACCTAGAACCCATATAGAATGCACCACCACTAGTGCTTTTTCTGTCATCAACACTTCCTGCCTAATGTGCACCTGTATACGCATGAAGAGTAAGATCTGTATCTCTAGGATACCATAAACCAAAGTTTTGTGTTCCTTGAAGATATTTGAAAATCCTTTTGACTTCCTTAAGGTATGATTCCTTTGGATTTTCTTGGATTTGCTTGGAAGGAGATATCGTTGATCTAAAAATCAGTGGTGTTGCAGACATTTTTCGGGGCGGCGAACTTGCTGATCAAATTTGTATGATTTGGGGCAAAATCTGCAAATTCTAATTATAGATTTGGGTTTTTGATGAAAAAATACTCCATTCAAAAAACAAAAAATTAGACAAATCGAAGCCCGGATGAGGGAGATATCGCTGATTTAAAATCAACTCTTTTTTCAGTAGGGTTGTAGACATCTTTTGGGGTGGCGAGTTTGCAGAGCATATCTATACATTCTGGTGCAAAATATAAAGAATATAGTTGCATGTTTGGATTTCTTGTGAAAAAATACCCAATTTCAAAAAAAAATCAGTTGAATCGGAGTCCGAATGAGGGAGATATCACTGATTTAAAATCTGTTTTTTTTTTCAGAATTTTTTTTGTGACAGTGGGATAGTTGCAGCACAAATTTGAAATTCGAGTGCCTGGATAGAGATTTCTACCACATGGGAAGATTTAAATTGCTATTCCATTTCCAAAAATAGGTCATAGTAGAGATTCTGAGCAATATTAATGGAATTGTGGCCATTTCAAATTTTAGCTAAGTACGTGAATTTTTTTCCAAACCTTATTCATGGCTTCTAGCAAGGAATTTTTTACAAGGAACGATAAGGGTCCAACTATTGAATAATTAATAGAATATCACAAATCTTGATGCAAAAGATTTTGGACAAGTTTCCTACTATTTAATCTAAAAGATGAAGCTACTAAATGGTGGGACTCACTTGACAAATCAGTGGTGTGACTTCCTCATGAAAAACTAGAAGAACTTCTTTTAGAAAAATGGTCTCATGCTAGAAAACAAGATAAGGAAAAATATGTGGGGTTATTTCCTACTGCTATATCCTTATTGCAGGTTCATGGATTGATACAGAAGGAGAAGATCATTGTGTCTATATATCCCAGTTGCAAGCAAAATCTCATAAATGTCAATTTGGCAAAAAAATTACAAGTGTCAGCAAAACACATGCAGCACAAAGAGGTTAATAGTAAGCAGGTGCAAGTTTATACGGATTTGAAGATTTCTATGGACAAGTCTGTATTTCATTCTTATTGTTATGCTTTAGATATGGATAACATGGATGTTGTTTTAGGATATCCTTGAATGGAATCTATGGGTACTGTCAATATTAATGTGCAGAAGAAATTCCTGAAGCTATGATATAAAAAGAAGAAAATTACATTGCAGGATATTTCCATTAAGACCCAAGTAGGGACTATGGGGGCAGAAGCACAAAGCTCTAATGACACTTACACATCAAATGATGAGCCTTTGATGGTCGAAAATCAAACACAAACAGAGGTTGAAGCAGAAAATGTTACAGGTACTGATACATCAGATGAGGACTTAGTGGTTGAAGTAATATTGGAAGATAAGAAACAACAACAGGCACCACAACATGTACTAGATACCAATTAGGATCCATTAGGTGGTAAATTAAAGAAAGATCCATTGTGGGCTAAAAATTCAACATATCACCACCCACATAACCCAGCAAGAAAACAACCAACAAGATGCCAACAAATTAGCTACAAGGACAACAACCCCCGCATCGCATATAGAGAGAGGCGATGATCCACCTACTATACATCAACACAAAATAGCGACGAGGATCAACTTCCATCTCAAGCGAGTGAGGCACCAGCTAGATCAAGGGTTCACCTTTCTCTTGGATGGCTAGATGCACGTGCATGGTACCAGTGGACTACTCTTTTGAGTAGATCTTATTATTTTTGTTCTTTCCATGTTTCGGGGATGAAACATGTCAAGGAGGGTGGAATGTAGTATACCTAGGGGGGATAATATGGGGTACAAAGGGTGGTACCCAAGGGAATAATGTAATAATGGGATGGGCCATAGTAATAAATAAGGTGGTTAGCCTGTATCATGTAAGGGACCACAAGTAGTTAGCAATAATGTAATAAGCCCATGGTATTAGATTGATGGTATTGAGGGAACCATAGTAATGACCCATGGTATTGTATGTATGAGGCCTATATAGAGGCTATAGACTCCCCATTGAGAGATGTCAAGGAATTATTCTATGAACAGGCATATGGCTTGTGGAGTGCTCTCCTTCCTTAAGGAGTGAATGTATGGTGTTGCCCTACCTTAAGGGTTTGATCAATAGAGAAGCATTTCTATCTATTCAAATCTTGTTATTTCTAAGTTTATTTGCATTGTCTTATATTTTCATATCAGATCTATAACAAGTGGAATCAGAGCAATAACAATGCATGATGTCAGGTCGGGTACCTGTTAGATAAAGCAAACTGCCAATCATGGATCTGTAAGTTGGTTGATGTACCACTGCTGATTCATCATTTGAGCTGAGACTGCATCCTATTACCATTGGGATACATACTGGTTTAGAATCTTCCATGCCATACTTTTTCAAGATCTGTTTGAGATATTTGGTTTGAGAAACAAAATACCATCTTTATTTTGTTGAACTTGTAGACCAAAAAAATAGGTAAGCTCACCAAGCAAGGACATTTCAAATTCTTGCTACATTACTGAAGCAAAATTATGACTCATGGATTCTTCATTGCTACCAAAAATGATATCATCAACATAAACAACAATTATTAGCAATTTACCAATGTCAATCTTTATATATAGATCGCTATCTATTGATCCCTTTGAAAAACCCTGTTGGTGGAGATATTTGTCAAGACAGTAGTACCAGGCCCTTGGAGCCTGTTTTAGACCATAGAGAGCCTTTCTGAGTCTGCATACAAGTTTTGCATCATTTCCAAGAATGAATCCTTCTGGTTGTTCAATATAGACTTCTTCTTTTAAGTCTCCATTAAGGAAGGCAGATTTTACATCCATTTGGTATACTTTGAATTTCTAAAAACTAGAAAGAGCAAGAAACATCCTTATGGCTTCAAGTCTAGCAACAGGTGCAAAAGTTTCTTCAAAATCTATACCTTCTTTTTGAGCATATCATTTACAAACAAGTCTAGCTTTATTTCTAATAACTTCTCTATTTTCATTTAGCTTGTTTCTTAATATCCATTTAGTTCCTATGATATTCTTATCATGTGGTCTAGGAATTAATTACCAAGTATTATTCTTTTCAATTCGCTCAAGTTCTTCTTTCATGGCCTTGACCCAACATTCATCTTTGCATGGTTCATTGACATTTTCAGGTTCAGTGGAGGATAGTAATGCTAGATAGCTTGAGGTTTCTATAATAGTTCTTCTTATCTATACACCTGACTGTTTTTCTCCTAAAATTTGAGTTTCGGGATGATTTTTCTGAACATACCTGGACGGAGTTTTTTCTTCTATCGTTATCTCTTCTTCTAGTGCTTCATTGGTTTCTTCTTTAGAATAATTGTGATTTAATGTGGGAAAATAATTCCCATCTTCATTGTCATAATCTTCGATTTTTATCTGTTTTGGATTTTTGCATGCTTCATCAATTACAACATCAATACTTTCAACAATTTTCCCAAAGTCTTTTATTATAACATTTATATCCTTTACTTTGGGAAGAGTAACCAAGAAGAATACCTGCTTTGGGCTCAAACTTACCAAGTTTTTCATCATTCCTTTTGATATAGCATTTGCTTTCAAAAAATTTAAAGCATTTCACCATTGGAGTCTTACCATACCAAAGTTCATGTGGAGTTTGAGTTCTGTTTACTCTAACGTTTTCTTGGTTGAGAATAGTTACGATGGAGAATGCAGATTCACCCCAGAAGGTTGCAGGAGTTCCAGATTCATCTAGCATAGCTCGAGGCATTTGTTGAACAATTCTGTTTATTCTTTCTACCACTCCATTTTGCTGAGGAGTCCTTGCGGTGGAGAACTGCCTTTTTATTCCATGTTGTTCACAAAAATAAAATAATTCATCCAAGGTAAATTCCCCTCCTCAATCAGATCTGAGGCATTTGATTTTGCAATCTGATTAATTTTCAACCAAAGCTTTGAAGGCTTTGAACTTTTCAAATGCTTCATCTTTATGCTTTAGAAGACCTATCAAACACATTCTGGAAAAATCATCAATGAACAATACCAATTATTCTTCTCCACGAGGTGACTTTTTCCTTAATGGTCCACATGAATCAGTATGAACAAGTTCAAGAGGCTTATTAGCTGACCCTTCTTTTTAAATGAAGTGAGATCTAGTTTTCTTACCGAATTGACATGGTTTGCATATTGTATTTTCAGGAATGTTGATATCTAAAAGATCACAAATAGCCTGGAATCTGCATGCTTTTCTTATTTAAGAAAAGTTTAGATGTCCCAATCTTCTATGCCATAGCCAGTTTTCATCATTTTTGCTTACATAGCCCTATTGTTGTCCTCCCTTGAGTATGTATAGGTTGTTTGGAGTTCTTGTACCTTTGATCACGGTTTCTCCTATATCAAGTTCACGAACAACACATTCATTTGATCAAAACACCACTTCATTTCCTTGATCATACATTTGACTGACACTCAATAGGTTATGCTTTAGACCATCTACATAAATAACATTACCATCTTTAACCTTTTCTTTCAAGAAAAAAAAAGAATTTACCTTTTATGATAGCAGAAGTGTCGTTTCCAAATGAGACATTCTTTTCCTTTTCTAAGGCATTATATGATTGAAGTTTTTCTTTATCACCTATCATGTGTTTTGAGCATCCACTGTCGATGTACAACTGGTTTTATTGTCCTTCTGCATACAAGGCTATACCACATCTTTCTATTTGAGGTTCTTTCCTTTTCCATATTTTGGGATTTAATGGAGTTTGCTCCTTTTGAGATATTTGCCGAAATTTACTCTTGCATTCAGATTCTTCATGGCCAAAGTTGTTGCAGATTGAGTATTCTATTTCATTTTCAGGAAAAGAAAAGTTATTATAAAAACTTTTATTGATCCCTGTCACAGTCCTTTGATTTCGTTCTTCTCTAGTCATTTTGATTTTGTAAGCAACACATTGAGTGGCTTTGTCTCCAAAATTATGGCATAAGAAACATTGACCATTAAAGAAGTTCCCGCGATTATCAAATCTGTTTACCTAGTGATTGCAGTTTCTATTCATATTTGAGGCAAATTGAGTATGATTTACCTGTGGTTGGTTGTGGCTTTTGTTCATCCTTGAACCAAATTGAGCCTGATTTACCTGGTGATCTGCTTTATGACTTTGCTAACGATTGTCATATTGTTCACTGTTATTTGCTGCATCAAGATAGATTTTAGTGGAGGTTCATAGCTTCTGTGATTGAGGTGCTTATTCAGTATATCCAAGACCTATCTTTATCAGAGGAGATCGTTGCACCTTGATAATTTCATTTAAGTTTTCTAATCCTTTAGCAAATCTAAGATTGAGAGATTTTGTTTTCTCAAGATCCTTTCTTAGACCCACAATTTCACATTCTAGTTTTTCATTGTGTTTTTCTCTTTCAAAAAGTTGGTATGTCAAGGTATCTATAATCATATTATTTTCTTCTAAACAAATTTTGAGTTTAGAGATTTCTTCATGAAGGTCATTTTCTTCTAAAGCATCCCAAAAATTAACATCTTCATAATCCATTAGAAGTCTATAGTCATTACTATTTTCATCTTCATCACTATTTGATAAACCATCGCTATCTTCATGAGTATAGTAACTCTTTTTACTTACACTTTGGTTTCTACTCCATTTTGCAGATTCCTTCCCTTTATCATATTTATCTTTATGAGGACATTTGGTAGCATAATGACTGACTCTACCACGAGAAAAACATTTGAAAGGTAGTTTACCTCTAGATCTTCCGGAACCCCATTGAATATTCTTAACAAAGTTTACTTCATCTTCTTCTTCTAATTCATTAAGTTCTTTGTTTCCTTTTGCTAAAGCTTTAAATGTGGCTTATCTCATATCTGATGGGCCTCCTTTTCTCATCTCAAAGGCAGTTAAGATTCTGTAAAGCCGTGTCATAGTGATAGTTTGTAGATCTTGTTTTTCTTCTATGGAAGATACTTTTGATTCAAATTTATCAGACAAGGATCTTAAAACTTTCTCAACTAAGGTAACTCCTTTATTTCTTCACCTAGATTCTTCATGCAATTAACAACCTCATCTATACATAAGAAGTAACTAGCTATAATTTCATCATTGTGCATCTTAAGAGTTTCATATTGAATTCTGAGAGTCTCCTTCGTAACTTAGAAAGATTTTGTCCCCTATTTCTTTGGCTGATTTGAGCTGCATAACTTTGACAAAATTTGAATGTGATAGACTTCCCAATAATGTATTGACAACCCTAACATTGGTTTCATATTGCTTTTTACCTACCATATATGTAGGAATTGCTGATTGAAATGTATATCCTCCTTCCATGATTTCCCAGACATCTATTCCAAGTGATTGTAGATAGGCTGTGCTTCTTATATTCCAATAAACAAAATTGCTCCCATCAAATATTGGTGGTCTGATGGATCCCATGCTTTCTTGATTACTCATGATGATGGATCTCCCTTCAAGCAATCAAGCCTCTTCTCAAGGACCTGCTCTGATACAAATTGTTGGAAATAATACTGAGAGGGGGGGGGGGGGGGGGGGGGGCGTGAATCAGTATTATCAGATTAATAATTTAATTTTGAAAATAGATTTGTATATGCTACTTCAGCTAAGTGAACTAGCGTGTATACGTGATTGTACTTAAAGCAACTAGCATATATGTAGAGAACTTTTGATTTACCCAATTTATCATGCATTGAACTTTAACCAGTATATCAAAGATTTATTGGACAGTGTAGTAAAATAATAATAAAGAATCATACATAAGCAACACAAATGAACACCAAGATATAAGGTGGAAGCCCAATGTGGGTGAAAACCACCTGCTGCAGTCGTCTTTGTCTTCTTTTAAAAATAAGAAAATCTGTTTACAATTTTGTACTTGTGCAAACTTATACCATTACATAGGCTTCTACCCATAGAAGGTTACAACCTTCTCTCGTTCTCCAGCTTCTACTGGAAGGGAGCTACAACCCCCTAACTCTTGTACTAGCCGATATGTTTACTATTACATAGGTTTCGACCTACCGAAGGCTACGACCTTCTTTCTTCATCTAAGGACCACATTTCATAAATTTTCATACTGGATCCATCAACAACATCATAATTGTAATTTAATCATCAAATACATTTGTATCAACCAATCACTTTCTGAACCAACCACAACTGAATCAATCAATCACTTTGACAACCCATCAATCTGATCATTTAGAATATTGTCACCAGAATACAGTAACTCGAACCCAAACCAAAACCTAGAATTCTGTAAGAGTAAACAGAAACAACTAAAACATACTTTATAAGGTATACGCTACTTCCATACACGCTTTTCTCAAGGCCAACCAGCATATACATCTGCAAATATTAATTCATAATTCTGCAGCTATTCCAGACTTCAGTTATACCCAGATCATAATATTTACAAAAAAACACATGCGTCAGTATTCAGATCTAGAATAAACATGATCAAACCATATAAAGATAATTCATTTCAAGCCTTAAGATCCAGATCCATCATTTGATCTTATCCTCCATCAACTGCTAATGTTCATACCTAGTTCAGATCAAGCACAACAATATAAGCCAATAACTTGCATACTAGATCTCACACTTCATCAGATATTCGATACTTGCACCCTTGGCCTAATGATCTTCTCCTCATTTTATATTTTTAGGCCTTTCTCAATACCACAGACCAAAACCACTTTTGACCAATACCTTGGACCAAATACCTAGGGTCAATACCTTGGATCAGATACCTTGGACCAACATCATGGATCAAAATACCATGAACCAAATGCCAGGGACCAAAAGCTTAGTTTTCCAACATATACACGCTTTTTTTTGTGAAAGTGCATGTGTATGTATACGCGACTTGTATATAGTGAACCTGCGTGTATGCGCAGTTTGGTCAAGATGAACCTGTGTATACCTTTCTTTCTTCATTTAGTGTACTCCAATCTATAATTCTTTGTTGTTAACCTGTTGTACTATGATCTTTCATCTGAGTGAGTTGCCATCAAGGACAACACCTGTATCAGAATGCCAACATAAACTTAAAAAATCATAATAAATAATTTTCAATTTTCAATTTTCAAATTAGAAAGCGAGGAAATCATTAGATTAGGTTTCCATTAATAAATATATAGAGAATCACTAAACTCATCATTATTATTTATTACAAATCAAGCCGCCTAAAATAACCTATTAACAATTTCTAAAGAAATAATTCACAATGAAACAAGTTTCCACTCTCATCAAAACATTTTAATATTGAACCCCTAACATATTTATTATAACCCCAAACAAATTTAAAAAATGTGACAAAAACCTAAATAACTTAAAGTCATACTCTACAACATACATAACCAGAAAATCACATGGATTGGATAGGCTAATAATGACACTCGCAAGGATTTATTAATTCACTTTGCTTATTGTTAGGCACTTAACAAAGGTTAAAATTTGAAATGAATCTTCTCATTGTTGCTTTGTATATGTGATACGTACTTAAGGTGTACAACATTTCATACAAAATATTTAATTAATTTTTAAATCATTAAATCGGAGAGGCCTGGTATAACATCCTTTGGGTTAGATTCAATCAACCTTATCTTCATGAAATTGAAATTGAAAGAGGATAGGAGATGTTTTGAATTCCAAGGTGTAATTGTGTAGATTCATATGTATTTCTTTGTTTTTATACATTATGTGAAAATGATGAATGTAGAGATGAAATGTTTTATAGCAGGGCATGCAGATGAGGTTTGATGGTTCTATTAACAAATTGTGCAAGTAGTGGCATTATTACTATGTTGGGTGTTGTTGGGAGTCCCTATTCCATTCACAATAGATACTCCAACTAATTGATGATGAAATTATTTGGAGAAGTCAAGTAGATGCTCAGTGGCTAGCTTGGGAGCATGAGTGGGTATATTGCATGTTGTCTTCAATAACCTCACGTTTCAGTTCTCTGGTAAACATGAAAGAAACTAGATGATGAAAATGAAAACTATCAAGCTGGGCCCATCAAGTCTTCACTCATTATGATGTTTTTCACATTGATAATGTTCTTTCCTTACTCAAAATTATCTACAAATTAAAAATATTGATTTTTATTGCATGAATCTAGGGGTTTCTTTTATAATATTCTATATGTTTCCTCTGATATGGTCTTGAGTCTAATCTCAATCCTCAAGGAAAATACTTCTACTAATATAGTAATGGTGACAAATGCTATAATCCATTGAAAAATTTGCTATTGATATAATAATGGTGACAAAAGCTACACTCCATTGCAAAAGCTGCTACTGATCTACTAATGGTGGACAAATGCTACACTCAATTCTTATTTTCTCCTTTCATCCCCTAGTTTTATCCTAGGAAATCTCCTGTCTCAACACTATGTAGGCCATGGCTTGGTTGCAAGATTAAGTTATTCCATTCCTTTGATCTGCGATCGACTTATCAATAATGAAAACTCTATTATCCTCCAATAATCATTGATCTAACCCTTGTTGACCTTGTTATAATCTTGCAAACCTACTATGTTGAATGCATCTCATATCTTGGGGACTGAAATGTATTATTCTTCAGAGTGATATGGTTTCTCCAAGTTCTAATGTGTTTTTGTGATAGATATGTTTGTATGGTCAAGTATCTATGTAATTTTGAAGGCCTTTCCAAGGGCTTTATGGAATGCAGAAGGAACAAACCCTTACAAGATAAAAATATTTTTGAACTTCGCTGGATGAATAGAGCATATTATATTAAGTACCTAATGATCTCCTTTTATAAATAAATAGATTGACTGGGTGGTTGAAACTATGCTAATTTCTGCACTTTTCCATAAATTTTCAAATATAAAACCATAATATTCACACTTATGTTCATAATATCTTTTGACTTCTTAGTAAATTTAGCATCCTACACCCACTTATGGTATTCTTAGCTAATATTCTCCTATGTCCACCTAGGGAATTATTAGCTAATGACACAAATAGTCTTAGAAAGGAATTTGTACTCTTTTTGTTGCATATTTTGTCCATCTATTGCCACATATTTCAACTTATTTGATAGCAATCTCAGAAAATTTACTCTTCAAGTTGGGGTTGTTCTTAAGTAACATGAAGTTTATTTTCATCCATATATAGTTTTTAAAGAGGAAAGGATATTTATGCAATACTCTTCTCATATCTCATCTTCAACATTTAGTTCACTTAACAACAAAAGTCATGACCTTGCTAATATAGTGTGGTGATTGTATGGGAATACCTAATCTAGATTCCATGCACCAAGTGTTTTCACTATTTAGAAAAAGAGGGAACATATCAAGTAGGTTGGTCCAATTCATATATATATGGTTGAAGAAAGAAAGAAATTATATGAATTACAAAAATGATCAAATTAGGTCAATGAGACTCAAAGGTACATCAAGCCATAATGGAAATGTGGGAGCGATTAGGGTACACTGTTATGGGGTGAGGGAAGAAATGATTAGATACCACTATCTTCCATTCATGAATTATATTTCTAATGCAACCAACTTAAATGCATAGGAGGATGATTTTAGTTAATCAACAAAGAAATCTAATACTTAGTCCCAAGTTAATGGGTATACAATGACATCCCAAACCTTTGATGAATAATCAAAGGATTCAAATAATGATAATGATTTCCTTAGAAGAAAAGAGGAGGTTTGACAAGAAGAGGGTTTGATGCCTAGAAAAACAAGGAGGGCAAAGGTATATGTACAGAGTGTGAGAGAAGATCTTGCGACACAAAAAAATGATGCAAATGATAGGGCTCACAACCCTCCTAATGGAGAGCAGGAATTCATAGATGATGATGGAACTATGTAGAGATGGGACTATAATCCTTAGGTGAAGGTTCCATTAGTATGTTATGGAATTTTAAAATATTGACATGTTTACATGAATCATTGTTCTTTATCCAAGGTTTATGCTAGACACTAGTAGATTGAGTTACTTATATGCAATAAGTAACAACAGAAGGGTCTTCATTTCTCCATGGGCATCTTAAATGGATGCTGATAAAAGTATGTATAATGGGAACTAGGTATATTATACTCCTAAGCTATAGATGATATTCTTCTTCTTGTGTGATTTCCTGGAAAACATAGAAGATTTGGACTTGTTTTGTCTAGCATTGCTACATAGTTCCATATTCGAGTAATTTTTCAATTTAGATGATGAATGTGTGTGTCCTTTTCCTAGATTTTTTCAAAAGGAAAATGAAATCATAGTTTCTTTCAATAAAGATAAATCCTATACATAACTTACGAATTGTAAGATACAAAGATACTCTACATCATAATATTTCTTTGGAGGAAAGTCTTACTTATAAATCCTATATACAATATTCCCTTTTTGGGTTATAAGCTTGAGAATGATGAAGTCAAAATCATAGTAGTTCCATGATGTAGGAGCATTAGCTCTCTGGAAAAAAAAAACATTGTTTTTCAACCAAAGAGGGGTCTTGTCATTTGATAAGGAATTTAAATTCCTTAGGAAAATATGATATAATTATTATAATAATTTAAGTTGCTTAATGTATCTAGAAAGTAATTGTTAGGATATTCCAACACATAGGAAATAAGTTAAGTATAACTTGGTCTAGTGTAGAGTTAGGTAAAGTGTGTTTCTTTACTATGTACTTTTGTAACTTATAATTCGACAATCATGATATGTTATAGACATGAAGTGATCCGACAATTCATTATCTCGTCGGTATTAATAACACTTGATCTATGGCTTAACACCTAATTGGTCCATGATCTCTATTTAAAGAGAATGGAGGGTCATTTGTAAGGTGACCATTCATGAGAGAAGCTTATCTAAATTTTCTTTCTTTTACATTAATAAATTCCCTGAAGTGGCCACGTTGGCTTAGGCCATGGACTATTTCCCTCTTTGAGGGTTCTAACCACATCCAGAATACTGGTGTATTAATATGTGATCTGTTTGTGAGTAGTGTCCTTTGGTGTTCGATCTAAGTAAAAGACTACAAGTCCCCGTCTTTTGATACCTTTTGTGATTCTTTAATAGGAGAACAAGAAAAACTCTTACATCTTGGTCTTCTTAATCTTGGAAACTCTTCTAAGAAAGCCTTCACCACCCAACAACAACCAAGTTTAAAGAATCCTAAGAAGAAACATCCTAAAAAGAATGGTCCTAAACAAACCAAGGGCCATAAGCACTTTTAGTCTCAAAATGAAAAATCAATTCAACAAAATGATAAGTCAAACAAAAATAAATGGAAGAAGACTAATTGACATTCCAACTTTTTTAATCGATATGGCCAGTTACAATCCAAATACTTTTAGAATATGGAAGCCTTGGAAGCAACAATGAAGAAGCATAACATCCATTTGGAGCACTCTTCAACTTCAACTTCATCTTCAGGAATAACACTTTCTGCTTGTGGTTGTCAAGCATCTCGGTCTAGTTATGCACTAAATGTATATTCTTCCTCATTCTCATGAGTGGCTCATTGATTCTGGAGCTTCTTATCACATGGCCAAAATCAAAGCCATGTTTTCTTCTTTAAATGATTGTAACACCAGAAATATATATGTTGGTGATGATAGATCTCTTAATGTTGTAGGGACTAAAACTATTCATCTAGAAAATGGTCAATTTATTCCTTAAGAAAATATATTCGAGGGACTTAATGATAAATGATAGATAGGTTTATAACTAAATTATTATATTTTCAAGGGTTAGGATCGAGATGTCTAAATTATATAATAGTTTCATGTTTATAACACTAAATTTGTATTATGGATTGAGGACGTTATTTTCTGAATGTTAGTTGTAGAAGTATACGATCTTGTATATGGATTGAAAATAACCATTTGTGTGTATAAAATGTAAGTCTTTAGGTATAATAAGAGGGATGGCCAACTAATGAAAAATCATGCCAATTGAGATGATGGTCAATCATGGAATAATTTAGGATATACAATTATGTATGTACAAGTTTTATTAATGAAAGCAAGTTTCATTTTAAAATTATCTCGGTATGCTTGTGTAAATTATGAATATGCTAATTTTGAATAGATGATAGATGCATGGCAATTCTATCTTAGAATGGAGTGAATCCTATGCCAATAAGGTTCGATAATTTGATGTGGAAATAAGCATGTGGATTTGATGGTTCATTGTATGTGAATTTGAAGGTCATGTGTGAATAACCATATAGGATGAGTGAAGGACTCATTACTATATATATTATTGTGTGTCAATGAGAATCATGTGTAAATTTCCCTGAAGAATATTGTGTGCAGATTAGAGGTTCCTTAAATATTGTGTGCAAAATATTGTGAGCATGTGTACTTTGGCTACTGAAATCATTTCAAGTTCACATTATTCTTACATTACCTAATAAATTTTGGCCTATCTCAACAATGTTTTTGTTGAGAACAATGGTGTTTCTTCACTTGTTGATATGTGTATTTCAAATTTATCTCAGGTATATACCATAAATCACAGTGTCTTTTTGTCTTCTATTTATGATGCAGCAAATCCATAATTCGTTCGTTGACTCCTGTTTGGGTTGAGGAACCTCATCCTCCAATTCTGATTATTGTACAATTGTGTTCTATAAAGGTTGCAATTTCTTTGGGATAGGAGGGCACATCAAAATTCATATGATCCTATAAAGGATTTTATTGTTATAAATTTCATCCCAACCACACTGGAGCCTTTTGCATATCTTTGGCTAGCTATATATATTGTGTATTTATTGTCCAATTTTTTCATCTACATTCTTGTCTACAAAAATTATTTATGTTGGTTGTTAAATCACTAAATGACAAGTAAATAGTTAGATTAACTTCAACTCAGATTTATTTGTATATAGTAGTCTTGCAAGTCTTGAAAAAGTAATATCATCATTTTGAAACAAGGTTTGAATGCGATTTTCTAACTCTTACTAGTTTTCCCTCTCCCAGCAATGATTTACAATAATTTTACATGTGACTATAAGCTTCTTCATAGGCTAATGTAAACCTTAGCTCCACAAAAAACTCAAGAAGGTGGGACAGGAAGAATTTGACTCAGAGTTGGTAAAAGCTCTTGAAAAACTAGGTAATCTATATAAGAAGAATGGGAATTCTTTTACATATTTTGGTATATAAACATATAAAGGGCCCTGCCAAGTTTCATTAAGATTTTGAGTCAGATTCATTGACCTGTGAAAAAAAGGTGAGTACTTGTAGGACAAAGTTTGACTTGTGAGTACTTGCATCTCAAACTCATTGTCGGTGAGTCAAACTAAGCTAGTGGCATGTTTGAGTTGTTCACAAGTTAGTTCATTTCATTTTCTATGTTTAGTCAAGTTTGACTTGGGAGTACTAAGCAACCTGACCAAGTTTTGTAAAAATTTCCAAAGTAGTTACTCCAATAGAGTGTTTGTTTTGGCCATTTTTTCCTATTATTTTAGTAGCCTAAATTTCAATTCTATCTATTCAGTGAAGAATAAATTTTCAACCAAGGAAATTTTTAAAGCTTGATGCTTATCTTGAAGTGTAATAACGTTGGAGAATCTTACTGATTCTTAAAATGCTAGCTATAAAATATTTAGAAATGTTATGCCAAAGTATTCAAACTCTAAATGATTTTATATAGTTTCAATAAAATTTTCGTAATTATTTAGGTAGTATAAATGTTTCCTGAAGCATCTTGGTTAATCATTTTTGTTAAAAATTATACACTTGCAATTCTTTTTTAAGGAAAAATGAAAATTAGCAAGAACCCTGAATGTTCCTTATGTTGTAGGTATGTGAATCTGTGTTTTTTATTGTTGTGTATATTTAAAAAAAAAAATCTATTGGGAAAGTTGCAAATGTAAATATTTCTATGCAAGAAACTCTTTTGGTTGGAAGTGGAAAAAATTATAATATATTTTTAATTGTTTCCTCTCTTGCAGCATTGTATTAATGAGGATAACAAAAGAAGATCATTGTCACCATTAACAACATTAATTGACAAGACAGTGTTGATAAATCCAACCATGTATATACTAACCTCAAAGTTGGTGGTGTTGTTACATAGGTTGACCACTCATCACTTGTGTTAGGTACCTATAATACTAGTGATGGCCCCATTACTAATGTAGTTGTATCCCTTATTAATATTGTTGTGCCCCTATTGTCCCCATATTTTTATTACTCTACCCCATAGAATCCCTCTATTGTTATATTTGTGCCTTTATATTATTATTGTTAGGTCGACTTGGTTATATTGTGACCCCTTAGACTCCTATATATAAAAAGGAGGTTTTGTCATTTGAATCATCCAAGAATTGTTCATTTGTGTAATGTAAAGGAGGTTTCCCCCTTAAAGAGGCTGAATTATAAAGCGTTCAACTATATTTCTTATCACTTTGTGAGTTGGTTTCATAACATTTGGTATTAGAGCTTTGAATTCTATTGTTTCGCTACTCCAAACAGGTCATCGTGGAATTTGCGCTATAAATTTTTTCTACGACGTTTCAGATGCTAAAAAAAAACCCATTTGGGATGAAATCGGTATGAACCTTGGGTCCGAATTTTAGAGCGTTTTGTGCTATATTTGTGGATATATGATCTAAGGAATTTGACCTTTTTGCAGACTCCTGAATATCATTCCAAATAGGTGACCTGGGGAAAATTGTCATAACTTTTGTTTTGAGCATCATATTTAAATTTAGCCAAAAGTTATAGAAGGAGGATGGACTGTAGTTTCCTATGTATATTTTTTAGATACTAAGGTCAAAACAGTGACACGTGACACGTTATACAAATTCGCTCTTCTGGAAAGGTTTATAATCAGGTCATCTTGGGAGATTGTGCATAACTCCGCCTTGGAGAATCTAAATTTGATCAGACTAGTGGCATTGGAAATAAGACACAGAAGGCTACTACAGGTCGTAATTTTAGAATTGGATGATTTGAAATTACAAAGATACATCAGATTGAATATTGAGATCCTACAAAGTGAAAAAAAGATGTGTAGTTTTTTTTTTTTTTTTAATTTTGCATAAGCTTGGTTTGAAAAATTAGTTTGAAGGAATTCAAAAGGCATAGTAAAGCATTATTATCAGTAATTGATGCCCTGAGGAAAGAAAATGCAAAAACCTAGTAAGCAACCTAAAAGCTCTAGCATGACTCATGAAGAAGAGGAAGAAATGCAACATGATATATCAAAATTATGAGACCAAGTGCAACAAATGTCACTCACACAAAAAGTAACAGAATCTAAGATGGATGATTTAAAGAAAGATGTAGAAGCTAAGATGTATGGCGTGGAAGCTAAGATGGATGGTTTCAAGAATGGCATGGAAGCTAAGATGAATGACATGGATGCTAAGATGGATGACATGGATGATAAGATGGAAGAATTGAAGATAAATTTTAATAAGTTGATCCAAGAAATGGTCACTAATGGTGAAAGGGTAGTAAGGAAACTCATGATGAGAACAAAATAAATGTTAATCATGATTTCATAGACTCTAATTTTGGATCGAAGACCCACCATATTCCAAAAATCGATATGAGGAATTTTGACAGCAAGGATCCCGCAACATGGATACTACAGATGGAGCAATTTTTCGATCTCAGTAATGTGAAAAACACACAAAAGGTACATATTGCAACTTTATATTTGGAAACAAATCAGTTTGTTTGGTATCAATGGCATTGCTCTCGTAGACAAATTGTCACTTGGGCGATTTTTAGGGAAGAAAATTACAGCACATTATGAGGATACAAAAAGCAACACTTTTTGAGCCAATTGATAAGTCTCAAACAAAAGGGTTCAATGATGGAGCACATTGAGGAGTTCCAAAAATTGAACACAAGGGTAAAAAATATTCCAGAGGAGCATAGGATTGATGTCTTCATAAGGACTCTAAAGGAGAATATCCAACATGATGTTCGCCTTTGGGACACTGATTCATTGGAGAAGGCATTTAGGCTAGCAAGAAAAATGGAAAGCAAAATTATGGCAACTAGGAAGCCTACCACTCACAACTATAAAGATGGAAGTGTTGTTGCCCCTAGCCTTCCACAACCTATAAGGTTGACATCACAACAATTGGGAGAAAAAAGAGAAAAAAGGCCTTGTTACAGTTGTGATAACAAATACACTAAAGGTAATAAGTGTGCTAAGAAGAAATTATTCTACATAGATTGTGAACAGGAACAAGAAAAGGAACAAGAAAGGTCAAAAGAAGAGGATATACTCCAGGAAAAAAGCCTAGATAAAGAAGAAATGAATCTGATCATATCTTGTAATGCAGTGGCTGGAATTACCACTCCTCAAACCATCAATATAGAAGGACATATCAAGAAAGAAAAGGTAATAGTGTTGATCGATTCAGGAAGTACCCACAATTTTATTCATTTTAAGATAGCAAAAGAATTGAATTGCTTCCTATATCCAGCACTAGAGTGTCAAGTGATGGTTGCAAGTGGAGGAATGATAAATTGCTCTTGAAAGTGCCATAATATCAAGCTATCCATGGGAGAATATGTATTGAATAGCCCAATGCTTTCCATTCCAATGGGAGGTACCTATGTTGTACTAGGAGTTCAATGGCTACAATCCTTGAGTACAATAGCTTTTAACTTTCAAGAACATTTCATGAAATTTTATGTAGAAGGAAAGGAATTTGAATTAAGGGGTATTGCAGGGAAACCGGAAAAGATAATCAACTCTAATGATATGGCAAAGCTTATAAAAAAGGAACAACGAGGTGTAATTGCACAATTATGTTTGCTAGATGTTTCCACATCGAAATCATCTATTTCTCAAGATCTCCAAAAAGCCTTGGACAATCATTCCAAGGTTTTGAGACTCCCAAATGTCTCCCACCTATTTGTGATCATGATCATTCTCTTCATTTGGTTCCAGGAAGTGTTCCTCCAAACATCATGCCGTACATATATCCCTGATGTACATATATCACTGATGAATTACTGGATGAATTGCATGAATCAATTTACTTCACCAAGTTGGATCTTCGTTCAGGATATCATCAAATCAGAATGAAGACTGAAGACATTCCGAAAACAACATTTAGAACTCATGAGGGTCATTATGAATTTTTGGTCATTCCTTTTGGCCTTACCAATGCACCTTCAACATTTCAAGGTTTGATGAATTCAATTTTCAAACCATTCCTTAGAAAATTTGTGTTAGTATTTTTTGATGATATACTAATCTACAGCAAGTCTTGGAAGGATCATGTTGAACATGTTGACAGGGTGCTACAACTATTGGAGGAGAAACAATTATATGAAAAAATATCCAAATGTTTCTTTGGAGTATAAGAGGTGGAATATCTAGGTCATATTATATGTCATGAAGGAGTTAAGGTAGACCCTAGCAAAATTAAAGCCATTAAGGAATGGAAAATCCCCACATCCATAAAGCATTTGTGAGGATTTCTCATGTTAACATGGTATTATTGCAAGTTTGTTAAGAATTATGGGAAAATAGCAGCACCTCTAATAGCATTATTGAAGAAAGATGCATTTTCATGGACTCTAGAAGCAACAAAGGCCTTCGAACATCTTAGAGAGGCAATGTGCCAAGCACCAGTCTTAGCTACACCAGACTTCACAAAAACCTTTATTATGGAATGGGATGCTTCAGGCAATGGAATTGGTGTTGTTTTAATGCAAGATAAAAGACCCATTGGTTTCAAAAGTCATCTAATCAGGGGAAAGTATTTACACAAAGCTATTTATGAGAAGCAAATGTTGGCAATACTACATGCACTTAAGAAATGGCGACCCTACCTAATGGGAAGACACTTCAAGGTAAAAAAGGATCATGATAGCCTTAAATACTTTTTAGAACAAACATTATCCTCTGAAGAAAGACAAAAATGGTTCACAAAGATGTCGGGTTATGACTTTGAAATCATCTACAAAAAAGAGAAGAAAAATGTTGTGGCAGATGCACTGTCAAGAAAGGATGACGATGTGGAAGCATTGTTGTGTGCCATTTCTATTATCCATCCAGATTGGATAAATGAAGCAAGGGAGGAATGGAAGAATGACGAAGAAGTGTGGGCACTTATTCGAAAGTTACAACAATATTTCAGTACATCTCATACATTTAGCTGGAAAAATGATTCATTATGGTAAAAAGATCGCTTATACCTCTCTAAGAATTCCCAACTCAAACAAAATATTCTTCTAGAATTGCACACTTCTCTCATAGGAGGGCACTCAGAATTTTTAAAAACTTACCATAAGGTTAAGAAGGAATTTTTTGGGATGGCCTTAAATTAGATATTCAAAAGTTTGTGGCGCAATTGGTTTTCCAACAAAATAAAGTTGAAACAATTAAGACACTAGGTCTATTACAACCTTTATCCATTCCAAGCCAATTTTAGGAGGAGGTTTCAATGGATTTTATCATAGGTTTACCCAAGTCTGAGGGAAAGAGTGTCATCATGGTGGTAGTTGACAGACTTACCAAGTATGCACACTTTTGTGCATTATCACATCCATTTAAAGCCAATACAATTTCTACTACATTTATGGAAACAATTCAAAAGCTACATGGAAATCCAAAGATTATTGTAAGTGACAAAGATCCCACTTTTACTGGAAATTTTTGGACATAATTATTTTCTTGTCTTGGTACTCAGTTAGCTCATAGCTCATCTTATAATCCTCAATCTGATGGGAAAACTGAGATAGTAAACAAATTTTTGGAAGGATATCTCCGTTTCTTTGTATCTGATAAACAAACACAATGGGTCAAATGGTTGCCTCTCGCTGAATGGTGGTATAACACTTCCTTTGATACCGCAATAAAAATTACCCCATTTATGGAACTTTTTTGATATGATCCACCATCCATCAAATCATATTTAAGAGAAAATTCTAAGGTCAAGCAGTGGAAAATTACATCAAGCATCAACAACAAGTTCTCCAACTCTTAAAGGATAACCTCATGTTGGTGCAGAATAGAATGAAACAACAAGCAGATCAAGATCGTAGCGAAAGAAGTTTTGATGTAGGTGACTAGGTATTCCTATGGCTACAACCATATAAACAAATGTCCCTCAAGTAAGCTAAGAAGGATAATTAAATTATCACCAAAGTATTATGGTCCGTACAAGGTGTTGCAAAAGATTGGTACTATGGCATACAAATTCGAGCTTACTGCAACTTCTCAAGTGCACCAAGTTTTCCATGTTTCATGTTTAAAGAAGGTTATAGGTGACAAGCTTCCAGTTCAAACAATATTGCCAAGACTTGACGAGGAAGGAAAAATTATATTGGAACCGGAAGCAGTCATAGAAATAATAACTCGACAGCTACGAAATCAATCCATTTTGGAGTATCTCATCAAGTGGAAGAACTTATCCGCTAATGATTCCACATGGGAGGATGAGAATTTTATACAGAAGCATCCATACCTACTCAAGCGTTGAGGACAACACTTTTTTGAAGGAGAGGGGCATGTTAGGTCCATATAATACTGGTGATGCCCCCATTACTATTGTAGTTGTATCCCTTGTTAATATTGTTGTACACCTATTGACCCCATATTGTTATTACTGTGCCCCATAGAATGCTATATATAGAAATTGTTGGCATTATGATACAAGTGTTTTCCTTGATGGCAAGATGACAGATTATAGTGCAACAGGTCAGTAGCAAAGAATTGATGATCAGACTACAAAAATGAAGAAAGAAGAGTATATACGCAAATTCACTATATACCAAGTCGTGTACATATGCAGGTTATACGCAAGTTCACTATGTACCAAGTCGCGTATAGACACAGGTTCTCTATATACCAAGTACGGTATACACGTAGGTTATACACGCAAGTTCACTATATACAAAGGCGCGTATACATGCAGGATTGCTGATCAAAAGTCGCGTATGTGTATGCATGCACTTTCATGCATAGAAAAGCGCATACATGTAGGAAAGCTTATTTTTGGGTCCGTGGTATTTAGACCTATGGTTTTGGTCCTTGGTATTGCATCGGAAGTGTTGAACTCAGGTATTGGGTCCCTAGTATTGGTTCTAAATGGTTTTGGACCATGGTATTGAGTAAGGCCTAAGACTATAAAAGGAGAAGAAGATCATTAGGCAAATGCAATTTTTGAGAAGTGATGAATATCTGATGAAGTGTGATATCTAGTATGCTGGTTATGGGTTTGTGATGTTGTGATTGATCTAAACCAAGGATGCACCCATGTGAATGATGATTAACGATGGATCGAGATCTGAAGGCTTGGAATGTTTTATCATTATATGGTTTGATTATGCATAGACTAGATCTAAATTATTGACGCATGTTTTATTGTATGAATGTTATGATCTGGGTATGATTGATGTCTAGAATAGCTGCAAAGTTATTAGTAAATATTTGCAGAACTATACGTAGGTTGGCTATGGTGAAAGCGCGTATGTACGTTGGTTCGATTCATCATAGTAGCGTATACATTATGAGACATGATATTTGAAGTTGTAGTTGGATATGGTTATTGTTGGAGAGTTTTGTTGTCTGTTTAGTGTTCTAGTGATTGTGTTGTTGACAGGGTTTCAGTGTTTCAGTATTGGGTGATTCAGAGATTGATGATGCAGGTGTAGTTGATGGGTATTTTGCAGTGGTGATTGATTTTGTGCTTCAATGTTGTTGATGGGTCTAGTATGAAAATTGGATGAAAGGTGGCCTTCAGATTATGGTGTTGTGCTTCAGGAGTATCAAGTCTGAAAATTTATGAAATGTGGTACCTAGAGGAAGAAAGAGAAGGTTGTAGCCTTCTGCAGGTTGGCACCTATGTACTAGTACATCAACTAGTACAAGAGCTAAGGGGGTGATAGCTCCCTTCCAGTAGCAACTAGAAAACGAGTAAAGGTTGGTGCATTTTAGTAGGCTAGCACCTACGTACTACTAAATGGATCGGCTAGTACAAGAGCTAAGGGGGTTGTAGCTCCCTTCCAAGAGAGTTTGGAGAATGAAAGAAGGTTGTAGCCTTCTGCAGGTAGAAGCCTGCGTACTGGTATAGGACTGCACCAGTACAGAACCATTGTAAAAGAATTTTCTTATTAAAAAGAAGATTGAGATGACTTGCCGCAGCTGGTTTTCACCCACATTGGGTTTCCACCTTACATCATGGTGTTCATGTGTGCTTTCTATGTGTTATGATCTATTCTATTTTATTGCTCCTGTTTACTGTTCATAAGGTTAATAATGTTCTGATTCACTCATTAAGGATCAACTAACTGAATCATAAGTTTATTGGATATACACTTGTTGCATTACACACAGTTGTGTATACATTCAGTTTGCCTTAACTGAACTAGTGTATATGAATCTTAATATGGAAGTGAAAAAGTTATATTGATTTAATAATACTGATTCACCCTCCCCCCCTCTCAGTATTATTTCCAACAATTGGTTTTAGAACAGGTCCTTTGGCAGAAGCTTGCTCGCTTGAAGGAGATCCGTAGATCAATGGGAAAGAAGCTTAATAAGAAAGTTCCTAAGAAGAAGAAGACATCTCAGAAGAGCTATGACAGTGGGAGAATTGATTGGGGAATATGTGGAAGAAGCACTTCAGATTTAGAATCACTTCAGAATGAAGATGAACAAGCAAAAGAACTAGCAGGTATGAATTTTTTATACTCTGGTGATACATTTATCCATCCATTTGAATATGATGAAAGTGATAGCGAAACAACTGAATTTTCTCTTATGGGTGACAAAGAAAGATATCAAATAGAGGCAGAATTTAAAAGGCTTACAGAAAAAATTAGAGATCAACAAGATCTATTGAACAAAAGGGAATGTGCCTTCAAAGAAGAAGCTACCAAACTAAAAGCTCAACTAGAGGAAGGAAACAAGGTAAGGAAGTTATTCAAGGACAAGGAAGATCAATGTCAAAAGTTGCAGGATGAAGTGACATCATTAAGAAATGAAGTCAATGAAAGGAGCACAACAATCAAGAAACTCAGAGACAGATCCAGTTACTATGAAAGTCTTGAAGCTACGATCCTCTCGCTAAAAGAAGATCTTGAAGAATAAAAAAGGTAGAATAAAGAACTACTCCAAGCTCTTGAAAAACAAGAAAACGAAGTTCTTGAACTAAGACATCAGTTTGAAGAAGGAAGAAAATCTGAAGAAAACATGAAGAAGCAATATCATGAAAAGGAGGAGCAACATCAGGTTGAGGTAAATATTCTTAAAGATAACTTAGAAGAAAAGGATAAGCTCTTACGATTTCAAGATAGTACTAAGATCTTGGATGATATTCTTAGTAGTCAAAGGTCTCCTGCTATCAAAATGGGTCTTGGTTTTCATGAATCTGTTGAAGGAGAATCTAGTTCACAAAGTAAGACAAGGGACTCTAACGTAAAATTTGAAATGCTCAACAAGGAGATGAAAGGTCAATCCATCAACAACCAAGGAGAGAAATTCTTCAAAGAAAATATTTTATTCCTAACTATGGAAATAATAGTCGGTCAATTCCTCAAATGAATAATGTTGAATGTTATGTATGTCATAATCTTGGACATGTTGCAGCTAGATGCAGAAGAAGAATGGTTCAAGGCTATCACTCAGAAATATCATCACGTTCTAGGTACTTTAAGGGATATTGATTTTCTTGCAATATGTTTGGTCACAGAGCTATTGATTGCTATAGAAGGAATATGAAACATGTAGGAGGTTATGCATGTAACAAGCTTGGACATACAACAAAGGAATGCAGGAACAAAGTACGGGCACCATACCAGAAGGAGAAAACATCATCACACTTGAAGATATGGAAGAAGAAGGAAGTACAGTTAGAAAGATGTGGCACAACACAATATATAGACATATCAGACTCAGAGGGACCTGAAAGTACAAAACTTCAGTGTCCTAAATCTCATACGCAAGTTTCATAAAGGGAAGTCGTGTATATACATGAGTTGGTTACTTCACAGTCGCGTATATGTTAGTTTGAGGAAAAGCAGTGGGACAGGCTCAGGAAAAGGGGTCTGATATGATTCAGTCCATTATTTGCTATGTTTCATAATGGTTACAATCTGTTGATGTTGTGTGGAAATGTCTTGATACTTGTAAGATGATTTGATCTTAACTTGTGGATGATGATACTTCTTGCTGATATATGGATGATCAAATCTGACAGTAAGCAAGATGGCACAGGTTTAGGGGGAGCATATGCTTTTAATAATACATTGTTGACATTATGGTTAGTAGTCCTTAGTGATGATGCTTATATGGCTAAATGATACATCTTGCTAAGATATGGTTATAAGTTGTCCATGAAAAAATCTCATATGATTCTTGGGTTTACATAGTTGGTGTTCTGATCATATTTGTGGATGCATATATGGTGCTTACATCGTGATCTTCATAAGGATAAGGAGAAGTACAAATCTTGAATACACTTGATGATGAGTCACTCATATGCTGCTGTTGTCATATGCATAAAGATCATATAATACAATTATGATGCAGGATTCCTATAGTTCTTCGTGCTCATGTGGATGAGGATTGTTGTTGTTGATGATATCAAGAAGTCTTAACAAATGATCTTGAGCTCAAGATACATAGTGCTAGATACATGAATGTTTACTCAATGTTGCATTATTGGAGACATGATGATGATAATTTCTTACCTATATGATGATAGGTTACATATGTTGATTGATGCAAATGTTCCCATGTGATGATACTTGGATCATGTAGATTTTGATGTTGATGAGATGGCTATGGTGTTTTTCACATATGATATAATGTGATTGATTATGTATATCATATGCAGAATTCAGTTCAAAAGGATGAGTTGATGCAGACATACATTGTTGCTGGTCTAGATGTTGTTGTCAGGTGATTATGGAGCAGATCATACATTGTGTATGATAATTGCTAATGAATATCATGATCTTATTTAGATGTTTGGTCTCTGTTATAAATGTCATGTAAACGTCATATCAAGACTCATGATGTAATAGTTTGTCTCTCTCTATTGCAGTCATTTAATGAATCCCTTTTGGTCATATGATGTAATTTGTACCCCCTCTATGCATGGGAAGGGTGATGTAATAGTTCAGTCATGTATAAACCTTTGGTATCTAGCATATCCCCACTTGGTTGGGTGGATGAGTCAATATTGTTATATCCCCATTGGGTTGGGAGATGGATGTATGTATGAGTCCTTGGTGATAGGAAGGTCATTTATGATAGAGTCATGTTCTTCTTGTAGAACATATTTTTGCAGACCTTGCTTATAGTCAGGGGAAGCATGAACAGCACACTTCAGCAGAGCAGAGACTTCAACATGTACTCACAAGGAGCATGGTCAGATTGGTACACCTTGGCATATATAAAGGGGGAGCTCATTTAGAGATTTCAGCAGGTACTCAAGGGGAGTATGGACAGCGGAATGTTCAACAAGGAAATAGAATATCTTGGTCCGCCCTTTGCCCTTGATGTCAAAGGGGGAGAGTGATTTGGTGTTGTTGCCATCAAGTCCAAAGGGGGAGATTGTTGGCATTATGATGCATGTGTTGTACTTGATGGCAACCCACTCATAGAAGAACACTCACTTATATATATCTAGATGAATCTACAGAAGAGATATCAGATGTGACAGAATACATGGGATGCAGGACAGCTCAAAGGAATCAGATGACAGTTCTCAGTATGACAACTTAGCTTTGCCATCAAGTCCAAAGGGGGAGATTGTTGGCATTATGATACAAGTGTTTTCCTTGATGGCAAGATGATAGATTATAGCGCAGCAGGTCAGTAGCAAAGAGTTGATGATCAGACTACAAAAATGAAGAAAGAAGAGTATATACGTAGGTTCACTATATGCCTAGTCGTGTACATATGCAGGTTATACGCAAGTTCAGTATGTACCAAGTTGCGTATATACGTAGGTTCGCTATATACCAAGTACGGTATACATGCAGGTTCATTATATACAAAGGCATGTATACACACGGGATTGCTGATCAAAAGTCGCATATTTGTATGCACGCACTTTCATGCACAGAAAAGCGCATACATGTGGGAAAGCTTATTTTTGGGTCCGTGGTATTTAGACCTATGGTTTTGGTCCCTGGTATTGCGTCCGAAGTGTTGAAACCAGGTATTGGGTCCCTAGTATTGGTTCTAAATGGTTTTGGGCCATGGTATTGAGTAAGGCCTAAGACTATAGAGGGAGAAGAAGATCATTAGGCAAATGCAATTTTTGAGAAGTGATGAATATCTAATGAAGTGTGAGATCTAGTATGTTGGTTATGGGTTTGTGATGCTATGATTGATCTGAACCAAGGATGCACCCATGTGAATGATGACGAACGAAGGATCGAGATCTTAAGGCTTGGAATGTTTTATCATTATATGGTTTGATTATGGATAGACTAGATCTAAATTATTGACGCATGTTTTATTGTATGAATGTTATGATCTGGGTATGACTGATGTCTAGAACAGCTGCAAAGTTATGAGTAAATATTTGCAGATCTGTACGCGGGTTGGCTTTGGTGAAAGCGCGTATGTACACTGGTTTGATTCATCATAGTAGCATATACATTATGAGACATGATATTTGAAGTTGTAGTCAGATCTGGTTATTGTTGTAGAGTTCTGTTGTCTGTTTAGTGTTCTGGTGATTGTGTTGTTGACAGTGTTTCAGTGTTTCAGTATTGGGTGATTCAGAGATTGATGATGCAGGTGTAGTTGATGGGTGTTTTTCAGTGGTGATTGATTTTGTGCTTCAATGTTTTTGATGGGTCTAGTATGAAAATTGGATGAAAGGTGGCCTTCAGATTATGGTGTTGTGCTTCAGGAGTATCCAGTGTGAAAATTTATGAAACGTGGTACCTAGAGGAAGAAAGAGAAGGTTGTAGCCTTCTGTAGGTCGGCACATATGTACTAGTACATCAGCTAGTATAAGAGCTAAGGGGGTGATAGCTCCCTTCTAATAGCAACTGGAAAATGATTAAAGGTTGGACCATTTCAGTAGGCCGACACCTACGTACTAGTAAATGGATCAGCTAATACAAGAGCTACGGGGGTTGTAGCTCCCTTCCAGGAGAGTCTAGAGAATGAGAGAAGGTTGTAGCCTTCTGCAGGTAGAAGCCTGCATACTGGTATAAGATTGCACCAGTACAAAACCATTGTGAAAGAAGTTTCTTATTAAAAGGAAGATTGAGACGACTTGCAGCAGGTGGTTTTCACCCACGTTGGGTTTCCACCTTACATCATGGTGTTCGTGTGTGCTTCGTGTGTGTGATGATCTGTTCCATTTTACTACTCCTATTTACTGTTCATATGGCTAATAATGTTCTAATGCACTCATTAAGGATCAACTAACTGAATCATAAGTTTACTGGATATACACTTGTTGCATTACACAGACTTGCATATACACGCGGTTTGCCTTAACTGAAGTAGCGTATATGAATCTTAATATGGAAATGAAAAAGTTATATTGATTTAATAATATTGATTCACCCCCCCCCCCCCCCCCCCCCACCTCTCAGTATTATTTCCAACAGAAAGGAGGTTTTGTCATTTGAATCATCCATGAATTGTTCATTTTTATAATGCAAAGGAGGTTTCCCCCTCGAAGAGGCTGAATTCTAAGGCGTTTATCTTTTTTATCTTTTTGTGAGTTGGTTTCATAACAACATGAGATTCAAATAATGATAACTCAGCCACTTGAATATATTCATATGAGAATAGATTATTGTTTTTTTTGTTTTTGCTGACATTAAATCTAAATCAAATCTACACAAAATCCATTTTGTAAACTAGGTAGAAATCATTATGTATCATGACATCTAGGTTTCCTTCTTGACCTACATATTCACTTCTCAAGGAGTAATGATAGTCGCATGTAAGTCAAAGCTAATATGATGAGGATGTATTAGAATGGTGTTATAGATATGCACTGAATAAGAGAGACTAACACTTTTTAGACCATTAAAAACAAATAGAAAATGGAATAGATGACAAAATTCACAACTAAAGTGTATATATGGAGAGAAGGAGATGCTTTGAAAATATCTCATAAATATTAGTAATTTCCAAAGTTGTTTAATTCCCACAAGGATGTTTAATAAATAAGGGAGGACAATGAAAATCTCACAACAATGAAATTGGATCTATCAGTTGGATCTAACTGAAACCCTATTCCAACCAAAACAAGAAAATCTAGTGAATGAACTGTTGGAAAAGAATTGGAGTTGGATTTGTGCTAAAATTGAGTTTATAATTCGTTCTCTAGATGGATGGTGTGAGTCTCGGAATAGAAGATTGAAACAACAACTATTATAGAATCAATCTTGCATTGTCAAAGTGCTACAACTATAGAAGCTACACCTACACACAGAGGTAGTGAAATTTGTGGAATAGATGGTTGTGAAAACCATTTAAGCATTATAGGAAAACACAAAACAACATAGGAGAATGAACAAAAAATCAAACTTCATCCAAATAGGAGGGTTTAAATATGTTTGTTACATCTTGTTCTAGAGGTTTTTGTCTCTCTAGCACATGTACAATGCAACCCATGACTTATTTGGCTATAATTTGATCTTGAAATCCCTCATGTCAAACTGGACATGGATCACCCAACCTATATTTTGGTAAGTCTCTAAAGTTGAACCCTATTTCTTTCAAAAAATATCATTTTTTTAAATTATCTCATGTGATTTTATTCTCCAACTTGAAGATCAATCACCCTTTCTCAACAATACCCCTCTACCACACATGGGTGATTTTCCTCTTAATTGTTTCTAAATTTCCCACTCATGTTTCTGCAACCTTGTCCTGGAATTCCACAACCAAGAAAAGAAACAATTCCACCCAATACTTGGCACAAGGTTCTGAACCCACATCTTACTTCCACAAAAAGAATTGTTGGTTCAACAATTTTAGCAGGATTCCACAACATAATGACTTGTCTGAAGCTATAGACTTTGGCAGCTATAACATTTAGTCTTTTGTGGCAACATAACAATTGACCTCCTTATTTTTACCTACCAAAAAAACTAACTTAGACATTCAAAACAACGGGAAAATAAATCTTCTTTGGTGATGCCATTTGCTCAAATCCAAGGATTCCACTACATCAATGGAGCATTCTTCTGGTGGATTGTGTTACTTTTGGATCCTTAACTTTTCTAGATCTATTCTTAGATTGAGCTATTATGTGATAATTTTGGAAATAATCTTGGTAAGCTTTCAAATTTGATTTCTTTGTTGGAATATTTTATATTATAATGGTGAGGGGTGAAGAAAATTACATGCCTACAAAATTAATGGTGGAGGATCACCATCAACTACGATACCTTGACTCTCCATATCCTCCACCCTTTGTTACACATGCATGTAGTTGTCTTCACCCTATTGATTAAAGGTTAAATAAATCGTTCCATTTGACTCTTTGATTCTATGATGCTAGCAGGAATGTTATTCGAACCCAACATCTCGAATCTACTATTCTACTACCTCACACGCTAGTTGATCTTCAGGCCATTGGTGCTAGCAATTGTGTGAAGTTGAGCCTTCATAATCATAGTAGGCTCAAAGAAGTGGGAGAAGTTCATGGAGCCCCATCCCTCAAGGACTAGAACTGGGGTTGGGGATTCATGGGATAGGACTAGGACTGCAACTGGGTGATTATGAAAGCTCTAATTTCTATTAAATTTAATGGGAAAAGGAATATTCCTGAACAATGTTGTTTTCTTCAGGAACCATGGCATCGGGTGTACTAGTCTCTAAAGCACTATTTGATAGCTTTTGAGGCTTTTTATGGCCTACAACCAGTTTCTGTAACTTGTTCAGTGTGTAGTCAAATCAGGCAGTTGTTTCTTCATCTATGGGAGGCAGGTTTTCCACAATTTCATCTAATGTACCACTGTCTTGTTTTCGTCCTCCTTGTGATTGTCTTCAATTTATTTTAGTAGGGTGATCATTACCCCAATAGCCAAAAGAAGAAATATTTTTGTTATTATGATGCATGTTCACTTTCCTCCCCAAGTCCTGCATAGATGGATGACCATAATTCCATGTCAGCTTTGCCATTTATTCATAGTCTCTCCTACATAATCAATGGGAACAAGTTTCAGACTAAAAGATTATTCATATTCAATGGCCATTTTCAATTTACAGAAGAAGTCAGAATGCATGGTTTTATTCATTAAATTCAACGTCCTTACAGAGCATGTGTAAATTTATCCTCCACCTCATTTCGTCCTTCCTCTTGGTCCCATGCCTTTTATTTATTAAATGAAAACATGTTTAATTCGCATAAACTGGAATTCACAGTGCTGAATCACTAGTTAGATTTTGTTCCATAATTATCTCATCCTTGCTCAAGTAACTGATCGAATCAAATTATTAAAAGGTTGAACTCCCATCCGATCTATCTTCTTACACCATAAGGATCCCTGTGCTAAGGAATGAAAAACATGGAGCAGTTATCTACTCTTCTCAATATTATCAACAATTAAATAGATTACATATGAAACATTAACAATAAATGACTAGAATGAGATTGAACTACATCTTAACTGAAGCAGAATGAACTTTAATTGACTGTGACACTTGGATGGACAATTATGACATCTAGTAGGTGGTTGGAATTAGATGCTTCAAAACTCTGACTTAATTATAGCCAGATAAAATTTAGACTAAGATGCACAGTGATCTATTTCTTAACTAGAGTTACAATTTAAAAAAATGACATCAACCAAATATCCTTTTCCTTTTCTTTTTTCCAAATCCTATATCCTCTAAATTTCTTTAACTTTTTCTTTTTGTTGTATTTTTCAAATTTCGAATTCTTGATTTGTTGGTGTATCTCTTCCATTTTCCCAGATTTTATAAACATGTCTTTGACTTCTGCAAAAATCATCTTGTATGTGGATTGATCTAACATGTAATATATTATTGTGTTCCTTTCATCATCTATATTGTGCTACAATATAAATTTATAGTAAAACTTTATCTCTTCAGGGATCCAATACCTAAAAATTTCATTAATTGTTTCATCATCCATGCTATGTTCAAGGTTCATTTATGCAACCTATACATAGACTTCATGAAGAAACGGTGTTGCAAGCCACGCTTCAAGGAACTTTGCTTATTCTTTAAAACGTATTGCTTCTTGCTAGTTGCTACTTACATCTTGACACTCAAAATCAAAATTAAGATTAAAAAACATTTGCAAGGCCATATTCTTTCTTCTCTACAATGATAGTTTTATCTTCGTGGGCTTGCTTCTTGGCTTCTATCTCTTTCTTTTCCACTTCTTTACTAACATTTGTTTCTTCAAACAAGTTGTCATCCACTTGGTTTTCATAATCAAGTGGGATTCTCTAACCGAATAACATCATGTCGATATCATGTTGTTGTTGCATCATTTGCAACCTTTAATATTTAGCCAACAAGTCTTCATCAAAGCTAGCATCAGAAAATTAAATTGCTAGATTCACCATAACATTGGCTACTCCAATAACAACTTCATTATCATCAACCAAAGTTCTTTTTGGATTCACCAAATTATCATTCACTTGTGGATGTGCACATTGGGACTCTGGAGAATATGTGTGCTCTCTCTATATGCTTCTTCTGCAAATTCTTCAGAGTCATCATCCACTTGTGGCTAAGCACAATTGGATTCACAAAACTCTTCATTTTCATCTTAATTACTCCCCCTTTCTCCAAAATTCCTCTCAAGGGTGTCCCATGCCTCCTTGGTTGACTTGGCATCTGCAATGAGCCATAGAATGTTGTCATCTACAAATTATTCTATGAATTTCAGTTTGAAGGCATTATTTTGCCTTTTATCCTCTAACTCATTCAAATAGATATGAAACAAATATTGTTGCTACTTTGATTATCTTAATCTCTTTATTTTTCCAATTTTTTGAGCACTAACTGACTTTGACTCAACAAAGAAATCGACCTACAGACATAACAATTTCCTGCAATGAAAATGTCTCTATGACGTCTTCTTCGTTGCACAAGTTCAAACAAATTCAGTTGTAAACTCTACCTCTAGGTCTGGCTAAAGCTCATATTAGGGCATGTAACGATGGTGCCTCAAGAATCTCAAATGGATTCACCTTCAATACAATCTATTATCCGAATTTCTCACACGAGAAAATATTCCACAAATACTTTAACAAACCTCTTTTTAATTTAATAAATGAAATATTATTCCAAAATACAACATCACAATGGCCATATGAACCACAAATATTAAATACTCTGTTTTTAAGAAGAAACAATTCTTCCCAAAAAAAATCCAAAGGAATTTTGAAGCCTCACAATGATATCTTTTAGAATAAACACCTTTAAGAAAATAACATAAGGCCTCTTAACAAAAAAATTGAAATGAAAGACCTTTTGACAAGAAAATATGAAACAAATTCAAACAAATGATTTGTGACATCTCATTGTTTAACCAAAAACAAAGCCTTTTAATAAAAAATGAAACTTTGAAAGAAGGACATGAAGGTCAAATACTTTGAACGATTTTATTTCTAACAATCTCATACAATTTTTTAAATTTTCTTGTCTAAGGGTTTCTTGGCGAGCATATCATGTGATCAAACAATCTCATACCTTTTTTTTTGCATGTTTTGGGTGTTTCTGTTAAAATTTCATAAGGGAAATCTCTATATCGCATTAATGAAATATGATATTACATATATACAAGAATATTTTCTCAAGATAGGAAAACTATCTTGGACAAGTAAACTGTTGGTTGAGAGAATATCTCAACCACACACCAAACTAGGGAAACCACTCTTATAGAATAGGAACAGACTCTTTACATAGAAATTCATAATAGAGACAAGTAGGAATTAATATTCCAATGCACCCTCTTAATGAGTACTTGTCTTGATATAAATCTGCAAAGTCTAGTTGTGTTCAAACATAAAAGAATATGTTGATGTCCATATAAAAGAGAAACAATCCATCGAAATGCATGGGTGCCAACCGATGCAACCCCCAGTCTTGTAGGATGTCTTTTGGATACATGATTCTGTCAACCATTATAATTGCATACATGTACCTATACCTATAAACCCCCTCCATTATCATGGGTTTTATTAGATTACCCGTAACCACGCTCTAAGTTTTATCGGATCATCCTCAACCATGTCACCAAGGGCTCTCAGCCACCAAGGCTAAGCACAGCCACTAAGGCTCAACTCGACTATGAAAGCTCAACACACCCACAAAGGGTCTCCAGCCACTCTGGGCCACAAATATGCCACTAAGGCACTCCAACCACTTTGGGCCACAAACCCTACCACTAGGGCACTTCAGCTACTAAGGCTCACCAAAGACCCGACTCAACGAGGCTGAGGGTTTTCTCGGCTAACCCTAAACCATGCCAACAAGAATCTTTGTCCCACCTCACTCTTACATGTGGTTTCTGGCTCACCAAAAACCAACATTATAAATACAAAGTGGTTTTTAGATTACCACAAATTATATGGGATACACATGCCTCACAATGCTAACAACACAAATCCAACTCTTGAAGTTACGAGATACATACTTTACAACGACCACTACAAAACATCTTAGACTTGCTTACTAAAGTATGTGGCATATACTATGACTCTGTTTTATTTCAACACACAATATTTTACCTTATTTGTCTGTTGCTGCATCAACCAACTTTTTCTAAAATCAAACTTAATGCTTTCATCTTGAATATTTCTAACTTCAATTAGCGATTTCTAAAGTGATCAATTCTAACCAATTTCATTTACATGTTGAGTTGATCATGCTCAACATTTTTCACATACAAAACTAAGAATTTAAAAACATGAGTATGCACTATGCAACATTGTCAAAACGTTGGTATCACAATCTTCACCCTCTTCACAATCGGCCACCTTAATCTCTTTCATTTTATTCAGAACCATCGAAGAAATTTCCTCTGTAACGAATTACTTCTCTTCTCCTTTGTAAGTAACAACAATAACAGGCTTCTCCGCTGGCCCAGAAATGACATTGAAGGGCCACAACTTCATGTCATTCTGGACTGTTGGATCAGAGAATCTCCTTCCAATAAAATGCTTTGCATCGAAAACTGTGTTGGTGGGATTCATGGCGACTTGATTTTTGGCGGCATCTCCGATCAACTGCTCTGTGTCGGTGAAAGCTACATAAGATGGAGTGGTCCGATTTCCCTGATTGTTGGCAATAATCTCCACTCGGTCATGTTGCCACACTCCTACGTAGGAATATGTGGTTCCAAGATCGATTCCGATAGCGGGGCCTTCTCCCTTTTCCATTTTCCAAAATATAAAATCATTGAATGTTTAGAAAACAGAAAATAGAACAATTATCACAGCAAAGCTGACTGCACAGCGCTAGAAGGAACTCAGAGAACCAAAAATATAAGGAGGCGCCTCCATCTAAAAAACGTTGAGTTCGCCCTCTGCTTTGATGATGGGATCTTCATAAAAACCATCCATGCGCTCCTAGGGATTCTCGCTTTCCAGAGACCCAATCCATTCACAATTTTGTAAACAGGGCTTCCTCTAATTCCATGAATGCAAGTAGCCCTAAGCTCAACTCTATCTCCCCCGAATTCGGAAGTAAAGATACATCGAAAACTTGGTTTTAGAATAAATGAAACTCCGACTCCAACAAACAAAATACACCACCACAATCAATGGACAAAAAGAACTAAAAACCATACAAACCTTATCTATTATTTCCTCAGCCCAAGATGGGCCAGGCACTGAGGGGCTTTGGGACCATGTTAAAATTTCATAGGGGAAATCTCTATATTGCATTATTGAAATATGATATTACATATATACCAAAATATTGTCTCAAGATAGGAAAACTATCTTGGACACACAATATGTTGGTTGAGAGAATATCTCAACCACACACCAAACTACGGAAACCACTCCTATACAATAGGAACATACAATTTACAAAGAAAGTCACAACAGATACAAGTAGGAATTAATATTCGAATAGTTGCACCTTCTCACATTGATTCCCTACAAAGTTTTATGCACTGTATTGACTTTTAGTGTACGACAACTCTTAAAATTCAATAATTTCTTAAGTACCATGTTCTCTGTCACACTTTCATTTTTCCTATGGTGCGAAAGTGTCGCACCAGGATTTCTTTGTAGGTGTGAAATTTTCACACTTCTCTTTATTTACATGCATGAAAGTCAAATTGTTGTCACACTTTCTCTATCAAGCTCCTCAGCCTGTTAATTATGACTTCTGTTATTTCTTTGTGAGGAAAAAAGAAAATTGAAACACTACTCTCTTTGGAGCTTTATGCAACCTGGTGCTCTAATACCATGTTAAGGAATGATAAACATAGAGCAGAGATCCTCTCTTCTCAATATTATTGACAGTTAAATAGATTACATAGGAAACATCCGTAATAGATGGTTGTAGTGAGACTTAACTACAACTCAACTGAACTTGACTAAAATATAACTGGCCACAACACTTGGATGGAAAACTATGACATGTAGTAGAAAGTTGGAATTAGATTCACTAACACCCTCGAGTGTTAGGGTAGGGTTGTGTGTGTCAAAATGCCATGAAAATATGGAAAAAAAAAATATCATCATGAATCCAGATTATGTTTCCTTGCAGCAAATTCTATAATCCCATTAGTTATTTCTTTATGGAAAGTGACAAAATAACTAAATTCCAAAATCTATGGAAATCACATGGCCTCTCTTTTCACAAAGGTCATGGATGTGGATTGTGGGGCATCAACAAAAAAAAATACTTGATAGCCAATATATAATATGCTTTTCTTGTTGAGGACTTATAGCCCTTCTCAAATATGTTGACAAATCTCTCTACAGTGCTATTTCTAATTATTTGTGTCCTTGCATCATAACAGAAGTAGAATCATTTGTTATCCTTTCATTGCATAATCCCTTTCAACTATCTTCATCTTCTGAATTGAATTTAAATAAATTCACCTATTTAACGGTTGACACAACTCTTGTAGACAAAGGAATTTGTTTGCCCTACGTTCTCAACCATCATTAGCTTTTCTATAGAGATTAAACATGTGGCATAGAAACTTCCTCACCATAAGTAAATGACTATTCATTATCCAATGTTAATTCAGATCGTCTGATTGCCGAAGAATATTTGGAGTTCAAGAAGTCATTACATTCCAAACCATTTTAAATTTTTAAATATTTTATGATCTGAGCATGCGTGGAAAGGTATGTGACTTTTCATTGGTTTATGAAAAAATAATTCTAAATTATTAAATTGAGGAGTGTAGAGCATAAACTTAATGATGAAAAGGTAGAGAAGCATTTGTGAATATGGAATAGGCATGTAAAGCTTTTATAAAGGTTTAGAATTAAAAGCGAGTTCACCCTATATGAGCAAAGCATAAATTCAGAAAGGCGCCTAGGCTCCAAGAAATTACATGGAGTCTATGTTTTGGGTGAAATTACTCGCATTTAGTGCATTGGGTATGCCCTATTTTACTTATTAAAAGATCCATTATTGAGTAGTTGAGAGTGTCGGGAAAGATTGGTGCATGGTCATTCACAATTTCTATGGATTTCAAATGTGATATTTCACTGGACTTTTTGAAACGTGAGACATTTATTGGTGATGTGTGGTAAAATGTGAAATTTATGAAGTGTATGTGATTGAAAGAAATTTATGGTTGAACCATTTAAAATTATGTGAGTTGATATATAATGAGTGCTCAACGATGAGAGAGAATAAGCTTTTAAATGTTATATTATTTAGATTTGCTAAGTCTTTGGGTGCTCAACCATAAGTCTAATGTCTAATAAAGTTTGAATCTCTCTCAGAACTTGTGTTGAGATCCTTGCTTAAAGAATTTTTGTAAATGCATTTAGCATCTCGTTCAAAATAAGAATGCGTCATTTGTACATTTAGGTCTTTTGATAAGGGTAAATGCATGCATTGCAGATGAGAGGATTATATATATATATATATATATATCTATATATATATATATACTCGAGGGTGCATCATTTTATAAGAAGCATACATATACATGTATATTTCATACACGAGTAAATATGTCATTAAACTTCTGTTTTTGAAGAAGGTCAGTCCAAAATTCTACAAGAAGCACACATATACATGCATACTTCATACATGAGTAAATAGGTCATCAAACATCTATTTTTGAAGAAGGTTAGTCCAAACAAGGAATTTTTTTGGCAATACTTACCTACCTAAATTGGATTGGAAATAGATAAATGGAAGCCACACTTATTTGTGTAATTTTCAATGCATGACACTACCTCCTTATATGTAGATATATGTATTTATCGTTATATCAAAAAATGGTCATGCCTTGAGCAAAATTATTTTATGTGAAAATATATGTTACCTTTCAAGATCTTTTTTCGTAAGAAATCCTTAAGTTCGTTGTTGGTTCATGTTTTATAATCATTTTTTGAGCTAAAATAGTGTTTAGAGATCAAAATAGGGGAATTACATAAAACTAAACATGCATTTTCAAAAATTTAGAACAAAAACTAAGAGTGACGACTTGATGGTCAAGCTTATAACTTGAAAATCCATGTTACTGGATACACGTTGGATAATATTTGACACTGCAAAAGCAATAACCTCCAAAAATCAAGTTATTTTTTATTTTGAGTTGAATAAAAGATCAGGTAACTTCTTATTTGAGTTAAATTTGAGACTTGATATCTATCTACCATCTAACTGGCTATCAAATTTGAGTGACCATAGACCATTAAGTTTTGAATGCAGCCATCTTAACTACTTAAAAGAAGAGTAATCATCTTTGTATGGAATTTTCATTTCAGACTTGCACCAAACTTTTTAATGTTTCATTCTCAAAAAGGTCTGAGATATAGTTTTAATCTTGCATTTGGAGATGGCTTTATTCAACTCAAATGGTATTCTTTGAGTTGAATTCATTCAATACATTCCTTTAAAGGATGCTAGTTCAACAGAAGAGCATCTATGCAAGTAAGAGGTTGATGGTTCCATTCCATCATGCCCTAAAATGAACTAATCACTAAGGAAACAAAATAACTCACATTATATATTTTGTTTCGAAAATGGATTTTTTATTGTGTCTAAAAAGACAATAACATAATGATTCACATTATATATTTTGTTTCTAAAATATATTTTTTATTGTCTATAGAAAGACAACAACCTAGATTGTAAGGACTCTGGACACCACATATCTCCACAATGGTATGATATTGTCCATTTTGGGCCTAAGCCCTCATGGATTTGTTCTTGGGCTTTACCCAAAAAGGCCTCATACCAATGGAGATATTTGTCCATCCTTATATACTCATGATCTTCCCCACTTCTAGTCAATGTGGGACTATTGGTCGTATACCCAACAATCCTCCCCTCGAACAAAGGACCATCGAGCCTCCCCTCAAACGATTATCCATCCGTCCACTCTCTACCAACCAAGATTCTCCGCTCCAATGCGTTGGAAGCACACGCCTTACATGGAAGCACCACCTGCCTCGAGAGCTTGCTCTTCCCAGGTCAACTCCTCTTCACCGTGTTGGGACCAGGACACGTCCATGAAGAATCTGGAGCACACCGCCTGTCTAACCAAGCTCATCCACGGATCCCATCGTCATATTACCGGGGCCCACCACCTTCGTTCGACATTCCGAGAATTCATCCACTTGGCTAACTTCGGGGCATGGCTCCGATACCACTTGTAAGGACTCTGGACACCACATATCTCCACAATGGTATGATATTGTCCACTTTGGGCCTAAGCCCTCATGGATTTGTTCTTGGGATTTACCCCAAAAGGCCTCATACCAATGGAGATATTTGTCCATCCTTATATACCCATGATCTTCCCCACTTCTAGTCAATGTGGGACTATTGGTCGTATACCCAACATAGATTAAAGACATATTATCTCTATAGAGACAATAAATAGGATTAAAAGCATAATGTTTCTATAGAGACAATATATCTTTAATCATAGTTATAATCTCTCAAAAGACAAAAATGAATTGTCTCTTAATAGATAATAATACTTTTGTTCTGCATTCTCTTTACAGAGACAAGTTTTTAAACCAATAATTTAGAACAAACTATTTAATACAATTTACAAATAATTTTTTGTCTCAAGTTAAAATAATTTACTAAAACATTATCTTAATTTTAAAACCCTCCTTGTTATTACTATCTTTGTTATATAGTAATTGTTCCTTGATGTCTACATTCTTTATATCCTGCCATTCAACTCTTGATTTTTCACCAAATACCTCAATAAGTTTAAATTTAATTCCATCAAAGCCCTACTCACATAAACACTTCATTACAATTTTCTATTATGTAATTTACCATCTCTCTTTTCAATATCCATATCCATATCAATTTTCTGTTATGTAATTTACCATCTCTCTTTTCAATATCCATATCCATATCGATATATAAATACTAATTGCTGAGTTTAATACATGATCGTTATCCATGGAAAAAGTTTTACAGTCCTATTTATGTTATTACTTGATCTCATAACTTAATTCCCGGTGACCGTCCATGCACTAAAAGTTTCCTTTAAAAGTTTCCTTTAAAATAAGTCTACTGACTTCCGAGTGATGTATCATCAATTGGTCGCTTTTCAAAAATAAAATAGAAGCTCCACCCATCTTGTTATGAATAAAAATATGATATTAACCTTCCTTTTAGCCGTCCTTTCGATAAAATAACATAAACGGGTTTGAATCGGTTCAATTTTTAATCATGACAATCTTTAAGAATAAAAAATCATAATAATAATAATAACTCTAATAACTCAACGTCAGCTCCTAGACCTTCACACAGTTTAGCTCCCGTTTTCCTTAGATTTATGCGGCTATATATATTTAAAAAAAGCGTAACAATAATAATAACTATATGATATGCCTTTTTGTGTAAATCATATCATTAGTCAATTGTTAATGCGTTTCGAACTAACAAGTGTGGTTCATCGTCACGACAAGTTGAATAACTAGATCATGGCTTGCATGTTAAATAGGAAGAGAGAAGATCATCCAACAACGATCTTTGACTAGAAATAGCCATAATAGACCAGGAAACGACTATATTTGACTAGACTGAACCAAAAGATAAGGACGATGGTTATATTTGACTTGACTTGACCCAGAGATAAGGAGAAGTAGTTTAGATAATTTATAAGTTAGTTTTTTTATTATTAATAATATAAATAAAATGTATTTAGTTATTGATTGGAAAGGTTTATTATAACTTAAATCCTTTCAACAATTAATCCTTTGGAGAAAGAATATATTACTATTTAAGATAATATTTATAATTAATTTTATTCAAAGGTTCAAATATTAAACTTATATTATGAAAAGATATGGAATGAATCAATTAATGGTTTGTTAGAAAAATAACCAACTTATTTAGTTAAGTTAATATTTGTAATTAATTTTTATTTGAGAGTTGAAATATTGATATAATATCAAACTATATGTAATAAATAATTAGTTAGAAGAATAACTAGCTTATTTAGTTAATTAATGTAATTTATTTAATAATAACCCTTAATATTATATAAGAAGTAAATGTTTATTCAAAGAAAAAATAAATTTAGTTTTTTAATCATTTTTCTTATAACCCCGAGGAGAAATGAGATAATATTTATAATTGAAGTATTCAATATTGTAACATTATTTGGATAAAATGGTTTATTTAAATATTAACAAATCAAGTTAGTTAAATAATATAATCTCTCTAATTAAAAACTTAAGGAGAACAATTGTTGATTATTAATAGTTATTGAGAAATAGTTATAATTATATAATAATAATAATAGTGAATAATAGTTATAATGTTAACTAATCTCAAATAATAATAGATATTATAATAATAATTAAGTTAATTAGAAAGGAATTATAAAATACAATAAAATTTAACGAACCTACGCTTATTACCAAACTAGAAGGGAATAAATAGGATTACAAAACAAACATACAAGAAATCGAATAGTGAAGACGAACATACTAATGGACAACACAAGGGGCAGGGTAAGAAGAAAGTGCAGGGATTGAGCAGCTACTAATTTTCCAGCCATCGTCCCTATTGAGATTGATCAGCTTCTTTTCAATTTCAACGGCCTCCCTAAATTTCCGGTGATGAAAAGGGGTAATCTTTGCAATAACATAGGCCTCCTCAATGCAAATGTGATGTTTAGTCTTTTCCATGTGTTTTGCCAAGGCGGAAGAATGGATCCTCCCATGTTTTATGTCAGCTGAGTGCTCATGAATTCTTTGATTAATGGATTTCCCTGTCTCATCAACGTAGGGGGTCCCACAAGAACAAGGAATAATGTAGACTCCTTTCATATTTTTTGGGTCTATATGGTCTTTTACTGATCTAAGGGAGTTACGAATGGTGTTAAGGGGTCTAAAGGTAGAGGGAATATCATGCTTCTTAAGGATCCTCCCAATCTTATTAGTGGTCCCTAGGATGAAAGAGAGATGAACCCCTGATACCCTATCCTTATGGTCTTTCTTAACTCTAGGACCTTTGCTGGCCTTTAGGAAAGCTTTAAGGCCTTGATGCATACTATAACCATTATTAACAAATACATTAAGAAGATGGTCTTTTTCTTTCTTAAGGTTCTTTTCATCGGAAATCCTAATTGTACGAGTCACAAGCGCATTGATGACACCCATATTTTGAGCAAGGAAATGATGGGAGTTAGCATGAAGGTACTGCTCTATATGGGTTTTCTTCCTAAATGCCTGGTGGGAGAAAGAACCATCTTCATTTTTAGAAAGGAGAACATCAAGGAAAGGAAAACATCCATTAACTCACTGTTCCATAGTGAACTTAATGAATGGGGATTGATGGTTGAGATGCTAGAAAAATAGATCCATCTCTTCTTGGCCATGAGACGAGATGACATTTGTGTCGTCAACAAATCTCTTCCATAGCTTTAGTAAGAGACAGAAAGAGGCTAGGGCTGTAGATTCAAAGTCTTCCATAAAATGATTAGTGACAACCAGGGATAGGGGCGAGCCCATAGAAACCCCACAGGTCTGTTCATAGAATTCTCCTTCAAAGCTGAAGAAAGTTGAGGTGAGACAAATTTCAGCCAAATGAGCGGTATCTGAATCGGTTAGGCAGTTGATGACCTCAGTGGCCTCATTTATAGGAATGCAAGTATAAAGGGATACCATGTCAAAACTCACCAGAATATCCTCTGGGTCAAACTTTATGTTTTTAAGCTCATTCAAAAAGGATGAAGAGTCTTTAACAAACGACCCTATGAAGCCAACAACAGGTTTAAGCTTCAAGGCAAGGTACTCAGCTAGGGGGTAGGTCAGGCTGCCTATGGTGTTGAAAATGGGTCTAAAGGGAGCACCTTTTTTGTGAATCTTTGGGAGACCATAGATTCGTAGAGTGATGGGGCTACTCTCAATAAGCTTATGGCAAAAGGAACCCACAGAATTACTGGATTTACGCGGAAGAGCGACAGTTTTGGAGATATTTTTTAGGGGATTTTTGCTAAGTTTTTTATAGCTGCGACTGTTACAAATATGGACCAACATCTTCTAGCGATAATCTTGCTTGTCTAGGATGATAGTAGCCCCATCTTTGTGGGTTCCTTTTTCCATAAGCTTACTCAGAGTAGCTCCATCACACCACGAATCTATGGTCTCCCAAAAATTCACAAAGAAGGGTCTCCCCTTACACCCATTGTTAACACCATAGGCGGTCTGACCTACCTCCTATCTAAGTACCTTGCCTTGAAGCTTAAACCCCTTGTTGGCCTCACAGATTCATTCGTGAAAGACTCTTCATCCTTTGTCAATGAGATTAAAAACAAAAAGTTTGACCCAGAGGATATTCTGGTGATTTTTGATGTGGTATCCCTTTATACTTGCATTCCTATAAAGGAGGCCATTGAAGTCATCAATCTCCTAACCGATCTGGATACTGCTCATTTGGTTGAAATCTGACTTTGTTCAGCTTTGAAGGAGAATTCTATGAAAATACCTGCGAGGTTGTTATGGGCTCCCCTGTCCCCAGTCATTGCTAACCTTTTTATGGAAGATTTTGAATCTAGAGCCCTAGCCTCTTCCCGTCTCTTACCAAAGCTATGGAAGAGATTTGTTGATGACATAAATGTCATCTGGTCTCATGACCAAGAAGAGCTGGATCTATTTTTCCAGCATCTCAACCATCAATCCCCATTCATTAAGTTCACTATGGAATAGGAAGTTAATGGATGTTTGCATTTCCTTGATGTTATCCTTTCTAAAAATGAAGATGGTTCTTTCTCCCACCAGGTGTTTAGAAGGAAAAACCATATAGAGAAATACCTTCATGCCAACTCCCATCTTTTCCCTCCTCAAAATATGGGTGTCCTCAAGACTCTTGTGACTCGTACAATTAGGATTTCCGATGAAAAGAACCTTCAGAGAGAAAAAGACCATCTTCTTAACGTATTTGTTAACAATGGTTATAGTAGGCACGAAGGCCTCAAAGCTTTCCTAAAAGCCAGCAAAGGTCCCAGAGTTAAGAAAGACCATATGGATAGGGTATTAGGGGTTCATCTCCCTTTCATCCTAGGGACCACTGATAAGATTGTGAGGATCCTTAAGAAGCATGATATTCCCACTACCTTTAGACCCCTTAACACCATTCATAACTCCCTTAGATCAATAAAAGACACTATAGACCCCAAAGACATGAAAGGCATCTTCATTATTCCTTGTTCTTGTGGGACACCATACGTTGGTGAGACAGGGTGCTCCATTAATCAAAAAATTCATGAGCACTCAGTTGACATAAAACATGGGAGGATCCATTCTTCCACCTAGGCAGAACACACAGAAAAGACTAAATATCACATTTGCATTGAGGAGGCCTGTGCTATTGCAAAGATTTCCTTTTTTCATCACCAGAAATTTAGGGAGGCCTTTGAAATTGAAAAGAGGTTGATCAATCTTAATAAGGATGATGGCTGGAAAATTAGCAACTGCTGGATCACTGCCCTTTCTTCTTAGCCCGCCCCTTGTGTTGTTCATTAGTATGTTCGTCTTTGTTATTCGATATCTTGTAGGTTTGTTTTGTAATCCTATTTATTCCCTTTTGGTTTGGTAATAAGCGAGGGTTCATTAATTTTTATTATATTTTATAATTACTTTTTAATTAACTTAATTATTATTATAATAACTATTATTATTAGAGGTTAGTTAACATTATAACTATTATTTATTATTACTATTACATAATTATAACTATTTATCAATAACTATTAATAATCAACAATCGTTCTCCTTAAGGTTTTAATTAGAGAGATTAGATTATTTAACTAACTTCATTTGTTAATCTTCTAATAAACCATTTAATCCAAATAATATTACAATATCGAATACTTTAATTATAAATATTATGTCTGATTAAAAAACTAAATTTATTTTTTCTTTGAATAAACATTTACTTCTTATATAATATTAAGGGTTATTATTAAATAAATTAGGTTAATTAACTAAATAAGTTAGTTATTCTTCTAACTAATTATTTATTACATAACTTTTGATATTATATCAATATTTCAACCCTCACATAAAAATTAATTATAAATATTAAGTTAACTAAATAAGTTAGTTATTTTTCCAACAAATCATTAATTGATTCATTCCATATCTTTTAATAATATAATTTTAATATTTTAACCTTTGAATAAATTTAATTATAAATATTATCTTAAATAGTAATATATTCTTTCTCCAAAGGATTAATTATTGAAAGGATTTAAGTTATAATAAACCTTTCCAATCAATAACTAAATACATTTCATTGATATTATTAATAGTAAAATAACTAACTTATAAATTATCTAAACTAATTCTCTCTATCCCTCTGTCAAGTCAAGTCCAATATAGCTGTTGTCCCTATCCTTTGGTCCAGTTTAGTCAAATATAGCCCTTTTGTGGTCTATTATAGTTGTTTCTAGACAAATATAATGTTAGATGATCTTCTCTCTCCCTATTTAACATGCAAACCATGATCTGGTTCTTCAACATGTCCTGATGAACCACACTTGTTGGTTGAAAAGCTTTGACAATTAATTAAAAATGAGCAGAAACCCCTATCATATAATTGTTATGTATCACAGAAACCTCAATTCTACAATAATAATAACTCTAATAACTCAAAGTCAGCTCCAAGACCTTCACACACCAGTTTCCTTTAGATTTATGCTACTATATATCTTGCAACTATACGAGGCATGCCAATTGTTCTACATAATCCAGCTCCAAATTTCACTACCTAGAAACAGTCAGCTGCAGCATCGACACTCTAAGGCTTGGGTTCAATATCCAGTTCACAGACTTCAGGTTATAAACTCCACGTACTAACACATTTCACCTTTCAAGATTTCAAGCACAACTCCCAATGCTTCAACGTTGAAGGCTGCGGTCCACAATCTAACATGTCCAGCTTTGATTTGCAACATTGGACAGTTTTATCAATTCATAGGGTTGAGTTCTAGTCCACGTTCTAGGACATTCACCGTCTACACACTAGTTGCAATTGGCTGGTGCATCATTCCAGAACTATGTTAATTCCAGCAATACATTAATGGATACAACAATCAGCCGAAGGTTTGCACAGGTTTATACTTGCAAAATTTTACATAATCTGTACACAATAGTACATGTTATGCATTAGACTATTACTTATCCTTCCTTTGATAGCACTCTTGATGAAAGAGCACTACAACATAAAGTTACACACTTAAATCAATATCTGAGCAACATTCGATGCATACGATAACAAGTATATTATTCTAATGGATATTTATTGAACATGAATTTTGGAAAGCCTGACATCCGCAAGAGAGATTTTTTTGTGTATAATATTTGAGGATGTTTAGATCAACTTCTTTGAATGAAAAGATATTATCTGAAATATTAAAATGATTTTGATTACATATTTGAAAGTCCAAGTATCATGTTTTCTTTGTACAATTAGCTTGAAATATTACAATACAAAAAAAAAAAATTCTAGAGATAAAATTTAAACAATTTAAATTCACGATGTGATGCTCATCCAATAATAATTCACATAAATACATCATATAAATATCTATCAACGATGTATATTTTCAAAATACGCCTTTATCTAACGTATCTCTAGTATTCTGTGACAATTCAGAATCCAAAAATCTTAGCCTAAAATCGGTGCTGGCCAACTCGCAGATAATGATAACATGGAATTTGTACGATGTTATTCGTTCTTTATTGTTCAAATTATCTTAATTTTGAAAGGGACTTCAACATTTTTCAACTTAAATATAAAAGAACTTTAACCCTCTTCCACTCACTTTGGTCGTAAATGCAAATTATTTTTTATTCATTCACACTCAACCGTTCAGATTGACACAGTCATACAAATAGGAGGAGGAGCCATAAAGCTTGTATATCTGGTTTCAGCATATTTAAATTCAAATAGTATACAAGTGGATGAATTGTGCTCTCCATCATAGCTGGCTCCATCATATTCTCTGGTTCTAACTTATTTTGCATTTTAATACAAAACGTAAATCAAACATTAGTCCATAACTGAGTCAAACTTATTCTGTGGCTCTAACTTATTCTGTATTTTATTACAAAACGATAAATCAAACAATAATCCAGTTGCTTCTACTTCTATCAATTGCAATGATTTATCACTCTTGAGTAGCATATTGAATAAGTTTGAACGTGAATTTCTGCAATGCTCAAAATCAATTTGCGCGCAGATCTAAATCAGGGTGTCGTATGGAATCGAGGAATCCCCTTGCTTTGTACTCTTTGGAAGTCAGTTGATTGATAAACTCGTCGAAGTTTGTGTCGCGGTACAGTGCAGGGTGGTGCTCATCAACGAGTTCGGGCGCAGGAGCAATTTTTTGTTCGAAAGGCATGCTCATCAAAGCCGCCACAGAAATACGAAATTTTTCTGAGTTGACAACCACTCGATGGACCACGCTCTTGTATCTTCCATTGCTTAGAATCTGAAAGTATATAAAGCAATGGGTATATTAAGCAATGAATAAAAATTACTGAGTGAGTACTAGTAAGTACGTACCTCTACGTGATCACCGATGTTTACTATGAAAGAGTTGGCCAATGGTCGTACTGCCTTCCACTGGCCATCGTGCAGCAACTGAAAACCTCCAACAGAATCCTGTAAAAGAATGGTAAGGCAACCATAGTCTGAATGTGGTGGCATGCCTAAGGTAAGCTCTGGTTCTGGACAAGCAGGAAAGTAATTGAGAACCATAACTTGGCTGCTGTCATCGCTAAAACCGTTTTCTTCTATATATTTTTTATGGGGCAATCCCAAGCTCTCCACTATTGCACTCATTATCCTCACACCCAACCACCTTACCTTTTTGCTGTATGTTGACACCACCTTCCTGCAGTTTTGTTATACTCATCATTAGATAATAATAAACTTTATTCCTATAAAAATATTTTTCAAATAAATCAAGATCGATCGTACTCAAGCTACAGAATGCGGTTCATCGTGTTCATCTTGATAATAAACCACATTTTGTGGTTCGAAACTTGTAGATATAAAAAATACCAATGTGATTTATTAGAAAAATCTATTCATAAGCATTATGAATCAACCGAAGAAGCTCGATTCATTCATTAAACGAGCTGATCAATTTTGATCGAGACTCACCGATAATCAGAAGGGTTTGAAGGCCAAAATGGAAGCATTTTGTCGAGGGGATGGCAATAGTGCTTCAGAAAATCTCTCCAGCAGTAAACTTGATCTTTCAAATAATTGAAACTGGTGCCGTACCTAACTGACTTCGTCATGTCTTCAGAAATAAACTTGTTCCTTTCTTCCATGGGCAGATCGAAAAACTCCCGCGCTACTTTCATCAAATCGTTTATCAATGATTCCTCCACACCGTGGTTAATCACCTGCAAATTAATTTTAAACAATCAACGACTTCCTATCTTAAACCAATTCTACCCGGATTCAAAAGATTTATGTGAGTAATAAGATACCTATACCTGAAAAAATCCGGTTTCTTGGCAGGCACGGCCAATGTCAGAGACGACTTGAAAGCGGTTAGGGCCTTCCAAGCCGGAAATGTCGATAACAGGCAGATCATATTGTTGTGGAATGCTAACTCTTGAATTGCCATTTGGACGATCGGCCTCCGGCAAAATATAGCTGCTGGGAAGTTCCTTCACGCCCACCTCACTTAGGTATTTCACAGTGTTAAAGCCCAAATTGCAGCTTTTATTTACCCCGTCCTCCCTTTTGCTCGAATCACAGGAAATGGCAGCCATTGAAAATAAACAAAAATGGATGCTGAAAGATGCTGATTAAAACTCAACCAGCAATAAAAGACGATGGAGTACGTTAACTAAAATGCAAACAACAGATTCCAAGGAGATAAATCTTCTAAGGAAATTCCTGAAGCAGAGCGACTTAACTTGCAAAATAAAAAAACTCTAACTACTCAGCCGAGTCCTACTGGACAGGCTCCCAATAATGTGTCTCAAGCACCTCTCCAGCCGGCCGTATTTATAAGGTTACAGTCAAAACCCTAATGGCGAATGACCATGCTGGGTCTCCAGTACCCACCCTGAATTGAATAGTCCTGGTTTACTCCGAGGGCTGAAGGTTTGTTTTTAAAGCATCCTAGTCGGCAACAGCAGGCGTTGACTCTGTTGTCGAACAAATTATCATACCCTCCCCCCGTATTGATTTTCTGGCTTTTTAAGTAGAGTAGAGCAATCATAGGTCGGCCTATTATGAATTTTATAAACAAATTGCAGAAATTTCGGAGCATTTTTCGCTAGCAGAATTACATTAAAAAAAAGACTCTCCTGGATATTTAAAAAAATCTTTCTTGGATATGACATCTTTAGTGAAATCTATGTTCTATAATGTGGATGCTTTAATGGATAGAAGCTTAAATGTTATGATTGGTATAATAATTATTAAAATTGGATTATATGAAAATCTGTTTTTTCATTGAATTTTGAATATGTTTTTTTGGATGTACTAAAATAAAGAAAAATAAAAAAGGGGTAAATTTTCATTATTTTTTAATGTAGTTGATTTTATAGTATAAAGATATTTGATTTTTCTCTACACTCGGTAGATTTAGAGTTAAAATAACTCTATCATATTAAAAAAAATATTAGAAAAAAAATCATGAATTGGAAACAAAATATGATAATATCTCTATTATATTAAAATGTAAAATTATATATATATATATATATATATATATATATATATATATATATATATATATATATATATATATTAATTTTATTTTGATCAAGTCAAATTACAATATCTCTACTATATTGGGCTAGAAAACCTCTTTGCGTAATAAATTTGTTTTTAAATATTTTAATTGTATTTTGATAATAAAAATTAAATAATTAATAAAATCAAAATAATAAAAATAAACAAAAAACAAAATAAATAATTATAGATTTATTATTATATATAATTTTATAATTATAATCTATTATTATATATAATTTTATAATAATTATAATTATAATTATATTGAAAAATATTTATTAATATAAATAAAGTTTTATTTTTTTTAACCATAAATTTTTTTATCTTAATTTAACTATCAAATAAAAAAAGACCATCATTAATTTAACATACTAAGTAAAAAATCATTATTATCTATTAAAAACCAAACCACATTAATTTGTAAAAAAAAAATTAAAAAAAAAAATCACTCAACTCCTATACCTTCTAATCTCCAACCCCTGACCTCTTTCTTCAATCGAAAAATAATTAAAAAAGAAATAATTCAAAAAATGTTTTCACTCTCCTCATATACCATTCAATCTCTAACCTCTGATCTATTTCTTATATCGGAAAAAAATTAAACACTTTAACAACAACATAAATAATTTAAAATCATACTCCAAAATATACATATCGACAAAATGGCATGGATTAGATAGGCTAATCATGACACCAGCAAGGATTTATTAATCCACTTTGCTTAGTGTTGGGGGCGTGACAAAGATTAAAATTTGGAAATGAATCTTCTCATTGTTGCTTTGTATATGCGCATACCCTGCTTGACGTGTACAACAGTTCATAAAAAAATTAATAACTAAAATTTTTATTTTTAAATCATTAAAGTAACAAAGTCGGTCGAAGTAGGGTTCTCAGTAAACCAATGAGACGATAGCTCGCCTACTTCATTGTGACCACAGCTGTAGGCAGCATTTAGGTTTTAGTGGTTGTCTTGGTATTATCTGCCTATCCACTTCCACATTTCAATGGTGAATATATGGACACGCCTTAAATACATGAACTGGAAACAAGTTACAACGCACGCCACTTATCCAAACAAATATCAAATTGTAATTTAAAAAGAAAATCTAACTTGAATTTATTTAAATATACATCTGTGAAAAGTTTGAAGCTCTGTACTTAATATAATAATAACTCAACATTGCTGGCTTCACTTATTTTCCACATTGAAAAATAAAATTTAATTTGTACCATCAGTAATTAAGATATGGCCGCACGCTCGTACCTACACATTTTCGATATAAGTGCAGATTATATTTTAATATGCCTTCCTAGGATGTAGACCCCTAACACTATATCCCTATGGTCTATTTTTTCATTATTACCCTACCTAGTGTTGATAAGAAAGCAATTTTGTCAAACCCTGGATAGCGCAGTCCTATCAAATCTTTGATTGTTTTTGTATATGAAATATCTTCACGAAAACCTTATTGGAAACCAGTATAAATATTATTTTAAAACCAACTAAGAATACAAGTGATCAATTTGTTAGTCATTATGTTCTTTGTTGAATATTTTAAAAAATTATTTTCCATATGTGCACACTATAAAGTATTATTATTTATTCTTTCTTACCCCTGAAAAAAATGTTATTCAAAGAACAGTTATATGGATTATGATTCACAAGTTCCAATATGTAAATACAGTATTATTTTTCAAGGATTTAAGTGGATGTGTAAATAAATATGTAAATAAATTATTCTGAAATCCTATTGCAAGCGATCATCTCAAATGTGAACAATTCGAAGGCTGGGAGTAGGACAATAAATGTGGTTAAATCTGGTTCTGTAAAATATGTAGTTTTTTAATATTATTCTATTTCTTTGTTATACTTTATATTTATTTTTAATAACAATGGTATTATATATAATTTTAGATAATTAAATAAATAAAAAACTATAAGTTAAATGGTAAGTTACTATTTTATTCATTCCATAATGATATGATTTCAAAGAGAAATATATGAAGTTAAAAGTATATGTAATATGAATCATTATAGTAAAAAGATTATAAGTAAGAATAGTCTGACTATATATACATAAAAAGAAAGAGAAATGTGATATAAATACATAATTGATTATGTGATTATATTTGAGTTATGAGGAGGAGCTAATTCTATCATTTAAAGAGTTATCATGTAACTTATACATATTGTGTTTTTATGGGAGATGAGATCTATGTCGAAATTTAGTGTAAAAAATATATACCTTGGATTAGGATGATATGTTCACATTTAGTGAATCCTTTTGTATCTAAATTTATAGTCTAGTTCAATATAGGTTTAAATCTATAGGCTATAGAATTTAGGGTTTTTTACTAATCTTAAAAGAATATGAAATATGTGCTTTTAGTAAAAGTGTTATATAGATATTCACATTCAATTTCATAATGGCATATCAAAGTGGATAGGTTAAATTTTTTCATGTAGAAGTTTTAAAATTTATTTTCACAATTGAGTGCATGACATATTATAAAAGTTATCCTAAAAAGTGCAAATATTAACAAGTCACTAGAGAAATTATCATAACATTTTTTTAGCATATTAAAATTTAATGAAATCTATGAAATTTTAGAAAAGACATCAAAATATTCAAGATGAGATTTCACTCACAAATATGAAAATTTCAAGGTGCATTTAGAGAAAGGATGATAAATAGGATAGTAACCAAATTAATGCTTTATAAGCTATATTAACTTAAAATTAATATAACTAATAATTAGGATGCATAATTTAGATGATTAAGAAAAGTTAAAAAAAATTGAGAGAATACACTAAGAAAAAGACCATAACTATTTGTGATCATTATTTCTAAGATATCAAGGTTGGATATTGAGTGTTTGTTACACTAAAAAATGTCACCATGGCTATTTACAGTTAGTATGGCTCTATCAACAGTCATGCTATCCTCCTGGGCAAGTCTTATGCCTCTGCTCTCCATGTCAAACTCCAAGAAAGAGAGAAAGTCTTTAAAAATGTATTTATCTCTAGGTACGCAGATTCTCTCAGCCTTACCTGCGTGTACGCAACCCAAGTTCACAATACCTGCGTACTTGTACGCTCTGTATGTAAAGGGGCAGGTGCGTCCCCCTGTAAAGGTCAAAATGCGCAAGTTTCATCTTTAAAAAGTTACTTGTGGTCATTTCTAGAGCATTCTAGAAGGTTGTTCGACGTGTATTGAGCGCCTCCAGATGGTTCATGTACCCCTACCAAAGAGGAACTTATCCCATCAATAAGGGAGCTATCCCATCCAAAGAGGGGATTATCCCATTGATGGTGGACCTGAATAACTTCCTCTAGAGCACTATAAATACAGGCATTGGGCCAGAAGGAGGAGAGGTTGAAAGCTAAACATTTCTAAGGGTAGATGCTGCTGGAATTAGGACTCCCATTTAGAAGCTTGTGAGGAGAGATTGCCATCTTTGCTTGTTCTATTTGGAAGTGGGTGAGCTTGGTCAAAGTAAAGGAGAACTCTTGATGGACCCTGGAAGGGACTTGCATAACACCAAGGCTCAGGTTGTAATTATTCCTTTTGTTTCCTATTAATGCAAATGAGTCCATTCTTCTCAATAACTTGTTATTTATGAGTTGTTTCATGTACTCCTTGGTCTATGTGTTAAATATGTTTTATTTTATGAGATTATCAAGTGCTATTTAATCGTTCGATTGTTAGTGAATGCAGGTTTCGAAGTGAAGGAGGAGCTCATCCGGATCAGCGAGGCTGGATTGCTACAACAGCGTTGGACTACAGGTAGGATCTAAACACTTGATTTCTCGTATAGTAAATGCATGTTTAGAGAAGGATTGCTCTTGTTTGTCTTGTTTGTCACTAGAGAGTCTTAGGCTGCTAGGGAGGTTGGTTGTGTCCGCACTATCGACTCTTTCCGTGTGACAAAATGGCGACTCCGCTGGGGACTCCATTAATGTGTTTGAGTTCTTTTTGATTTGATATTTTGATCTGAGAAAAATTGCTTGTTTTCTGATTTTTGGTTGTCTAGCTCTGTATTTGGGTGGGTTAGCTTAGAGTCACTTTAGTTTTTTATTTTTCTTAGTCTTGCCAGCAGTACGCAGTCTCTGGGTTTAACACAGTGCGTACTTGTACGCACTGCGTCTTTGTGCACAGTGCGTACCCGCGCCTGTGTGAACAGATGACCTGCGTACCCCTGTCAATTTTGAGAAAATTTCAATTTTTGCTTTTTGCTCTTTTAGATTTTGCTTTTACTTTGTTTTTACTGCCCAGATCCATCAGTTTACTGTCAGAGATCCTCATCTAAGCTTGTTTCATTGGCATTCCTACTTTAAGCTTTCATCAATTGGGTGTTTTGAGTCTCTTTTTTGAGAAATTCTTAATTTGATTTCCTTTGGTCATTACTTGGAGGTTTGTCTCAGTCCTTTCACAATTTTGCATCTTTTTGCTTCTGTTTTTGCAAAAAAAATTCCCCCTCATTCGCCGGGGGGGGGGGCTAAATTGTGTATGAGTGTTAATCGCCTTTGAGTGTTTTGATTTTTTGATCTTTGGAACTCTCACCCAATTTTCTCGACTTGCACTTGATTGGTTCTTAGATTACATTAGAATCATCTTGTGTTTGAGAATTCTCTTGCATAGATCACATTTGCATAATTAGAATTCTCCTTTTCAGAATATGAATGAAAAATGTGCATAGATTACATTTGCATACTTTTCAAGTGAATTGTGCATAGATTACAATTGCATAGTTTACATTCTGAAAAATCAATTGTAGATTTAGATCAGTTTTCTTTGATTTGAATTTACACAAAAATAAAATAAAAAAAATATTTTGGAATTGATTTGCATTAGTTTTTCTTGATGAAATTAGTGCATTAGAGAATTTGTTATATTTTCTCTTAGTGATCAATTTCTTGCATTGTTGGAAGTGAATGGAAACTCTCTCCTTACTTTAGTTAGGATTCATCGAATTGAAAAGATTACATTATCATATTCGATTGCATTCAGTTGAGTCGGGTCATAACACCATTGGTTTCATATCCATTTACCCCTTTGAGTAATAACAGCATAAATAACACAGTGCTTAATTAAAATTCATCTAGTAATTTTTACATTTCTAGGGCTCTGAAACACCAACATAGCTTAGGCTAGTGTCTTGGAGTAGGAGAGTAATTAACTCTCCAAGACAGTAAAACCAAACAAGTAGCTTATCTTGTGGTAGGATAAATCCAACTGTTACATTTATGCTCTGGGAAAGCTCCTCTTAAAGGAGAAGCACGAGACTGTGTCCGAACCAGTGAGGGGATCAATCCTCCTTCATTGGGAAAGACGCCAGATACGCACGTACTTCAAACGGTAAACCTTGGATTATTGTCGAGGAGCCTGGGGTCACTTGTTGGTAAACCTTGGATTATTGTCAAGGAACCGGCAAGGGGATTGAGCTTGTTACTCTGCCCTTGTGTGCTATCGGGTCGTAGACTGTTCCCCCAGGTATATTTGTTGCTGTTGGTAACCTTAGTGACCATTATCTTTAGGATTCTACCCGAGGTGACGGTGGAGGGAAGATCCCACTGTACCTAGAGCAGACGTCGGCTAGACTCACTTGGATTTTCTGGGGGGTTCACTTCACTCGAGACGGTTAAAGTGGAGGAACTTGGTCCACTCTATTCATTAAGCAGGTTGCCGGGGTAACTGTTCCACCCGCCACTTCTGTACTGAATTTTGCGATGTTGGGCTTCATCACCAACTAGTGTTTTCGGTCCGGAAGGTTACTGTTTGTGTGTGGTTTGACTCCTAGATTTGATAGCGCGTGTTAATTTGTTTGTTTTTACTTTTAGAGACCATAGGTGTGAATTGTGAATTTTAATTGTTAGGTGTGAATTGTGAATTGTTAATTTTAGTTTTAAATTGTTAATAAAATTCACTGAAGTTGAATATAATGGCAAATGTTCCGGAATTTATCAACCTAGGAACCCCTCCTAATGAGAATCCTAGTACTTTTCCTTACTTTGGAAATGTTGGTCCTCCTTATATGGCTACTTTGTCATTACCTGGATTTACAATAGGTTTACCAATATGGTTATTTTCAACTTCGTTGGCCCCAAATACTCCAATTGTTCCATCTCAACCGAATGCTTCACCTCAACAAAGTTCACCATCTCAACATCACCAACCTTCTGTTGACCCTTTACCTTCTTCGCCTAATTTTTCTTCCTCCATTTCTTCCTCTTCGCTTGGTAAAAGCCTCGATGCTAGTAACCAGGTGGCTAAGAAGAAGAAGAAAGGGAAGAAGAAGAAGAAGAAGAAGAAGCAAGATAAGAAAGAAGTCAACCAACCAAGCACGGTTGTAAGTGTTAGTTGTGTTGAGGAAAACTCCAACATGCATCGTAAACCCAAATACCCTTGCAGGCTTTGTAAGGGTGACCACTTCCTTGTCAATTGTCCTGGTATTCCAAAGGTCTTGGAAGTATGGTCAGAAAAATCTCATCAACTTTCCATTGATCCATCAACTAGTGATAGTCAGGTTCCTGGGAAAAAGGGTAAAGTTAGGTTTCCTTGTAAGTTATGCAAAGGGAGTCATCAAACTCACATTTGCCCTCACATGGATGAAGCCTCAACATTGTTGGAAAACCTTACTGTTCCACAGCAAGAATTTCCAGCTGGTTACCGTAAACTTTCTCCCAACCTACCGTCAACTGACGGAGTGATTGATCTAAATTCAAGTACAGTCGATCACACTCTTCCATTGGAGAGTGAAACTCATGTCACTCAGGTTGATGATCCATTAGTTGATCAAGTGGTTGATTCAATTTCACATTCGGTCGATCACACTCTCCCTTTCGAGAGTGAATTTCATACCGCTCAGGTTCTTCTTATTACATCAGATTCTTCTATGCCGGGGGGCATTTCACTTGTTTCTATAGAACCCCCTCCAAGTACTGAGGTCTTTTCCTTTGATTGGAATAGACTAACAGAACCTCGTCTTCCTTCCTCTATCCCTTTCCAAATCATTGTCAAGGCTGGTAGTATGGACATACATCGTACTCAGGTAGATGAAGGTGCTTCTGTTAGTATTTTATCCTCAACTGTTTGGAAAGCTTTGGGTTCCCCTCAGCTTGCGCCTATTACGCAGAATCTGAAAGCTTTTAACAGAACCATTAGCAAACCTTTAGGGATCCTTCCTAAGTTTTATATTACCTTGGAAGGTAAAACTGTCTGTATTGATCTTATGGTAGTTCGAGGTCCCTTGGATTTCAATTTACTCCTTGGGCGAGACTACGTTTATGCAATGAAAGCTGTCGTATCGACACTCTTTCGCGTGATGTCTTTCCCTCACAATGGCAGTATTGTGACTGTAGACCAGCTTTCGTTCCCTAGTCTTGTTTCAACTACCAATAATATGACACCCCTAAATGTTCCTGATTCTAAAGTGGTATCTACCCTGCCACGGGTTAATTATGTGGCAACTAGTCCCATGTTTTCAGTTACCGATGTAAGTGAGCCTCTCACTGTTTGCTCATCTTCCTTTGATTTAGATCCGGTAATTGACATGGAAAACTCTATGGGATTACTTGAACACGATGTTCTTATCCCTTTTGAGTCCCTTGACATGTGTTCCTTCCAGATAAGTATCCTTCCTTCTGATGAAGAACTCTTGGAAGCCATGATCAAGGAGTGTCCATTGACATGTCTTTCTTCCAGTTGGAAGCCATGATCAGTGACCGTGAGGATAGTTTCTTCTAGTCTCAACCTCGTTAAAAAATGAAACTGGAAGTCATGAGCATAGTTCCTTGTCTTGTGTCAAGCTCATTAAAAAATGAAACAAGGAGTTGCGAGGATAGTTCCTTTTACTGTGTCAACCTCGTTAAAAAATGAATCAGTGTGTACGAGGATAGTTTTTTCCTGTATCAACCTCGTTAAAAAATGAAACAGGCTAGCATGAGGATAGTTCTTTTACTGATTCAACCTCATTAAAAAATGAATCAGGTAGATTTTAGGATATGTAGGTAGATTGTAGAAAGTAGGGTTTTGAGGATAATTCCTGTTACTGAGTCAACCTCGTTAAAAAATGAATCAGATATGAGGATAGTTCTTTTCTTGTGTAAACCTCCTTAAAAATGAAACAACTCCCTTTTCAAGTTAAATATTGAAAGTAAACCTTCATTCCATCCATCTGGTTGAATGCAATGAAGCCTGGGGGGCATGTACCTCGCTTTGCATCATTATACTGGGGGCATGCGAACTTTTGGAGCATAGTTCTTTGTCTTGTGTCAAGCTCGTTAAAAAATGAAACAAGGAGTCGTGAGCATAGTTCCTTGTCTTGTGTCAAGCTCGTTAAAAAATGAAACAACGGTAGGTTAAGTAGGTATATTGTAGAGAGTAGTTATAAGCATAGTTCCTTGTCTTGTGTCAAGCTCATTAAAAAATGAATCAAGGATTTTAGAGCATAGTTCCTTGTCTTGTGTCAAGCTCGTTAAAAAATGAATCAAGGTTTTTAGAGTAGAGTTTTTTGTTAGGTAGATTGTAGAGAGTAGTTATGAGCATGGTTCCTTATCCCGTGTCAAGCTCATTTAAAAAATGAAACAAGGGTTTTGAGGATAGTTCTTTTCCTGTGTCAACCTCACTAAAAAATGAAACAGCTCCGACAAGTCTTTCCAAGATCTTGAAAGTAAAGCTTCATTCCATCCACCTCATTGAATGCAATGGAGCTTGGGGGGCATGTACCTTGATTTGCGTCATTATGCTGGGGGCATGTGAACTTATAACAAGCATAGTTTTTCGTTTCAAGATTACGTAAACATGAAACCAGATCCGAGCATAGTTCTTTTCCTGTGTCAAGCTCGTTAAAAAATGAAACAAATCCTCCTCTACTTGAGTCGAGAGATTGACTAGATCTCATAAATGTTAAGTATTTAGGTTAGTTATTTCAGTTTTGCATAATTTTCTTACAGTTTTAGGTCAAGTCTTTCAAATGATCTCGTAACTCAACCTTCATTTCATCCAACTGGTTGAATGAAATGAAGCTGGGGGGGCATGCGCTCTAGCAGTTATGCTTAGAGGGCATCAAGCACAGTTTTATCTCTGTTTCAAGCTTGCGTAAAAATGAAACTACTATGAAGCATAGTTTTTCTCTGTTTCAAGCTTTTGTAAAAATGAAACCTATCTTGACTCAATTTCAGTTATTTTCAAGACTCGTTAAACTCATGAAAATCTCGAGATTATTTTGCTATTTTTCATTCTCGTAAAACAAATGAAAATGCCGAGTTCTTTCCGTCTTTTCCTGCTCGTAAATTAAATTGAAAGTCAGCCATATGAGTACATTTTTATCATTTTTTCGAACTCATTAAAACTTACGAAAAAATGAAAACCATGAGTACATTTTTATCATTTTTCAAACTCGTTAAAATTTACGAAAAAGTGAAACCTCAGAGTCATCTTTTAAGCCCTTTTCTGACTCCTAAAACATGAAAAGATTGCCAAGCGTTTCTTTTACACTCGTTAAACCGGAATTAAAAGACGGTCCTCTTACAGCCCTTTTCTGACCGTAAAAACAAGAAAAGATTGCCGGATTTTTGTCGTTTCAAATTCGATACTGGAAATAAAACGACATGCCTCTGATCGCTTTTTACTTTTCAGGTCAAAGGCATTAATCATGAAAGTACTCCTTGGTCGCAAGATCAAGCGGTTCTCTCAAGTATTATTTTATACTTTTTCGGGCTTGGGAGACACATATTTACGAAAAAGTTCATCTTGGAGTCTTCTTTAGTTTTTTCAGACTCTCTAAAAATGAAAAACGCCGAGTTTCTCCTATACTGGACTCGTTAAAATTTCACAGTAAAGGACCTGTTCAATTACAAACAGGAACGGACCACTCCTTCTTAGGGTCCGAATCTAAACTAAGTTGGACTCATCCGAAGGATGAGCTTATAATCAAGCATATGTTATCCTCCTCAAGCTTGTTAAAAATAAAGAGGTACTTGCCAGAAATGGTGGGGGAAAAGAGAGAAGAATGAATCGATTTGTTATCCTTTGTTACAGAAGAACCTTATCACCGCTCTTGAACACGACACTTTCCATTCACCTGGGTTGGGAAATCCTTTGCCTTAAAAGTTGATCAAACCACTTTGAAAGTCTTCAACCGTTTCCGGGTATTAACTTTGGGTCAATCGTCACCAAGCCATCTGTCGTGTCGTTATGTGTTCAAGAGGTCTCTGCAAATAAACCTTTCATCTACAAAATACTTGTCATCCATTTTGACCATCCCTGAGTCAGTCCTTACAGCAACATTTCTTCAACTTGAACTATGATTTCGTGTTGTGGGCTTGCCTGCAACGGGTCGCTTTCTATCGACATCAGCACATTATCTAGAGAGATGACTTAGAAATCGTCAGTACCTTGAAGTCTGCATGCATCAATGGCAGGTTTCTCGCCTTTGATGTCAGTTTACATCATTGACTTTCGATCGAAGGACTCCATGAAATGTTTGACATCAACTCCTTCATTCACATCTCATGGATTGTACTGGGTACTTTGAGAACCATTGACATCACTGGTGGTCTCTCTCACACTTGTTAACAGTTTACATCATCGACTGGTAATCAAGTGGTTTCTACCATGTTCGACATCAACTCATTTATTCGCATGGCTAGAATCGTACCAATTCGGGAAATAGAAATGAGGACCCTGGATCTAGTTTCCACCATCCAGGCTGCGAGGAGTTTTGTATTCATTATATAGTAGACCAATTATAAACAGATGGCTGCGTCCATACTGTGTCTACATGAGTCTATGATTATGATGTACTGCGAAATCATTCTTGTATCAGAGCAGTAGTTAGATTGTTAGTTAAAGTTTTCAATCTGAGTATGGGAATGCCTACCTCAGCGATGATATCATCTTATATATGTATTTTGTGTTGAATATTTGCAGGTTCTGAACAGGCTCTCCACAAGATAATCCTTGAAATGATAAAGTACTTCACCCTTCCTAGATGATATAAAACCCTAATCTACTACAGGCTTCGCACTTTAGGGGGCAATCTGTTACACTAAAAAATGTCACCATGGCTATTTACAGTTAGTATGGCTCTATCAACAGTCATGCTATCCTCCTGGGCAAGTCTTATGCCTCTGCTCTCCATGTCAAACTCCAAGAAAGAGAGAAAGTCTTTAAAAATGTATTTATCTATGGGTACGCAGATTCTCTCAGCCTTACCTGCGTGTACGCAACCCAAGTTCACAATACCTGCGTACTTGTACGCTCTGTATGTAAAGGGGCAGGTGCGTCCCCCTGTAAAGGTCAAAATGCGCAAGTTTCATCTTTAAAAAGTTACTTGTGGTCATTTCTAGAGCATTCTAGAAGGTTGTTCGACGTGTATTGAGCGCCTCCAGATGGTTCATGTACCCCTACCAAAGAGGAACTTATCCCATCAATAAGGGAGCTATCCCATCCAAAGAGGGGATTATCCCATTGATGGTGGACCTGAATAACTTCCTCTAGAGCACTATAAATACAGGCATTGGGCCAGAAGGAGGAGAGGTTGAAAGCTAAACATTTCTAAGGGTAGATGCTGCTGGAATTAGGACTCCCATTTAGAAGCTTGTGAGGAGAGATTGCCATCTTTGCTTGTTCTATTTGGAAGTGGGTGAGCTTGGTCAAAGTAAAGGAGAACTCTTGATGGACCCTGGAAGGGACTTACACAACACCAAGGCTCAGGTTGTAATTGTTCCTTTTGTTTCCTATTAATGCAAATGAGTCCATTCTTCTCAATAACTTGTTATTTATGAGTTGTTTCATGTACTCCTTGGTCTATGTGTTAAATATGTTTTATTTTATGAGATTATCAAGTGCTATTTAATCCTTTGATTGTTAGTGAATGCGGGTTTCGAAGTGAATGAGGAGCTCATCCGGATCAGCGAGGCTGGATTGCTACAACAGCGTTGGACTACAGGTAGGATCTAAACACTTGATTTCTCGTATAGTAAATGCATGTTTAGAGAAGGATTGCTCTTGTTTGTCTTGTTTGTCACTAGAGAGTCTTAGGCTCCTAGGGAGGTTGGTTGTGTCCGCACTATCAACTCTTTCCGTGTGACAGTGTTCAGACATGTGAATTAAAAAACAATGAAAAATTTATATTTAAGAGAAATGAACATGAAAATGATGATATAAAATGGCTTATTATTATAAGGAAAAATATCTTACATATTTTGTTTGTAAAAGCATATTTTCAAAAAAAATACAGAGATTAATGGTATATACTAGACAACTACATTAAATGATTTAAGTAAAAAAATTCAAAAAATATCCATGTTAAATTAATTGAATCAAAATTGTAAAAAATAATTTAATTAAATAAATCCAAATATAAAATTTCCAAATTGACAACCTAAAAAGGTTTAAGTTCTTATAATGAAAGACATCGAGTTTATAGAAATATAATTTTTTAATTCTTATAAAGAAAGACATTGAGTTTATAGAAATATAATTTTCTAATTAAACATTAATGAAAAACAAGAAAATATTAACAAAGCTAGAAAAAGATTTTTATCTATACCTTTGGCCACTTTTTCTCGTCAAAATTAAGCAAGTGATTTAGATGGCTTAATCCCAAGAATATCAAATATTGGGACGAATGGTTTACATTATTAGTCCATGTCATCCCGACATGGACTATAGTAATCGAAAACGAAGAATCTAACATTATTTGAGCTATTTTTAGTTCTGGCTCATTAGCCATAAACAAAGTTCTTAGACACATATTAATTTATCATGTTATTTGGCCTCTTCCCAAGGAACAAAGCTGGACCGAAGCTAAAACAATATGTTATATTTTTGTTTGTTTGCTATTTTCAAACTTGTAAATACTCCAACCTAAACTAATGTTAGCATTATTAGAGGAAATTAAATGTTAGCTCAGCTCTCAAGAACATGTTGGTATATATCAACATATATACCAACATATAAGCATATAAGCATCCGTAGGTTCCTGGCTACAACACATGGCGATTTCACGACACATCTATATTGCATGTGAGTGCATGTTTGTGCAATGGCCCAGGTAGGTTACCGTGTGATGGTGGGCTGGACATGCTTCCATTACTACATTACTATGGCAGGTTCACATGATCTACGTTTCAAAAAACCTCTGCCTTTGGACAATTGTTTATGTAAAACCTGCATTTCAAAAAACCTCTTCCTTTGGACAACTGTTTCGGTAAAACCCACGGTGCAGTTCAGCTTCGACCGCCTCCAAATCCAGATACAAAGGCCTCAAGAATACAAACAGCACAGGCATTAGCAGCAATAGTTTGATCGTTTGGCTTGCAAATATAGCCATGATTTTAACAACAACATTAAGCACCACCAGCACAAGTAGCAGAGTAAGCACCACCACCTAAACAAGTAGCAAAGGAAGCACCACCACCTAAACAAGTAGCAAAGGAAGCACCACCACCTGAGTAAGCACCACCAACACAAGCATTTGTGGTAGGGTGATATATATGTGGTAGGGTGAGACAAACATCCGAACCTATTATGCAAAAACCAAAAACCATATTCAAACGGGCGAGGATGCTACCTTAGATGCGTGGGGAAGGAACATTTGTGCCTGCCTATAGAATACACGAAGGCACCCATGCTAGTTCGTTGCGTTTCAAAAAACCTCTGCCTTTGGACAGTTGTTTCTGTAAAACCCACAATTTAGTTCAGCTTCTGCTGCCTTCAAATCCAGATATGAGGGCCTCAGGAATACAAACAACACAGGCAACCATAGCAGTTTGATCATTTGGATTGTAAATACAACCATGACTTTAACAGCAACATTATGCACCAGCAACACAAGTAGCAGAGGAAGTACCACCACCTGAGTAAGCACCACCAACACAAGTAGCGAAGGAAGCACCACCACGACTTCCTGTTGCCTATGCTGCCATCTGCGTGAATGGCTCCGCACCGGGAGCTACCACTACGTGAATGGCTCTGTGCTAGGAACCACCACTATGTGATGTGGTATGCAAGCTCTAAATAAATTCCTATTACGAGCTTATACTTGACTATGTCCTTCAACCTAAAAAACCAGAATGTGGTTGTTACAACTTAGGTTCCAAGAGAGTCGGCTGCCAAGTTCTTTCTCCTTAATTTTTCTTAGATGATCTGTCAATTGCAGCGGATGCATTTTTCTTCCAAGAAAGGTGCCAATCAGACAGACAAGGGCTTTTGTGCCCTAATTGTTCCAGAGTGAGAAACCCTCTCGTTATGGATTATAGGGCCTCGCTCTGATCCTATATACAGATTTCAACTGGCCTGTGTGAACCCAAAATAAGTATTCGCTACCACAGAAGTTGATAGGTGCACATCCGTAATCTCAAACAGTCTCAGGGCAGAATTAGGGTGAAATGCTTCCCTAAACCACCATAGGAAGATGAAACTAGCCACCGAATGTAGCTTAGAATGCCCTTTCTGCCCCGTTGAGCTTTCATTGCTCCAAACTAAACTCCTAAACCTCCAGCAAATTGACTCTTGGACTCGGTTAGAGCACCACTTGGCTTAAGTGGACTTTGTTGCATGACTAGCATGTTCGTAGCCACAGGGTTCCACAGGTAGCCTTTCTTGTTTGGGTAGAGAGAATCCTCGGTGGCTATAGATAAGAGATGACCTTCACTGCCTAGAAGTTGAACTCGTTAAGCTAGTAAATAACCATAGAGAGATGCTTGGCTAGAACATATCCAAATTGCTTTAAGAGAATATGTTCTTACAGGACAAAGAGAAAAGGATTGACTTCAAACGGGTGAGGATGCTACCTTCGATGGGTGGGGAAGAAACGTTTGTGCCTGCCTGCAGAATACAGGAAGGCACCCATGTTGGTTTAGACAAATACCTTGATGCAGGGCTATTGTAACATCACACCCAACTTGCCTCTCAGAGGAACAATCACCGCCTTAGGGGATCTGGTTCCCCTCTCCTACATTGTCGGATTGGTCATTGCTCACCCCAACTCAAAGGCCCTCCTGCCTGATTGCGACCTGTTGGATGCTATGGAAGCTCTTGGGAAAGGTAGCTTCAAAAATTGGCTAGGATGGCTCGAATAAACCCGAATAAACTAGGGCTAGGAGATGAAGTGAAACGGACCTAGACCTGGACCTGCTTGTTGCTTCGACGTTGCGACCTTAAGAGAGGTGGAGCCACGAAAATATATGGCTAGGGCACGAATGATAGGAAATAAAACATATAACCTTTACTCAATTACATCTGCCAAAAATGCATGTGGAAATATTTTCATAGATTGAATGCACTTTATTTAGTACTTGTCTTCTTTTATAAAATTATAGGTTATCAATAGATTATAGATCTAAATATAGATTATTAATTTGATTAGATATCCATGATGAAACCATGGGATTACTACCTCCTGTATGTGCTATGAACTTCATTTTTTAGCATTTTTATCTTTTCAGCTACATGCTCTACATGCTCTCGACAAGATTCAGGGGAAATCATGAATGCAAATCTTTCCAAATCATGCAATCGTTTAACTGCAAGTCCAGAAGATCCTCGCTGTTGAATTCAGTTTTGAGCAGCTCAATAAGCCCTTAGTTTGGTAAATTAATCCCTCAAAACAAGCAGGCCTTGAGCTGGTTGACCGGTTGTAAGGATACATTGCATCTACTGTAGAGCTTGTTGATGGAGATTTCTAACTCGTATGGAAAGGTCTCAAGTATCCCAAGCTTTCCAATTGCCATTTCTTCACAAGGGGGAGGTGGAGCAGGAGCAGGCACAAAACGTAGATGAAATGAGAATAAGTGTAGTAGGTGAGGTGGGAGACAATGGAAGGGGAGGAGGGGTCGTGGGAGAAATGGGTGGGTGAGGAAGAGGAGAAGATATTTGTGAGTATTCGAGTGAGACCATTGAGTGAGAAGGAGATCACCAGAAGGGATGTTTCAGACTAGGAATGCATTAATGATAAAACACTTGTCTATAAATACACCATTCTAGAATGATCTCTATTTCCAACTGCATATTCATTTGGTAAAATTTATTTTCTTATTCTGTTTCTGTTTCTGATTCTGGTTCATTTTTGTAATTGACAAGAATTTGTTTGTATGTATAAATGAAATTGCTGGGAATGCACATTGCACATAGAGTATTTGGGAGTGAAGCCTCAACAGATGAGGTGTATGAGGATGGGGCAAAGGAGGTGGCTCTTTCCACTCTCAGCGGTCTCAATGGTGAGTTAATCTAAACTCTCACTTCTTAGCTCATTCTCCCTATCTGAACCCAAATCCCAAAATCTGGCAATGGTGGCATTGATACATGTGGTTGTTGCAGCAACAATATTTGCATATGGGCAGACCAGTAGTGGAAAGACGTATACAATGAGGGGCATCACAGATCATGTCATGATGGATATTTACAAGTATATTGACAAGGTATTGGGGCTAGATTTATTTTTTGTTGTTGCTTCCTCACTGTGTTTTATTCTCCACATTGTAATGGTGAGGACAATTGATATGATGTTGCAGCACTCGGAACGAGTATTTGTCTTGAAGTTTTCTGCAATGGAAATTTATAACGAAGTGGTGAATGATCTCCTCGCTTCTTCTGAGAACAGTGGCCCTCTTCGGATTCTGGACGATCCAGAGGTGGGCATTTGCCAGTTTCCTCATATTTTTGGTTTCTTTCTCAGCATTGCAATTTTCTTTGCCCCTGCCTCATGTTTATTGTATTATTAACATAGGGGGACAGTTGTGGAGAAATTGGTTGAAGAAAGGGTGCAGGACAAAGATCATCTGCAAAAGCTTTTGAGTATATGTGAAGGTAGATCCTTCTCTTTGCTTCCCTAGATTTTTAAGGCTTATTATTATAATCATTGTTTATTCAATCAATTGGCTTAGTTTTTCTGCAGCTCACAGATAGGTCGGGGAGACTTCGCTGAACGAAGCAAGTTCCAAATCTCATCAAATTGTTAGACTGGTCCGTATTCTCTTTTTCTCACATTAAATGTTAAATTAGTTTCTGCAGATATGTGTTGACTGTTGGATTCTCTTCTCTTATATAGATAATTGAAAGCTCTGTTCGAGAAACACGACCAAAAGACAACACCTCGAGCTCTTTAGTCACGAGTTTGGTATGCTTACTATTCCTCTATTCGTATGAATCTTCATGTCCCTACTATTCGTTCAAGAAATTAGATGCTAACGTTGTAGGGTAGGATGCTAACTTAGCATTCCAAACTAGTTCTAGACACCAGACCTTTTCCTTCCTCCATTAGAAGTTGCACTGTTGGAGGTCCTTGAGCCCTTGGAGTCATGTCAGAGGTAGAAAGTGATCCAGGATGATATTTCGAAGGGAACTACAATTCCACCCATGGAAATCACTATGAGATAGCACCGCTTCCACTTGTTCGCAGGTCTTAGAAGCTCAAATCTTTCGAACATGTTTAGTATGCTTGAAACAGTGACTGTATAACCAAGGCTGTGATGATACATATTCCAATACTTTCAAAAGTTTACTCTTTTCTTCAACCTCAGAAATAGTCCAAATACCTGCACGCCAAATTTCCAAGAGGAGATCAGTAACAAACTCTCAAACTAATAACTAGTTAAAGATAAAGAAAATGATTAAAGAACCAACAGGTCACTCTTGCTGTCCAACGAGGCACATTATAGTTGTGGCCTTCGCCTTCTGTTGAACATCCCTTGGGTCATGATGGTTGTAATGTACATTTACACTAGAACAGTTCACTCATCTAAAACAAATTTTGATATGTATCTTGAAGTTACTTATCTTGAATTTCAATATGTGGTACATTGGCGAATTTATGTTATACTTAACATGTAAATGTTCTAGGTTTGCCTTTGTTTTTTTCCAAGAAATGGAATGGAAAGATTACAGAAGTTTGTTTTTTTTTTTCATTTGTTCCAGAGTCCTTTTTAATTTGTTTGAAAGGAGGGTCCATGACAAGATAATCTATATTCTATGCAGGTGATGGAACTGGAGACAAATGGAAATGTTTAGGATGATAGAAATATCAATGATGCGACTCTCGATCAGTCATCCAAAATTGTAGAATATTGCACCTTCTTCTTGACAAATAGAATATTTAGCAGAGTTGGAGTTATCAATTCATATAGGTTGCTTGGCGGATCTTCCACATGTATGTGATTTCTAGTGATTTTACATGGTAAGTGAAATTAGTTGTTGACATGTCTCTTCTAGAAAGTCAGACATGCACTGAAAAGTACCCATGAAGCACTTTGCAAATGAAATCTTCAAAGGTTGTTTGTGTGCTCAGAGAGAAGGGGGAGAAGATTTTTATAGCCATGACGATCTCAAAAATACCTATGCACATGACAACAAGCTCTATAAAAATAAGAAATCCCTATCCAATGGATATCTCATGATTTGGTTCTCTGGCACTGTCAGAGTTGCAAAGCCTGCCATGTGGCAGATGTACATGTATCAATGCATAGCAGGAAGCTCCATGACATTCGTGAATACTGGAATAATTGTGACTTGTGTCAAGAATTTCCCTAGAGGCAGAGGGTTAGTCATAGGGTTGCTACTCTCCCCACTTCTGTAGTGCTCACTGCTCCTACTGATGCTGATCATTAGGCCTATGGAGGCTTTGAAAGAGAAGAACGAGACTAAGAATTTTTATATTTTTCTTGTCATGGCCCTCATGTTGGCTAGTTTGCTTATGGTTTTTATTTTACTGCAAAACTTGTTGGTTCTTCCATAGATTGTGATTTAGTTCTTTGTTGTAGTAACAATTTTGATCATATTCTTGCCATTGCTGATAGTCATACGAAAGGTGAAGCTCAATGAACAGTGTTGATGCCATATTTTGGTTTCCCTGGATCCAACAAGACTAGAGCAAAATGTCAAGGTTGTTGTAGAAGCAAGGATAGCACTAATCGGAGCATATCCGGTGAACCAAAGACGATTTAGGTTGAGATCCAACATGACTAGAGAAAAAAGTCAAGGCTGTTGCAGAAGCAAGGATAACACTAATCAGAGCATATCCCATGAACCGAAGATGATTCAGGTTGATGCTCAGGAGACTTAAAAGGAGTTGGATCTTCAGAAGCAATCTGAGAGAACTCGAGTTTTCGTGGGACCACTCCTTCCTATATCGAGTGATCAAATAGCTAGGTCCATTGTTGGACAGGGACAAGAGTGACTACGCCAGCGTTTGCAAAAATGATAGGTTATATGTATGTATAATTTTGTACCTAGTAGAATAATGCACTGAAATTGCTGGACTGCAAATTACCAATGTCAATGCTGATGTCACCTGCATGGGAATGGTCTGATATCTCTTATGGCAAATAAGAAACAATCTTGGACTACTTACTTTACCTTTCTGGTGGTTTTTTTTTTTTCAAGCCCGCTCATGGGAGGGACTTGCCACCATGCAGCTTCTCTTACTTTGGGTTTGTGCAAGTTTGTAATTAACAAAATAAAAATGCCTTATGCATGGAGTAGGGAGTAGAAACCATGTACATTGATAAATTATGAATTTCACTTCCCAATTTTTGTGCTCAAATTTCACTCATATAAATTCATGGTTGGGAGACGGAGACCACGCCGTTATGTTACAGAAATCATTTGAGATTTATTATTTGCTTGCCATAATATCCTCCTCTACTAAAAGCTTCATGGTTCCGTAACATTGGTTTGATTTTGGTAAGGTTCGACTTTTCTTCTAATTTATTTTCCACGGCACGGTTATGATTTTTGGTACAATTGAACTAGATTAATAGTTAAGGTTATTAGGATTTTAAAAATTTGAGTTAATCATATTTTTTCGAGTTAAACATATAAAAATCATGAATGACTATATGCCATATTTTTATTTAATAATATTTAATGATATGTACCCATTAACTTAGTTAAGATTTTGGTATGATCATTTTGAAATAGGCTCATTATCTTAAAAGTAGTGGGTATAAAATGTTTATAATATTTCAGTCAAATTATATAAAAGAATTATTTTATGTTTTCAAATATTTTTGTTTTTTTTTATTAAATATTTTTTTTGAAATTAAGAAATATATTTTGGAATTTTGAAAAATCAAAGAATTATTTTTTAATGGTTGGAAAGGTTGATTAGACTAATTATTTAGTTAAATTTGAAATTTAATGGAAAAAATGAAATAAAAGGAAAAAATAAAATTTTTATATCTAGAATTATTATATTTGGCAATATAGAAAAAAAATTTGAAAATATATATTTTTAATTAGGAAAAACTAAAAATTTTCAAGTAAACTTTCCAGCCAAGTCAAAAATAAATACAAAGATATTATGTCCAATCAAAAACTAAATACAGTAATATAATAATACAAATTTATTGTACAAAAATATGGGTATATTATACGAATACAAATTCATCTCATTCATATAATTGAAATTCATTAATTCATTTATTGTACAAAAATATGGGTATATTATACCAATACAAATTCATGTCATTCATATAATTGAAATTCATTAATTCCAATGCCTCTCTGTCCTTGCTTTGTATTGTCATTATTTAGTGTTTTTGGTATATGTCATATACATTCCCTATCTAGGAATTATTACATTTAATGTTGCACTTGTAAGAAAATAACTTATAATTTTATCCAATTCTTAAGTGACAACTCCAATTATTATCTAATTATTTATTTTTATAGGCTGAATTTTACAAGGAAGACACAATACACCTAATTGTTTCACATTATCTTATTTTATCTCACGACATGAAAGCTTTTAGGAAAAAAGACCCTTATTTCTTTAGTTTTCCTTTGAAACTGAAATCATTTTATACTTCAATATTCTTATAGAGATGTTGCCTCTAATTTATTAATAGAAGACCTTCTTTAAATTAGTTTATTTTTCTTTTAGAGTACCAAATATTTTATGTTTTCTTAATCTTGTCTAGATAATGCATAGTTTCTTTCTGAACTGTTTTTCATTATTTTATTTCTAGTATTTACAGTTGGCCAGAAATTTGAAGAAAATCCCTGGTTTATCTAATTCTTCCTCTAAAGTAGCATATATTGATGTTTTATTAGTCTTGCAAATAGAACGCATAATTTCTTTCTAATTGTTTTTTGTCATTGAACCTTAAAAATAAAATTAAAAACATCTCTCTTACAAATTGACTAGTGAAACAATCAATATATTTTGAGGCAAACTTCATGTATATAAAATTATTTCTATGTTCATGTATGTAAAAGAAATTTTGTGTTCCTTACTCTGCACACGTATCCCCAACACACCTATTCTCTTACACTTCTCTACTTCACTTTCGAGAGGCTTTTCTAAGTTTTTATTTCTTCTTCTTATAATACTAAAAAGATTGATTACTTATACATACACAAAAAAAAATATAAATTATATAAAAACATTAGAAGAACTAAATATATATATATATATATATATAGATAGAGTATTATTATACATTATTTTTTTTAGTTTTCAAATCTATTAATGTTAATGTATTTTCTTTTATTTTATTTGTATTTTTCCCAACTACAAAGTTCCATATCTACATAGAGTATAGTTATATATAACTGATATTAAAGTAATATAATTATATGGTTGCAAATTATTGTTCTTTCCCTAACTTTCTTAAATTTTCATTTTAAATTATTATTATTTTTTCATTCTATTTATGGACTTTAAAATTGGTCGGAAGATACTTAGTTGTGTTTGCTTACTTTCCCTTCTAGGCAAGTAAATAGTTTATAATTTCTTTTTTTTATCAAGACAACTTATTTCACATTTGTTGATTATTATTATGTTTTCTGGATTTCAAAGATTTTTGAAACACATGCCATGAATTATTTTAGTTTTCTTTTAGAGTATCAAATATTTGATTGTTTAATTTTATTGAGATAACACATAGTTTCTTTCTGATTGGTTTTTTATTATTTTATTTATGGACTTTAAAGTTGGCCCAAACTTCAAAGAAAGTTCTTGGTATATCTATTCTTTTTCTAAAGTAAAAAATATTTGATGTTTTCCTAGTCTTATAAAGAGATTGCTTAATCTCATTCTGATTTTTTTTTTTGTAGTGAACCCTTTAGAAAGAAAAAGATCCTTTACAAATTTTCCAAGGAAACAATCAAGATATTCTAAGTCAAATTTCACCTGTATAGAAGCCAGTTTGTGTTCTTTATTTCACACACACATTACCTTTGTAAATGTTTTCCCCTGCGCATTCCTACTTTACATTGTCAACACTTTTATTAGTTTCTATTCGTTCTTTTTATGACATTGAAAAGTTTGAATACATATACATACACAAAAATATAATTTTATTTATTATTATTTTCACCAATGGGGGTGACAACTAGTGATAGTGTAGGCTTGGTGATGGCCTCATCATGCTTACTCATGTGGAAAAATTCTTAATGGAGTGTGTCATGAACACCTTCACCTGCAGAGGTGAGCGAAAATGTTTCGAGGTGTTGAGGTTATATGAACTAGAGCATTCTTGTTCGCACATTATTGGTCATATGAGGTTATGAGACTAGAGGTGGTGGAATTTCTTGGGTGTTTGAACATATAGGGTGGGATTGTCACTATTCCAACCCCTTCCCTTCAAGCCAAAACGAGTTTCAAAGTAGTTCAAGCTCGCATTTGCGCCACTCTAAAATTTAGTGAGGAGTTCCAATCTATGTGTGTGTGGGATCCAAGCTTGATGTAGATTCCTTAGTTTGCTCATGGTGTTTTCGTGGTCTAACTAGATTGGTAGTGGAAATACCTAGAAGTAATGGAAAATAAACTTGGGTATGTTTTGAGCTCCTGTTTTCTGGTAAGCTTCATATATCCCAAGCTAAGGCTAGTTCTTGTATGCCTCTTTCTATTGGTTTTCACAATCTTTTATCTAGTATATTCAATTTCTCTCGATATCCATGGTTGAACTTGTTGATAAGGAGAAGAAAATGTGGGTGGCTAGAAGGAAAACACCTTTGTGTTTTTTATTGTTTTTGTTTATGGGTGTGGAATATGTGATTGAGGGTATGCTCTATGGAGTAGTTTGGCTATCGAGGGTGGTCATACATATAGTGGAACCCACGTGATGGGAATGCATGAGCCACTTCAGGGAAGTCACTTGATCTTTGGTCATGGATAACAACTTGCAATTCATTGGGTCTTATTTTTATGTGTATGCTCCTAGCTGTGTTTGGTATGGGAACAATATTGTAACTTATGGATTGCAATGGGGGTGGTATTATTTGTATAGTTGGTAAAATTTGACCTATTTTAGCCCCATGTTGAAGAAACATGCCCAAGTGCATGAGTCACTCAAGGTTTAGGACCGCTAGGCAATGGAGCAATTCATCTTGGGGAGAATCATGACTTGGGGGAAGAGGTAGATCCGCAACTTGTGTATTTTCCTAGAAGAATTGAACTTCCTCCCCCCTTTGACTATGTGGACAAACATCTTCAATATATATTACATTACTCTTGGAACAATATGAATGACCTTTAACAAAATTAATGGTGCATGATGGATAGAGTGGCCTCCCTTCATTGAAGAAAAAAAAAATATTCATGAAATATTAGAGTTATTGGAAGGAATATTAGATCACATGGAAGGTCATTTCCATTTTTATTTCATTCCGCCTCCATCCCTAGGAAATGGACAAAGCAACCTAGCACCAACTCACTTTCCAGATTAGGGATGATTGTTGGCTACTTCCAATTTCTTGGGGCTTTTGGTATTTTTTGGCTTTCTGTATGTGGTTCTCTAGTTCACTTTGTTTGTTTATCATGTGATTTTTATATTATCTCCTGTTCAACAAGTTTGGTATGAATGATGCCAAAAGCTTTTGGACATGTAGCCCATCAAAATGTAACATTTATATGAACTAATAGAAAATTTTGGTTTAAAAAAAAATTACATCATTATTATTATTATTATCATTATTTGAAAAAAATTAGTCCAAAATAAATTATTTCATCTTCAGATTTAATAATTAAAAAATATTAAAAACAAATAAAAATACAATAATTGTCATCTTTTATTTATATATATATATATATATATATATATATATATATATATATATATATATATAATATTCTACTAACATTATTTTTATTTTATTTTATTTTGAACATCTACAAAGTTGCACATCTACAAAGGACATATATAATTGATATTAAAATGACATAATTTTATAATAGTGAATTCTTGTTTCATTCTTGATTCCCTATTTTTTTTAAATTTCATTTCAAATTATAGTTATTTTGTCATTCTCGATTTTAAAGTTGGTCAGATGAGACTTTCTTATTTATTTAGTTTTCATTCAAGGTGAACAATTATTATTATTATTATTAAGATAACTTCTTTCTGATTTGTTCATTGTTAATATATTTTTGGACTTTAAAGCTTGCTCAATGATAGTCCCTCACTTTAATTTTCTTTTAGTTTAGAAAACATTTTATGGTTGCTTAATAATATTGGGATAATATATCATTTATTTCTAATTTATTTTTGGTTATTTTATTTCTAGAGTTTAAAGAAAACCCTAAATTCGAAAAAAATCCGATAACTTATTGAAGTTATTATTTTTAAAGTAGAAAATATTTAAGGTTTTCTTTGTTTTAAAGAGGAAAAGAATAATTTATTTATGGTTTATTTTTCTTTACTCAATCCTCTAAAAGAATAAAAGCAATCTCTCTCTTATATTTTTTTTAACATAAATCAATAGAGTTTCCTAAAATATATGTCCAATCACAACAAATAAATGCAAATTTATACAATATGGTGTTCTTACAGTGAGCCCCTTTGACAAGATAGATCAAGTGGCACAAAATAAACTAAAAAGCTAGCCTCCTCTTAGTATGGCAGGGAGGAAAAATTTCTATGAATAATTCTTTGGATTTTTCTTCCTACAATTTTGTGTGAGTATGGGTAAATTTTAATAAATTTCTTATACAAGAAAATGCAGAAACATGATATGTCTATAAAATGCAAGAAGATGATTCATTGCTTGAACCATGGGAGGAAAGATAGTTCTCAAGACAAGAGTTATTTTTTCTATCATTATTTTTGCTTCTTGTTACTAGTGGGGAAGAACACTTCTTTCTAATAAAATATGAATAATAAGGAGAAGAAGAGGTGAATTTCTTCTTTTCCATCGTGTCATCTTCTTTATCTTTGATTTGAGAAGATTCTTTTGGAGAGGAATTATTCACCCTAGAAGTTTTAATTGGAGAATCCTGAACTGAGCCTTCTTCATATTTTTGATCAAGAGGGATCTTTGAAATGAGAGTCTTCTTGGAAACTAGTTGATCCACTTGGGCCTCATAATTTTCATCTTCTGTCTCAGGAACAATTAGGACATCAAAACTATTTTTAGAAAGCGGCTAGTGCTGATACTATACCTTACATGGATGTTGCTTCTTATTTTTATGCTTCTTGTGCTTTCTTTCAAGAGGAATGTATCCTTCCTTATCTTTGTCTTAATCAACACTAGATTTCAAGAGATTCATGAAAATGGAGCTTTTAGACAGCTTCTTGGAAAGTGTCCATACTCATGACACAAAATTACACTTCAAAGGAATTTGTACATAATCTAGAGATTGAATATGAGACCAACCACCTAGGTTTAACTCAATCACCACTAGGCGTCATTTTGAGAGGTTCATGATCTGAAATCACTAGTGAATGATCTCAGTTAATTAATAAAGGTATTACAGACTCATCTGTTGGGTATGCCTATATTATTTTATGCAACATATCGATAAGATTATGAAATACATAGACACTAAAGCAGTAAGAGAAACATAATAAGAAAACACATAAACACAACAAGTTTAATAAGGATTTCACCCAATCCTCCTGGACTACGTCTCCTGGTCCAACCTTCAGTAGTGGCCTTTCTACTATGTCTTTAAAAGTAGAGTTTTTACAACAGTGAGCTCAATTTGAGTCTCACTCAACAGATGATAATTAGGAGGACTGTACTTGGATTCCCCAAGTCTCTAGAGTACATAGACTCTCCTTACTGAATCTTGACCTCAACTAGTCACAATGATATGAGTCCACTCTGAGACTCAATACCTAACAGGCATATATAGAGGAGTTTGCTTGAACCTCTCAAGTCTTCTGTGAAGTACACAGACTCTCTGACTCTCTCTCTGGCTCTATCTAGCTCGATGTTGCCTTTGCTCTGCAGGTCATCTCGGCTTCTTCTCTCTATTCTCTGCGATTATTGCTTCTCTCTTGCTTGTATTGCTTATTCTCTACCTCTCGGCTTTTTTCTTATTGCTCTCATTGTCAGTTCGTGGCTTAAAGCCAATCCGCTTCCTGACTGTTTGTTTCCACTTCTCAGTTTTCTGGATCACTTGCCTCTGTCCATTTGAATTCCCCTGCTCTGCATCATCATCACTGTTTAATGCTTCACAGGGAGGTGGCCACCTATTTCATAATGAAATCAGTGTCAGTTCAATTTGAACAATTGTTATTTCCATTTGCTCGAGGATAGCCCATGAAATTGATTCCTCTACCATCTCATCGTTCATGCCAGACTTCAAATCTTATCCATTCAGCCTGTCTTACCTCGTCATCTGGTCATCCATTGGATTGCTTTTCCACCGTCGATCTGGATCCTCCAAATCCTATGATCTCCATCCAGATCAGGCAGGTAAGCAATATGATGTTTACCCCTCCAATGTGAGTCGTTTTCTCTCTCTTCCACCGAAACATGTCACCCAATGTATGGCATCGGGTGGGACTCGGTTGAAACCACTTACCGCTTAAAGCCCTTCCGATATCCTGTTGGTTTGGTGTGGGACCCGCTTTTGATGGAATCGACAATTTCTATATGATTTTATGCTTTTTCGGAACGAGCGCTTAGGGGCTTTTCCTCCTTCAAGGGATTTGACTGGTGATATATGATTAGCAACTTGTCACTAATTGCATATAAGAAACTACCACCGTTTTCTGATATGATCTCCTGTTTCGCCATTTTGTGCAAGTGCGCGTTACCATGGGCCAACGGTCTATGTGCTCGACCGAGGGTCCTTGTTGCTCCATGCTAATAAAAAATTGCTATTGTTTAGAGGTTATTTATGATAAGCTCGACGTTTATAAGACTTTGAAATTTTGGCATGAATTTTACAGAGTTCATGAAAACATTGAGAGTGTTTAAGGATCCAATTCGGATCACAGCCTTCCCACTGAAAAATATTTTGGACCACCAAAAGTTGTGTCACATGGAATAAGTCGATCTTGTGGACAAGATAGACCTTCTTAGAATCTAAAGAAGACCTAATGACAAGCAAACCAACCGGACACTATCTTTCTCTAAATATGCTTTAATAAACAAAGGAAAACAAGTGTTTTTAGGGCCTACCTTAGGTCCAATGCAAATTTGTGGATGCCCTCACTCCTTCGATCCAAATGAGCTCCTTTGTCGTGAATCTGCAAACACAAACAAGCAAACAAATTAAATAGCACCTGAAAAGCCAATATCATAAAACATATTTAACATGAAAGTGAAGGAGTTCATGAAACAAATAACATGAGATACTTGTTGAGAAAAATGATTTTGATTGTATTAATTCAAAAGAAGAAGAACTTTACAACCTGTGCCTTGACGCTGTACAAGCTCCTCCCAGGGTCCAGCAAGAAGTCCCCTCTACTTTGACAAGTTTCACTGACTCCCCAATGAAGCCAAAAAGGTATGTGATCTCTCCTCTTAAGCTCAACTAGGGAGTCTTAATTTCACCAACATTTACCCTAAAAAATGTTCAACTTCTAACCTCTCCAGAAACTAGCCCAATGCCTAAATTTATAGTGCAATTGAGGGAGGTTACTAGGTCCTCCTTCAAAGGGATAAAGCCCTCCTTCAAAGGGATAGCTCCTCTCATCGTGGGATTAGCTCCTTCTCTTTTGGGATGCATGAACCACCTCAAAGCGAACAATCCATGTCAAAATTCCTTCTAGAATCCTCTAGAATTAACCCAAAGTTAGTTTTTTAAGATAAAACTTGTGCCTTTTGACTTTCACAGGGGTCCGCACCCACACCTTTAGGGACAGAGCGAGCAGGTCAGCAGTTTTTGTAAACAAAAGGTGCGGGACCGCAGGTGACAATGAGAGGAAGTGCGGAACCAGAGTTTCATTGATTTTCAATGTCTTTCTCCCATTTTCAAAGCTTGACTTCAAGAGCTGAGGTCTGAGACTTGCTTAGGAGGATAGTACAAGTGATGATAGACCCATACTGACTGCAAATAATCATGGTGATGATATTTTTGTGTAACAGATTGCCCCCTAAAGTGCGAAGTCTGTAGTAGATGAGGATTTCATTTATCATTTAGGAAGAGTGAAGTACTTTATCATTTCGAGGATCATCTTGTGGAGAGCCCGGTTGGAACCTGTAAAAACATTAAATGCAAGATATATATATGAGATCATATCATCGCTGAGGTAGGCATTCCCATACTCAGATCAAAACTGACTTTGAAAACTAACTACTACTATGATACATGAATGATCTTGTAAAACATCACAAGTATAGACTCATGTGGACACAGTATGGACACAGCCATCTGTTTATGAATAGTCCATTATATAATGAATATGAAATTCTTCGCAGCCTCGATTGTGGAAACTAGATCCAGGGTCTTCATTTCTACTTCCTGAAACAATATGATTCTATCCATGCGAATGAATGTGTTGATGTCGAACATGGTAGAAACCACTTGATTACCAGTCAATGCTGTAAACTGTTAACAAGTGTGAGAGAAACCACCAATGATGTCAATGGCTCTCAAAGTACCCAATGCAATCCATGAGATGTGAATAAATGTGTTGATGTCGAACATGTCACGGAATCCTTAGATCGAAGGTCAATGGTGTAACCTGTCATCAAAGGCGAGAAACCTGCCATTGAGGCGTGTATATCCCAAGGTACTGATGATTTCTAGATCATCTTTCTAGATAATGAGCTGAAGTCGATAGAAAGCGATCCGTCGTAGGCAAGCCCACAACACGAAATCATAGATCAAGTCGAAGAAATTTAGTTGCAAGGACTGACTCAGGGATGGTCAAGATGGATGACAGATATTTTGCAGATGAATGGCTTATTGGCAGTGATCTCTTGAACACATAACAACACGACAGATGGTTTGGTGAAAATTGACCCAAAGTTAATACCCAGAAAACGGCTAAAGACTTTCAATGTGGTTTGATCAACTGTTAGGCAAAGGATTTCCCAACCGAGGTGAATAAAAGTGTCGTGTTCAAGAGCGGTTACAAAGTATGACAAACAGGCTCATTTTTCTCTCTTTTCCCCCACCATTTCTGGCAAGTACCTCTTTATTTTTGACAAGCTTGAGGAGGATAACATTTGCTTGATTATAAGTTAATCCTTCGGATGAGTCCAACTTAGTTTAAATTCAAACCCTAAGAAGGAGTGGTTCATTCCTGTTTGTAATTGAACGTGTCCTTTACTGTGAAATTTTAACGAGTCCAGTATAGGAGAAACTTAGTGTTTTTCAATTTTAGAGAGTCTGAAAAAACTTAAGAAGACTCCAGGGTTGACCTTTTTTGTAAATTTGTGTCTCCCAAGACCGAAAAAGTATAAAATAATACTTGAGAGAACTGCTCGATCTTTTACGACCAAGGAGTACTTTTCTTCATTAGTGCCCTTGATCCGAAAAAGTAAAAAAGCGATCAACGACACATCGTTTTATAACCAATATCGAATTTGAAACGACAAAAATCCGACAATCCTTTCATGTTTTTACGGTTGCAAAAGAGCTGTAAGTGGACCGTCTTTTAATTCCATTTTAACGAGTTTAAAAGAAAAAATTGGCGATCTTTTCATGTTTTAGGAGTCAGAAAAGAGCTCAAAGGTGACTCTAAATGTTTTTTCGTCGAAAATGATAGATTTCACCTGAATAATTTGTTATCCTGCACAAAAACACAAACATTACTCATACCTATTTGAAATGGATAAAAATGTCGCAAAAATACCTTTCCAAAGTGAAACATAAACAAATTTGCAATTATTATTAAATGAATACATAGTTACCTATTGTAACTAAATTCTAAGAATAATAATATTTTAATACTATTTATTTGTATTTAAATAATTTAGGGATAATAAATATAGGTTAGGCAATAAAGATGAAGATACAATGACCATTATGACAATAAAAATATTTATTATTCAATTAAATAATAATATTATATGCTTCTATTTTTAGTAAAATCTGGGGTTTGACTTTGATCCTCAGGTCAAAATTAGCCGTTACAATATAGCCGTTGGAGTCGCTGCACACTCTATTTAATCAAGCTAAACCAGATCAGTTCTTCAACTTGTCCTGATGATGAACCACACTGGTTGGTTCAAAACGCGTCGACAAACGATTGATTATGTGATTTTGCCGAAGAGTATCTAAACAAGTTATGGATCACAGAAGTCTAAATTCCTTAATAAATTTGCAATTTATTTACTCAAAAAACTTATAAAAAGGGCCTTCGTCAATTCATTTTTACCGTTTGAGTTTTGGGTGAGAAAATAGTGCTTTTGTTCAGAAAACTTCCCGTGAAGATTGCGGAAAATCCAATGGTCGGAATCGAACGCCGTCTTCTCCAGGTAATCCACATCATCTTACTCTTCATTTTTTACCGTTTCAATTTTTGTTTTAGTCATTCATTTCATTTTTTGGGAGGGTTTTTAGGCTTAAAACCCGCACGCGGGGGCCCGCAGGTTTACCATTGCTAGCCTGCGGACCCCGACTTTTTCTCCATTGGGAAAAAGCCAGGGGTCCGTACCTTCCATGTAGACAAGGTGCGGTCCCATGCACTGTGTCTAACCCGGAGGGTGTGGTCCCCGTCGCAAGGGTTTTTAACCCAAAAATTCTCAAAATTGGACCAAACAAAATAATTTCTAGCATTTTAATTTATCTTTATACTTGATGCAGAGAGTACATCATGCTAGATTGGCGTGAACGAGAGCATGAGGACATGGATGCTGCCGCATGGAATCATCAACCTTCACTTGATGCTTTGAGGGCATGTGGCTTGTACAAATTCTGGGCCATTCCTAGCATGAGGGCTCAGGTGGATTTCTTATAGTGGTTGGTTGAAAGATGGAGCATACAGGACTAGTGCTTCTTCATTGGTGGCCACCATCTCGAAATCGAGCCGACGGACATATATTTCTTGATTGGTTTGCCTAAGAAAGGTGAAGACTTGACTCTGTTTGGGGCTAGGCCAGGTGGCCAATCTGTCGATAGCCTCCAGCTAGAGTTCTGCAATAGCCAGGCTAGAGACAAAGGGATAGACATAAAGACCATATCCCGTCCTGAACTCATGGTGATTGTGTTTACTGTCACCAGACTTTACGGGGCTGCCGCATTACATATTGCCACCGGATCCCAGATGCATATGGCAGTTGATTGCTTTCGAGACACCATCTTCAACTAGTGCAATGCTGTGTTGGCCAATCTAAAAGGCCAACTGACCAGGGCCAAAAACGGACAACTAAAGACCTTTGGTTATGGGGCTTTGGTTGTGAGTGTTGGCCTAGAGAGGGTTCCCATGTTGATCCCGCAGCACCTTACTGTTGGAGCTGGGCTTCCTTGAGAGCCCAAACTGATGCGATGGGTCATAGTTATGGCCCGTCACCCGGACGAGAGGACATAGGTTGCTCGATTCAAACCTGAGTATTTCCAATGGTTGGAAAACTAGGTCTTTTCTATTCAGGACTTCCCTTATGCTAGGGTAGATTTTCGTGGTGACCCAGACATGGATCTTCGACCAAGAGAGCAGTGGGATGACTCAGGTAAAATCATTTTCAACATTTTTCCTATTTTAATTTTTTTATTATTTTTCCATCGTCTCAAAACTGATAGCAAAAGTTTCAAATGCAGATGTCGGTCCACAACGACCAGCCGCTCTCCAGCCTTACAAGAGGAAACAACCAGTTGCAGTCGTGCCAGCCCCACAGGACGAATCAGCAGAGGTTTTGGCCGAGTTGGAGGGTCATCTCGAGCGCTTGACAGGAGATATTCCGGAGACCACTATAGATGACATTCCTCGTCGACTTCAGCGCTATGTGATTGGGGTCCTGGGACCTTTTAGGAGGCTCCTTTGCAAGGTGGCCCATGCAGTGGTTTCTTATCGAGATCATCACCAGTGATAGGATGATCGCCTATTGTGGGCACATATGACATTTTTGTTTTTTGTACTTATCATTTTTGCCGATCATAAGGTGTTTTTCAACCTATGATTGAGGACTATGTATTTTTTGACACACTCCTATACATATATCACTATTACCGGCTTATCTTGTAAATCATGTTATGGAATGGTTTTAAATTTACATGTATGATTATTGCAAATGTCTATTTAACATTCGAGAAGCAATTGCATCTGCTAATGTATTTAAAGATCTTTGAATATGCTGATATTCAATATAATCAAATTCACGTTCCAAGAGACGCACTCTCAAAAATAATCTTAATAACACTGGATTTCTAATGGCATACACTCTATTAAGCTGTAATACAACGAGTTCAGAATCTAACCTCACTATCAAACTCTGAATCCCAAATGAGATAGATTCAGATAATAACTCAATCACTGCACTATTCTCGGCAGTGTTGTTCATTATTTGACCGAGGCTTACCCCATGCATAGATACTAACTCGTCAGAGGGTGAATAGATAACCGAAGCTACGGAAGAAATGTTCCATGTATTACGACAAGCACCACCAGCAAAACCAATGTATGTTTGGAAAGGCATCGCCATCTGCAATATCAAGAGTAAAACCAAGATAAGCAGGAATAATGATGAAGAAAACACTCTCTAAGCTAAGCACACTATTTAAACTAAAACACACCAGCTAGAAAGAAAAACTATCCTAACTAAAAATCTCCATACCCATTCTTTAAGCATAATACCTCTTCAAGTAAAGACCATTTCTGGGTTTACCCAAAGAGTCCCCGTCAAAGTCTACCAATTCATAGGCCCTTTTTGCTAGCTTTTGCTTGACAACATAGGGACCATGCCACATAGGAACGAATTTTTCAACGCCTAATTTATCATTAGCTTGATCGTAAACTAAGACATTTCGAGGTGTCACATTTCGATCATACTGAGCTTTCATGCATTTTGCGTGAGTCTCGATCGCCAATGTAGCATCATGTCGATTCTCATCTAATTGAGCCAAGTATAACAAACGCTTTTCCTATTCGGAAGTGGCTGGAAGTAACTCGATGGCCCTTTGCAATGACGGGATTTCGCATTCAATGGGTAACACAGCTTCCAAACCATAGACTAGTTGGAAAGGAGTGAACCCTGTTGATGTTTTTACTGAAGTTCGGTACGCCCAAAGCGCTGAAAATAGCATGTTATGCCAATTCAACCGATGAATCCCAATGATTCGTCAGATCATGATGACTAAAACTTTGTTTATGGATTCAACCAAACCATTAGCTTGTGGATATAAGGAGTTGAACTATCGTGATGTAAACCAAGCTAGCCTGTAAGTTCGGTCATCATAACGTTTCGAAAATGACACCCATGATCAGTGATTATCGCTTGCGGAACACCAAACCTAGCAATTATATGATTGAACACGAAAATTGTAGCTATCTTGCCTTCTGCCTCAAATGTAGGCATCGCCTCGGCCCACTTCGTAAAATAATCTACCGCAAGGATGATATACACATGACCCCTGGCCGAGTGAGGGTTACATGTAATAAAATCGATACCCCATTTGGCAAAAGGACCAACGGAAATTATAGGGTGAGAGGAGCAGGTGGAGCGTGCATCTTTCGATAAAAAATTTGGCAGTTGTGGCATTTTCGGACCGCAGTAATACAATCTTTAAACAACGACGGCCAGAAGTAGCCAGCGCGCAATATCTTTTGGGTTGTGGCATACCCAGACATATGACCGCCACACGCTCCAGAGTGACAGTCATTTAGAACCCTTTCAGCTTCCTCGTGAGTTAAGCAACGTCGAAAAACAGAGTCTGCCCCACGACGATAAAGAGTATCTCCAATAATCCTGAATTGTTGGGACTGGAATCGTATTTTCTGACGTTCTGACTTTGAAATTTCTGGCCAAAAGGATTGGGTCTGGAGATAAATGATGATATCCCCATACCATGGATCTAAAGTACTGATTAGAAACAAGGATTCGTCCGCAATGGGCTCCTCTGCCACAGTTTCTGTGTCAGTACATGGGAAGTCACACATTAGCTCTGCAAAAACTAAAGATTTCTTAGACTTGGATTTCTCAAATTCCAAGTCGAACTCCTACAGGATAACAATCCATTTAGAGTACTTGCCCCCTAGCAGTTGCTTGGTCGAAATGTAGATCATAGGGTTTCAATCCAAAATTACTATAGTTTTACGTAGTAAAATGTAGTGACGAAAACATTGGACAGCTTGAACGGCTGCCAATGCCAATTTCTCCACATGTGAGTATTTTAGCTCAGTTGTATTTAAGGTTCGACTAAGGTAATATATCACATGTTCAGTTCCAATTTCATCTTCCTGAACTAACACCATTCCAATGGTGGAATGAGAGGCGGCGAGATACAATAAGTAATCTTGGTTGTAGTTGGGAGGATGCAATAACGGTGCATGGGTCAACGCGTGTTTGAGTGCATCAAAAGATTTCTGAGCTATCTCATCCCAATAGAATGGATTATTCTATTTCAACAACTGGGTAAAACCCTTTGTAACCTCGGCGTAGTTAGGAATGAATCTTCGTAAAAAGTTTGCTTTCCCTTGCAAACTTTGGAGTTGGCGAAGACTTGAAGGAGGAGGCAATTTAACGATAGCTTCGACCTTCGAGGGATCGACGTGAATGCCGAATTTTGAAACTACAAACCCCAACAGTCGACCCATTTCTATACAGAAGACACATTTGTGTGGGTTCAACCGAATCCGATAATGCCTACACCTCATAAAGATTGCTCGTAAATGGACGAGGTGATTAGCTCGATGTAATGAATGAGCAGGCAAGTCATCGAGATACGGTTGCACAATGTGCTTGATGTCATGAAACGCATAAGACATGGCCCTTTGAAAAGTTTCTCCAGCATCCTTGAGCCCAAAAGGTAACTTGCAATATGCAAATGTCCCCCATGGACAAATCAAAGTTGTTTTTGGTTGATCGGCAGGTAGAATATTGATTTGATTGTATCCGGAAAAACCATCCATGAAGGAGAATATTTTGCTATCGGCACAATCATCAATGATTTGATCGATATAGGGAGTTGGGCAATTGTCCTTTGGACAGGATCGATTAATGTCCCTATAATCGATGCATATTCTTATTGTTCCCTGTTTTTTGTTAACCAGAACAATATTCGATACCCAATCCGTTAATGGGATCGGATAAATGAAACCTGCTTTGAGTAATTTTTCAACTTCTACTTTAATTGCAACAGCTTTTCTTGGGTGAATCTGACGCAAACGTTGCCGGACGGGTTTAGCGTCCGGGTAAGTCTTGATCTCATGAACGACAATCACGGGATCAATTCCTGGCACTTCCTCATAGGACCAGGCAAACATGTCGCGGAATTCTTGAAATAGGGCCTTATATATCTGAATTTCGTCATCTGTACACGAGGCACCTATATGAATGTTCTCAACAATTCCGGGCTTAACCGAAATGTCAGTAGGAATAGTTCAAGAGATGTTTCCCAAATTTAACTCTGAATCGGGATGTTTCATTGGATTCTGAGTTTTCTTGACATATTCAGTCGTAAAAATTGATGAGAAATCATTTTCAAAATGATCATTCTCGGGTAAAAACGAAGATCTATGATGGAGATCTTCCCATGGTAAATCATCTACACATAGGATTTCACGAATTTACTCATCAGAGTGAACAAGTTCAGAAAATGTGATTAAATCTGAGCTTGATGTGAAAAGTGATTCCTCATAGACCACATTCATGAAGTCAATTTCAGTTGAAGATGGGTCGGTAAACAATTGCACGGCCTCATACGCAATTTCATATGGACTCAAAGGCATGACATCACCAAATGAGTCTATCTCAGATTCAGAAGGAATGATCCAAGGATCATCATAAACAATGGTGTCTGATGTAATCATATGAATAGTTGCAAATGAAGATGATGCGTTGATCGGAGGAAAAGGAAAAGTTCCCAGTAAACCGACATCTTTAACTAGTCCTACTCCAACATCCTTATATGGGATAGTCATTTTACCGACAGGCTGAATACTTTCCGAAGAGGCTGGGTCAGATGAAAAGTAAGCCAGCTGGTCTATTGTTATGATCTTTCCATTATGAGGAAACTTTATAACTCGAAAGACCGATGAAACGACTGCTGTCATAGCGTAAGACCAACTTCGACCCAAGAGAAGGTTGTAATCTAGAGGGGCATCAACCACCTCCACATCTAGATTAATGGTTTTTCCTTCAACCCCTATAGGAAAATCCTGTAGAATGCCAAAAGGATGAAACCCACGGCCATCAAAGGCCTTTAGAATTGTCAGGGATTGATTTAGTGAAGGAGAACCAAGCGATCTCCAACACTATATCGACATAATACACGTTGAGGCTCCCTCATCAATTACAGTCCAATGAATAGGCCTGTTTTTGACTATCACTGGGATATGGAAAGCCATTTGATGAGGCAAATGCGGTGTACTATTTTCTAGATCGAAAATTATTAGGTTTGAGTCCTGAACATCAACAGCTCCTATAGCCGACAAAAGTAATTTACGTTGTGCTGGACATGATTTTAGTACTTCCAAAGCTGACATTGCTGAGGGTGAAACAACTAGATCCTCAACAATGTTATAGTTCTGAGCTGCTCTCGCATGTGGATTGAAAGCTGACTTTCGAAGTATACCCTTGGTGGGCGGTTTGATTACCAAGTCTGGATTAGGTTTCTTGATCTGAGTGGATCAGAACCGGGAGCTGAGGTTGATGGATTAGAATGAGAAGATTCTGCTTCTTTACCATCAACAGGACTTTTACTACCATAATCTTGCGATCGAGTCACAATCCTAACATGGGACATCATCAATATGGGTTCTTCATTGGCACTCGAGGAAGAACCTATCATCTTACTGTCTTGAGCCAAAAAAGGATCCTTCAAAACAGCAGGAGTTTGGGAACCTTTGACAATCTTCGCAACCTCTGGATGATGAGGGCAGTCTCTTGTAAAATGTTCATCATCACAAGTGAGACAACGATAACGAGTTTGCGCTTTTCATCATCGGATTCTGATTTTTTAGGTTTCTCCTTTGAATTTTTGTCTGTTTTATTCTTCTTCTTTCCTTTCTTCTTCCCACCGGATTTTGATTTGGTTGTAGATGACTCTACAGCGTGAATATCGGCGGAAATCTCTGCAGAAGAATCTCCTGCTGGGGAATCAGGCAAGGTTATGATAGGAGAAGAATTCTTGGAAGACTTCTTCTTACTTTTACTGTTAACCGTACCAATCATACCATCGGTGGCATGAGATCTTGAAGGAGCTGCAACGATTTGATTTTGCTTGGGAAGATCGGGGATTTTCTCGTGTAACGTACCTAACTGAGTATAGACTAAGTCAAGGTATTGTGCTTGAGCAATTACTTGCTCCTCAGTAATAACTCCGGCTTTAGCTACATATTTAGTGATCTTTGGCAACAAAGATTTTACAAACCACTCGGCCAAGATCTGATCCAGAATAAAAACCTTCACTAAACGTCATCGACGTCTCCACTCATGAATATGATTTGAAATGTAAGTGGATGTCGATTGTTTTAACGAAGTTAAAAATTCCGTGCCATTGTCATATCGGATTGGCAACTGAAAATGAGTTAAAAACGAGGTAGCTAACTAACTAAAATTATAAAAAGTGCCTCGCGGTAACTCAATGTACCACTTGGCCGCGAGACCAATTAGAATGCGCTGGAAAAGTCTAAGACGGATTGAATCATCTGAAATGGAGTTAGACGCACACCAGAGGTGGTAAGTCATCACATGGTTTGACGGGTCCTCTCCTGATTTACCTTCGAACTTAGGAATGTCACTGGGCAACTTATTCGGCATTGGCGGCCAAAACGGAAGATACTTAATGGGATCGTTCGTCAGGCACGACAAGTCAGGTAAGTCCAAAGTTGCGATAAACGGTAACTGACGATTAGGGTCCCTAAAACTTTAGGTCATAAGACCAGCCCCAGGAGGAGGATATCCAGGATAACTAGGAATAGGAATTGCATTTGGGATATTGTATCCTCCCGGAAAACCAGGATTAACTGGACCGTACTGGGGTTGTTGAGGTTGTTGATAAGTGTACCGAGGGTACGATTGATACTGATAGACTGGCTGCTGCACAGCAGGACCGAATTGGTACTGTCCTTGGTACGGTTGATAAGTAAATTGTGGTTGACTTCTGACAACCGTACTTGAACCAAGTTGTCCTACAAGCATCTGAACCGAAGTTTGAATCGTAGATCCAGACGGTGGTAAAGATGTTTGAGGAGTAGATACAGGAACAGTAGAAACCGGAGTTGTCGATACTCCAGAAGTAGGTGGGGTAGATTGAACAGATGTTGCGGGAGTTGTAGCAGTCGTTTGAGGTGGAGTACGAGGCGTACTAGGCCCAGGCTGAGAAACTATTGAAGGTACAGAAGTTTGAATGTTAGACTGGACAGGTTGCTGGGGTGTACCAGAAACTAAGGGTTGTCCAGTTTGAGATGACAACTATACATTTGGTTGCAACACCTATTGAGTTTGCGATGGATCCCACACTATATTCATTCCGGGGTATTGACCCATAACAGGTTGAGAATATTGAGGACCATAACCAGGTTGAGGGTAGGATTAATAATTTAAAGGTACATTTCTCGTTCCTTGAAAATACGCTTGATCAGAGGGTGGTTGTAAACCTTGGTTCGAGTACTGACCTTGGGGTTGATACCCTTGAGGCACGTACTGATACTGGGGTTGACCTTGAGGTATAAATTGATACTGGGGTTGACCTTGGGGTACATATTGAGTCTGGGGTTGACCTTGAGGAATGTACTATCCCGTAGGTATGTACTGTCCTTGAGGTTGCCCCCCAGATGAAAATTGGGTACCTTGAGGTTGCCCCCAGGTGATAATTGAGGCTGCCCCCCAGGTGGTAACTGGCCACCTTGAGGTTGAGGATTGGGAATAGAACCTGACATCATGAGAATGTCTTCTATGCTCAACGGCTTAGTACCATTGCTTCCAGTTAATAACCCTTGCTCAATGGGTTGAGGAGATGCTCCCAAAAAAGTACCAGAAAGTGACTAATACCCAGAGGGAATAGAAGGACCGTCGTACAATAAGGATTCGGGTGATTGAGTAAACATGGACGACTGCCTTGACATATTTAATGGAGGATAATAACCTCTAGGTGTTGGGTGATAAGGAACGCGAGGTGGTGAAAAACTTAACCCTGGGTTTTCTAAGAAATTAGTCAAAGAAAGATACCAAGTACTGCTCCTAGGTGGACTGTAAAAAATTGATTCACGCTCCCTTAGTTCAATAACAGGTTGATTTTCAGGGATAGGGATGCCTACTTCTTCTTTCGGAGTAGCAAGTTCTTCAATAGCAATAAGTCCAGAAGGAAGATCTTGGGTGATTACTCTTTCTACCCTAGGTGAACCAAGACCACTAGAAGCTGGAGAAGCAGACCCCGATGTCGGAGTAGCAGCAAATTCACTTTCAGGCTCGGATATTTCAGGTTCCTCACCTATATCACTAGTAGATGAAAAGCTACCAGTAACTTCGGAAACAGACACTGACTGTGGATTATAATCTGCTACTAACGCTTGAAAATTAGGATGTACTATCAAAGAAGACTCTCCTTCTTCAGGTGACCCAACTCTACTGTCTCTAGGAGTTACGAGGACTTTCAGGCCTTCAAGCTGGCTCGGTGAAAACTCAGGAGGTTGGCCCCGAAGTCTACAGGACTTCCTCGGTAATTCAGCCACGGTTAAAAACTTTTAACTACTTCACATGCAAACAAAGTAAAATCTCAATGAAAACCACCTAAAGTCTCTAAAGAACCAAACAAATTTGAATCACGCAACTAAAGAATCTAGGAGATCAAACACACACAAACAGTAACTTTCCGTACTGAAAACACTAGTTGGTGATGAAATCCAACGTCGCAGAGTTTAATACAGAAATGGTGGTTGGAACAGTTACCCCAACAACCTGCTTAATGAATAGACTGGCACAAGTTCCTCCACTTAACCGTCTCAAGTGAAGAGAACCCCGCAGAAAATCCAAGTGAGTCTAGCCAACGTCTACTCCAGGTACAGTGGGATCTTCCCACCACTGTCACCTCAGGAAGAATCCTAAAGAATATGGCCACTAAAGTCACCAATTGAAACAAATATACCTGGGGGAACAGTTTACGATCCGATACACACGCAAGGGCAGAGTAGCAAGCTCAATCCCCTTGAAGGCTCCTTGACATAATCCAAGGTTTACCAACAAGTGACCCCAGGCTCCTCGACAATGGTTAATCCGAGGTTTACCATTTTTAATACATGAATATCTGGTGTCGTTCCCAATGAGGAAGGATTGATTCCCACACTGGTTCGGACATGATCTCATGCTTCTCCTTTAAGAGGAGCTTTCCCAGAGCATAAATGCAGCAATTGGATTTCTTCCCTACCACAAGATACAGCTACTTGTTTGTTTTTACTGTCTTGGAGAGTTAATTACTCTCCTACTCCAAGACACTAGCCTAAGATAAGTTGGTGTATCAGAGCCCTAGAAATAAAAATGTTACTAGATGAATTTTACTTTAAGCGTTATTTTTTATTGGTTTTTGTTTAAGTCAAAAGGTTCGGAGATGAAACTCGTGGTATGAAGACTCGACTCAAAATAACTAAAAATGCACCTAAGATGATTTAAACAATCTTTTTCTCTTCGATGAAATTCTAAACTAAGAAAGAATTTGAGAATGCAAATACTTTGTAAACACAAATCTTTCTTAATCAAACAAATTAAAAGAAGAGCTTTTTCCTTTTCCAATGCACTCAAAACGAGACAACTAGTTATTTCACAAAAATTTCCCTTTTTCGTTTCAAAGCACTCAACCACTTCAAAAAACAAACTTTTTCCAAAAGAGATTTTTTATTTTTTATAAAACACTCAAAACTATGGAAATGACTAACTTTGAGATCTATAAATTGTAAAAACCTATTTGAAGTCAAAGCCTGCAAGATGCCTTTTTTAAGGATGTTTTACTCAGCTAGATGTTAGCTAAGGGCCAAATTATGCATAATCACAAATCAGTCAAGAACAACCAATTTTGTTTTCTTTTTGAAAATGAAAATCCAAAATTTTAAACACAAGCTTTTCGAAGTTTTGTAAGGAGAAAACTCAAAGTGGATTCCTCAACAAGGGGAGATTTCATAAATGGTCAGACACATAAGAAGGCTGGTAGACACCAAGGTGATCTGAAGTCCCTATAGCTTCTAAGCTCAGATCCACTACACAACTAAAATGAAAAACAAGCCCAACAAGCAAAACTCCTAGGAATTTCACCTAAAACCCTAACACTAATGAAATCAACCTAAGGAAAGCTTCTGACAAGCTATATGCAGGTCTTGGCAGTGGATAACAATTTCTAAACAAAAACTAAGCTAACTAACAGAGGAAATCTTAGGTTTTTCAAAATTTTAACAGGGTCCACAGGCCCACAGTTAACACAGGTGCGGTCCCGCTCTTTGCTAAAAGCAAAGGTGCGGATAGGTACACACTGTGTCAAAAGGCTAGGGTGCGGTCCTCTCCCAAAGCTATGAAAAACGAAAAATAACCATGGATCTACAAACTCTACCAAATTTTACACACAACAAGCCAAAAACAGAAACAAAACATAGTTTCTCAGGTCAAAGTAAAAACAAGGAAAACAATCAAGTTCCCCAGTAGAGTCGCCATTTTGTCACACGGAATAAGTTGATCTTGTGGACAAGATAGACCTTCCTAGAATCTAAAGAAGACCTAATGACAAGCAAACCAACCAGACAATATCTTTCTCTAAATATGCCTTAATAAACAAAGGCAAACAAGGGTTTTTAGGGCCTACCTTAGGTCCAATGCAAATTTTTGGATGCCCTCGCTCCTTCGATCCAAATGAGCTCCTTTGTCACGAATCTGCAAACACAAACAAGCAAACAAATTAAATAGCACTTGAAAAGCCAATATCATAAAACATATTTAACATGAAATTCAAGGAGTTCATGAAACAAATAACATGAAATACTTGTTGAGAAAAATGAGTTTGATTGTATTAATTCAAAAGAAGAAGAACTTTACAACCTATGCCTTGACGTTGTACAAGCTCCTCCCAGGGTCCAGCAAGAAGTCTCCTCTACTTTGACAAGTTTCACTCACTCCCCAATGAAGCCAAAAAGGTATGTGATCTCTCCTCTTAAGCTCAACTAGGGAGTCTTAATTTCACCAGCATTTACCCTAGAAAATGTTCAGCTTCTAACCTCTCCAGCAACCAGCCCAATGCCTGAATTTATAGTGCAATGGAGGGAGGTTACTAGGTCCTCCTTCAAAGGGATAAAGCCCTCCTTCAAATGGATAGCTCCTCTCATCAAGGGATTAGCTCCTTCTCTTTTGGGATGCATGAACCACCTCAGAGCGAACAATCCACGTCAAAATTCCTTCTAGAATCCTCTAGAATTAACCCAAAGTGAGTTTTTTAAGATAAAACTTTCGCCTTTTGGCTTTCACAGGGGTCCGCACCCACACCTTTAGGGACAGAGCGGTCAGGTCCATAGTTTTTGTAAACAGAAGGTGCGGGACCATAGGTGACAGTGAGAGGAAGTGCGGAACCGCAGGTGACAGTGAGAGGAAGTGTGGAACCAAAGTTTCAATGATTTTCAATGTCTTTCTCCCATTTTCAAAGCTTGACTTGAAGAGCTGAGGTCTGAGACTTGCTTAGGAGTGTTATAGACATTTCTGGGCACTACAACCCCAAGCATGAAATATCCATAAACCAAGGGCTCCTAAGTCCCTAAAAGTTTTTTTCTAACCCCTAAAGGAACAAGGTCAACAGATTACAGCTTCTCCCAGAAGTTCTCCATGAAAAACTGCTCAGAATTGGTCAAAACAGGATCATTTCAACTGCTCCACTGGCCAAGTGCATTGCATCTCACCTAAGTACACTGTGTGGGTGCGTTGCATTTCAAAAATCCCTTCTATAGGGTGCGATGGGCGAGAAATGACAAATGGCAGTGTCATTCCGCGAGGTGGAGAGGCAATGGAAGCTTCCAGAAACTTCTCCTGTGACACTTGCCTCTCTGAATTCAACCAAGGATGAGTAAGAGATCATCAATCTCCAAGTGGAAGCAAGAACTATCAGAGGGAAGACACTAATCAAATCATAAGCTGACTCATCTCCATTACAGATATCCATATATGGATCCCTCATCCCAGAGATCCAGGGGCTGGAATTTTGCATATTGTAAGGAATTGTTGTTGGTTTCTTGAGACAAACATCAGATTGTTGGGTGATCTAAGCTTTGTATGATGTGAAGAGGGGCTTCCTTGCTGAGAGGTTGATGTTGCGTCAGAACAACTGGTTGTAACTCCTCTTGGCTCTTTCTTGTTTATCAATAAAAGGTATTCAAAGTTTTCCTCCATACTCTTGTGTCATTGTTGTTTGCTGCATTTGTATGGTCAATTTACATCTGATCCTAGATTGTTTATGATCATAGGTCCATGTCTTTGTATAGTGTTATGCTACTGTGATCTTACAGGTACTTTGTGAAGCTGGGCGTGCAAAGGAACAAGTAGCGAAAGACTATCAAGGAAGAGAGGAATCAAATCAGGAGATTAGCGCAAGACAGAGGTTGGTCTTTCTGTTCCTCTCTATCTATAATTCATAAAGGAAAAATGAAAGTAGCTTTACTCTGTTTGTTTCTAAGGCAGCTGTCACACCTTAGTGGGATAAGCAGTTCTGAGTAGACACTTTTCCCTGTAACAAAATGGCGACTCCACTGGGGACAAATTAGTTTGTTTTTTTATCATTCCTTGTTGTCTATTTCATAAACATACAGGTAGCATTCGAACTGCATTTGCCATAGCAAATGCAAAGTAGATAAATGCTACTTCAGTCCATCTACGGGATCTGTTTATGATTTAAACAACTGATTCACAAACTCTCTGATTTCCCTTGTGATAGCTCTTAGATCCTCCTTAGATCTACCCCTGATTGTTGAGTTACTGATTACCTTTTGCTCGGCCAAAACCCATAAACTGAACTGCAAACTATGACCTGGAACCCAAACAGAGTCTCGTTTCTGGCCCAACGCAGGTACTGTTCAGAGAATCTGAACTTCAGCGCACTTCCTGAGTGGAGAAGGTGCACTGCATTTCAAATTCCCTGTGTTACAGGTGCGCTGATTAGACTAGGCTTTGTGCAGTGTTGGTTTCTGTGATTCATTCTTTCGAGTTCTATTCCTGAATTTTGCTGCCTGTGATCAGTATATGTCTGTTTGAAACCCCTTTTCCTTGCTGTTATTCCGCCTCCTTTGTACAAAAGAACTGTAAATGTTTTTGTGTGTTTGTTGAGTCATTTTCAGTTCTCCTTTGCAAAAGTAGCAAGTGTCGATTTTAATCATAGGAAAGAGATTGATTGCTGTTGATGGTCGATTATACTGTTACTATTGTTTTTGGTCTGAATTTGTAATTTTCTAGTGTCAAAAACAAGTATTCATTTCAAAATCGTAAGGTGTTGTGATCGTCTCCATTTTTGATTTCGAAAAGAAACTTGTTGATATTTGTCGCTTGAAAAGAAATTCATATTTGTGCATCGACTTTCTTTTTATCATTCATATACTAAGAAAGTCAAAAACAAATACATGCATGTGCATTTGCATATAGAAAGTCTGATTGGTTTGATTTAGGAAAGTGCATTTAGAGTCTGCTCTTTGCTCTTTGTGAAAAGATTCTGTCTTTCTTTCCTTAGTAGCTAGGATTTTCATTGCACAAAGAAGATAAAAAGACTGTTTATCATCTTAGGTTGCATTTTAGGAATTACATCTACATCTCACAGTGAACCTGAAAGGAAAACTTCATAAACAAGATCAACTATAAAATAAATTCAATGAATCTAACAACGCTTTGGAACATAACGCACAACATTTAGAAGTCTAGGCTAGAGACATATTCCGGTGTCGTAAAGCCTGGTAACTGTTGTTCTCACTGATGGTTGGGTGATTCCTCCACTTTGAGACGATAAGTGCCAGTACGGACTTGTGCTCCCATGTACCGTCGAGTATATTTTGGGAGACCCCAATAGGCTTAATCCTTTATCCATAGGAAGCCGTGTCTGCCGCCCTATCGATCGCAATGCACTGAACATAGCATTCGGGAAGATTGACTGTCGTACCGTAAAAAGTATTCTGCAGTTTTGCGATTGGTTTGGTAATCCCTCTACCTAGATTTCCGGAGCAGTCCCTTTCATTCCTTTTTGGACTCTTTAACAGAAAAGGTCCATCTAAGCACTTGTCACTTCAGGCTCATTAAAAATCGAAGGAGACTAGAGTCATCTTTTGTTTTTTCTCGACTCTTAAAAATTGAAAAAACAAGTTGTGTCAAAGCGTCTAAAATTCATTTAATTCGGAAACATACTTCCCCTTTATTTTTAGTTGATCGAGTAATCCGCAATCGTGGAAGAAAGTCAATTGAAACCCCGTCATTTGCAAAGGCTTACGAGTCAACTGCCTTTGTCTCTGGAATCGAAGCTAGTACGGACAAAGCGAACTCGTTTAACTGATTCCAAATCTCCTGTTAAAGTTAGAACAAGTGTTCCAACAACATGAGAGACTCTGGTTACTCCAAACATTTTTGGAATCCCTGCCTCTACAGAAGAAGTTCAGCAGCCACAGAAGGATAGTAGTACTGATCCTAGTTTGAGGGTAAACACTTGTGTTATTGAACCAGTTCCATTTACAACCGGTTCGGAGAGTTTTGCTCCTCAAACATCTGTCGCTGTCAATTCCATACCTTCTTCGGCACCAGAAATATTCTACAGACCTGATGGTCGACCCCTTCCACCTGGTCTGATTGCCATAGAAGAGATTGTGGAAGATCCTCCAACTATTACTCCATCACAATTTGGAGTCGGGATCACTCTGTATCCTTCTTCATCAGAAGTTAGTCTACTGCCAGTAGAAGCTCCTGTAGAATCGCTAGGTAATCTTTTGGATGGACTAGAAATGTCTGAACAACCATCAACATCTAGGACTATGTCGTCTAACACAGCGACGGCAGAACTCCCTGCTATCGCTCCAACAATGTTTGCCGGTATACCATCTGTCCCAACTAGCTCTCAACCGCTAGAAGGAGCCCACTGAAGGGCCATTTTGATAGTATGGTCTATTCCTATTTGTTCATCTGGAATAATATCTGGAAACTCTTATGTTGAGTCTCAACAAATTGATCCATTTGGAGGACAATTTGGGCAGTCCGGCCCTCAAGGGCAAACCATTCCCTTGAATTCTGGATTACCACCGTATGGGGGGTAGTATACCCTTTCGTTCTCCCCTCCGGGGGGACAACCATACAGGAGTTCACAAAAAAATTCGGGTTATGTTGGAATTACTTCTAGCGGTTTGGTACCAATACTACCTCAACAACCAAGAGTTGTATACTCGATGCAACAATGCTTACCTACATCAAATATACCAACTACGCCAGCTATTGTGACGGTGTCGCAAGTTCAAGCGCTGCCTGTTGTATGCCAACCTCAGGTTTCTCAGGTTGTAATGCAATAGCCCCTTGACCCTGCGACTCAACCACAATCGCCGACTGGTGGAATGACACAGGTTCAGATGGGTACAATTACCCCTCATCTTGGTCAAACTGTTAGTATCAGGCAACAGCACATGGCTTCACAACCATGGATAGTACAATACCAACAACTGCAATTCCAACAAGTATACCAAGGTTTTGAGCAACAAATCTTTGCAAATAGTGGACAGTCGTATATTCAAAATGGTCAAAATCAACCATTTTACAATGGTCATGCCCACCAACCTTACCAAAGTTACCAACATCAAATGCATTATGCCAGTATGCAAAGACCAACTGCTCAGGCAATCCCATCTTATCCTGGGTATGCTTCACCTAACCTGAATCAACTGTTACCCTTTGTGGCAACTTTAGAGTTACCTGATTTAAATCGGTTAACAAATGATCCAATCGCTTACGGCCCTTGGTGGCCAGCGATTCCGCATAAACTTCCATCAGATATTCCTAAATTTAATGGAAATCTGGGTGAAGATCCATCAAATCATGTGATGACATTTCATCTGTGGTGTTCATCAAACACCCTAAATGATGATTCGATAAGGCTTCGCCTTTTTCAGAGGATGTTAACTGGTCCGGTGGCAAAATGGTACATCAAATTGCCTAGAGCTTCATTCGACAACTTCAGTACCTTAGCCACAACCTTTTTAACCCATTTTCAATTACCAATAAGGTACGAAACGGGAACGGAACTCCTTACCAACTTCAAACAGACGACAGACACTCACATATTTGATCATATACATGAGTGGCGACCTCGTCGTAGAATGGTAAAAACGTATGTTCCCGATCAGCTCTTAGCTGAATGGTTTATCAAGTCATTACTACCTTCCATCACAGAAGATGTGGCAAAAGGGGGAGTCGTAACAGAAGAGCAAGTTATCGCTCGTGCACAATATTTGGACTTGATTTACACTCAGTCCGGCACACTCTACGATAAAATACCTGACAGCTCTAGACCAGAATTCTCAGTTCCTCCTCCTCCTAAATCAAACAATGACTCTCATGCCGGCGATGGCGTGATTGGCGCAACAGACACGAAATCAACAAAGGCTACATCCAAAAAGACCCGTAAGATTTCAGGTCAAAATGCAAAAGATGAACTTCTTGCCTCGGAAGTAAATGCCATATCGACAGATAAAGGCAAAGAAACCAATAAACCAGGGGGAAAGAAGAAAGGAAAAGGGAAGAAGAAGAAACAGGAAGAATCATCACTTGAGAAATATTCTGCAAACCATCCTGGAAATAGGAAACCAAAAAATCCATGCTATATATGCGACGAGGATCATCGGACTGCAGATTGTCCACACAGAGCTGAGCTTAAAAAATTCTTCAAGAATTCAAAAACCTCTGCAGTGTTAACTGATCCGTTTCCAAATCCAGGAACAAATCTGGTTGAGAGTGAAGATGCTTCCCGGTGTCAAGTGCTAATGTTGTCAGTTTCAAAACAGCAAGATGATGCTTTGATATCGACAAGGAACAAAGATTATGGGAATCCACAGCTGTCGAACAACAAGGATAAAGATCAGCCTAGTAGTTCGGCAACAACTTCAACAGAAGTTGCGCCGCCCATCATTCCTGAATTGACAATAAAACTTCCAAAGGGAGTAGTACACAAGTCGACATTTAATCCCTGCGCTAGAGCGGCATAGCATTATAATATAGTGGAAGATTTGGCCCAATCGCCATCCGCTATGTCAACTCTTGAAGTACTACAAAATTGGCCGTCCCAAAAGCAAGCTTTATTATCAGCCGTTGGTGGGATAGACCCAAAGGATTCCAATCTTGTATCCTTCGATCACAAAGGATACGATCCTCAATTACCAGCTCAACTAGCTTTCCTTGTTCAAGTGAAATCCCTCAACAAAACTGTTCATCGAACAATTATTGATGAGGGGGCATCTACATGCATTATGTCGATGAGTTGCTGGAAAACTTTAGGATCTCCAACCTTGTCGCGATCTTCGACGACATTAAAAGCATTGGACGGAAGGGCATATACCCCATATGGTATTCTAAGTAACTTGAAAGTTTAACTAGGAGGGAAAACAATAAAAATAGATGTTGAAGTAATCGATGGGAATCTCGATTACAACATCCTACTAGGAAGACCATTGATATATGCTATGGTTACCGTTGTGTCGACCTATTTTAGGAAGATTGCATTTCCCTTCCAAGGAGGGATTACAATTGTCGATCAACAAAACTTCCTCCCCAATGGTTCTCAAGTTACAGGAAGCATCCCTATGATCCATGCAAGCCCCCATTCACTTCAAAATATCGGAGTAGGCCTACTAAAAGATCCTATATTAATGGGAATTTTCGCCCTTCCACCTCCAATCCATCTGGCGGAAGTAGCGTTGGTAGGAACCTACAATATGCTATCTTCTAAAAGGATCTCAGAAAACGATATCGACATGGATCATGTAATGGTCTTGCCTCCAAGCCCAACGGAAATATTGTAGCAATAAATGTTCCTAGCCTGGATGGCAAACCCAAATCAACACTCATCAAGCGTTTGGATAGACAGGTCTGAGGAATATGGTACCCCTTCAGATCCTTGGTCGCGAGTGCATGTCACCGACGAAGGAATTGTTCAATCAATGGTAATTGAAGGAGCACCATGGAATGATTCCCACCATCGTTCCCTTCTTTCGGATTGTGAAGAAGATGCCCCTGATGACCTTTATCATCCTTTAGTTTTTGATTTTCTATCAAATACCGTAAACACAGTGGATTCTGAGCGAAACTTGTCCAACATTGAAGAGACTCGCCATAAATATCTCGACCAAAACAGATGTTGTAGAGAATATTTATGTTGGCAAATGTTGTTCTCCTTCAGAACTGGAAATATATGACGCTCTTTTTCGCAAATTCAGAGATTTCTTTGCTTGGTCATATAGTGAAATGCCAGGCATTGACTCGAGTATTGTTGAACACGAAATTAAGATGTATCCAGATGTAAAACCAGTACGACAACGGCTACAGCAGGTGCACCCCAAGAAAGTCGCTGCCATTAAAGCAGAAGTTGAGAAACTTCTCCATGCTGGTTTCATTTACCCAGTTCCTCTAACCGATTGGGTATCGAATATTGTCCCTCTTATGAAAAAACAAGGAACAATTACAGTGTGCATCGATTACAGGGATGTAAATCAAGCTTGTCCAAAAGACAACTACCCTACACTCTTCATCGACTAGATAATTGATGAATGCACCGGATGCGAAATCTTTTCATTCATGGATCGATTCTCCGGGTATAATCAAATAAATATCCGCCCACAGGACCAGTGAAAGACTGCATTTATTTGTCCATGGGGCACATTCGCATATCGAAAATTACCCTTTGGTTTAAAGAACGCAGGGGCGACGTTTTAGAGGGCAATGAATTATGCCTTCCATGACATCAAAAACATCATTCAACCATACCTCGACGACCTTCCGGCTCATTCACGAAAGCGGACTGATCACCCGCAGCATTTAAGAGAAATATTTCTACGTTGCCGACACTACAAGATACGACTCAATCCACACAAATGTGTATTTTGCGTCAGTTCTGGTCGTTTGCTTGGCTTTGTAATCTCAAAGGACGGGATTCGTCTCGACCCATGTAAGGTTCAGGCAATCATAAATTTGCCTCCACCTTCGAATTTGCTTTAGATTCAGAAACTCCAAGGGAAAGCAAACTTTCTAAGGAGGTTCATTCCAAATTACGCCGAACTTGCTAAAGGTTATACGCGTCTTTTGAAAAAGGAAGTACCCTTTGTCTAGGATCATGTTGTGCAAGCTTCCTTTGATGCTCTAAAAGAATCCCTAATGAAAGCATCATTAATGTATGCCCCTAATTATCAAAAAGACTTTAACCTGTATCTGGCTGCAGCAGATACGACCATCGCAATGGTTTTAGTTCAAGAAGACGACGACGGAATCGAACATCCTATATATTATTTAAGTAAAAAATTAAATGATACAGAAAGCAAGTATTCTTATGTTGAAAAGCTAGCGCTCACAGCTGTTCAAGCGATATAGAGATTTTGACACTATGTCCTCTTTCGAAAAACTACCATTCTGTCAGATTGCAACCCCATGACTTATATATTGTCACGACAGTTGCTGGGGGGAAAATATTCAAAATGGATAGCAATCCTACAAGAGTTTGATCTAGAGTTTGTAAAATCCAAGTCAAAGAAAGCTCTGGTTTTCGCAGAATTATTATGCGATCTCTCATCGTCGTCCAACAACGAAACATCTGAAGAAACAATCATGGACAAAAGTTTGTTTCTAATATCTTCAAGCAATGAGTGGTATGGAGATATAATAATTTATCTCCAAACCCAAAAATATAGGCCAAACACCTCCCACTCTGAACAAAAACGTATTCGATACCAAGCAAAAGACTACATGATTGTCAGTGATACACTTTACCGTCGCGGTATCGATACAGTTCTGAGAAGGTGCCTCACGCATGAGAAGGCTGAAAAAGTCCTGAATGATTTCCATTCAGGCACGTGTAGGGGGCATCAATCTGGTTATGCTACAGCGCAAAATATCTTACAAGCAGGATACTTCTGGCCAACAATGTTTAAAGATTGCATAAATGCAGTCAGAAGTTGCCATGCTTGTCAAATTTTCGATAGCAAAACCAAAAGACCACCCGCACCTCTGCAGCCAATAGTTGCTATCGGGCCATTCGCCAAATGGGGCATCGATTTCATGACATGTAACCCCACCTCAACCGGGGGGCATGGGTATATCATAGTCGCAGTTGACTATTTTACCAAATGGGCCGAGGCGATGCCTACATTAGATAATACTAGTGAAACAGCCGCCCTCTTCTTTTTCAATCATGTAGTCGCCAGATTCGGCGTACCACAAGCTATAGTCACAGATCATGGATCTCATTTTCGCAATCACATGATGGTTGAATTAGCTGCCAAACTAGGGTTGTCTCATGACAGCTCTACTCCATATTACCCGCAGGCCAATGGACAAGTTGAAGCAATCAACAAGGTCCTGAAATGCATGCTGCAAAGGATGATTGGAGTTCACAAAAGAAGATGGCACCTAATCCTGTACACAACTTTGTGGGCTTACCGAACGTCAGTAAGGAATGCAACTGGGTTTACGCCCTTCCAACTGGTATATGGCCTGGAAGCAGTCTTACCAATCCAGTGCGAAATCTCGTCTCTCAAACTCGCAATTGATCTCCTCCCCAGAACTTCAGAAGAAGAAGCTCGTTTCATAGAACTAATCCAATTTGATGAAACCCGTCGTGATGTCGCTTTGGCTAACGAAGCCCATAAGAAACGAGTCAAAGCGCAGTTCGACAAAAATGTCAAACCCCGTGTCTTCTCAGAAGGTGACTTGGTCTTGCTTTATGACCAAGAATCCGATAAATTGGGAGCAGGTAAATTTAAGTATTTATGGATGGGCCCCGATATTATTAAGCGAGTATTAGCAAAATGAGCCTACGAGTTAATGGATTATGACGGAATTCCACTGGCGCAACCTCGTAACGGGTTGTACCTCAAGCGTTACTATGTGTAATTTAGTATGGTAACCTGTATGCTTTTGTTATGTTTTTGTTTTCGCTAAAGTGTTTAATTTGTTCAAGTAATCCACTTTTTACATTTATTGCAGATGTCCAACCTATTGGAGTCATGTGTTGGATATGCCGATGGAGCGAGTCGTAGTTCGCGGAACCTATCTTCTGCGGCCTGGGCCATTTTTGATCCAAGCGGCGAGTTAGTAAGTTTCAGAGGGGTATGTATTGGTCGATCAACGAATAACATCGTTAAATATAGCATGTTGATAGAACTTCTCTCTAATGCCATCACACATGGTATACGCCGATTGATTGTCAGGCTTGACTCACAACTCGTCATACTACAACTCACTGGTATCTACTCTGTCCGAAATCCAGCTATTTATCGCATGTTCCTAAGGGTTAAGATTTTGAAAAGAAAATTTGATTTTATTCAATATCAACATGTTTCCAGAAACTTAAACACATTAACTGACTCATTGGCAAATTATGTGTTAGATAGACATTTTCAACATTTATAAAAAGAAGCATACCATCAATGTTTGCATTTGGATCATGTGACTTAACCAAAATAAAACTCCGAAAATCAAAAATATATATAACTGTTTATGGTTTACACATAATGTTCTGTAACCAAGACAAAATCGGTCCAGTGACCAAAAACTCAAAATGCTAGGGGGTACCCTAGTCTAATGATGCTCGTGATAGCAAGTCACAGCCTGTGCGATCATGCGTAAGAGACAAGCCCACCGTCTTGGCACACTAGTAGTATGCCGCTGCAAACTCAGGGGTAGCTCGTCAGTCCTCACATCTGGAATACCAAGAGTGAGACCCTCAACCTACTCCTGTAATGCTGTGAGAGTCTCGACCACATCGAGGTCGCGAAGGATAGCCCTTCCAACAGCCCCTCCTGCTGGGGTGACAGCTGGCACTCTCAGGCGTGCTACTGGCCGAACAGGACCAACATCTGCATGAACACATGAGTTTGATTAAGTCTTGATAGAATAAAGCACAAGGACATTATAAATGGAAAACGATAAACAGGAATATGGTCAAAGAATTTACCAATGGCGCCCCACTGTTCGCCATCCGGTAGTACTAAATCTGGATCACCCCGGAAGTCCATGCCAGCATATGGATACTCGGAATAAACCATCTCCTGATGATCAAACCAGCCGAAGAAGGTATTAGAAAATGAAATTTGAGACTGACCAGCATGCCTAGACATATGGTCAATCCATCTCTGCATACGTGGTTCGGTAGGTGAAGGTAAATCGAGTGCAATATACTGCGGCTGCATCAGTGGTATCTTTTCCAAGGAAAACGCGGTCAAAAGAGAACCATACCCAAAGTTCTTCAACCTCCCACTCTTTACCTTGGTCAACTGTTCTTTCATCACAAGCAGTATTGCGTCGCACCAGTTGAACACCTTCGGTTGGAGGCATTCCAAGGCATACTGCATATAAGATCGGTTGGCTACATGAAGAGCCGCACCACCAGCCATCCTACCAAAAGTAAACAGAATAGTCCTGAGGGACCTGTCAGTGACATCATGGATGATTATCTTGCCGTCTTTACTCGGCTGAGATCCCTCTCTACAATACCGGCGAACATAATCTCTCACAGATTCACCTCCTCGGGCCGAACCTGATAAAGAGATGGGGGCACCCCGCCTCAACAAGCCAGTCAAGGAATAGATGTCTACTACAGTCAAGGGGATAGATTTTCCCCTGATTTGGAACACCTGGTTGGTAGGATCCTAAGCATCGAGCAAATACTGCAGTAAGTTGATCTGTTGTCTCATGCTAGAAATGCGGAAAAACTTCAGCAAGCCACAGTTCTGCAGTGCGTTTACTGTAATTGGATCATGAAGGGCAAGCATGTCCTCTTCTTCATGCTCACGTTCTTACCATGTAATAGTCATCTTACGCCAAAGATCTCTGAAAAAAAAAAAGGGAAGAGGTAGATCCTGATTTTGGTAAGAAACAGGCAAAATTTCCATAAAAAATTGTGCATAAAATTCCTTCTCTGCGCCCATCGCACCTACAGTAGTGCTCTGGGTGCATTGCATGTCAGATGGCCATTGGACAAGCCAACATCCAATGCACCTTTCGATACACAGAGGGTGCGCTGAAGGTAGAATGATTTTTTCAAACCCCAAAGGCTCAGAAAACCCAGGAATCAAGCTCAGAATGCAAAATGGAAAGCATGAAATGAAAGAGCTCAAGTTTAGCTCCTACCTGGTCCAGACGGCACCGAGAATCATCCACAAAATCTCCTAAAATCAGCTGATGAAAATCAAAGGGGGAAAGCACCTCCAAAGCTCCAACAAACCAAAGTTCAAATGAAATGGTAAAATGAGAAGTAAAAGCACTTTTTCATTACTTTTTACGTAGTTCAAAGTAAAATGTTAGTGTTCTAACTCATTTCTCAAGCATATATTGTTCATTTCTGACTAGTTTGATGAAGCAAGTGAGAATACAGTACAATCTTTGAAAGAACAAAGCTATTTATGGTAAAGTCAAAAAGAGACCATTTAATCAAGCAGTTTTAGCGCATAGTTCAAGCTCGTTAAAAAATAAACATAAGCCATGAGCAAATGTTTCCCCCGCGTTTAAGCTCATTAAAAAATGAACTATTCCCCAGTAAATAACCATCGTGAATGTAGTACTTCAGCCATTAAAGCCTTGGTCGTGTTTGCACCATCACCTCCACTTTTTCATTGGCCGATCATTCACCTCCATTTGATTGTTTACCCATTTTGAGGAACAACTGCGAAGAGTGATCTCACTAGCCATCCTTGTAACACTGTCGTGATTGGAAAATTCCAAACCTTACCTGGAATCAGTTGCTACCCATTTTATCACTCGTTCCTCAAAGGACGAGTCTCCTTTAAGCTATTTTCAACTGTCTCGTAAAATATGAAAATATTGCCAAGCCATTGGTCTCTCCAGCTCGTTAAAGGGACCGGAAGTGCTATCCCTCCTCTAAATTTTAATCTTTTTGGACCTGAGGGATTATTACACAAAAAGATCGAGCGCTTGTTTTGTTCGGCTCGTTAAAAGTATCGAAAATTCATCCCTTCTGTATTGTTTTATACTTTTTCAGGACTTAAGGGATTAGATGACGAAAAAGGAATTTTGGAGTTACCTTTACGTTCCCTTTCAGACTCTCTAAAATTGAAAAGGACCGAGTTATCTTTGTCATTAAACTCATTAAAATTTTAATAGCGACAAACTTGTCTATAGACGAGAACGAGTTTCACTATCGCTAGGCTCGTTAAAACATAGCGATGGGTTTGCCCGAAGGGAAAATTATAGAACAAGCATATTTTATCCTCCTCAAGCCTGATAAAAATAAAGAGGTACTGGTCAGCAATGACTGGGGAAAAATTGGGAAGAAAACCTGAAGAAACTTTGTTGGTAGCAAGTCACTCTTGAACATGACACTTTCACTCTGCATCCAAGTCGAGTTGGGTTGTTTCATTCACCAGTCACATCACCATGGTCCCATCATACCATCCACATTTGGGGTTAATGCTACCAATCCTTCACGTTAGTGTCGCCGATATGTTCAAGAGAAGTCATTCAGAGAATTCACTTGTGTCTCACCCACTATAATACATTTGTACTCCATTCTTTCATGACCGCCACCCTGAACGTTATATCACCAAACCGTTTTCACCTCCATTAAAATCATTTGCTCAGTTCCATGTCATTGATGTGGGATTCATTAAGGCCCTCCTATGATGGATCACTTCTTGTCGACATCAGCTCATTATCCAAGAAGGTGATCTAGGAACACCCCATTCAGTACTTTGAAGCTTGCATGCCTCAATGGCAAGTTTCTCACTTCCTGCAACAGGTTTACATCAATGACCTTCGACCGAAAGATTTTGTGTGGTGTTCGACGCCAAGTCCTTTATTCACACCACGTGAATTGTACTACAGTACCTTGAGGGTCATTATCATTATCGGTGATTCCTCTCGCGCTTGTTAATGGCTTACATCATTGGCTGGTAATCAAGCGATGTCTTTCCATGTTCAACTTCAAAACATTTCTCACATGGATAGACTTGTACTTCGAGTGAAGATCGAACAAGATTGAAGAACCTGGATCTAGTTTCATCCATTCGGGCTGCGATATACATTCAAGAAAATAAAAACATCAAATGTACATCATTGCTGCACAAATAATCATCCAATCAAAGGGATGGTGGTTCTACTAGAATCATCAGTCTACACTCAGACGACTGTCTGTCCTATGTACATGAAAATGAATTTATAAAGCTGAGCATGGGAATGCCCGCCTCAGCTAGATCATGAAAATATTATGAAGATAATGTATTGTATTGTATCTTATTACAGGTCTCCTCCCAGCTTGAAAGAACTTCAGATCCTCATAATAAAGCATTTCACCCGACATCAAAAGATTAACGACCTCATGCTTTAGGGGGCAACTGTTATAGACATTTTTGGGCAATACAACCCCAAGCATGAAATGTCCATAAACCAAGGGCTCCTAAGCCCCTAAAAGTGTTGTTCTAACCCCTAAAGGAACAAGGTCAACAGATTACAGCTTCTCCCAGAAGTTCTCCATGAAAAACTGCTCAGAATTGGTCAAAACAAGATCATTTCAGCTGCTCCACTGGCCAAGTGCATTGCATCTCACCTAAGTACACTATGTGGGTGCGTTGCATTTCAAAAATCCCTTCTATAGGGTGCGATGGGTGAGAAATGACAAATGGCAGTGTCATTCCGCGAGGTGGAGAGGCAATGGAAGCTTCCAGAAACTTCTCCTGTGACACTTGCCTCTCTGAATTTCACCAAGGATGAGTAAGAGATCATCAATCTCCAAGTGGAAGAAAGAACTATCAGAGGGAAGACACTAATCAAATCATAAGCTGACTCATCTCCGTTACAGATATCTATATATGGATCCCTCATCCCAGAGATCCATGGACTGGAATTTTGCATATTGTAAGGAATTGTTGCTGGTTTCTTGAGACAAACATCAGATTGTTGGGTGATCTAAGCTTTGTATGAGGTGAAGAGGGGCTTCCTTGCCGAGAGGTTGATGCTGGGTCAGAACAACTGGTTGTAACTCCTCTTGGCCCTTTCTTCTTTATCAATAAAAGCTATTCAAAGTTTTCCTCCATACTCTTGTGTCATTGTTGTTTGCTGCATTTGTATGGTCAATTTACATCTAATCCTAGATTGTTTATGATCATAGATCCATGTCTTTGTATAGTGTTATGCTACTATGATCTTACAGGTACTTTGTGAAGCTGGGCGTGCAATGGAACAAGTAGCAAAAGACTATCAAGGAAGAGAGGAATCAAATCAGGAGATTAGCGCAAGACAGAGGTTGGCCTTTCTGTTCCTCTCTATCTATAATTCATAAAGGAAAAATGAAAGTAGCTTTACTCTGTTTGTTTCTAAGGCAGTTGTCACACCTTAGTGGGATAAGCAGTTCTGAGTAGACACTTTTCCTTGTAACAAGGAGGACAGTACAAGTGATGATAGACCCATATTGACTGCAAATAATCATGGTGACGATATTTTTGTGTAACAAGTTGGTTTTCAAGCATCGACTAAGTGAGGGTATAACTGTCTCATTTGTCCAATCTCTATCCATTTTTCACTGCTTGGATTTGAACCTTTGAGTCTAATCTTGAGGTACTCAAAATATCCCCTGTGCATCATCCTCACCTTCCTCTGCAAAACTGTATCTTCTTGCAACTCATTGAGATATTCAAGTAACAAATCATCAATAGAAGGAAATTGACTTTTCTCTTTGGGATCTTCAATTAATGAAGGTTCAAATAGTCTCATGCTGTCTGCATTAACAACTAAGTAGATGTGCATGTAAGCTAGAAAATCAAGGCGAAAAGAATTCTCACCAATTTTCTCAAGTATATTGAAAGGTCCATACCTTATTAGCTTCAGCTTCTTACCTTCACCTTGCATTCTGTCTTTGCTGATATACAACCAGACTTGATCACCAACTTGGAAACTATGCTCCTTCCGATACTTGTCATGCGTTGCCTTGTAGTTGGCTTGTCTCTTTTCCACCTGTTCCTGTACTACCTAGTGAATCTCTTGGATTTGTTTGATGAACTTGGTTGCCTTGTCCACATCACTATGTTGATCAACCGTTATGTCTTTACCAAAGGAAAAATCCAAGGGAGACCACGGTGTGAAGCCAAAACATGTCCCAAAAGGAGAACTTTGTGTAGAAGAATTTTTAGCACGATTTTAAGCATGTTGCACATAACATAAATGTTCATCCCAAAGTTTGGTATGCTTGTACAATAGCCTCTCAACAACTAGATCACTATCCTATTGACCACTTCTATTTGGCCATCCATTTGTCGATGAAAGGTTGTGCTCTTCTTCAGTCTAGTGTCCATAAGTTCCCACAGACTCGACCAAAACTTCCCAACAAATCGAGAATCTCAATCAGATATAATGGAAGTGGGTAATCCAAAATTAACCCATACATGTTGGAAGAACAACTTTGCTATGTGTTCAGCTATAATCTGTTTGTTACATGTGTTAGTGTCAGTCTTTGCAGCCTTCCTCCAGTGATCAAATATGCTCTTACACAAGTGATTTTAAGGTGTCAAGGTCAAATTTTATCATTTCAGTGAGTCTTCAAGTAAAATTTGGTCACTAGGCATTAGGCCTAGGGATTTGCTTACACTCTTTTCAAAGTTTCCAAATGATGTTCCATGTCACAATTCAGCTGAGTCTACCATCATTCAGAGGGGTTTCATCATCATGTCAAGTTCCATTGGGTCATTTCACACCTTGTTCATGTTTCAGTTGTGCCAAGGCAAGGTTCATTTCCCTCTCCTAGAGTTTTGAAGCTAATTTCTCTTGGATGGTCAAATCATCAGAAAAACTTGTATCCTGATGTTCATACACCTTTCCCTATCCATAATGTACCTTATCAAACTCTTCCCATCATTGATATCCCTCAAATTCCTTATTTTCGTACAAACCCTAGTTTCTTGCTACAACAGGGCAATTTTCCATGGTTGGGGCTATGTTTTGCCTTTTTGGACCCCTTCCCCTCACTAAATTTCTGAGATACCACTTTCCCCTACTTCCTAACATCCCTCCATACCTCCCAAAATTTCCTCAAGAATTTAGAAGCTCCCTATCCCCTTCATTTCGCTTCATTTCAGCAAATCCCTTGTCCCACACATCAGGATATGTTTCACTCAAATGCTGTTTTTGAGAAATAAAAGATGAATTCGGCAAACTGAGAGAGGTTTTTGTCCACAACGGACCAAGGAAGAAAAACCTCCTTCACTTTTTACATAGGTGTCATGGTTTTGAAGAAATGTCAAAACTACAATTGTCTCAGGAGAATTGATGCACCTCTGGAGCAACCTTGGGAAAATCAAGTTTTCTCCTAGCTTGGTTGGCCAAATGACCTGTTTGATGCTCCACATGATAACTAGAGACAAGTGTCTTTCCATTGCGCTATCATGAGCTCAATTTGGAGTTGATGAAGGCATTCAAAAGTTGACTGTAACAGCACTCTGCCTTTAGGCAGCCTCATTTGGCACAGTTCGACCAGTCTTGGGAGATTTGATGTTTGACAGGGCAAATGAAATCTAAATTGAAAAATTCTGGTTGGGTTCGAAATTAGACAGGACAGGATTTCCAATGAGCTATTGTGAGCTCCATTTGGGATTGAGGAAGGCATTCAAACATTGACCGTAATAGCACACTGCCTTGAGGCAGCCTCATTTGGCACAATTCGACGAGTCTCAAGAGATTTGATTTTTGACAAGGCAAATGAAGTCCAAATCGAACAGTTCTAATGGAGTTGGAAAGTAGACTCAAATACCTTTCCAATGAGCTATCCTTCACTCAATTTGGACATCGGGAAGCCCACCAAAAGTCACATAGAAAATAGCGCGACGCACAGGAGGAGGAGCACGACGGTTTTATAAATATTTTCACTCCATATGGTTAGTTATACAAGTGGCAAAGGAAGGCAAAGGGTCACCCAAGCCATGTGTCATGTTTTTGGTGCTACACCTGTAGCTGATGCTTGGCTCTCCACCTTCATTTTGTGACCCTTGGGCGTTCTATCTCTTCATGGCACATTCTATATATTGTATGCAAACCATTTGCAAACCAATTTTTGTTTGGTTGGCTTGTAACTTCTGGGAGACTGTGGGAAAGAAACTTTGTTTCTCCACTATGTATTTTTGACAGAGAATTAATGAGAGGCAGCAGCTCTATTTCATGAGATTCATGTGGTTGTGAGTGTAGCAAGTGTGTCTCTTATGTTTCATATGTATCTTGTTATGTTTCATAGTCCATTTCATATTCATTTCTAGTGAAGTTTTTTGAATGAGATTAGGTAGAATTCAATTTTATTGCTCTACCTAGAGGAAAACTTCATGTATAGTGTTCATTCTTCTGTTGAAAAGGATTCATCTCCTATGCCCTTTTCATCTTCTTAATCAATCTCTCCATTCCGCCATATTTTAAAACTAAATTTCTATGCTTTCCGCCTACCTTGCCTCACGAAACAATCTACGCCTTTATGTTAAGTTCTCTGTTCATTGAGGTCCAGTGGTCCCATAGCATCCTAGAAACTTAGTCATTCATAAAAATCACTCTTTATATTCATTTTCACTTACTAGCCTAAGACAAATAGTTCATTGTAAGTCATCTCAGGCCATTTCATTTACTTATTTGTTGAGTGTGACTTGGAGAGAGCCCTCTCCTGTCCTCGTAGGGCTAGCTACGAGGCTGAGCTTGGTTTGATGTTGCCTTGAACCTCACCTTCTTTCAGCCTAAGGCAGATTCAAGTGCTAACATAATGGTGACTCCACTGGGGATTTGATTACAAAATTGTTTGCTTGTAGATTGTCTTGTCCCATGACATATCTCAAGTTCAGATCTGATGTTGATGGTGAACAATGATCAGACATAAGAAGATGGCTGAAATCATTCACCTGGCAACTCCATTTGTGATGGATCAGATTGCAAGAAGATACACTCCCATGAGCCGAGATCAAATTCCAGGCTTTCCAAATAAAATTCCGAAGATAGATTGGTCAAATAATCTACCTATGTTTAAAGATGATGGTAAGAAAGATGCTTCTTTACATCTTGTTCGATTTCACATGCATATTTACAAGTTGGAGGTTGATTTTCCTGAAGATTTCTTAATGAAGATATTCATGGCCACTCTAGAAGGTGAAGCCCAATCTTGGTATGAAAGCTTGTCGCCTTCTTGTATTTACAGTTTAAAGGATTTTCATGCCATGTTCATTGAAAGATATAAAGACTCTTATCCATCATTGAATCTAGTTCATGATTGTTGCAAGAATGCTTATGGTTTTATTGAGAGCCTTGAAAAATATTATGAGGATGATAATTTTATGGATTATGAAATCATGGAAGCCCTGTATGAAATTCCTTTTCAGCAGTGTAAAGACGATCATGAAAATTTACAGCATGATCAAGATTTTAGTACGGTGGAAGATGAAGGAGTTTTGCATCTTGATAGTCGACATGAATTACATGAAATAGATCATCAGGTTGGAGAGTTCCATATGGCTGAAAGTGATGAAAGAAAAGTTGTCATTTCAGATTGGTCCATAGAAGAAAACAACGTTTTGAGTCCAAATGTTCTCATGTCATTAGAACAAAGCCTTCATGAAGAGGTAATCCAATCAGCTCATGGACAACAAGATGAGAGCTTTGCCCAAGTAAGTGAAAAGATTTCTTTGGATGAATTTATGGTAGATGATGAAAATGTTAGTGTTGGGTTTCAAGAATCATCCGAAGTTTCTTTTCTCATGATTGATGAGTGTGATTAATGTAATGAGAATTTGGCTATCATATCATGTCAAGATGATCAGAAATATATTCAGACTATAACTGACCAGACAATTATGGATTCCATTTCAGATTTTTCCTCATATGTTTCATGTTTTGAAGTGTGCTTTGAAGAGGAAATCCACTCATCTACTTGTTCAGAATTTTTTTAGGACCAGGAACATTATGAAGGAAGATCAAAATCAAAAGAAAAATACATCTTGTTTCTTCAACATGAGGTAAATCTTCATGTTTTTCATGATCCAATGGAAAATTTGTTGCAGACAGCCGTGAAGGTGATTATTGTAGTATTTAGTGATGAAGGAAATCATGGCCAATTATGTTTTTGGATGCCCAGTTACCAATATCAATTGTTGACCAGAAGATCTGATTGGAAGAATCAGTCAAGAATCCATCTTCTTGATTGGTTACATTGGCAATTTGATATAGTTTGATGATATGTAGTCTTGTAAGAAATAAAGGTGGTCACGTACTACCACCAAGCTTTAAGTTTCAAGTTCAGTCAAGTTTTTTAGTCATGTCATTTGCATTGAGTCAGTTTGAGTCAAGTTTCATGTAAATAAATTGAGTCATGTTGGAATAATGGACTCCATAGCCCAATTGACAAAGGCACTGTCTCCTCACCCAAAGATCTGTAGTTCTTGGCACCTCGAAGGAGCTACCATCCCCCATTGGAGCCAATCTTAGTGTCAGTCTTTGCAGCCTTCCTCCAATGATCAAATATGCTCTTACAGAAGTGATTTTAAGGTGGCAAGGTCAAATTTTATCATTTCAGTGAGTCTTCAAGTAAAATTTGGTCACTAGGCATTAGGCCTAGGGCTTTGCTTACACTCTTTTCAAAGTGTCCAAATGATGTTCCATGTCACCATTCAGCTGAGTCTACCATCATTCAGAGGGTTTTCACCATGATGTCGAGTTCCATTGGGTCATTTCACACCTTGTTCATGTTTCAGTTGTGCCAAAGCAAGGTTCATTTCCCTCTCCTAGGGTTTTGAAGCTAATTTCACTTGGTTGGTCAAATCATCGGAAAAACTTGTATCCTAATGTTCATACACCTTTCCCTATCCATAATGTACCTTATCAAACTCTTCCCATCACTGATATCCCTTAAATTCCTCATTTTCACACAAACCCTAGTTTCTTGCTACAACTGGGCACTTTTCCATGGTTGGGCCTATGTTTTGCCTTTTTGGACCCCTTCCCCTCACTCAATTTCTGAGATTCCACTTTCCCCTACTTCATAACATCCCTCCATACCTCCCAAAATTTCCTAAACAATTTAGAAGCTCTCTATCCCCTTCATTTCGCTTCATTTCGAAAAATCCCTTGTCCCACACATCGGGATATGTTTCACTCAAATGATGTTTTTGAGTAATAAAAGATGAATTCAAGAAAACGGAGAGAGGTTTTTTTCCACAACAGACCAAGGAAGAAAAACCTCCTTCACTTTTTACACAGGTGTCATGTTTTTGAAGAAATGTCAAAAATACTATTGTCTCAGGAGAATTGATGCACCTCTGGAGCGACCTTGGGAAAATCAAGTTTTCTCCTAGCTTGGTTGGAAAAATGACTTGTGTGATGATCTAAATGATAACTAGAGACAAGTATATTTACATTGAGCTATCATTAGCTCAATTTGGAGTTGAGGAAGGCATTCCAAAGTTGACTATAACAACACTTTGCCTTTAGGCAGCCTCATTTGTCACAGTTCGACTAGTCTTGGGAGATTTGATGTTTGACAGGGAAAATGAAATCCAAATTGCAAAATTCTAGTTGGGTTGGAAATTAGACGGGACCCTATTTCCAATGAGAAATCGTGCACTCAATTTTGGGTTGAGGAAGGCATTCAAAAGTTGACCGCAACAGCACTCTGCCCTGAGGCAGGCTCATTTGGCACAGTTCGACTAGTCTTGGGAGATTTGAATTTTGACAAGGCAAATGAACTCCAAATCACAAAATTCCAGTGGGGTTGGAAAGTAGACTCAAATAAATTTCCCATGATCTATGCTGTACTAAATTTGGCTATAGGGAAGGCCTCCAAACGTCACCAGGAAAAGAGAACGATGCACAGGAGGAGGAGCACGACAATTTTATAAATATTTTCACTCCATATGGTCAGTTATACAAGTGGCAAAGGAAGGTAAAGGGTCACCCAAGCCATCTGTCATGTTTTTTGTGCTGCACCTGTAGCTGATGCTTGGCTCTCCACCTTCATTTTGTGACCCTTGGGCGTTCTATCTCTTCATGGCACATTCTATATATTGTATGAAAACCATTTGCAAACCAATTTTTGTTTGGTTGGCTTGTAACTTCTGGGAGACTGTGGGAAAGAAACTTTGCTTCTCCACTATGTATTTTTGATAGAGAATTAATGAGAGGCAGCTGCTCTATTTGATGAAATTCATGTGGTTGTGAGTGTAGCAATTGTGTCTCTTATGTTTCATATTTATCTTGTTATGTTTCATAGTCCATTTCATATTCATTTCTAGTGAAGTTTTTTGAATGAGATTAGGTAGAATTCAATTTTATTGCTCTACCTAGAGGAAAACTTCATGTATAGTGTTCATTCCTCTGTTGAAAAGGATTCATCTCCTATGCCATTTTCACCTTCATAATCAATCTCTCCATTCCGCCATGCTTTCCGCCTACCTTGCCTCACGAAACAATCTACACCTTTATGTTAAGTTCTCTGTTCATTGAGGTCCAGTGGTCCCATAACATCCTAGAAACTCACTCACTCATAAAAATCACTCTTTATATTCATTTTCACTTACTAGCCTAAGACAAATAGTTCATTGTAAGTCATCTCAGGCCATTTCATTTACTTATTCGTTGAGTGTGACTTGGAGAGAGCCCTCTTCTGTCCTCGTAGGGTTAGCTACGAGGCTAAGCTTGGTTTGATGTTTCCTTGAACCTTGCCTTCTTTCAGCCTAAGGCAGATTCAAGCGCTAACAACATGGTATTAGAATACACATTTTACTGAACCTATCCATAACAACATATAAATAATCATGACCTTTTATAGATTTGGGTAGTCCCCCAACAAGGTCCATGGAAACACTTTCCCAAGGATGAGAGGGAACTGGTAGGGGAGTGTACAAGCCTAGTTTTCTATTGTTGGGCTTGCTTTTAGCACACATAGTACACCCTATTACATATCTAGAAACTAACTCATTCATTTTAGGCCAATAACAAAATCTTTGTGGTTGTGCAACTGTTTTACTTACACCAAAGTGACCTGATATTAGAGAAGTGTGTGCTTCTCGAATTATCTTTACTCTTTCAATTTGTGGAATGCATAAATTTCCCAAATGATACAAGAGTTGGTCCTTAACATGATAATCCAATTCTTCTACCTGTTTTCCATGACTTAGAGTTGCATATACATCTTTAAAATCTATATCTTGAGCATATTGTTCAATGTACCTTTCATGCACTACTGAATTATGCTTAAGTATAGTAGATGCATTGATGATTGTTGTGGATAACATATCTGCAACTTTATTGTGTATGCCCTTTTTATATCTGATGACTAAATGAAATTGTTGTAGGAAACCCATCCACCTATAGTGTCTTGATTGTTGCAACTTATTTTAGGAGTGTAAATATTGAAGTGGTTGATGATCAGTATGTATAACTGTCTCTTTGCCCATTAAATAATGTTTCCACTTTTTCACACTCTGTACTAGTGCATACAATTCTTCATCATATGTGGGATAATTAACTACTGCATAATTAAATGTTTGAGAATGATAACATATGGGTTTATCATGTCGCATCAAAACTGCACCCATGGCATAGTCATTGGCATCTGTTTCAATCTCAAATGGTTTTTGAAGATCAGGCAATGCTAGTACTAGTATTGTACTAATCTTTTCTTTCAAGGTGTCGAAGGCTTTCTACTATTTGCCTCCCCACTGAAACACCTTGTTCAATCTTGTCAAAGCATGTAAAGGTGTTGCAATTAAGGAAAATTTAGCAATAAACTTTCTCCAATATTGTGTTGCCCCTAAGAAGCTTCTAACTTAAGTAGCAGATTTGGATTTAGGCTAGTTTACATTGACTGTAACCTTAGAAGGATCTATCTTCAATTCACCACCCCTTACTATATGACCCAAATAATTCAAATATGTTTTACCAAATTCACATTTTGAGATTTTAACATAAAGTTTTTCTCTTTTTAAAACATCTAAAGTCTGCTTGACATGCTTTAAATGTTCTTCCCATGTTTTACTAAATATCAGAATGTCATCCAAATATACAATTATAAAATCTTCAATAAACGGTTTGAGTACATCATTCATTACTCTCATGAAAGTCGAAGGACCATTAGTTAAGCCAAAAGGCATAAATAGCCACTGCTTTATTTTGAAAGCAGTCTTCCATGCATCTTGCTCTACAACTCTGACCTGATGATAACCACTATGCAAGTCCAACTTCGAAAAATAAACAACTTCCTTCAAATGATCCAGTAGATCATCTATGCAAGGAAGGGGATAAATATTTTTGATCGTTATCTTATTCATTTCTCGGTAATTAATGCACATTCTCCATGAGCCATCTTTCTTTCTCACCAAGACAATTGGAGACCCACATGGTGATGTTCTAGGCCTTATGAACCCTTTCTCGAGCAGCTCCTGTAGCTGCTTCTTGATTTCTGCATTCTCTAAAGCGAACAACCTGTACATTTCAATGTTAGGCAATGGAGCATCTTGCTGCAAATTAATATCATGTACTATTTCCTTTTGGGGTGGCAGACTTTTAGGTTCTTGGAATAATATATCATATTCTGAAACAACTTTTTCTAAATCGGCTTGTTGTTTAGCATTACAACCCTCAAATATATTGGTTTTATCAGGTTTATTTTCCTTTACAACCATTAGTAAAAAAAATTTGCATGAATTTACAATTCTTTTCATCTGCCCTGAGTTTATGAGAGTATAATTATTTTTGAGTTTGATAGCTGTTACAATATATTCAATTCCATCTTTAATGAGTTGATACTTGTTTTCTAATCTATAGAAAATTGCTTTTCTATCATACAAGTAAGGACTTTCTAAAACAATTCCACATATATCCAAAGGAACTATATCTAACTCAACCTCATCCACAAATGCTGACCCAAAAGAAAACCTAAGTTTGAATTGTCTAGTCACTTGTAGTTGTGCCTTATCACATAACCAACCTAGTGGATATGGCTTCTTGCAAGGTGTAGTTAGTAATCCCAACTTCTTTATAATTGCTTTAGAAATTCAATTTACTTGTGAGCCACTATCAAACAAAGTATCAATATTTTGATGCTTGGAAATAACTCAAATATGAAAAAGCTCATGTCTTTTCCTCTCATTTTCTTCATTATCAGTAGATTGTGCATAATTACTAGTAGATGCTTCAGAATTTTTACCTTTTATACCGCTGGTTGCAATTATCATTTAATCTCCTAAGTCTGACCCCAAATCCTTTTTAATAGCTCTAGTAGTCTTCTTCTTTTTTCCATCAGACTTCTTAGGTCTCAGCTTCGGATGCAAAATCCAATAGTTTTCATCATCATGCCCATCATTTTTACAGTGTGTGCATGAAGACTTGGTCTTTTGTACAACATTGGCCTTCCTCTCTTTCCATTTCTGTTTTCTCTTCTCCTTGTTCTTGCTTGCAGTGGGTTTGTATGATCCCCCAACTTCTAAGACTACATTCTTGCCTCTAGCCTCTAAATGGGTAGCTTGCACAGAGACTTCATCTATGCTAGTAGGGTTAAACATGAGAATGGTTTGTCTTAAATAAATGTGTAGACCACCTGTATACTTCAACAGAGTTTCAGGTGAGTCTAAATAAATGCCTAGAATCAAAGCTCTTTTTCTAAATTCTTGAGTGTAACCTCATACACTTTGCCCTTTTTAATTGTTGAAGAGTTTGCCAGCTCATCATGGCTTGCCGCATATAAGCTAGTGGATAGAATTGCTTTTTAATTTCATAAACAAATTCACTCCAGATAGATAGAATTTTACCATGCTTCTTAATGTCAGCTTGTGTTCGACCTTCCCACCATACCAAGACAGTTCCTGGAAGGCATAGGCTGGCCAACTGAATTTTACTGTTTTCTGAATCAATATTCTACACCCTGCAATACATTTCAATCTGTCTAATCCAATTATCCAACTTCTCTGCATTCAACTCTCCATCATATATCAGCAAATCAAATTTAACATCTACTTTAATCAAAGATGCTCTCTTCTTAGTTTCAAGGCTATTAGGAGGTGTGAGAAAGTTTTCTTCTTTCCCTTTGCCTTTAAAGTGGTCATGGAGGAGAGATTCCTCTTCTCCTTTATCTTTGGACTGTGATGAATCTGCATCTCTACCTTTCTTAAATTCTCTATACATTTCTTCTACCCTGGACCTCATGATCAGGAAACTATCCATGAATTGGGGGTCTGATCCCAAGGGACTTTCTTCTAACATTTTTCTCTTAGGATAGACTCTTCCAATTTCTGGGTTACCTTCAACCAACTCTTCTTTTCCTAATTTAAGCTTTGACCTAGTTAGCATTCAACAACAACATCCAGCACAAGCTTGTTTAACCTTAAAAACCTAGATGCTCTGATACCACTTGATATGAAATCACTCATGAATGATCTTAGTTAATTAATAAAGGTATTACGGACTCATGTGTTGGGTGTGCCTATGTTATTTTATGCAACTGATCAATAATATTGCAAAATACACAAACACTGAAGCAGTAAGAGAAACATAATAAGAAAACACATAAACACAACAAGTTTAATAAGGAGTTCACCCAATCCTCATGGGCTATGTCTCCTAGTCCAACCTTTAGTGGTGGCCTTTCTATTGTGTCTTAAAAAGCAAATTTTTTACAACAAATAGCTCAATTTGAGTCTCACTCAAAAGATGATAATCATTAGGACTGTATTTGGATTCACCAAGTCTCTAGAGTACACAGACTCTCCTTATTGAATCTCAACCTCAACTGGTCACAATGGTATGAGTCCAATCCGAGACTCAATACCTAACAGGCGTATACAGAGGAGTTTGCTCGAACCTCTCAAGCCTTCTCTGGAGCACAAAAACTCTCTAACTCTCTCTCTGGCTCTATCTAGCTCGATGCTGCCTTTGTTCTACAGGTCATCTTGACTTCTTCACTCTGTTCTCTGCAATTCTTACTTCTCTCTTTCTTGTATTGTTTTCTCTCTGCCTCTTGGCTTTCCGCTTACTACTCTCTCTATCAGTTCGTGGCTTAAAGCCAATCTGCTCCCTGAATGTTCATTTTTGCTTCCCGATTTTCTGGATCTCCTCCCTCTATCTGTTTGAATTCCCCTACTCTACGTCATCATCATTGTGTAATGCTTCACAAGGAGGTGGCCACCTATTTCATAATGCATTGAGTGTCAGTTCTCTTTGAACAGTTGTTATTTCCGTTTGCTCCAAGATTTCCCGCGAAACTGATTCCTCTTCCAACTCATCATTCATGTCAGACTTCAAATGTTATTTATTTGGCTTGTCTTACCCCATCAAATTTGGTCATCCATCGGATTGATTTTCTGCCATTGATATGGATCCTCCAAATCCTACGGTCTCTATCCATATCGGGTGGGTAAGCAGCATGATGTTTACCCATCCGATGTGAGTGGTTTTCTCTCTCTTCCACCAGACGCATGTCACCCAATGTATGGCATCGGATGAGACTCAGCTGAAACTGCTTACCGCTCAAAGCCCTTCCGATATCCTGCAAGTATTGGTGTGGGACCTACATCTAATGGAATCAACGATTTTCGTATGATTTTATGCTTTTTCAGAACTGAGCGCTTAGGGGCTTTTCCTTATTTGATGGGTTTGCCTGATGATATGCGATTAGCGACTTGTCGCTAATCGCATATAAGAAACTGCCCCCGTTTTCTGATATGACCTCTCGTTTTGCCATTTTGTGCCAGCACGCATTACCATGGGCCAACAGTCTGCGCGCTCGACCGAGGGTCATCGTTGCTCCATGCCGATCAGAAATTGCTACTGTTTAAAGGTTATTTCTGATAAGCTCGACATTTATAAGACTTTGAAATTTTGGCATGAATTTTACAGAGTTCATGAAAACTTTGAGAGTGTTTAAGGATCCAATTCGGATCAGTTCATTTGAACACAAATTTTGGCATTTGAAAGATTGCCCCTATGTTTGTATCAGTAGTAATAAAATGACCCAATTTATCTTCTATTTATTTAAACATACCATTACCCCAACAAAGAAGAGGGGTGAATGAAAATCTAATCCACATAAGCATAGATGAAATTTCTTTATGGGGATTGCGAAATCGAAATCTTATCCACACAAGCACAAATGAAATTTACATATTGGGATTAAATTCAAAAGTCTAATGGGTGAGGAACAAGCCTCTATTACCCATGAAATAAGGATCTGACTTGTATATTTGGTATCTATCTTCTTGTTTCTCAAAACGAAATTTGTAATACCCATTTCCACAAAAGAGAATAATCCTCCCAACTCATGATCCTAGTTGTTAGAAACCCAATGTTTAATGTCTCATAGTTTTCCCAAATGCCAATAAACTTTCCCAATAATTCTTTTTTCGTAGAAAGAGCCATATTATATTTTTTTGGGTAGGAAAACCCTAGATCTAAAGAAGGAATGGTTTATGTTTTGTTAACTAATTTATTTGGGACACTCATTGTGCTTTGAGGAAGAGAGGCCAAAGAAACTTCAAGCAAGAAAAAGGCTAGTTATTTTCACACACTACAGTGGATATACGCTTCATCATGACATATATATACTCCCCTGCAACCATGAGGAATGAACGATGGGTTAAGCAATCGTAGATTTGACATCAAGGCAGAAGAAAAATTTTCTCACGTTCCATAAATAGGTGTTGCACAACTTTATATATAATGAGTCATCAACAAAGTGGGGAATCCTCCAAGGAACTAGATATGGTTGTACGAAGTCATCAAACAAAGGGCTAATATTTGCAGAAAGAATCAGGTGGCTAGGGAAACCTTAGCCACAAATGAGCCAAGAAGATCTCCATTAACTTGAATATTTTTTTCTCTCTTACAAATTTACCAGTAAAATAATCTTTATATTCTAAGGCAAATTTCATGTGTGCGTAAGAAAGTTTGTGTTATTTTCTTTGCACACACATTATTTCCACTCTACCATACTTTCTTGGTTCATTTTTTAGGCACTTTTCTTAGTTTTTAATCTTTCGTTTTATAAGACTAGAAAGCTTAAATACATATACACATGGGAGAATATAAATTTATCTTTTTAGTAAAATTATTAATATTACTTAAAAAAAATAATCCAACTTAAATTTATCTTACTTTCAAATTTAATAAATACAAAAAATATTAAAACAACTAAAATATAATAATTGTTATCTGAAAATATAAATTAAAATAAATATATATAGATTTATTTTATTATAACTAATAATAATAATATTCTCTCATATATAGATTTTAATATATATATTTTTAAATATCTACAAAGATGCACATATTGATAAATTCTTACACAAATATAATTTAGATTAAGATACTATAATTTGATAGTTGCAAATTCTTATTTTATTATTCTTTCCATAACTTTTCAATATAATTATTTCAAATTATTGTTATTTGTCATTCTATTTCTTGACTTCAAAGTTTGTCTAAGGCTTGTTGATTTGTTTAGTATTCCTTCTTAGCAAGAAAATGGTGTATCTTTTCTTATTTTTATTGAGATGATTTTTTTGTTTTGTTCATTGTTATTGTATTTTTGGTTTTCAAATATTTCTCAAAGAAATTCTCACCTAGTTTAGTTTTCTTATTCTCACCTAGTTTAGTTTTCTTTTACAGTAATAAATATTTTATGTTTGCTTAATTTTATTGAGATAATGCATAATTTATTTCGAATTTATTTTGGGTTATTTTATTATGGACTTTAAATTTACTAAAAAAATCCCTATATTATCTAAGTTTTTTTCCAATGTATCAAATATTTTATGTTTTCTTTGTTTTAAAGAAAGAATGCATAATTTCTTTGTCATTTTTTTTATTAAACCTTTACAATAAAATAATATAAATTTATCTTTTTAGTAAAATTATTAATATTACTTAAAAAAAATAATCCAACTTAAATTTATCTTACTTTCAAATTTAATAAATACAAAAATATTAAAACAACTAAAATATAATAATTGTTATCTGAAAATATAAATTAAAATAAATATATATAGATTTATTTTATTATAACTAATAATATTAATATTCTCTCATATATAGATTTTAATATATATATTTTTAAATATCTACAAAGATGCACATATTGATAAATTCTTACACAAATATAATTTAGATTAAGATACTATAATTTGATAGTTGCAAATTCTTATTTTATTATTCTTTCCATAACTTTTCAATATAATTATTTCAAATTATTGTTATTTGTCATTCTATTTCTTGACTTCAAAGTTTGTCTAAGGCTTGTTGATTTGTTTAGTATTCCTTCTTAGCAAGAAAATGGTGTATCTTTTCTTATTTTTATTGAGATGATTTTTTTTGTTTTGTTCATTGTTATTGCATTTTTGGTTTTCAAATATTTCTCAAAGAAATTCTCACTTAGTTAAATATTTTATGTTTGCTTAATTTTATTGAGATAATGCATAATTTATTTCTAATTTATTTTGGGTTATTTTATTATGGACTTTAAATTTACTAAAAAAATCCCTATATTATCTAAGTTTTTTTCCAATGTATCAAATATTTTATGTTTTCTTTGTTTTAAAGAAAGAATGCATAATTTCTTTGTCATTTTTTTTATTAAACCTTTAAAATAAAATAATCCAACTTAAATTTATGTTACCTTCCAATTTAGTAAAGATAAAAATTATTAAAACAAATAAAAATACAATAATTATTATTTTAAAATATAAATTAAAATAAATGTATGTAGAATTATTTTATTATAAAAATTTATAATTATCATTCTCATTTAAATAATATTATTATAAAATAATATTTTTTAAATTTCAATTCTATTTATTTATTATTTTGAACATCTACAAAGTATATAGAGGATATAGATCAATTCATATTAAAATAATACAATTTTATGATTGCAAATTCATGTTTCCTTCTTCTTTCCCTAACTTTTCTAAATTTTCATTTCAAGTTGTTATTGTTTTGTCATTCTATTTATAGACTCGCTAATTTGTTTAGTTTTCCTTCTAGGCGAGAAAATAATTTATTTTTCTTACTTTCATTGAGATAACTTTTTTTTGATTTGTTGGTAGTTGTTATATTTTTCATCTTCAAGGCTTTTTGGAAGATAGTCCCTATCTTAGTTAGTTTTATTTTAGAATATCAAATATTTTATGTTTACTTAATCTTATCTAGATAATGCATAGTTTCTTTTTAATTTCTTTTTGGTTATTTTATTTTGGACTTTAAAGTTGGTCAAAGAAATTCCCTGATTTATCCAAGTTTTTTTTTTATAACGTAGAAAATATTTGATGTTTCAGAGAAAATTTTAAGGGCGAATGTTCGCCCTTTGGCGAAATTAGGAGCTACAACCTTCCATTCGCCCATTTTCAAGAATAGGTTTTATTTAAGTGAATCAGTTCGCCGATTTTCAAGAATAGGTTTTATTTAAGTGAATCCTATGGGCCAAATACCATATTTATAAAAGAGGTATGGTAAATTAATAAAAATATAAATAAATGAGAAGTATGGTAAATAAATAAAACATTTTTTATATTTACTCCATAAGTCACCTTATGTACATGCAAGGGTGTAAAGAAATAAAAATATAAGTAAAGTGGAGGTATGGTAAATAAATAAAACCTCTTTTTATACTTACTCAAAAGGTATGGTAAATAAATAAAAATATAAATAAACTAGACGTATGGTAAATAAATAAAACCTATTCTTATATTTAGTCCATAACCCTCGTTCTATTTATGAAGGCTCAAGAAAGAGGTTTTATTTAAGTGAATCCTATGGGCCAAATACTATATTTGTAAAAGAGGTATGGTAAATTAATAAAAATTATAAATAAACGAGAGGTATGGTAAACAAATAAAACATTTTTTTATATTTACTCCATAAGTCACCTTATATTTACGAACACTCAAAAAATGCGTTATATTTAGGTGAAACCTATGGGCAAAATACTATGGGATAAATACCATGGACTAGATTGTTATTAATACCATGCAAAAAAACATTATTAACCCTAATATTAGTATTAATAAAAATAAAAATGGCACATGGTATTGACCCATGGTATTCACCAAAATGGCACATGGTATTGACCCATGGTATTCACCTGGAATGTAGCCTATTTAAATGGGGGAATTAAACCATCATAGATCCATCTTTACTCTCGATCTACTAACCCCCGAGAGGTATCAAAGATGACTTACAAAATAGAGAATAATGTGAAGGAACTAAAGTGATATGAATGAAGGGTTAGTCAACTAAGGAGGAATGACCACACCATTTGTATTGTGAATGAAAGAACCATAAAAAATGAGCAGGATCACTCACTTTAGTTGAGGTATAAAGGAGAGAAAGGATATTGATGTTCATTAAGTAGAAAGTGTAGTGATTTAAGAGAAATGAGCTTATAGGATACGGTAATGCTCCTTTACTAATTGTAAAACCTTCCTAACTCGCTCCTCTTTGGTAGATTTGTGGTCGTTTCTTGTTATGTTTTCTATGTGCAGAAGGAACCATGAAATTGAAATGAAAAAAATGAGAAATTAACCTAACTCCTTGTTGGGGAGGGCTTATGTCCAAGTCATGCATTCAGAATTGAGGAAGGAAGGGAACATGGTCCTCATGCAAAACCTAATTAGAAAATGATCCTAGATGACTTTTTACTCAAAAATGAAAGTCAAAGAATGCTTCTAAAAATAGTCCCATTGCATAGATCTTTTCAATCTGAATCTAATGCAATTTGAATGGGCTAAAATGGACATTTACATCGGATGAAGAAGTCATTGTAATAATAAGTTTGCCATTGTCCTTTGAAAAGGAGGCAAATTCTTATAAAAATGGGCTTAAGGCGTTATAAGGAATAATTGCATCGAAAGCGTTAAAAGAAGGACTTATACCAAAGGTAGAAGGACTCCCCCGAAAGCGATCTTCAACATATCGCAATGTAGGTAGGCCTTAGCGCGATATCAGGACCTAGGCGGAGCTAATTGTGATATGCGATGATTGGAATCGGTGATTGGCAATCAGAGGAGATAGCACTAAGGGCCATGCAACGTTCTACGTGCGATTGTGATGATCGGATCAACGGATCAGTGTTGGAATGCTCCATGGTATATGGAAAGAACCCTCGAGCTGTAGCGATAGCGATATGTGATGTGTGATATCAACTGTCGGATCAAAAAAAGAATGGACGGTCCTGATTTGATTGGTGATCGACAATCAGTGATCCCTGATACAAAGGGCCAATGCACATTGCGATATGCGACTTGTGATATGTCAATAGAAGGTGGACCCGATGGAAATTATAGACGCGATTTCATAAATTTTGAAATCCATATTTACGAGATTTCTGTGTATTTCCCGTGTATTGTGTTTTTTGGCCATACACCTGGGCGATTGCGATTTGCAATGACAAGACATACCCATTTATCAATGCGATTGAATGCATTATGAGTTTCAGTTAAATGCTGCAATTATGTGTTTTTGCCAGTTTTCCCTATGTATTGCCTTACATGTTCGAACACGAGTTTCTATAGAAGGAAGGCCAATGGTTGGGTCTCCTATGCCCACCAGTTCATTTCAATGGGAAACTGATTCTTTTGTGGGAACGTGTGGTTTTCCATAATGGAGGACACAGAGAGCTCAATTGACAAGGCAGATGAAGGTTGTCGAGATTCGCTGGGAGGTCGAGTGAACAGTTGATAACATAGAGCCGAGAGCCAAAGCGTAGAACCAAAGGCGAGTGCAGAGGCATAGCCACCAGAGATTGGAGCCAAAGCTGCAAAGCCAGAGAGCTCAAATGGACTTTTAAATCTCCATGAAGCTGTAATGAGGTTCAGAACAACAAAGAGGTTGAAATGATCAAGCTATTTCTAGTGACTGTTGTACTGAAGACAGAAGAAGGATTCCAGAGACAATACAAAATTTTGAGGGAGTCAGAGAGGCTAGAAGCTCAAGAAGCTCAAAGCATTGACTAAAGGAGTCAAGTCCAGAGAAGCCTAGATCTATCTGTAGCTAAGGGACGGCCAGCGGGATGAGATGGTATTCTAAACCCATAGGTTCAGTAAACCAATGGAGTTGAGCATGGAGCTTGTAAAAGAATTTAATCCATAATCTCGAAGAGCCTAGTCGAGTTTATTAGAGCTCAAGGAGACTTAGCCCAAGATATCAGGGTGAACTCCATATTACATTGTTGTCTCATGTGTTTTTTTATTTGCCACTTTTATTTACTGTTATCTGAGTTTTATTTCAGCATAAGCAAGTGAACTCAAAACACATAAATAATTAAGGACAAACACAAGAATACACCTATTTCAAGTTATTTGTTTTGAAAATTATCAATCATAAGTGTAGATCTTGGGGACATATAAGCTTGGAAGTGGGAGAGGTTCTTGTAAGCATGAAAGGAAGCCTTTAGTGCCCCATTTCATATCAGGTGGTACCAGAGCTGGTCATATCAAAGGTGGTTATATGAAACCATCAGGTTGATTAACCCCACGTTCAAAGAAGCTTATATCAAAACTCGTTATACTAGAGATGATGGTATCATGATGCAGGTGGTATCAGGGGTGGATGCTTGATTCACAGAGAAATCTATTTTCCTGTTCAACTTCAAAGGTGTTCAAATAGTAGCAAGGATTTTGTTGTTTGGTTGTTTGTAAACTAACTGTTGTTTGAGTTTACAAAGGGTTAGGGAAAGCTACTGATAGCTAAGTCCAGGAGAGGACAAGAAGGAAGAAGGGTTGAAGGCATTCTTCTTATCCCAAAGGACCTCAAAGAAATCCTTGAAGCGCAAAAGGTTTGTTCCAAAAGGTTGCTTGAGTAAGCTCTTTGTTAATCTTGTTTGAAGTTCTTTTGTTCATTTTAATAATGACAACTTCTACAAGTGAGTCCTCAAATTATTCCTTCATCACAAGCTTCTTTAATGAATACATGAAGCAAAACTTGTTCATCATGATGAATATGGTGAGAGAAATGAGTGTTGGACTTCGAGAGTAGTTGAATTCCATGAAGGAAGAGAAGAAGTTTCATTCTGACAAATTGTAGGAAGTGGAAGGACAACTTCATATTACAAATATGAACCTGGAAAGGGTGCATGAGTTGGAGACACATCTCCTTGTTACCAAAGAAGCCTTAATCAAGTATTATCTTGAATAAGAGGTAAATAATTATAGTTTGGCTTCAATTTTTTCTGAGAATGCTTATATTGGTTCTTCTGTAAAACATACCAGAGGCATAGGTTCCAAGTTAATGTCCAATATGGGCTATGAAGAAAAAAGGTTGGGAAAACATGCACAAGGTATTGCTGAGCCAATAATGGTTGAGGAATGGCCTAAGTATTTGGGTCTTGGCTATGGACAAGCTTACGGAGAAAGTTCCACAGCTGCCATGAAGACAATTGAAATAGTTCCAAGAAGGAGTTACAATTTAGGTCTTCTACCTCAAGTGTGTAAAGATTGTATTCATGGGGAATGCAATAGCTTGAAACATCACCTTCAGAAATAAGGTGTATATCAGCATTCACTTGAACCAGAGAGTTGTGGAAACTCTGAAACCATTAGAGAGGATTATCGTGTTCCAGAGGGAGCTACTTCTTCATTCAATTCACCTCCTCATGAAGGCAATAGAGGTGAAGAGAAAGGTATGAATCTAGTTCTAACCATATTGATTTTGATTATGTTCAGCATGGTAAATTTCCATATAAGTGTGGGAAAAGAATTGCATGTTCCTTTTGTGGTTTGAATAACCATAATGTTTCTAGATGTTGGAAGAGAATGGCTTCATATAGGAAACTTTTGAAGGAAAGGAAGCAAGAAGCCAAAGGTCCATTGGACTAGGAAAGTCTTGCTATCAACATGATGCACATGTGTTGCACTTGCTGCCATAAGCAAGGACACATTGCTGAAACGTGTTGGACTTTGAATCCAACAATGCTTCCACGAAACTTGAAGAAGGTGGAAAGAGAAAATGGTAGGAATAGAAAGAGAGATTCCATGGTTGATGTGTTTCAGGATGATTCACATGTTGATCTTGATGTGCAGACAAAGGAAGAACCTTTGAAATGGATTGGTAAGAAATGGTTAGAGTTCTTATCCAATTAAGGTTGCATGTATTTTGAAAATGCATCAAATCAATAGAATGCATTTCTTTGTTAAAAAGATCCAAGTTGCAGGTTTTTACCAAGACGTTGAATGGAAAAGGCTGAGTAGGAGACTCAGTTTATTGCTACAACATTATATTCATTTCAGCTTCGAAAGAGTGTGCTTAAGTGAAAGTTGAAGGATGAAATGCATGCATAAACATGATATGCATGAACACAGGGATGTTGATGATTTCCTTGCATTTGAACATGTATGTGTAATTAAATTTAAGGGTTGATTGCTTTTCTTTTAAACATGCATGTAATGCAATATTGACTTGAGAAAAGTTGATTTGGACTTCAAGATGGAGATGATGATGAAGTGTTTCATATTTGAAAAAGAATTCTAAAGTTTCTTTTTCTACATGCTTGACTTGAAGGGTCAATTGTTTTAAAGGCATGTTTTATTGGCTTCTTATCTAGTCAATCATTTGTATGCATATGTAAATACATGGAGGTAATTCACAAGATGTGAAATCTGTTTCTTTTGTTGAAGCAGGAGTTTAGGCCATCTAGTTGTTCTCTGTAACCCTGTTGTTGTTAACAGTTGTTCTTGACAGTATGTCAAACAGGTACAAATGAAAATTTTGTGAAGAAGATGTAACTTCACATTGGTTTGAGCCACCTTGGATCAATGATCAAGGTAGAGAATTTCAAACTACCTTCTGTGACCTTCTCAGCAGGAATTCTGCAGGAAGTCAAGGAGGAAGATAGTTCTTCCCTAGAGGACAAGCACATCCAGGAAGGGAGTATTCAAAGGTTTTGGTTCAGAGGCACTAGCCATGCAGGGAAGTGTATGAAGGCTGAAAGAAGAGGGTGATGTACTCTCATCTACTGTTCAGATCAATATATTAGACTTTTGGATACCAAAAGATTTTTAGTGGGAAGGCGTGATCAGAAAATGATTGTAGATGAATTTTTACTCAATAATGAAAGTCAAAGTATGCTTATGAAAATAGTCCCATTGCATAGATTTTTTCAATGTGAATCTAATGCAATTTGAATGGGCTAAAATGTACTTCGGATGAAGAAGTTATTGTAATAAGAAGTTTTCCATTGTCCTTTGAAAAGGAGGAAAGTTCTTATAAAAATGGGCTTAAGGCATTATATGGAAAAATCATATCGGAAGGGTTAAAAGGAGGACTTAGACCAAAGGAGGAAGGACTCCTCGATAGCGATCTCTAACATATCACATCAGAGGTAGGCCTTAGCACGATATCGAGACCCAACCGATTGTGATATGCGATGATCGGCGTCGGCGATCGGCAATAAGAGGAGATAGTGCGAAGGGCCATGTGACTTGCAACTTGCAATTGTGACGATAGGATTGATGGATCAGTGTCGGCTTGTTCTATAGTATATGGAAAGAACCCCCAGGCTGTAGTGATAGCGATATGCAATGTGTGATATCAACCATTAGATCGGAAAAAGAATGGACTGTCCTGATTTAATCGGCAATCAGTGATCAGCGATCCCCGATACAAAAGGCCAATGTACATTGCGATATGTGACTTGCAATATGCTGATAAAAGGCAGACCTGATAGGAATTATGCACACGATTTCATAACTTTTGAAATTCGGATTTACGGGATTTCTGTGTATTTCCCATGTATTAGGTTTTTTGGCCATACACCTGTGCGATTGTGATTTGTGATGACAGGATGGACCTGATAAGTTTATTAATGTGATTGAATGCATTTTGAGTTTCGGTTAAACACTCCAAAGCTGTGTTTTTTCTAGTTTTCTCTATGTATTATGTTACATGTTCGAACACAGGATTTCTATAGGAGGAAGGCTGACGGTTGGGTTTCTTATACCTGTTGGTTCATTGTAATGAGAAACTGATTCTTTTGTGGAAATGGGTGGTTTTCCATAATGGAGGATTGTAACCGATGTGTTACAAATAGACAGAGATCTGAATTGAGAGGGCAGTTGAAGGTTGTCGAGATTCGCTTGGAGGTCGAGTGAACCACTGATAACACAGAGTCGAGAGCCAAAGCCAAAGCTGAGAGCCAAGAGCTAGAGCCCAGACCCAGAGCCGAGTGTAGAGGCATAGCCACTAGAGATTGGAGGCAAAGCTACAAAGCCAGATAGCTCAAATGGACTTCTAAAGAGCCATGAAGCGGCAAAGAAGTTCAGAACAACAAAGAGGTCAAAATGATTAAGTTATTGTTGGTGACTGTTGTACTGAATATAGAACAAATATTCCAAAGACAATACAGAATTTTGAGGGATTCAGAGAGGCCAAAAGCTCAAGAAGCTCAGAGCACTAACTGAAGGAGTCAAGTCCAGAGAAGCCTAGATCTGTCTACAACTAAAGGACAACCAGCAGGACAAGATGGTATTCTAAACCTATAGGTTTAGTTGTAAACCAATGGAGTTGAGCGTGGAGCCTGTAAAAGAATTTAAGCCATAATCCCAAAGAGCCTAGTCGAGTTGATTACAACTCAAGGAGACGTAGCCCAAGATATCAGGGTGAACTCCATATTATATTGTTGTCTCATGTGTTTGCTTATTTTCTGCTTTTATTTATTGTTATTTGAGTTTTATTTCAACATAAGAAAATGAACTCAAAACACATAAAAGTTAAGGACAAACACAAGAATACACCTATTTCAAGTTATTTATTCTGCAAGTTGTCAATCATAAGATTTGGAGCGGGAGAGGTTCTTGCAAGCACGACAAGAAGCTTTTAGTGCCCCATTTCAGATCAAGACTGCATGTGGAATAACTTTCTAATTCCATGGTCTAATCATCCTATTTAAGGTAATTTAGAGTAATAATTATATTATATTGGTATTTTTTATATTTATGAAATTTTAGGTATTTTCTATATTTATGTAATTTGAAGGTGAGATAAAATTAAGTTGTATTAAAATTAAAATTTATTCATTTATTGTTTAACATGTTAAGGTTTCAAATTCATCTACATGTTGTGGTATAGGTATATCTTTTCACTTTTTATGAATTTGTAGAAATGAAGAGAAAGTAGAATATGAAGTTATTCAATGAGAGGTGTAAAATATCACCTATTTTGTAATTCCTTAGGTAATATGTCGCACTATTTGAAATATATTATCAAATATATATAGTCTCAATAAATATTTTTCAGTTATAAACTCATAAAAAAATATAATTATAATTAGGATTTACATTTCTTAAACCTCATATTTGAAAAGGTCTAAAATTTTAAATTTTAAAAGAGAGGTAAACATCTATAAACAAAAATAAAAATTGTATGTAACACAATAATACTTATGGTATATATCAAACAAATGGAATAGAAAAAAAAATGCGATACACCACTTTTTCAAATATTTATAGATGGTGCGAATATATATTCCAAAATGAATAAAAGTGAACCCTTAAAAAAAGCCAAAAATCATCTCTCTTACAAATATAAATGTACACAATCTCAATATTATGTTCCAAATTTAATGTGTGTGGAAGCAAATTTGTGTTCCTTTCTCTGCACAAGCATTCCCTCTACACACTTATTCTCTCTCACTTCCCTACTTTACATTTTAGACACTTTTCTTTGTTTTTATTTCTTATTTTTGTGAGACTAGAAAACATGAATACATATATATACATAGAAATATAAATTTAATATTTTAATAAAAATATTATTATTATAGAAAAAATAATCCAACTTAAATTTTTCTCACCTTCAAATTATATATATATATATATATATATATATATATATATATATATATATATATCTTGTATCCCATAAGAACCCAATAACTCACTTAACACGTAGCTACCATTAAACCTATGGGGTCTATGTATTGTCCTCCTCTCCATAAACCATGTCAATCTATTAGTTTTCTTAAGTTTCACATTACTTCGATCACCAATTGAGTTGAACCCTAGGACAAAATATATCTATCTATCTATCTATCTATCTATCTTGTTTCCCATAAGAACCCAATAACTCACTTAACATGTAGCTACCATTAAAACTATGGGGTCTATGGATTGTCCTCCTCTCCATAAACCAAGTCAATCTGTTAGTTTTCTTAAGTTTCACATTACTTCGATCACCAATTGGGTTGACCCCTATGACAAAATATGATAACTGTTACTTAAAAATATAAATTAAAATAAAGGTATGTATATTTATTTTATTATAAAAAAATTATAAATATTACTCTCGTAGATATAATATTATTATAAATTAATACTTTTTTATTTTCAATGTATTTATTTTACCGTTTTTATTTTTATTTAAACATGTACAAAGTTTCACATCTATTGAGGATATAGATAGCTTTTAGAAGATATATAATGGATATGAAGATAATATAAAAATCATTATGTAATAAAAAAAACATCCATATGGGTAAGAATGATATTGTTACTCATAAGATCATTGTAAAAATTTAAAGATATAATTAATAATTAATATTGTATATAAGTGACTAAGATATACCTATTATGAAAATAGAGAAAAAAAAAATAGAATTTAAAAATCAATAGTAAAATTTATCAATCCATTCCATTTTTGTTATGTAGCAACTTGTATTACGATATTATAGGTGACACTAATATTATCATAACACGGTTTTCTTTTTTACCAATAAAAAGTATAACACCATGTTATGCAATACTTAGTGTATACATATGTTTTTACTTATATACATTTTTAAAGTAGAAAAAGGATACAAATTCAAGTTGCATGCCTAATGAATTTTCATGTCAGTTTATAAAGCTTCTTCTTCTTCTTGCTTTGTGTTTAAACATATAATATTGATTAACATTAAAAATGGAATTCATTAGTTTTTAATTTATTCTAAGTTTTTCAAAGACTTTTACCTGTTGTGGTCTATGTAAATGTGTGTCCTTTCAAATTTTATGAATGGGTACATATGAAGACAAAATAGACTGTAAATTTGTTGCATGGAAAAAGTACAATATTAACTAGTTTGCAATTAATTAGGTAAGATGTTATTCGGTTTGCAATACCTTATCAAATATTTTCCTTCACAATACAGTGGTATGTAATTCTGGCTTATATTGTAGCTAATTGAATATATATAGCCTAGGACCATATTTTTTAGTTATATCCTTACAAAAAAATATAGTTATAATTAGAGTTTACATTTTTAAAAAGAACCATAGAGCTTTACTGGGGAGAAATACCATACCACGTGCATTCATATTGGGGAATATATATTGAGAAAAAAAAATGACATAATATATTGAGCATATAATAGGGCGCAAATGGTTTTTATATTGGCAAGTATAAAACAATGGAGCTCAAAGTTAATGAAAAAATATAAAGTACTATAAAAATGTTAATGAAAAGATGGGTACCTACAATATCTAGTGAAAGTAGGGTTTGTTAAATTGGGAAGGTGTATTTTGTTCATATTAGTAGGTGGTTAAATAATGTCATTTTTTGAATTATTTTCCAATATGCATTCAAATTAAGGGTATTGTTTAGTATGCTATGAATGCACATGATACATCAGAGGTTCATTGAGTGAAGCCCCATGAAAAGATCCCAAATTTCAAATTTGAAAAGAGAATTTAACATCTATAGACACATAAATAACTTATGTATAGGAGTGAAGCCCCCATGGAAAGATCCCAAATTTCAAATTTGAAAAGAGAATTGAACATCTATAGACACATAAATAACTTGTATATAGTGCAAAAATACCTACAGTCCATCATAGAAAATCAAAAAATAAAACAATGTGACACACTAATTTTTCAAATGTTTATAGATGGCGTGAATATATATTGCAAAATGACTTTAGTTGAAGCCTTTAAAATAAAATAAAAATAATTTATGTTTTACTAATTTACCAATGAAACAATCTATATATTCTGAACTAAATTTCATGTTTGTAGAAAAATGTTTTTGTTCCTTGCTCTACACATGCATTCCCTTTGCACACCTACTCTCCTATACATATCCCCTCTTCCACACTCCTTTATTCCACATGAATTCCCTACTCCACACACCTCTGGTTATACACAAGAACTTCTCCCATACTTATCCCTTGTCACTTCTCACACGTTCTCCCACTCATTACTATTGATTGTCTGCATCCCCCTTGTATAGCATTCAAAGTATAAAAATACAATTTCATGGATGACGTATCTTCTATGCAAAGGATCATTCTCTAAAGCCAAAAGAAGAAGCAACTTTATTAACTGACATGAAAATAAAAGAGAATCAAAGGTGTTTTAATCTAAATGGAAATAGATGTCTTCCTTCACGAACCATAGCAGAGGGTTGAGACAAGTGCATAACTTGTGCTTTAAAAATTTATCTATTGTGATTTTAATTTTCCCTCTCTTACTACTTAGATGCTTTCTTTAGTCTCTATTCCTTCTTTTAGTTGGAGTGGAAAGATAGAATAAATATGCTTACACAGAAATATAACTTCATTTTTAAATAAAAATATTATTTTTTTGTTGAAAACAAATAATGTAACTTAATTCTATCTTACTTCAAATTTAATAAATCTAAAAAATTATTAAAACAAATAAAAATATAATAATTATTACTTGAAAATATAAATTTAAATAAATGTATATAGATTTATCTTATTATAAAAAATTATAATTATCATATATAATATTATTACACTTATATTTCTAATTTAGAATTCTATTGATTTTAATTTATTTATTTTTAATATTTTTAACATTACACATTTTCAAAGAATATAGATAAATTCATATATATATATAGATAAATAATATTTATGAAGGAACCATCCATATATGTAAAATTAAAGAATAAAATTAAGACTCATAAGATGCATTATTCCCATAATTCTCAAGTAACCACGGTAACAAGTAAAATTTCAAGGACATAATTGATATTGTATACCAGTGGCAATAATATATGTGTCATCAAAATCAGGTCCTTTTTTTTAATTACTATTTAGATATCACACCTGAAATTAAAACTTATCAATCGTTTGAATTTTGTTGTAATACAGCTCCGTTCACAATGTTTTTTTGTCTAAACCGTTTATAGACATGGCTTCACCTTAGTAATCTTACCATTGTAGACTTTTACGCAGGTTAGGATAATTTACATCTTTTGTATTCAGCAATTATATTTGGTAAATACTTCTCACAATGTATTATGTCTGATAATCTCCCTTGCTATTGCTTTATGGTTCATGCCCATTGTATAGAATGATAAAAACTGCTATTATGTGGCTCCTATTATGCCACCCATCATTTGGCTGCCCATCCTATGGTTGATGTACTAATATTTTGTTCCCCTCACACTATTCCTCTACCATCATGGTGTGATGTGAGAATATACACCTATGTCTGAAGCACGGTAATACATAGTGTTTATTTTAACTTTCTATTAATTGTATGAGTTGGGCCTTACCTTGTTTTGCATACGACACCTTTGATATTTATATATGAATATGGGTTACATATGTGGCCCTAAACCAACCTTAGGATTGACATACTGCGGCTCTTAATCTCTTAGCGCGCTAGCATGTAGGGGCATTTGTTCTTCCCCTTGGTTTATGCACACCTAATAAGATGTTAATATTTAGAATCTTACATATACCTTGAGTTAGGTTTCGTTTTGTAGAACATATGATAATGTGGCACATAACTATCCCCCATGCGAATATCACATCCCCTGTTATGCTTCCACCAGTTTTTGGTCAGATTGGCATTGTACCCATCCAACGGGGAATGTAGGTTCTCCTAAATTTTAACCCTAATGCCTAGGTGCTCGTGAGTTTCATTTGGGATATTTTTTTCTTTCATTTAACCTCCCTAGTGTCAGGGTCCTATAACACTGCCATGAGATAACTCTAGGATACTAGCAACTAGTAGATATCAGGGTGTAGTGGCCTTCAGCACGACATCTTCATGCCCCTACTTGTCATGGGTAAGTTATTTAAAGTGGATTTGTTGTTTGTTACTCCTAGTCTCATTTTAACTAAGTTAATTCAGAGTATTTCTCTTCATTTTTGTTAAGTGTTTCCACCGTGCCAGGTGTGCCAGTATTTCGAGCTCTGGCCGAACGTCCTGTTGCAATTTCAGAATTGCTCCTACACGTAAATTTTATTTTGTTCTGACCCGTTGTGTTTATAGAACTTCTGCTAGAAATTTATAGAGCTACATGATTCAAGTTCAAACTTTTGTTTTGTTATTTCCACACTGAATTTTTTGAGTCTCACGTACTTTCCCTTTTCTTTTCCCTAGATTCACAGGTTTTTAATTATTTATTTGGGAAAGGAAAAACTCACTCAACAGGGAGACAGGTATGCCTGGTCCATCCTGCATAACATAAGTAACCCAACATATGTTGAGTCGGCTACTATTGATATCAAAATTTTAATATTGTTCACAGAGAAATAGGGATCTAGACATCACCCACTCCCGCCCATAACGAGGTAAACCGTTTGGCTTACCTTTACTTTTTTCCTCTCCTCTCCTATATTTTTAAGTTTTTTTTTTTTTCCTATAGGGTTTTGATTCGTTTAGTTAGATTAGGTGATCTTGAAAATCTACTTAATCCAGAGTTCTTATGTTTTTTGTTTAGTTAGATTAGGTGATCTTGAAAATCTACTTAATCCAGAGTTCTTATGTTCATGGTAGAGGGATAACATATCAATTCCACTCCTCTAAAAAAAATTTGATCCTCGCTTGCATCTAGGTTGGTCCACTGTATACCTTCATTCCTTCGAGTTATCACCATTTTGCAAGGAACATTCCATTTCTCCCTCCTGTATTCTTGTTAAATTTTCTGGCTAATATGATTTTTAGCCACGAACTTTGGGATAATTACCACATGGTACCTATTTTTTTTGTGTTTGCTTCTTGGCTATAATTTTATATTTAAATTTGTAATAGAGATTTATGTACCTCCCGGTCGGGACTGAATACAACCCGGGACTTGTCTATTTGTTCTTAGCAATCTAGGTTCCGAATTTCCTTCTCTGGAGCAATTTATTCCACATATATATATGTCTTACCACTTCTTTGTTTATTATTTTAATTATTTTGGGATGCGGCATGAAATATTTAACTATGTTACTACGTTCCTATTCTCCATTTTCTCTTAAATTTTCATAAAATGAGTATGTAAGTCTTATGGTGCAATTATATACCAACCCTCATTCCCCAAATTCAGGTGAAATAATTATTTTGTTTTAGATGCAATCTGGCAAGCGTGTAATACCCTTTCCGGGGTTTAATCTCTGTGTCGATTTTTTTTTAAAACGTTTGTCTACTTACAATTATATTTACACATGCAATATAATTTTTTGCACTAGTATTTTATAATTTCCTTGAGAAGCGTTAAATCTTATGGTCGTAAGCATTGAATTTAAAATTTGTGTGACCCTTTGGCCAAAATCCCTTTTAAGTTACCATAATTTAAATTACCAAACACTTTATTCCTTTTGACATTTGGTTACTGAAAAAGGTTGTATTTTTCTTCATCTTTCAGCAATGTCTTGAGGGTTACTGTTGACCCTTAGAATTTATTTTGTCCTTTACCGTAATTTTGGTAATCACTGTTTGTACATCTACAAAATAGAAAAACAATGCTTCCCAAATTCATAAGTTAAATCAGAAAGTGAAACAGATGTATCGAGGGTCAAATCTACCATGAGTTCGATAGGACTTACACACACACGTAAAGAGTACTCCCATAGATGAAAGCTTTACTTTTCCAAAATCCTTTAATTTATATTCCTGCCAGAGTAAGAACAGAGTTTCCTTTATATTAAAATTAAATGAATAACAGTCTTTTCCTGTACCGTTCACATATAAATATTTAAAAATTCATTGTAATGCATTTTCCTGACAGAAAAATCTATTTGTAGCCACTCCTAAATAGGAACAATCGGGACTTTATATTTTTCCTTCGACCTTGAACTGAATCCTCCAGTTCCCCTGAGCTGAGATGTGTTTGCTAGGGATGCAACCTTTGATCCCTTCATAATTTATTTTATACATTTTATTCCCTAGCATATTTTTAGTTAGCGGCATTTTGCTTTGGTGGGTCTGCTAACCATTTGCCAAGGATATTTTTTTTTTCTTTAAAGTCTGCTTGTTGCGCTTTATTCCACCTTTATTTAGCATCTTTCTCCAACTCATTGGTTTAATGGATGTTTTGCTCTTATCTCCTTAAATCTTATTTATTACCTCATAGGGATTTCTTCTTTAGGAATTCTTATTATAGAAGATTTATCTCAATCTCATCCATAAATAAGATTTTCCATTTTTTTTGCAAACATTTCTTAACTCTAGTGTCTAAATCCCAAGTATTTCCAATCTTTTCATTTATTGATCAAGATTTATTTATTACGTCATAATAATTGTACTATATACATTGCATTTCAACCAAACATGCCTTTCCGTCATCGAATCTAATAATTTCTTTTACATATAGTAAAACATCAACATAACAAAATCAGAGGGGTATTACATTTGTTATGTAGTAATTTCTATTGAAGTAGGACATGTGACGTTCTGAATACTATCATAACAAAATTCTCATATTTACTAATATAGAATACAACATGTTATACAATACTTATAAATATACATTTGATTTTACTTGCATCTATTTTCAAAGTGAAGAAAGGATAAGAAAATGAATTCACATTCAGAATCAATCTTCATGGAAATTAGTAAAGATTTTTTTTTTTTTGCTTTTTGTTTAAGCATATAGTATTTGTGATCAACATTAAAAATGAAATTCACATTTCTTTTACTACTAAATTTAAGTTTGTCAAAGTCATCTACATTTTCTAGCATAAGAATGTATTAATCCCTTCAACTTTTATCAATTCATAGAAATGAAGACAACGTAGACTATGAAGTTGTCCAATGGGAAAAGAAAAATATTACTTAGTTTATAACTACTTAGATAAGATGTCACACTGTTTACAATATATTATCAAATCTTTAGCTTCATGACAGAGACATGTAATTTTGGCTAGTATTGTAACCAATGCAATTTATATAGCTCAAACATATATCTTTTAATTATATCCCCACAGGAAAATATAGTTATAATCAAGGCTTACATTTGTTGAACTTCATATTTGAAAATATTCCAAGCTTCAAATTTGAAAATAAAACTAAACATTTATAAACACACCTACAACTTATATATATTGTAATAATGCCTATAGTGCATAGTAACAATCAAAATAGAAAACAAGGTGGTATAGTAGTTTTTCAAATGTTTATAGATGGAATGAATATATTTTTCAAAATGACTTGGGTTCAATCCTTTAAATAAAATAAAAACTATCTCTCTATTACAAATTTACAAGTGAAATAATCTATATGTTCTAAGCCAAACTCCATATGTGAAAAAGAATGAGTGTGTTCCTTTCATTGCGCACACATTAACTCTAACACTTATTCTCTCGCAAATGCCCCCTCTTTCACCCATCCTTTATTATGCACACATTCCCAACTTCATCCACCTCATGTTCTGCACAACTACTTATTCTGCGAGACAAATGCATAGCTCATTCTTTGTCGAAGGGCCATAATCATGATCAAAATTTATTCAAGACTATAATAATTATCTATGTGTGAGAGCACTATGAACCTAAAGATGAGGAGACTATATTTTTAATATTTTATTCATTAAACAATGTGGTTATCTATAGAAAATTACGAGCTAGATTTAAGTGACAAAAATGTTTTCAAAATTCGAGTTCTATGAAATTTGATTATATCTACCCTTGTAAAGTTATAAGTGGACAAAATTGGCAATCAACATAATGACACATGATTTATATTTTAGCATATTTAAATTTAAGTGTGGTGGTTTAATAGTATACACAAATTAAAGCCCCAAATTTATTTTCAAAGTAATTATGCTCTTTTCTTCCATTTTAATTTCACCAAGTAATTAGATATATCTACCCTTGTAAAGTTATAAGTGGACAAAATTGGCAATCAACATAATGACACATGATTTATATTTTAGCATATTTAAATTTAAGTGTGGTGGTTTAATAGTATACACAAATTAAAGCCCCAAATTTATTTTCAAAGTAATTATGCTCTTTTCTTCCATTTTAATTTCACCAAGTAATTAGAAATAATGCAATATGAATAAGTGTCATATGAAATGACATATGTTTTTTTTTTAGCATGTGGTAATGATAAGCCATGATATTGGCTCATAGTTTTGTAACAAATCTTCTTGATAAAAAAAAATCTCCATATTTAAGTATGTTGTTACATATTTCTTTTAAAATGTGCATATATTTAACTTATTATTATTTAAATATATATATATATATATATAGATATAGATATAGATATATAATTTAATTGATTCAGGACTTGAGAACCAAAATTTATTAGACAATAGTTATACCACTATAAATAATTCAAAATAGATTTATATATATAAATAATTCCAATCCTTAAATTTGTTGTGTATATTCACACGTGCTAAATTTCCTAAACTAATTTAAAAAGGAGTTGTTTAACGAGGTGGAGGAACTACCCAGATGGCCAAAAGTGGCCAGAAACCACGTAAAAAGATTTCGAAAAATCTTAAAGAGCCAGTGTTTGAATCGTATTTTTGATGGTGGAAAACGATTCAACATCATCAAAAACATTTAGGACACCTAAAATTTTGAAGTTTAACAACTATAACTTGGATTTACAAAAATCGTTGCCGGATTTTCTCCAAATATAACCGGAATTTCCATAACTTTCTTGGACAACTCCTCCGCCTTGTTAGACTAAGCGATTTAAAAATTAAAAATAAAAACTATATGCTTGGTAACCATTTATATTATTATATGAAATTAATAATTATGAAACTATAAAACTCACTTTAAAAGTAATAAAACTATAAAATTCCCTTACAAAATAATAATAAAACTATAAAATAATTATTATAAAAAATTAAATCATTAATATATTATATAATGGTTAATTCATAATATTAACACATAAAAGTTGCTTTTCCTCTAATATCACTACCGCATTTAATATATTATGTTGTCGCTTTTTTGTGCTATATGCTCGTCACATTAACTGGTATTATAAATCTTCTCCAATAAATATTTTCGTATGGTTATGTCACATTCACATTTGTAATATGATAAGCATTCATATTATTGTTACATTAGGCATGACTATGTGGAAACATATATTAATAGTAATAATTCTTATATAATATTTATTATTAATAAAAAATAAATTTTTAATTATTATTTTAAATTTTTATGTTTTTAAAATTATTTGATAGTGTTTTATAATAGATTTATTATATATTTTTAATACATAAATAAATTTAACATTTTTCAAAACTTTTAAGATATTCCATTTTTTAAAATTAAACAAGTTAAATAAAAAGTTTTTAAAAATCCATATTTAATTTTGAATAAAATAAACTTTAATTTATTAATTAGAATATAAGTAATACAACTTATATGATGTATATGGCTTTGATATGAGAAATGTAACTTACCATTGTATAATTTCCTATATCGGAAAACTTAACTTTAAACGTAGGGTATGTTTTTATTATTTTTATAAATGGATTTGCATTATAATAAAGGTTGATCTAATTACCTTCCAAATTTTTATTGTATTCATATAATATTTATCTATCTTTATTTGTATTTAAGAATGGTTGTTGAAATAATTTGCTTGAATTTACTGAGGGTTCATTTACTGAATTTATATTACTTCTTTATCACCGTAAAATGGATTTTAATAAGGTTTTAATGGTTTTGTTTATGTGCAAATATATAATGATTGAATTTGTTAGATTATTTTCCGTTCACGTTAGTGGTAACGAATAAGGTTTTAACTGCATCATTATATGTTAAGGTTTTAAGTATATTATTATACAAATTTTTATGGCTTTCAATTTAAGAAAATTTAAAATAATATTGGTGAATTTCTTTACCAGAGAAATAGTGATTTTATTAATGTCCATTCTCCAAATTCTTTCTTGTTGGATTGATTTTTGAAAAGCTTTTATGGCTCCCAAAAATTATTTTATGTTTCTATTTGCACTAATATACTATGTTTTAATAGGGTCAATAAACATGTTAGGAATTAAATATGTTTTAATAGGGTGAATAAACATGTTAGGAATTAAATATGGAGTTTAATTTATTAGCCACTAGATTTCTTACTCATTCATTTTTCAATAATAGAGGTAAGTATTCACTAGTTGCATTCACACAAGTTACAAGCAATTTCTTATATGATCGCACCCAACTCACACCAATGCCAGTATCACTAATCTACTCAATCCATATAACCATGGATTCTACCATTTAATATATTCAAAGTCAAACAATATAAAATATCTATATCTTTCTCTCCATTGTTAAAAGGAGATTTTCTTTCAGACTTAGCAATATTAACAACTATTTCGTCCTCTAAACTAGGAAATATGAAAGTATTCCAAAAGGAAATTTTAAACCAAAACACAGTCCTAAAAAAAAAAAATGTCTTTCACAGTCACTACAAAATGATTTGGTATCATTTATTTCTAACTAACTATGCAATTGCTATAGAATTATTTGGTAGAGCTATCCACTACAGAATGATTTCACATCGCACTATCAAATTCTTGTACTGTGATTTCACGGAAGATGAAACGAATCATCACTTTTCCCAATCCAACTATCAACATCCCATACTTGCTCCTCAACATAATATACGATCTACCTGCCTTCCTTCATTGTAGGTTGCAATGCTAACTTGAATTCAACAGTCAGGAAACCAATCCAAAAGTGTTTGACTGTATTAAAAGAAAGGTACTCTATTTCACTACAACAACACTCAAATCGCTATAAAAACCATGCATTCATCGCGCCAAAACATAGTGAAAATTACTCCATGGGGTTTTGGAACCATTAAAATAAGAATGCCAAGGATACATGAATAAATCACACAACAATTAAGGCCACAATGTACCAAATCTTAATTTAAATCAATTTAACAAGTCACAAGCTTTCAAAAAATGACCAATATCAACACACATCAATAACACTGCAAATAAGAATGGTTCAAAATAAGAGATTGATTCACTCTAACCACATAGTTTCAATTCATTTAACAATCACACAACTTACAATCCAATTATTGTTCATTATGCCATTCACAAAAAACTACCTTTCAGTTCACACAGATTGGAAAGTACAAGCATCTACAAAACTTTAGAACTGTAGTTACACAGAGAAACAACGAGCAGAGAAAATTTTAAAGACGGAAATTTATCTTAAACTTTAGAAACCTCAACAAATATTGGTAGTGTCTAATATGAAAACTATAAAATATTTAGTGATATCTTTGTAAAAACATTCACATTTATTATGTTTTTATATATAGTCTCTATATAATTTCGGTGATATTTAAGGTAAAATAATTTTATTTCATAAAAATTGGGCTAATTATTTTTAGAAAAAATGGAAATTAGCAATTTTTTTCTTTAAACCATAGATATTAGCCGACCTACAAATACTAACCCCTATAATTTTCCATAACAATGAGTTCCTCTCTTCTCCTACCTCTCCTCTCTTCCCCTCTTCTTCTCCTCAGTCTAGAGCTTCTCCTACCCTCAGGAATTTCCAAAACACTCATTTCTAATTGTTTCCCAAAAGAAATCGACCATGACAACCAAGAGTCACAAAGATTTGAATTATTTCCCCTTCTCCAAAAAATAAAGGAAACTGAAAACTATTTTTTTTATTTTACAATAGAAAATCATTTCTCGAGATGACTAAAATCAACACCAATTCCTAAATTAAATATTCAGAATTTATTAATAAAACATTTAAAAAATTTTCGAGCATTACCATGTGATCATCCCAACACATTGATAAGCTCTTTTCGACACCTTGTCATTTTTTTTGCTTTGCATATGCACCCACATCAGACTCCCAAGGTGAAAAATATACATGTTCTCCTCACCATGCGTTAATAAATATAATTTTCCTCAATCCTGAACTTAGTTGGTCCTTCTCCTTGTCATGTCACTACTCTATTATTTTATTCTTCATCCTTCCATGTTTCAATATTTTATGTTGTAGGCATCGTCCTTCTTTGTTGATGAAAACTTTCTCTACCATCTGCAATATGATGTCCTTTATTATCCTATGTGATGCATACCTCTTCTATTGAGGTTTCTTAAACATCAAGTTTTTTATTCTATCTATTTCCACATCGTTGTGCCTCTTACTAGGCACTTCTTTCATCATCGGTTCTCTCAATCTCCCAATTTCATCATCCAATTCATCCCTCTTTACAAATGTTGCTCATTTGTAACTAGATCTTTCCTTGTATAAGAATTTCAATATTCTTATCTTCTTCCTCTTGAGTAGACATCTCTCCACAGATACTTAAGATATTTGGATGTATTCTTCCTTGATTTCTCACAACAAAAACATTATCGTATTCTTCCGGATTTACCACTTTGACTTCATCCTTCATCTCAACAATATTCTGTTGCAGGAGATCTTCTTCATATTGCTAACACAAATTGTTGTTGTTTCACACTATTTTTTTCATTCCTTTCTCTTCTATACCATTGTTGTGTGGTACTTTGATATACTCCTTCTCTTTAGTTGAGTATTAAACCTTCGTGTGGTTACCATTTCCTAAATCCTTGTGTAGCCAACTTTACAAAAATTCCATTTCTTCCTCAAAATTCTTTAAGATTAAACTTTAATGTTCAACTCGTGGTTTTATCGATAACTTTGACTCAAATTTATGTAGAAAATTTTCTAGTGACAAGATTTCTTCATCAAGTTTATTAATCATTACATCTAAATGTGTCTCTTCATTTCTCCTCTGGATGCCTACACAAGTCAATTCCACTTTGTTTTTTGCTAAAACCGATAGCTACAAATATCTCCTAGAAATTACCTTCTATACATTCTCATGAGGACATTGAGCCTTTCGAACAAAAAAAAAAAATCCATTCTCCTTCATCCTTGTGATAGTCTTCATTGGTTGTCTCTATTTATAATTTGTCCAACCTACAAACACACATAATTTATCAGTTTCAAAATCACAAGGCCTTGTAGCCTTATTTCATGCTTCTTACACCATTTTCTCATGCTAACCATTATTCTCTAAATAATCTATGAGACTCCTAATGAGTCACTCATCAGCATCTTCTTCATCAATGTCTTATTATCCAAGGATGCATCCTTTTTCTAGTGTGCAGTGTGCATTATCTATTTCTCACTTTCTCTAATCATCCTTAACCAATATATGATTAGATGCCTCATCCATCTTCTTTGATTTCATTCATGCAACTTCTTAACCAGACATTGGAATCCTTTTCCAACATAAAGTCCATTCCTCAATTCTTTCATCACTTTTTCTAGCCACTGCTTCATTTTTTTCTTGTAAATGATTTGGTATTTTGTTGAGCTCTTCCTTTATCTGAGCTATATCCTTCTCCATTTCTTCATCACTCATTTCATTTTTTCCAACTATCTCGACGTCCTTCCTTTTTTGGCTGTAACCCTTCTCTGAACCCGTCATATGACTACCAATAGAAAGTTTTTCCTTCTTCTTCTTCTACTGTGAACTCTTCTTGGTCACCTATGAACTGCAACGAAGCCTTTACCTCATAGAAAAATATGTACCTGTTACCAATACCACCAGGATTCTTCTTGAGTTATCCTTTTACAATTTTTTATTCCTTCTCTGAATCTTTTGTTGGGAATTCTACCCACATTCATTGTGGAACTACCCACTAGAAAATTCTACCCAATTGCTACTTTTTGGAAGTCATACTTCTTCGGGTTCTATCCAATAGAACATTTTTCTCTTCCTCTAGATCACACTTTCTCCTCAGCTTTAAAGCTATTAGGATGCACAATTTCACCTGCTCAGCCTCTCTTAAGAGTTTATTTTTTGTTCTCTTTCTTTCTTTAGCAATCCATCTTGCTATTGGGTTTTGTTACAATCCTCCTTGCTTCTGAGTGTCTACTTGCTTCCTCTTCTCTTTTAGAGCATTACTGGTTGTCTAATTGGTGTCACTTCTTTCTATTGAGATCTGGTTCAACCTCACTGTGAAAATATTTATTGAACATACATTATTGTTGTTACAATCTTCTCTACTAGCTCTTCCTTCAAGGTTACAGCCCTCTAACATCCTTCAACTCAAAATTTTTTATCTTCAAATTTATCTTCAAAAAAAATCTATCATACTTCCTCCCATAGTAAATTTCCTTTCATAAACTTTCACTCTTTCCTTCAAGCTTTAGAACTTCAACCATGTAATTGTGAATATTCAAATTCAATAATAATTAAAAGGAAATAAGTTACCACAATCATATTTTCAAATATGATTTTACTCCCTCTTTTCTTTTGCTGCAAACTCTGAAGTTTATTTTCTTCCATTCTTTCAGATTTCCATTCTGCAATCATTAATTCAACTCTAATTGGACATGTAATTAAAAATAAGATTATCCGGGCTTCCAAAATTTTTATTTATATAATTCTAAACTTCACCTCTACTGTATTCTAATCTCTTTCAGAAAAATCCATTGTAATCTTTTCACAAAACCAACTTCATTTCAAAATCAAATTCTTGTTCACATCCTCTTCTTCAATATTAGAATCATGCCATAATTGTTTTGACGCAAAATTGTCTTCCTTAAAAGCTTTCTATTCCTCCTCTAGGATTTTTTAAGCTAAAGAGCTGTGTGGACTCTGATGCCACTTGATGGCACCCAACTCACACCAGCATCAATATTACCAATCTACTCAATCCATATAAAAATGGATTTGTCCCTTTAACATATTCCATGCCAAACAATATAAAATACCCATACCTCTCTCTACATTGTTAAAAGGGGATTCTCTTATAGAGTTAGAAATTTTAATAACAATTTTGGCCTCTATAGTAGGCAATACGAAGGTCGGCCAAAAGGGGATTTCAAATCGAAACACAGTCCAAAAAAAACAAAATCACATCCACTACTAAATGATTTGATAGTATCCATTTCTAATTAACTATGCAATCACTAAAAAAAGATTTGGTAGCATTGTCCACTATAGAACTATTTCACATCACATTATCAATTTCTTGTACTACGATTTTCGGGAAGATGAAACAACTCAGCTCTTTCCCAATTTGATTCTCAACGTCCCAGACTTTCTCCTCAACACAATATATGATCTACCTGCCTTCCTTCACTAAAGTTTGCAATGCTAACTCAAATTTAACAACTAGACAACCACTCTAAAAGGGTTCGTCCATATTCAAAACAATATACTCTATTTCATTGTAACACTCAAATAATTGTAAAAGCCATGCATTCGCTCCACCAAAACACAATGAACATTCCTCCACAAGGTTTTGGAACAATTACGATAACAATTCCAAGGATACATGAATAAATCACACAACAATTGAAGCCAAAGTGTACCAAATCTTAATGTAAATCGATTTAACAAGTCACATATTTTCATAAAATGATCAATATCAACACATAGGAATAACAGTGAAAATAATAATGGTTCACAACCAAAGATTGATTGACTGTAACCAGAGACTTTTGATTCATTAAAAATCACACAAATTAAAACCCAATTCTTGTTCAATATTCCATGCACACATAAATACCTCCCAGTTCACACAAAATAGAAAGTATAGGCATATATAAAAATTTATAACTATGGCCACATAAAGAAACAAGTTTCTCTCTTCCCCTGTTATTCTCCTCCTTTAGGAGCTTATTCTCCCCTCAGAAACTTCCCAAACACTCTTTTCTTATTGTTTCCCAAAAGAAACTAACCATGATAACTAAGAGGCACAAAAATGTGAATTGTTTCCCCTTCTCCACAAAATAAGGGAAAATGAAAACTATTTTTTTATTTTACTTTTACAATATAAAATAATTTCTCAAGATGACTAAAATCAAAACCTACTTCTCAGTTAAATATTTAGACTTTCTTAACAAAACATTTAATTTTTTTCCCAGCATTACTGTGTGATCATCCTATCACATTGTTAAGCTATTGTCCAGGCCTCATCAAATTTTATGCTCGGCCTATGCACTTGCATCATTATATGCGAAAGGTGTTGTCTTGCAAAATATAAGTGAGTTCTATACGTGAGAGCATCCTTTGTAAGAACAAAAACTACTATCTAGATTTGGATTTACCTTCATGATTGGTAAGTATTAAATCTTGTAGGGAAGTTTGATAGTCATTAATTTAGGTTTTCTTCTTTTGGTTGAAATTTTTTTTTTTTTTAATTTAACATGTTGAGTTAATTTGTTGAAAATCATATTTGAAATATTTCTATCTAAGTTAGTAGAAGGGATGTGAAAAAGATTTTCATTTCATTTAAAGGGTATATAGATCCCTTTCCTTTATAAGTTTCAAAGTAATTGTGACATTTGTAGTGCCTCAATTGAAAGAAAAAGTGTAGTTGTTTGTTCGAATTCTCTTTTTTACTTTTTTATTTTTCAATATCAATGCATCACATCATCGAGTTTCATTATTTGACCACCAATGGGGAATTAATAGCCCTAAAATCTATAGTTATTTTAAAATGAATTACACTTGTCTTGTTGTTTAAAGATGAACTGATCTTTAAATAAGGAACTTATATTCTACATATTTCATATCCAATTGAAGAAATATTAGATTCATAAGTAGAAAAGTAATAACTTGTTCCTTGAGGCTAGACAAGCTCATCAAGAATCATTATCACCATCCCTACCATTAATTGACATGTGTTTGTTGATCATTGGGAAGGAAATAAATGGTGTAACACTCTCTCATTTACCTAATTGGATGGTGGCTTTCATTATTGATAGCTAAATATTGAGCTTTGAGATAGCTATTATAAATAATGGTCAGGCTTATCTGGATGAAAGTATATTTTTTTAATTTTCCATGGATATTTCACTAGAAGAATTCATCAAAATTGGTTTTGTATTATGCTGAAACATTTATTTATGCCATTTATTTCCTTATATATTATATTTATTATCATATTTTTATTTGGCCAAATTATGAAAAAATGAAATACAAAATTTATAGAACAAGCAAATGAACCCACCATTCACATAGTTGATCATAAGACGTATCCTAGGAAACTTAAAATGGGAGAAAATGCAACTAAAAGATGAGGCTTATTGGTGAAAATGTGAAAATGGGAAACAAATCTTGGTATGTATAGGTAAGTCACACTATGATCAACAAACTCTCGGCGAAGGAAAAAATTCAAAATATTTTCTCAGTCAAGAGTTTGAAACTTTATGAGCTGAGAGTTTAGGAATTTTTTGGATGAGGGTTTATCTGGGTTAATTTCAGGGTTGCAAATGCTTGGCCAAGAGTTTAACACGTTTTTGGCCAGAAGGTTTAGGAAAAAAAATTGGGCACAAATTCGTAGCTAAGTGTTTATATTCTAACTACAACTCTCGGCCAAGAGATTTAGATTCTAATTAAATCTCTCAGCCAAAATGTTTGGGAAAAATAATTTCTCGGGAACAAAATTTCGACTAAGAGTTTGGATTCTACTTAAAATCTCTTGGAAAAGAGTTTAGATTCCATTCAAACTCCTGGCCGAGAGGTCGATATTCTTGTTAAAACTCTCGGTCGAAAGGTTGATTGTTACAAATTGGAAAAAATGATATGTTGGAAGCCATTTCAACCCTTGCTCACCAAAACGATAGTATTGTTTTTTGTCATGGCCCATGAAAATGAAATTATTCATTTTTTTTCCACAGCTTACAAACCAACATTATTTCTCTTTCTGTTGTGGCTTACAAAAATGATTTCTTTAGTGTTATATACCTAGGGGGGATAATATGGGGTACCAAGGGAGGTACCCAAGGTAATAATGTAATAATGGGATGGGCCATAGTAATAAATAAGGTGGTTAACCCATATCATGTAAGAGATCACAAGTAGTTAGTAATAATGTAATGGGCCCATGGTATTAGTTTCATGGTATGAGGGAACCATGGTAATGACCCATGGTATTGTATGTATGAGGCCTATATATAGGCTAGAGACTCCACATGGAGAGAGTGAAGGATTATTGTATGAACAAGCATATGGCTTGTGGAGTGTTCTCCTTCCTTAAGGAGTGAATGTATGGTCTTGCCCTACCTTAAGGGTTTGATCAATAAAGAATCATTTCATATTATTTCTGGGTTTATTTGCATTATCTTACATTTTCATATCAGATCTATAGTATTTCTAGGTTAGATCTATAACAAGTTGTATCAGAGCTATAACAATTGGTATCAGAGCACTTTCTTGGGCACAAAAGTGGAGATTTTTTTTTTTCATTTTTTGCAGGATTTTGGGGGCGACGAGTCTGCAGATCAGATCTGTATGTTTTGGTGCAAGATTTGCAAAATCTAATTGCAGATCTGTATTCTTTGTGAAAAAATAGTCGATTTCAAAAAAAAATCGGTTGAATCGGAGTCCGGATGAAGGAGATATCGCTAATCTAAAAATCAGTGGTGTTGTAGACAATTTTTCGGGGCAGTGAGTTTGCGGCGCAGATCTAGACGTCCTGGTGCAAGATCTACAAAATCTAATTGTAGATCTGAATTGTAGAGCTATAACATTTAGTTCCTCTCGATTCAAGTGTGCAAATAACTTCTTCAATTCCTCCCAATTTAGGAGTGTTGGGTTGTGTTATATTATTTCCATGACTAGCCCACGTACTTAACCGAGGGCTTAGGGGGGGGGGGAGCCCCCCCTTCATTGCGCCAATTGTGTAGCGGGAGGGGGGTCACAAGGAGTTTGAGGCATACCCATAACCGCACTTTATGGGGTTCGGGGCAGCGCCGTAGAAAATTTTGGTTTTGGACCCTATGTTAGGTTGCGTAGACCCACCTATGGTTTTGTACATGATTTTTGCACATGTTTTTTGGACGCGATGGTTTTTGATCCATGGTATTGGATGCTTCGACATGTATAAATATGTATGATAACATTGAAAGAAACATAATGAAAAATCAAGCTAGTAGTCCTGGTTTTGGGATCCAAGGGAAAATCTTTGTGTATACGTGTTTTATGTGTTATGCTCTCGCATTTTTTATTTTCTGTATTTTAGAATTCATATGCAGGTAATTTCTGTACAGGGTTAAAACCTACAAGGAGAAAACATGAATTCTTCAGCTCCTCTCAAATTAGGTGCAAAAAAGAAATTTATTTATACTATGAGGAAGGAATTCCCTATGACCTTAGAAGTTTATGTTCAAGAATGGTATTATAGGCTCAAAATTTTTGTTTAATTTATGCATACAACCCTTGTAAAAGTAGTAAAATTCCCAACAAACCTAGGTCACAAATGGTATACCACAATTCCAAGATGAGGTGTTCGCGTATTTGGGTTTAGAGGAAGATAGTGACTCTCTTGGTAGGCATAAATTTCTTTATCTTAGGCAGCTATTTTTCATTTTTGACATTTTTTTGTTTAAATATTAGTCGTCTTTCAGAATCATTATGTAGTGAAAAATGAGAATATACATTGGAAGTTTAAATGCTTGTTTTTATCTGTTGTTGATAGGTTTAGTTAATTTATGTTAATTATCACATTGATGAATGTTTTATTTCCTACATATTTTTTTTATGTTAATGCATAGATGGGAGTCTTGATTATATTCCTTGCCTCACTAGGATTCAATGAATGTTGTACTCTTTTTTACCTAATGAAAAAAACGTCTTTAATTTTTTAGAAAAATAAACATAGGCGGTCCTAACTCTAGTACATAATTATGTGCATGCATATTCATATCATCATCCAACTATTCTCAACACCATTTTCATTGCAAATACCTTTACATGGATTAGTTCGTTGGTTGCACTAGTTTAAGAAAAATCAATATATTAGTGTGTTGGTGGCTGAAGTTTTGACCTTAAAGACGCAGTGTTAAACCATGTTAGTGAATGAACTAGGAATGTAGGTTTAAGAGTAGAGTGCACCATAGCCAATGTAATATCCAAATCAATTTTACTTGTATCCAATGAATACATTGAAGACATCAAATTAACACATATTTCATTAACTTAGCCACATTGATAGGTGAAGTATCATGTGATTAACTTCCACTAAATTTTATATAAGTTGTAAATAGAAATTTGCAAGTGTAGCTTCAAAATATTAAATAAATGTAAAATGAAAATAAAAATATGAGAAAAATTAGAAATGAAAAAGAAACAAATAAAATAGGAAATGGAAATAAGAAAAAAGTTAGGAATGAGAAATGAATGTTTAAGCTTGTTGTTGGTTAGTGGAATTATAGTTTCAATTCTCAATATTTACTTGTCAAATCAAGGCCTCATAGACTTCGGGGAATAGCAAAATTTATGGAAAAGGTTCTGGAAGAATTCTGTAAATTATATCTCTATCCCAACAATTAAATTAATCATGTTAAACCAGGCTTTAAATAAATTCCTTGACTTCTATTTTTGCATTGTTACACAGTAACACTAGAACCACTTCCATAAATTTGATCTCCACGCAAAAGAATAATTAGAGACTCTTCAAAAACATCTCATATCAAAGAAAAATAAATTAGAATTTAATGACATGACCAATCAAATAAAAACTTTATTCCTGTATTACACAACCATTCAAAATGCTTTGTTCTTGTTAGTTCCAGTCTTCACAGCCTATCACTAGGGATCAAAATGGGCTCTTACTATATCTGGTTTTCAGAGATGTTTTGCACATGAGTTTCAGTTCAAATCATATCCTAACTATGTCCATCAGAAGCAGATCGGAAAAATATTTTCAATGGTATATCACACTCCCGTAACTAGTTTCTAGATCAGAAGATATGATCGAAATGAATGATTGATTCTTGGTTATGCATGTTTTGAGATCATTTGCTGCACATAGAGATAAGTTTACTACAAAATCAGTTTATGAAGTAATGGACATGAATTTTACAAAAGTGAAAGAGGTTTTTGTCAATCACACACCTAGTAACAAAAATCTCCTTCAGTTTATGCACAAGTGTTACTACGTGGGAGATATCCAGTGATATTTGAAGCCTACATTAAAACAAAACAAATTTTTCATTTGTTTTACTCTTTCAGTAATTGTAGTGCGGCGCCATTTTACAACATATGGAAAGTAATTTTGAGAAACGCAAGGAGGTGTTTTCAACCACAAGCCATAGAACAAAAACCTCTTTCAGTTTATTCCCAGGTGTTTTGAATTGGAATATTTGACTAGATATTTACAACCCATTTTTACATATTTAAATATTTAATGATTTCCTATTTTAGAGATTATTTTCTGGCACAGATTTCGAGCAACTGGAAAACAAATTTCCAAGCTTTGAGAGAGTTTTTTCTCAAGCATGATCTTGTCTACAAAAAACTCTTTCCATTTTTAACATGTATTATGGTTTAAGAGATAGGAGTTCATCATTGACACCTATTTTCAAAAATGTGGTCCAAATTTAATGTTACTGATTCTATCTTGAGGGAGATGGTTGAGCTCAACTCCCTTAGTACAAGGATGAGCTAATTGTATATATCTTATAAATTACAGAGTGTAAAGGGTTCGAATTTTTGTAGCAGAGTGAAGCTACCTTGGACTGTGCAAAGTTTCTTCTGAATATTATTTTTAATGGAGTAGTTTCTATCTTTTAGATTTGGGATCCATCACAATGTTTAATGTCCAGCATGTGTTTGTTTTTATCGTAAATTCACTTACATACTTTGTTTTTTCCGCTAATTCTTGTTACAACATTATTTAAGGGAAGTTTTAGGAATCCATCCACGCATGATGCTCCTTTCGGAATGATTTTGTTGTTAAATGTAGTGGTTATCTTTGGAGAATCCATCCTTTGTTAGATTCTCTATTGAGTAACCCGATGTTTCTTTTTCTTCTAACGCTGCCACTATAGATCCATCCCTTGATTGATGCATGCAGTGCAACGAGATTTCTCTTCTTTCCTTCTCTCATTAACATCTTTTATCTAACTGAACATTGCACTTACTTTGCCGCAAGTTTTTCTGTAGAAACTAGCCTTTATTCCATATCCCAATGGTCCTTTCTCTTGCTGTTTTCGACCCTTAACTTTCAATCAAATCCCCATACTTCATAGCTATCCTAAGATTCACTTATTGCAGCCACATTTTGTTGGCAAATAGAGAGCCCTCTCTGGTCTGGTAGGGCTAGATGCGAGATCGAAAGCTTGGTTTGTGGTTACCTTGGAATTGCCTTTTCTCAGCCTTGAGGTTCGTTCTGAGTGCTAGCATATTAGCGTTGTTGCCAGGGAACGAGGTGATAGATCTTCTATGTAAAATATCATTCAAGTTGCAGGTCTGGTTGTTGATGGTGGTAGCGATCAGACACATATGAAGGCTGAAACATTCACCTGGTGACTCCAACTCAATCCAGAGATTCCAGCACTCACTGATCTGTTCATGTACTAAAATAAGATCATTCAAGATGCAGATCTGATTGATGATGGTGGACAGTAGTCAGACAGATATGAAGGATGAAATCATTCACCTGGTGACATGATTGTTCAAGATCCCGAGCTTCAAAGTTCAAAGCAACTTCACTGCCAAAGAATCCAGATTTCAAAGCATTGATGGTAATCACCAATGATAGGGCATGTGGAAAATCCTTTATCTAGGGAAATATTACTAACTTCAAGGAATGAAGTAGTGAAATTTCAAATTGATCAGAGTTTCTCAACATCAATATTTCGTTGTTTGAAATCCAGACGACTCGCACCTGAAGGTAAAAATTGTTTTCTTGGTTTAGTTACTAAAAGATTAGAAAATGAAATTGAACTATTAGATGTTCAAATTGAATCATATGATTTCCAAGATCCTAAACAGTTCTCGGAAACTCTCCATCCTCCCTGAGAAGAAAAGGTAGGGTTGCCCTTGGATGGTTGGATTGAAGGATGTTTTGATTTATAGCAAGGATGTGACAATCTCCAGGCGAGAGCATATGTTAACGAGTTGGGGCTGCATATAGAATCTGGTTTTATGATTCTATAAAAACATATATGGAATATTTTCTTAAGTTGAATGAAAAACCATATTTCCATTTACAGAGCCAGAGGTACTATGTGTATATATTGCTGGTAGAATTTCCAATTATGTTCTGGTTCAAACACCATCAAACAACTGCATCATTACAACAATTGCTTGATTGGTTGGTCTGGCATTAAAACATTACTCGATCTATCAATTTTGCATCAGAGTAGGGTAGATTTTTAAATAAATAAGCTGCCCAACGTAGCATTTCAGTTTCCGGTATTTATTTATGTACATATTGCAGTATGTATATGTTTTTGGATTGATATGAGTTTTTTGGGTTTATAGCTATTTGTGACCATATTGCCCAATGGATGAGGCACTTGGTCTATGGTGTTCTTGACACCTCCAAGGAGTTGCCATCCCCAATAAGGCCAATGTTAGTTCTAGTTTTCGCATCCAGTCACAAGGGATCAAAATGGGCTCTTACTATGTCTGGTTTTTAGAGATGTTTTGCACATGAGTTTCAGTGAAAATCATATCCTAACTATGTCCATCAGAAGTAGCCCAGAGAAATATTTCCAACGGTGTACCACACTACTGTAACCGGTTTTTGGATCAGAATATATGATCGAAATGAATGATTGATTCTTGGTTATGCATGTTTTGAGGTCATTTGCTGCACACAGAGACAAGTTTACTACAAAATCAGTTTCTGAAGTAATGGACACGAATTTTACAAAAGTGAAAGAGGTTTTTGTCAATCACATACCCAATAACAAAATACTCCTTCATTTTATGCACAGGTGTTACTATGTGGGAGAAATGCAGTGATATTTGAAGCCTGCATTAAAACAAAACAAATTTTGCATTTGTTTTACTGTTTTAGTCATTGTAGTGCGGCGTCATTTTACAACACATGGAATGTAATTTCGAGAAACCCAAGGAGCTTTTTGTCAACCAAAAGCCATATAACAAAAAATTGTTTCAGTTTATTCACAGGTGTCATGAATTGGAATATTTGACTATATTTTTACAACCTATTTTTACAGATTTAAATATTTAATGATTTCCTGTTTTAGATATTATTTTGTGGTACAGCTTTCGAGCAACTGGAAATTAATCTCCAATATTTGAGAGAGGTTTTTCTCCAAAATGACCTCATCTACAAAAACCTCTTTCAATTTTGTAACTGGTATTATGGTTCAAGAGATACGAGTTTATCATTGACACTTATTTTCAGAAATTAGGTCCAAATTTGATGTAACTGATTCTATCTTGAGGGAGATGGTTGAGCTCAACTCCCTTACTACAGGGATGAGCTAATTGTATATATTTTATGAATTTTAGAGTGTAAAGGGTTCAAATTTTTGCAGCAGAGTGAGGTTTCCTTGGACTGTGCAAAGTTTCTTCTGAATATTATTTTTAATGGAGCAGTTTTTGTCTTTTAGATTTGGGATCCATCACGGTGTTTAATGTCTAGCATGTGTTTGTTTTTCTCGTAAATTCACTTACATACTTTGTTTTTTCTACTAATTCTTATTACAACATTATCTAAGGGAAGTGTTAGGAATCCATCCACGCACGATGCTCCTTTCGCAATGATTTTGTTGTTAAATGTAGTGGTTATCTTTGTAGAATCCATCCTCTGTTAGATGCTATGTTGAGTAAACTGATGTTTCTTTTTCTTTTAACGTTGCCATTGTAGATCCATCCCTTGATTGATGCCTGAAGTGTAGTGGGATTTCTCCTCTTTCCTTCTCTCATTTACATCTTTTATCTCGCAGAACATTGCACTTACTTTGCCCCAAGTTTACTGGCAGAAACTGGCCTCGATTCCATAACCCAATGGCCCCTTCTCTTGTTGTTTTCTACCCTCAACTTTCAATCAAATCCTCATACTTCATAGCTAGCCTAAGATTCACTTATTGTAGCCACATTTTTTTGGCAAAGAGAGAGCACTCTCTGGTCTGGCAAGGTTAGATGCCAGATCGAAAGCTTGGTCTATGGTTACCTCAAAATTGCCTCTTCTCAGCCTTGATGTTCATTCTGAGTGCTAATAGTTCTTGTACTAGAAACAAACATTTTTCTTGCACTCTCAAAAGAATCAATTCCTTCATTTTTTCGCAAACTAACTATTCTAGTGTGAAATGAAAACTTTTCTCAAATTTAAGGCACATTCTCAGACTCAACACACATTGTCTTGTAACTGGAAATCAAACTTGACTTAGAATATAAACTTGCATTAAATAGAAAGAGAACGTCTTACACCTTTGTACACAAGTTAAAAGAATACCTCACCAATTAGATTCAATCATTCACTATTCCTATTTAATCAAAACATTCTCTCAAAATCAACCTATGTTTATGCAAGATTATGTTATAAGCTACCCTGAATAATACTAATAATTTAATAACAATGAGACTTCGTTCCTGCACCAAAAATATCATAGCGACTAAGCTACTAACCACGGCTTCACAAAACCAGTGACATTGTGTATCATTTAGATCATAGAACTTTACAAAGAAGAGAGTAAACCCACTCACCAATATGAAATTTCACACAGAGATCCTTGTGGTTTTTTAACACAATACCTCCCACTTTCATTGTTGAAGCATAACATATATTCTCAACATGTCCTCCAAATCCTGATTAACCCTCTCTATATATCCATCTGTTTGTAGGTGATAAGTTGTACTAAAGGCCAGCTTTGTACCCAAACCTATAAATAACTCCTCCCAAAACTTGGAAGTGAAATTAGTATCTTTGTTTAACACAATATTCCTCAGAATACCATGCAACCTCACTATCTCCATGATGAAGACCTGTGCTACATCATTAGGTGAATAAGTAGACTTCATTGGAATTAAGTGTGCTACCTTTGTCAATTTGCTGACCACAACCATAACAGAATCATATTATCTAGATGTCCTTGGTAAGCCTGTAATGAAATCCATCGAAACAACCTCCCATTTCCACTTTGTATCAACATTAGCTATAGTAGATCACCTGGATGCCTTCATTTTTCTTTTACTTGTTGAAAATCCAAACATCTAGCCATAAGCATTGTCACTTCTCGAGATTCAGTCAATAGTAGAACTTCTTCACCACTATCAATGTCTTTTGATATCCTGAATGTCCTAAATATGGCTTAACATGAAATTACCTCAAGATAAACCTCTCGAGTTCACTGTTGTCTAGCACATAGATCTTGTCCTTAAATTTTCCCAAACCATGCACTGTGAGATGATAGTCCACATACTAATTGTTATCACCCCAAGAAACTCTCCTAGGTTGTATCTGAGAGATGCTCAGGAACATTACAAACTCAACAAAAATGTTGGAAAATGGTGGATGAATGGAAGAAATTATGCATATTCAAGCCAGATAACCACTTCTACTATGCTTAACCCTAGACATGGGTGAACACCCCCAGACTACAAGGCTTTAGACCACCAATTAATCACAGTTGAGGAATAGGTGAAGATGGAGAATACTGACCACACCAATAGATGCACAAGACCATGTGATGGTCGGTTGCAACCAGTAAATAGGTTTGCAAAACTATTTCCTAATACACAGGTAGGATGACAGCTCTTTGGCATTAAGTAAACAGAAACCTACATAACACATTCAATAATACATACTTGATTCTAACACAGAGGTGGGATGATAGCCCCTCTAATTCTAAACATCAATAACACATGAAAAATGCATAACATGCACAACCTGGAATAAAGGAGAAGTGGAAAGTGAGCAATTAACAGCAAAAGAAGCTTGTATTAGCTAAAAACGAAGACCAGATGCTGCAGGTATCATAGTAGTTACAATCTCCAGAAGTTGAACCTTACATCAAAGCAATATCCATCAATCATCAACCCCTAATTACAGCTTGCTTTAGACCACCAATTACTCACAATTTGAGGAATAGGTGAAGATGGAGAATACTGACCACACCAGTAGATGCACAAGACCATGTGATGGTCAACTACAACCAGTAAAAAGTTCTGCAAATCTATTTACTAATACACAGACAGGATGACAACTCTATGGCATTAAGTAAACAGAAACTTGCATAACACATTCAATAATACATACTTGATTCTAACACAGAGGTGGGAGGATATCCCCTCTAATTCTAAACATCAATAGCACATGAAAAATGCATAACAAGCACAACATTGAACAAAGAAGAAGTGGAAAGTTAGAAATTAACAGCAAAAGAAACTTGTATTAGCTGAAAATGAAGACTAGATGCTGCAGGTATCACAGTAGTTATAGTCTCCAGAAGTTGAACCTTAGATCAAAGCAATATCCATCAATCATCAACCCCTAATTACATCTTGTTTGTGGGTGTATATGGAGTTTGTTTACAAAATTGCTCTGCTATGCTATGCGTGAAGGGGTCATAATGGACCACCAACCACATTTACAATCTAATAAGGGTCTCTGCTGCAAACTATGTGCTTTAATAAACAAAATGGCCTTTTTAGATATTTTGTTGTCCTTCTCTGAGTAGGCAGAGTACTGACTGATACAAGCTCCATAACTAATAACTGCGTTTATCTGCCCGAGCTTTGTACTCTCCCTCCTCGGCCACTCTGTTATTTGAATGCAGGTAGTTGAAGTATTAACTGCGCAGAGTACTTGGTAGTTGATGGCTTCATCCTTCGGGAGCTCAAGACAGTCAAAGGGGTAAAGATTTCATGGTGGGTGGATAGAGTGAATAGAGAAACGAGGCGAATCGTTGGATGGAACAGATCGACGGTAGAGATCGCCCAATGAGGAATATCGGGAGGTAACGGAAGAAAGTTGTGAGCCATCAGATCATGAAATTAAACAGTGGAGATCAGATTATGGAGGCTATCGGGAGGTGACGCGGATGGAGCAACGTGAGCCGTCGGATCACAGTTGGGCAGATCCGACGGTCATCGGGAGGCGAAAGTGCATGGGCAATAGCATGTGAGAATCGTACAGGATAGCGGTAAGTGGTTTCCACGCACTGCTTATCAGAGGCAGGTGGTATTTGTACGCGACCACACGATCAAATACAACAGTGACATGTAGCAGATGTGATGGGCGTGAAACCACCGCGATCGCGTGTTAACGAGCGGACAGGTCATGCGAGCAGGGCTTGTGACTACCGTCCAATCACACGACGGACAATGGGATGGTGAGGAAAGCACATGAGGTTTAACGTGCAGTAAACAAAGTGAAGACTATCAGATCGTGATACGATCGATGATGGGGATTTAAGAAAGGATGGAGGGATAGTGGGGTAGGCACGCAGTTATGTTACCACAGTCATATGGCAATTCAGAAGTAGCACTCAAGGGCCGAAAGATCATTAGCTCTCGCATCGATGAAGAGGTGAAATGGAGTGTTTGAGCGGCAAACAAAGAGGTTTCCGGAGAAAGGGGAACAAAGATGGTGAGGCTATGGGGTATGAAGAAACCAAAGGAGTAGAAGGGGAACAACTATTGTGAGTCCCTTTTCAGCACAAACATGCTACCAAACCCAAGTTAAACCCTCCAACGCTGAAGTTGTAGTAGAGCTAACACTAATCACATGTACCCTACTGTTGTAACTTATGCCTAAGATCCCTATACCTGTCATCCTATTGTCCTACCTATAAGATTTGATCTTGTAGATATGTCCCATATGAACTCATAGATACTATGTGATTTACATGTACTCTTTTGATAAGAGCATATGAAACCCTATTCTCTTTACCCTTGTTGTACCCGATCTTGAAGTGAAATTCAATGATCATCTCCAACCACCTAGCATATCTAGAATTGGGATTATGTTGGTCAAAAAAGTACCTCAACCCACTTAGATCTCTCATCAACACAAACCTCCTTCCAAGAAGATAATGCCTCCACATATTCAATGCATGAATGATCACTACCAACTCAAGATGTTGTGTCACATCATTCTACTCACGGTCATTCAGTTTCCTTGAATCATAAAATACTACCTATCCTTATTACATTAGGAATCCACAAAGTTCTCTCTTGCAAGCATCTATGCACACCACAAAATCTTTATCCGGATCCACAATCTTTAGAACTAGAGCATTTTTGAACAACTACTTCAACTACTCAAAACTTGTTGCACATTCCTCTCCCCATTTGAATTCCTTTCATTTCCTTTTCAATGATGTAATATGATAGGAAACTTTTGATAATTTCTTAATGATCCTCCTATAATAACGATCTAACCCCATGAATGACCTAATGTCATCCACGTTCCTAGGAGCTATCCGTTCCATGATAGCTATTATATTTTTCAGATCCACTATTATGCCTTCCTTGGAGACAACATGCCCCAAGTAATGTACCTTTTTTTGAAAGAAACTACATTTAATAAGGTTTCCATACAACTGATGCTCACTTAGTAATCTCAATACTACTTTTAATTGTTCGACATGCTCTTCCTTATTCATAGAATATATCAACATACCATCAATTAATACAATAACAAAATTTTCCAGATAAGGATACAAAATAATATTCTACAAGAACATTAAAAGATGGGGCATTAATCAAACTAAAAGGAACTACAACAAACTCATAATGCCCATATCTGGCCCAGAAAGAAGTCTTGTAGATGTCATCTTCTTTAAAGCGTACTTAATGATATCCTAATCCCAAATCAATCTTTGAGAACACCGCTTCTCTCTTCAACTGGTCAAACAAGTCATCAATCCTCCATAATGGATATCTTTTCTTGATGGTTGCCTTATTCAATTACCTGTTATCAATTCACAATCTAAGAGTACCATCCTTATTATTCACAAATAATACCGGTGCACCCCATAGTGATACACTTGGTCTAATCTATCCCTTGTCAAGAATTTCCTTCAACTGCAACTTCAATTCCATTAACTCTAGAGTGCTCATCCTGTACGATGGCTTTTATGCTAGTGCTGCTCCTTGTACCAACTCAATAGAAAAGTCTGCTTCCCTATAACGAGGAAACTATGAAATCTCTATTTGGAATACATCGTAAAACTACTACAAGATTGGGTACCTCTTCAAGACTTTCGCATCCTCAACATCATTACCTTTATCATTGGAAATATGCACTACAAATAACACACACCCTTTCCTGTGACTGCACTTTTCCTACATAGTTGTAACCATTCTAATGGATGTATCCTTCTTCTTACACTGTAGAATTATTTGTTCTCCATTACCATCCAATCACTCAATAACCTTGTCATAACAATCTACTTTGTTCGTGTGAAGGTATAGCCAATCCATACCTAGAAACATATTGTATATTGATCCCAACGTAATTACATTTAGATGTGTTGATGTTGACATACGATTCAACTCAAATGCACAATATCTAACCCAATGATGAAATTTTTTCTTACTACTTGTAGCCAACTACACTAACCAAGACTTTACATGCACTTCTTAATTCAAATCACACTTATCCATGAAGTAAGGGTTAACATAACTATAATTAGATCTATGGTCAATCAATATACAAAAAACGAGATCACGAAGATTAACATCTATCTTGATATATATGTCTGATGATCAGCCTACTTATTATACAACGCTCCATAAATATGAGGAATACTTTCTCCAATAACCCCCACTGCATGTGCCTTTTGAGCATTATAAATTTTGGTCTACCACCATGATGTTGTCGATAATCTCTCTTGCTAGGATCCTTTTCACAAATCCAACACTATAAAGTTTTCCTTCCATCACCCTTTTTCTCCTTCCCAAACTAAAATCCCTACCCTTTGTCATTTGTATTGAACTTCTTATGTGACACTACCCTAACATCTACAGTTATTTTTTAGCATAAGTATCCTTGACTTAGCCACATGCACTAAAAATCATGTTCACACTTGGTTTTTGGTAAACTAGCTTGGTGGACCAACTTTCCCTTGTTTTTTTCCTTTAAAGGGTTAATATTACGGAAATATTGGTCCAACAACTTTCCTAAACCATGTAGACATCTAAGTGCATGTTCACACCTAACCACACCTCATCCGCTTGAGTTATTTGAGGATTGGCACCCCACATGAAGATTCCCCTTTAAATCAAGGGATTTGGTCCCCCAGACCATTTTAGCATGTTTTAAAGTTTCCTTCCATGGGAAATGTGCTCCTCCTCATACTTTCCTCATGGTTGATAGTTGGCATAGGTTGTCTTGAGTCATTGTTGCTATTTTAGGCCTCCCTTTAGCTTTTCTTATCCTTTTCTAGTTTTTTACTAGTTTTCTAGATTTGGCAATTTCTATATAACCACCTCCCTTTGGGATTAGAGGTTTGGTTGCTCATGTATTACTATTGCTCATTAATTTAATACATTGATTTTATGGAGCAAATTCTTTCTCTCCTCTCTTGAATATCAATGAATTACTTATGTTTAATTTAACTAGAATTCTAGATCTATCGGAGTTTCTGCAGGAATTCTACATGGTATTAGAGCTAGTTCGAATCTAGTGGATTGTACAAGGTTTTATTTGTAGGTATAGATCATCAGGAGGTGCAGAAAGAAGCAATGGATCATCTCTCTCTGCCCACAAAAATCATTCTAAATCATTTTAGTTACTTCAAATGGAAGACAGAGATCACTCTCCTCCTCTGAAGCAAATGGCTTTACAGGGTAACAATGGGAACGAAGACTGAACCAACTTCTGCATCGGAGAAGATCAAGTATTTCAATAAATTAGATGAAGCAATTGGGCTGATATGACTATCAATTTATAGATAACTCCTCTTTCATGTCAGCAGAGCCACTACTCTTGATGCGGTCTGGACCACATTGGAAGGACTATTTGGCAAATAGGATGAAATGAGAGTGCATCAATTGGAGAATGAACTCATATCCCTCAGTCCAACTCATTTAAGCAACCTACAAGAATACTTCACCTCGTTTAAATCCCTCCTTGTTGAGCTTGATGCATGTGGAGTCAAGAAAGAGGAAGATCAACTCATCCTTTCGATTCTCTCAAAATTAGGCCCTCAATATTTCATATTTGTATCGTCTTTTCAAGCATCTAAATTGACTCAGGAAAAATGGAAAATGCCTGCATTGAATGACTTCATTGTAGCATTGACTCAAGAGCAAGCCACGTTAGTCCAAATGGGTGCCATAAAGCATTCAAATAACCAAGCACTTGCGGCTACTGATGCTCCAAAGAGCAGTGGAAGAGATAAGCAAAAAGGTAAGTGTAAATTTAATGAATCGAAGAAGGAGAGACCCATACAATCTTCAGAGAGCTCTTCTTTACTTAAGGGTAAGAAGAAGAAGGAAAGAACACTTTGTAGCTACTATTCACAAGTTTTTCATCCTGAAGAAAATTGCATGAGGAAAAAAATCGATGAGATGGGTAAGCAATTGTAGCAGCACAATCTCACCATGCCTGAGAATGCAAAGAAGGATGATAACAAAACGGGAGATGGGAGGGGGAGAGCACGAGATGGTCATGCTTTAATGGCTATCACATCCACTCCATCAGCTTGGATCCTTGATTCAGGTGTAGCGAACCATATGGCTGCATCAAAAGATGAATTTTTATCCATCGAAGAAAGCACGAGATCCCCAATTTACTTGGGAGATGCGACACCCGCAAAGGTGTGCAGAGAAGGAATTGTAGACCTAGAAGGGGGATGCTTCACAAATGTGCTTCATGTTCCCTCACTATCCACAAATCTTATCTCGATATATCATATCACTCATTTCAGCTCTAAAGGAAGGTGGAGTTCACTCCAGACTCTGTAGTGATTACCAAAATTTCCACAGGCTCACAGCTTGCATATGGAATTGCAGATCACGGTTCTCGTTTGTATTCCTTCTCCCACTTTGTTCCTAAATATATTAGCACTATATTTCTATCACAATCTAATGATATCAGTAGGCTATGGCATGAAATATTTGTCCATCTAAACTATAATTACTTGCATCAACTCAGCAAGGAAAACATGGTAGAAGGATTGCCCGCTATTAAATTGATAAGCGGTGTATGTCAAGGATGCATTCATGGCAAGCATTCGGAGAAAATTTTTGACAAAGGGAAGGCACAGAGAGCTCCTTCACCTCTTTGGGATGATTCAAATTGACATCATATACCCATTCCCGCAGCCTTCAATCAGTAATGCTTGATATGTACTCACCTTCACAGATGATTTCTCTCGCTTTACTTGGGTATTTTTTCTGAAATTAAGATCGGAAGTACTTGAATGCATTATAGAATTTAAAGCACTTGCTGAGAATGAGCCTGGGTGTAAGATTAATATACTTTGTACTGATAATGGGGGGGATTATGTCAACAAATATGTGCAACAACTTTGTATTGATGTAGGTATATAGCTACAACACATAGTGCCATATACACCACAATAGAATGGTGTCGTAGAGAGGAAAGATTGATCATTAAAAGAGATAGCCAAGTGTATGCTACAGTCCAAAGAATTAGCTCCTAAGCTATGGGCTAAAGCTATTAATTGTGCAACATAAATTCAAAACTGCATTCACCACTCCATTTGAATGTTGGACTGGTAAGAAGCCGAAATTGTCCCACTTTCGCATTTTTGGTTCACGAGCATGGGCTCACATTCCAACATATAAGAGGAAGGCTTTGGATACTCAAAGTGTTGAATATATCTTTATTGGATATCCTAATAGTGTCAAAGGATATATATTTCTGGACTCTCACATTGAAAAGTTCCTTGTAGCTCAAAGTGTGAAGCTTGAAGAAGAATCACTGCATAAGTTTTCAGCAGACCCTGTCGACGAACCGCTTGTTGCCACTTATGAAGAGGAGTCTGAAACTTATTCGAGCACTTTAGAGAAGACATCAGAGAAGCCTCTTGGGTATGATTTGGTGGATGAGAAGCAATTCATGGCTGCTCCAACTCAGCTGCCAACTTGCGCAGAGAAAACCCTGCAAGATGCGGGTGAACTAGTTAGTGATCTTGCATATGCGAGAAGGACTAGATCATAGTTTTTTGGGGCTCCTCAAGCCCTGGATGCCACCGAACCATTGATTCCCATACATTGCTATATAAAACTTGGTTTAGAGCCACAATCACTCTATGAGGTTGCTAGAAACCCGCTTTGGGAGGCTGCCATGGATGAAGAGTACTCTGCTCTCATGGAAAACAACGCATGGAACTTGGTTCCACTTCCCAAAGGAAGAAAACTTGTTTGATGTCTATGGATCTATTGAAAAAATGTTTTTGTAGATGGTGAGATCATAAAGCACAAAGCTTGACTTGTTGTAAAAGGATACTCACAGGTATATGGCATAGACTACACAGAGACATTTGCACCTGTTGCAAAAATGGACTCCATTTGACTAGTTTTAGCCATTATTGCTTCTCGCGGACTGGAAGTTCATCACATGGATGTGAAGAGTGCATTTATTCATGGAGATCTTAAGGAGGAGAAATATATGGAGCATCCACAGGGATACATTTAAAACTCTTCCCTCATTTACAGATTAAAGAAATCTGTGTATGGCTTAAAACAAGCTCCCAGAGCCTGGTATGCAAAGCTGGATTCTTTCCTGCTTTCCTTTGGATTTATTCAATGCAAATCTCATCTGAATGTTTATTTTCTGAAACATGATGATTCCCTTTTGCTGATAGTACTTTACGTAGATGATTTATTGATGACAGGGAACCTTACCTCAGCTATTGATTCAACAAAATCAACATTGCATGATCGATTTTCCATGACAGATTTGTGACTGTTGCACCACTTTATTGGTCTTGAAGTTTCTCAGTCTACTTTAGGGATCAAGATGGCACAGCCCAAGTATGCATCATATCTACTTTTCCACTTTCAGATGACAGAATGCAAGCCAGCAACATCTCCCTTTCTTTCGGGGATCAGATTTGAGGATGCGGGTACTACACCTTTCATGGAGAGTACATTCTATCGACAGTTGGTTGGGAGTTTGTTATATATTACTCACACCCGACCTGATATATCTTTTGCAGTAGGAGTTTGTTTCAGATATATGCAGGAGCCCCATGAGCTTCGCTGGAAAGCTGCAAAGACAATCCTTAGATATGTGAAAGGTACTTCTAGTTTTGGTATTTTTTATGTTGCGGATTGCCCACTTTCACTGATTGGGTACAAAAATACTTATTGGGTTGGTGATGGTACAAATTGCAATTCCCCCTCTGGTTATGTTTTCAACTTTGGTTCAGGGCCTTTTTGGTGGTCTAGAAAGAAGCAATTCATGATTTATTTATCTACAACCGAGGCACATTATAGAGATGTGTTGAATTTAGCCACACAGGTTGTTTGGTTGTAGGGACTTCTCTCCAAGTTTGGTATTCAGTATCCACTTCTGATTGTCATATTTTGTGATAATCAGGGGTCCGTTCAGATATTGATTGATCCAGTTTGGAGGCAGAGGACCAAGCACATCGAGATTCACATGCATTACATCTATGAGCTGATCATGACTGAGTCATATCACTACAGTATTGCCCCACTAAGGAATATGTTGCAGATATCTTCACTAAGTCTTTCACTGAAAAAAAAAATTCAGAACTAAGAGCTATGCTTGGAGTGGAGGAGACAGCTGAGTAGGCCCTTCTAGCCACTTATCCCTTTTTTCCTCTCTTTTTTTTTTTTTTGGGGGGGGGGGGGGGGGGGGAGAGTTCCCATGAGGTTTTCCCTCTTTCTTTGTTTTATGAGGATCTTTTATTTATTGTACCCGAGTAACTAACATGGAATCTTGGCCGAGACTCAATTTAGATAAGTGAGTTAGGATGAGGGGGGTGTTGGAATATAATCCTAACATCTACATTTATTTTTTAGCCTAAGTATCCTTGACTTAGACACATGCACTAAAAATCATGTTCATAGTTGGTTTTTGGTAAACTAGCTCGGTGGAGCAACTTTCCCTTGTCTTTTGCCTTTAAAGGCTTAATATTATGGAAATATTGGTCCAACCACTTTCCTAAACCATTTAGACATCTATGTGCATGTTCACACCTAACCACGCCTCATCCACTTGAGTTATTTGAGGATTGGCGCCCCACATGAAGATTCCCCCTTAGATCTAGGGATTTGGTCCCCTGGACCATTTTAGCATGTTTTAAAGTTGCCTTCCTTGGGAAATTCACCCCTCCTCATGCTTTCCTCATGGCTGATAGTTGGCATAGGTTGTCTTGAGTCATTGTTGCTATTTTAGGCCTCCCTTTACTTAGCCTTTTCTAGTTTTTTACTAGTTTTTTCCTAGTTTTCTAGATTTGGCAATTTCTATATAACCACCTCCCTTTGGGATTAGAGTTTTGGTTGCTCATGTATTACTATTGTTCATTAATTTAATACATTGATTTTATGGAACAAATTCTTTCTCTCCTCTCTTGAATATCAACAAATTACTTATGTTTAATTTAACCAGAATTCTAGATCTATCAAAGTTTCTGCAAGAATTCTACCCCTGTGTATTTTCATCTTCCTCACTCATCATCCCATTTTCCTTTAATATTGTCATCACCTTTCCAATCCTTTTTATTTCAGACCCACACTTTCATTGCTCATAACAATGATTCAACTTTTTGATGTCTTCCTCGAGCGATCTAGGCTCATCAAACTCAATCTCATCTTCAAATCCTAATGGTAATCCACTGACAAATCTCTAAATTTTGGCTTTCTCATCCTTAAGATACGATACATACCTCAAAAAATCTAAAAAATTATTCATGTACTCCTCATCTGTCATTCATCCCATATTTATCTCATAGAACTCAGATGTACTGTCATAGTACCCCTCTTACAAGTACTTATTCCTGAAAAGTCTCCTAAACTCATTTGAAGTTAACTCCTTTGTCCTAATGTCTCTAACTCACTTCACATATTCCCACAAAATATTTGCCTTCCCTTTGAGGTTGAAAATAACTATCATGGTTCTGTGTAGTCAACCAACTCAAATAATTTCTTCATTCCAAGCATAAGAATGCATGTGCATAAAAGCATATAGACAATGACATGCATAAAAAATGCATATACAACCGAAATGAATTCATGAAAAAAACACCCCAACAACAAAATCATCAACTTCTAAATAACAACACAACTATAATAATGACTATTACCATGCATACATAACAAGCACATATACAATCTCCATGCATGCATTACAAGCACATTCCACCCATCTAGTCCAAGTGTTCAATCATGTTTTGATACCACTCAGTAACACCCTACTCCCGCACTTACCCAAGTTCATCGATCCACCAGGGTAAATATATGATGAAGAGTTAATATGATATGAATCAACCTCCTAGGTATAATTAAGGAAGTGGAATCATCCAACCAAAACTTTACTAACATCCCTCAGAAACTACAAGATCCCCAAAGGCTAAACAACCACTATAGGTGCTCAGACCTTGAGCGAGCCTGCTTTTCCACTAACCTGGACTCCTCATCACTTTCATAAAAAGGCAAGGTGGCGATTTTAAGCCTCCGGTCGCATGGATAACTCTTCCTCCCATACAATGTAGTTTACGTTACTTAGTTTTGTGAATGCAACCTTGAGATTTGAGCCACCTTCTTAGGGCTAGGATCCATACCTCTGCCAAGAACTTGATATAACTTTCCAAAACGATAAAATACAATACAAATATATATATATATATATATATATATATATATATATATATATATATATATATATATATATATATATATATATATATATATATATATATCAAGCACTTGACCTAACCAAACCCAACCACGATAACCATTTCTTCAAACACGTTGAGAACATGTAATCTACAAGTTAAAATGAAAATTTGAACATAGGGGTCTCATACTTATCTGAGAATCGTGAGGAAGGTTTGATTCTTTCTCTCAATAGATGCATTTTCATCTATTAGGCCATACAATCACTAACCATTCATTTACTAATCAAAACATGACAAGAACCATAATTAAATTTTGTTATAAAACCATGCTTATAATCAACATATAACTAGAATAATAACAATGATAGAAAAACCGTCAAAGCCAAATAATAACAAGTATAAATACTCATGAAATACAAGAGGAAAAGAGCTCTTATTAACATATGAAAATCCAACCAAGTCAGGGACTTCCATGTACCACTTGAGCATAATTTGGGTTGATCCAAATCTTTCCTTTAGCCAAGCACCTCCGTGCCATATTTCAAGCATAAATATAGGGCTCACAAAAAAAATCCAGGGATTCCATATGATTTACTCAATATCCTTCCATTACATGACAATGGATTTCTAGGCCCGAAACCCTCATCTATACAACCAATATTTACCACAATCCCACGATTACTAGTCAAAGAATTCCTAGGCCCAAACAAGGAAACATTCACTACCAAGATTTATTGTGATCCCACCAAAACTAGTAAAAGGATCACTAGGCCCTAAACAAGCTTGGATGCCTCTGGATTTATTCATCAATACGTTAAGGAATTTTCTCATCTCCACCTTGAGTATTTACCACATATCTCATCGTTAGTGGTTAAGTGATTTCTAGGCCCTTGGGAATTTTCCTAAGACCACCTCACATGGTTCCAAAACCATCTGGAAATCGAAAGCTAAACCAAATGAAAGAACCCCATCACACCATGGCTATTCAGAAATGGCAAGTGATTTGAATGTTAGGAAATTAGATCGTCCTCTGTAAAAGTGAAAGATTAAGCTGATGGGTGATTGTCTTTCAAACAAAGCATTGAACCATGAATTGCATAAATGAGAAATGCAAGTAGAAAATTAAGTTGTCTTTATGCTTTAAAACATCAGAATTAAATGATGCATAAGCAACAAATTAAAAGACGCAAGTTAAGAAAGAATTTGATGATGGAGTTCATCCCTCTTGTACTACATCTCTGGGTCTGCTTCAAAATGAGCGACCATTCTATTAGAAGTGTTTCAAGAGTTTCTTTACATGTGATTATGCCAGCTAATCTGTGTTCCTAGATACTACTAGTCATTGTAGAAAGAAGGTCATCTGCAATAGCTTTCTAGTGCTTGTCTTAATTCCTGAATAGGCCTAAGGATGGCCAGGGAACACTGAAAAGGGAATCTGCAGATAAATGTCGAAATGCTGACACTAAAGCTTCTTTCACTAAACTATCACTTGAAATCTGAACCGCAACCTCCTTCTTGAAGTGTTTTGCCTCTGCAAATGGAATAGACTTGATGGGCATCTGAAATGCCTCTCTTCTCTTTTAACATAAGGCTTCTTGATGGAAAACTTTGGATTCCATTTCTCTCCCCCCTGAATGCTCCTTCACTTGGTGCATTTATAAGGTTGTATGAGGCTAAGTTTAGGAGTATTTTGTTAGAAGCCTAATTTTAAAAAACTCTAACTTTAGAGTTCAACTATATAAAAAATATTAATTAAAACGCATTTGACTTTAGCACTTATCCAAAACATAGCATATTGGCTCATAAACTATTTCCTATAGTTTTTAATTGGCCAAAACTTAATTTATAGCGCAATTACAAAATGTATGAGGTCTCGGTGCATTTCTGTGTTTAAAAACCATATAACATATCTCATGGCACATATTTAGGTTTTAGTTCTCAATGTATATTGGTGGTGCAAATTGGTTGGACCGAGAACAAGAATCTGATGGTGATGACATACCAAAACTCGTGGCATATGCCTATACCACCACATCATTGGATTTGCACCTACCTTGCCGCATCGCAAGAGTACCACCTCTACACCTATGGATCTGATGTGTATATTGGGCATACATTGAAAAACCTATGGTATGTGAGCTTCCCTACTCCCCAGTGGTTAGGGGCACTCCACATAATTGACACAGGGTATAGGTGGAGTCTATGTCCCGATGGTGATGCCATGAAACTGGTGGTAAGTGCAATAGCTTGTAATTCTGGCAATGTGGAGTCTTGTGTTAGCACCCCGATGGTGTAGGTCACAAAACTATGTGCCAAATAGATAGCACCAATCTTCCAGTGGTTTTGATATTCTCAATCTTCTCTGAGATGTGCTACGATTTTCTGCTGACTTGGGCATGGCGGTGTTTGCTGACTGGAACTGCAACAGATTTTCATCTCTGCAATGCATCAGAATTTAATACGATCACAATCTCCAGTGGTTTCTACACCTTTGGCATCGTCAGCTTTAATAGCATGCCACATTAGACCGCTTGTGTGTTGGCTTTGACCAAATGTATGGGAATGTTGCGTTCTCAGCTACGTTGGACAAACAACACATGTACCTATCCCCACTACTTGCTAACTTCTTGACGATTCCGTGCTGATGATGGTTGTGTTGGACTGCCACCTCATGCATTGGTGGTTTCCACTATGCCTTCTGTGGACTCCACCATTTCGTGGAAATTGACGTAACAATAGAGCATTCCATCAAGGCATATACCATATAGTTTTAAAATGCGACATATATAATTAATGCACCTGTTTGTAATGTTTTCCAACATTAAAAATCCACCATTTGACTCAGATTTAATATGAGCTCACCTTGCCTTAGCTCCACATGCTTTGGCATTTTAATAATGCACCCACCTTAGGTTTAGCAAATGCGCCATAGTGTAATGCAACCATGCACTATTAGGAATTCAACATATTACTATGGCCACCATAGCATTAGGATAGAATACACTTTAATGTAATATTTTGACATCATTGAACATAATCTGACCCTTGTAACTTGCCAAATATAAATGTGCCAAAACATTAATCGACATCTGTTTCTTACCATCATTATTTTGCAGGAACCTGGGAATTAATTTTGTGCCTTATGGAACTGTGACAAGTCACATAGTCAACAAGGCCTTCTTCGACACTTCAATTTCGAAGGATTATTTCTCCATCACCAGGAGGCCAAACATAAATCCAGAGACATCACTAGAATTAGTGTGTCGAACCCTTCGTCCTGGTTCTAGTTTCGCAATCAATTTAGACAATAAAACTATACACAAGTCAATAACAACTTTGCCACCTAGGACCATCTTGGTCATTAACATATGGTAATATTCTGACTTGACTTACAACATCCATTCTAGATGAAAGCTAGGAAAAACCATTGTAAATCAAGGAAATCATCCATGCCAATGATAGAAAGAAAACAAAATATACACATACATGTACCATGATTTCCAAAAATAGCAATGAAACCATACATGCAACTCAATACCTGTAAAGTAATCCCTCTATAGCTATTTGATCCAACTCTTCCTTTCTTGATCTTTGCTTCCCTTTACTTCCTTTTCCTTCCTTTCTCCAATGCTAGAGTGCTCCAATAATGCATTACGTGTGCAACAGTACGAGAGAGAGAGAATAAAGAGAGAGCTCCAAAATTGAACTAACAAAAGGTTTTTAGCTGATCCTCAAAAGCCTTTTTATTAACGAGTCCTCTATTTTTCTTCAATTTCCACTAATTTCCTTCAATTTCTTTCCCACATGTAATATTTAACCTTTCACCTTCCTTTTCTCCTATTGTCCATTATTTCATAAATAAAAATATCAATTAATGCCTCTTTTCCTTTTCAAAGAATTTTCCATTGCCTTTTCCAATTTCATCTTACAAATTATAAAGCAAATGAACACCCACTAGGATGTTTTTCCCAACATTCACCTTGGAATACATGTCCCATGACCTTGGTATTATTTTTCCTTTATTAACTTTATTATATGAACTTTTAACCTGGGGTTGTTATAATCATCATGCGAACTACCACCATAATCACAAACATGAACCCCATGAGATACTTTCTCACTCATCGTATGATGAACCATAAGTATTCCCAATGGGTAGTTATTTTTCAAGAGTTAAACTTACAGTTTGCTTCCCCTCAAAGCAAGAAAGATCTTATTCTTACAGATTTCATCGTGGATCTCGCCACAAAATCCCAAGGGTATCTTATTAATGATTCTTTCCCAAATGAACACTTAATCAATATATCCATAGATGACCCCTCCTATAGTTATATCCTCTTATTTCTTAAAGATCATAAGATAAACCCTCACCTCATTTGCGATGATTGTAGATGCATCTACCACCAAGCCCCTAATTACCCCCTTATGCGGGATGTACTTTACTATCAAGGCATTGATACCATTATTCGTCGATGCCTTACCATTGGAGAGGCTGAATAGATATTAAATGACTCTCATAATGGAGGTTGTAGCGGCTGTTGGGTCAAAGTTATTTCCTATCATTTAATTTGTCAACCCGGGGGTTTCGTAAACTTGTGAAGCATGCGTGCACTGTATGTGCTAGAAATTGTCTTTTAGTTTAGATCAATCTAATTAGAAAATAACAAAAACCAATTCATCTAATCTATGAAATCAAATAATGAAAATGAAATTCAACTAGCCTATGATATAAAAAACAACTAATGTATACTTAGTTACTCCAACATTCGATTATGAAGTGTTACCTTCTTGAGATGATGTGTAAGCAACTATATATACTTTAACTTCTAATGTCCTAGAAAAGCAAGTAAAGTGTGCAGAAAATAACTCAGTAATTGCATGTATTAAATATTCACCCATTCAATCTTGAGATATGATTAAATCAATTTCGTAGAACGATCTTTAGGAATATCAGTTAATGAAATTAAATGAGGATATTAAAAGCAAATATAAAAGCTCAAAAATAGTAAATCTCAATGACTGTATAGGTTGAACATTCAATCACCCAATTTGAAGTCACCTTCTTGGCCTGATTTTTTATTCAATTATACAATGAATTGATAGTTTGATCTAAGAAAGTAAATAACAGAACATGAAAGGAAGCTAAATAACTATGGGGCCTTGCTTCAAACTTAATCCAATTGGAAAATACATAAATCTTTCCTATTGAAATGTTTTTATAAGAGAAAAGATTACACAATCATTCTAAAACTAATACTAAGAAAACAAATGGACTTTAATCTATAAAAGCAATTAAATCTCACACATTTTAGGTAGCTGATCTAAAAGTGTGAGAGATGGTAAATCGAGATGCTCCATATGTAAGCAAAACCAAGTCAAAATGAAGGAACATTCATGAGTAAGGTGCCACAATATAATTTTGTCTTCAAAGCTTGAGCATAACTCAAATTTTACACATGAAAATGATAAGAGAAAACTTCCCCTATTTATACAAAAATATGAGAAGCTATTTCATTAATGAGAGTCCATGAATCTCTCCCCATATCTCTAGAGTTACAACCAAAATAGGAAATGGTAAGACACATGTCTTCTTAGAGTTTCAATACAAATAGGAAATGAGACACATATCCTCATGATCCCATGATCTTCTCGACTCAAATTCGAATTTGGTTTTGGGAGGCCACATAAGGGTCTTTTAGAAGTTTCCTTTTGACCTACACATGTCAGCAATCTCATCCCACTTGTTAGCTATAAGCATATGCACATTATTTTATAATTTTTAACCATAAATTCACTTAAAAATGCTAAAAATTAATAAAGGTTGGAAAAACATAAATGTGACCCAATAATGATAATGGTAAGGTAAATGTAATAAAATGGAGGTAAATGTAATGAAATAGAGGTGGAGTGAAGGTGACAATATGGAAATATAAGTGAAAATGTAATGGAAGTGAATGACAATTTCAAGGCCCAACATACCCCCCAATTGGAGCTATTGCATGTCCTCATGCAATCTATTACATTAATTATTTTTTATCTTTGATCTTTGGATTAACTTTGTATGATATCATTTGATAACTTCATACTTCTGCAAAATCTTTTAGTTGAATTGCAACATGGTTGGTTCTTGTGTTACAACCATATTTTGTTGTTGCATTCATTTTTTATCTTTGAACTTTGCATAATGATAATTTTATCATTGTTGCAAAGTATATCTTTATTGGATTGCATCATATTTGGTTCTTTCATGACAACCATGATTGTGTTTGTATCCAATTATCTTTTTTAGTACTCTTGACATGGTTTTGTATGCTCATAACAATAATGTAATAGTTAATATCTTTTGAAAGTATGTGGGCTTTTGAATGTGCTATGAATATGGAAAAATATGAATATGAATGTACCCCCCCTATTGAGGATATTGATAATTTTATGAGATGGGGAAGAGAAAAGTTTTTTTTTCAAAAATTATCATTTTAGCTTTTCATGGAATGTTATGGTAAAAAGTTAGCAAATGACGTAGCTTAACTTACTCTTTAGAAATGGATGAGCTGCATGTGTGGTGGCTGCAAAATCTTGATCATAATCTTCTTCAAGTGGTTGGACAAGTCATGGAGAAAAGAGTCAAGATAATTTTTTATTTGCTTTTATTAAAACTTGTTGAATCTATTGCGGAATAGTGTTGATTCTGCTGTTGCCATTTGATTCTGTAGCTGTTATTTGATTCTGCAGTTGTCATCTAATTCTGCAGCTGCTATCTGATTCTGCAGCTGCTATCTAGTTCTGCAGCTACTGTTTGATTCCGTAGCTATCATCTAGTTCTGTAGCTGCATATCTTCTATATTTGCTCCAAAATGCTGAAAATGATAGTCTTCATGTCTTCAAAACTCATTGGCACAATTCCTGCTATTTGAATAAATGTTCAGATCTCGAACATAGCAGGAAATTTTTTACTTAGTAGCCATTTATGGATGCCACTAGTCAACACGAGGACTCTCACCATTGATGACAATAAGAGTTATGATGCCCAAACACATCTTACTAAGTACATATGATTTTGTTGTTTTCAAGTACCTAGAAGATCTCATGAATAAGGGACATTGATGTATTCCCATTTTTTGTCGGCATGAGGACTTGCCATTAAGGCATGCAAGCCTCAAGGCAATTTTGTAGGGATTTTAGACTCAAAGGACTATGGACTCAATAATTTGCATTGAAGCAGGGTTTATTTGCGAAATGAAAAAGTATAGGAAAGGAAAGATGAAAATGGAAGATTGCAAGGGAAAATGATAATGACAATGAGCAATAAGCATGTAAGTGAGCTTCTTGCTTTTATTTGTGGGTCAGGCGAAACGTGTATGTGAATAAAAGAAAATGAACAACTGACTCTTACTGAGAAAAATGATTGTGGCTTGCTTTGAATTGCTTGGCTAGATTTATAATTGAAAAGGGAGGAAAGGTACTAGTTTTGGTGGATATGGACATGGACTTGTTCTTATGCTTCTCATGGAATCAGTCCCTTGAATACTAATTGTGTGCACAATTAGTTTTCTTCAATGATCATTCGATCATCCCAAACCTGCAAAAATACTTGACATAAAGAACATAAGCGTGTTCAAAACGAAATGGCCAAATTACTTTCTAATTCTTATGCAAAATGTAAGTGTCAAATAAAAAAGATTAAAGAAAATCAAGAGTGTTATATTCAATCCAATTTATGATATTGATAACAATCCATTTTTAAGAAATAACCATGAAAATTAAATTAAATCCCTATTGTTGGATGACTTCATGCACTGCGCTGAGTATAACAATTGGCATTACAAAGATTTGTTGTGCTCTGTAAGTTAACACTTTATAGAATAATACACAACAATAATATTAATGCCAAATGTTCATAAATCATCTAAATAATTTTCCAATTGTTGAATTGAGGCTTGTGTGATCCATATCAAGTTTATGAGAAAAAGAATTTTGGTGTAAATCACTTGAAAAAACATTTTTCGATGCGTTTCGAACCAATCAGTGTGGTTCATCATCAGGAGAAGTTGAAGAGTCAGATCATGGCTACATATTAAATAGGGAGAGAAGATCTTGCAATAGCTAGGTTTGACTAAAGAAACGACTATATTAGGCCAGACTAGACAAATGGCTGTAATAGACCCAAAAACGACTAGATTTGACTATTCAAATTGTTTAATTATATAAAAATGTTAAAACTAATATTATTATAATATTTATCATGTGTTATTTTAAGTAAAAAGTTAATGAGACTACATTTAGGGAATATTTAACAAATAATAACTATTAGTAATAGAAGGGAATTAATATATAATATATAATATATAATATTATATTATTATTATAATAACGTTACAGTATTAATGTTCTTATTAATGGCTTATGTAACTAAAAAAAAAATTAAACAAAATTAATAGTGAAGTTTATCAAATGGGGATAAGCATTAATAGATATAGGGAAATAAATAGAATAATATTAATTCCATGTTATATTATTTGTACTAGGTTATTCAGATTAGACATGAAAAGGGGAAATATTTTATAGTAATACCAACCAAGTATAGTTAGTAATAGTATGGAATTAATATTAAAAATAATAAGAGTTATTTTTGTACTTTGTTATGGTAAAAGTATTAAACTTATTATTGATGGTTAGGGTAACTAATTAATATCAATTTATTAGTAAAGTTATCTAATGGGAGCATATATTAATAGATCTAGGGATGTTAGTACAAGTAAGGATTGATTATATTAATATAATAATGTTATAATATTAGTAATATTATTAAAGGTTTTTGTAATTTAATTAATATATATATGTTACAAAAGCTGACATCTTGTTATTTAAGATAGTCATGAACAAGACTATTACTAAAATAAAATAAACCAAGGGAGATTTCCCAAGAGGATAAAAGAAATACAGCTAAATAAAGAAGGATAAGGGATAACAAGCGGAAACCTAGAAAGCTAGAAAAGGTCAATAAAAGAGGGAGGGGAAGAGGGGGAAGACACGATTAGGAAGAGAGGGCAGGGATCCAACAACTACTAATCTTCCAGTCATCATCTCTATTGAGATTGCTTGGCCTTCTTTCAATCTCAATTGGTTCCCTAAATTTTCAGTGATGGAACTACGCAACCTTAGCAATAACCTTGGCCTCCTCAATACAAACATGATGCTTGGTCTTCTCCACATTCTCTACTAGTGTGGAACACCTAGTTCTTGCATGCTTTAGGTCAGATGCGTGCTCATTAACCCTTTGATTAATAGAGTGTCCCGTCTCCCCAATATAGGGGGTCCCACAAGAATAAGGAATAATGTATACACCCTTCATGTCCTTAGGGTCGATAGGATCCTTCACCAATCAGAGGGATTTACGAATGGTGTTGAGGGGTCTAAAGTTTGAGGGAATATGATGATTCTTAAGAATCCGAGCATTCTTATTAGAGGTTCCTTGGACAAAGGGAATATGGACACTGTTAGTGTCAGTCTTTGCAGCCTTCCTTCAACGATCAAATATGCTCTTTCAAAGTGATTTTAAAGTGTCAAGGTCAAATTTTGTCATTTCAAAGAGTTTTCAAGCAAAATTTGGTCACTAGCCATTAGGTCTAGGGTTTGCCCAAATGTCAGTCCATGTCACCATTCAGATGAGTTTATCATCATTCGTAGGGTTTTCATTATCATGTCAGTGTCTAATGAGTCATTTCACACCTTGTCCATGCTTCATGTTGCGCCCAGGCAAGGTCAATTCCCTCTCCTAGGATTTTGAAGGCGAATTCTCTTGGGCAGCCAAATCACCGGAAAAACTTGTTTCTTGATGTTCATACACCTTCCCCTATCATTAAAGTACCTTATCAAACACTTCCCATCCCTTAGATCCGCCAAATTCCTCATTTTTGCACAAACCCTAGTTTCTAGCTACAACCTGGCAATTTTCTAGGTTTGACCTGTGTTTTGCCCTTTTCGACCCCTTCCCCTCACTCAATATATGAGATTCCACTTTCCCCTGCTTCCTAACATCCCTCCCCACTCCCAAAAATTTCCCCAAGAATTTAGAAGCCCTCTATCCCCTTCATTTCGCTCCATTTCGACAAAATCCCTTGTTTCACACATCGGGACAAGTTTCACTCAAAAGCTGTTTCTGAGCAATCAAAGATGAATTTTGCAAAACTAAGAGAGGTTTTTGTCCACAACATGCCAAGGAAGAAAAACCTCTTTCACTTTTTACACAGGTGTCATGGTTAGAGAGAAATGTCAAAAATACCGGCGAGAACGAAGGTGCTCCAAGGACGGTTGGCCAAAGCACAAAAACGAAGGAAAACGCTCGATCCACTCCAAATTTTGGCCAAAGCCTCTTTGACTGAGCATGGTACTTGATTGGGGACTCCCAACCCAAATTTCAAGAAATTTGAAGAAAATTTTGTCATTTGTGAATTTTCTGTGTAATTTACAGGTTTTGGCCATGGAATGGTCTCACCCCGGGTGAGACCATTCTGGAGGATTGCTCGGAATTTTGAAAACTTGGCATTTTTGGAAAGGGCATGCAAAGAGAAAAATTACCAATGCTTGGGAGAATCCTGATTTTGAGATTTGAGCCTCCAAAAGCTCAAAATACATCAAAAAAATGACTTTCTGCCCACTTTTTGAGTTGCAGAAAGTGACCTTGGGAGAAATGGTTTTTGAGGGGTCAAATCAACTCCAAATTCATAAATTCCACTTGGGATGGAAAGTAGACAGACCAAGCTTTCCAATGAGCCATCTTGCACCTGATTTGGACACTGGGAAGGCCTTCAACCAGAGCTGCAAAGGGGAGCGACCACTCAGGATCAGGGGCGCGACCACTCAGGGAAAATTGCCAGATTTGACCATTTCGGCCAGCAAAACACTGTTTTGACTATGGTTGACCATTTTTACTTGTATATGATGGATAAATGTAATATTTTCATGGCACTTTGATAGATTTTATCTCTCTTTACCCTTCTAGAACTTTCTTTGATGTAAAAAGTGAAAAATTAATGCATGGATGAGTTAGCTAAGTAATAGAGGCAAGTTGTTTGGCTGCCTATTTTCTAGTTCTTAGTTTAGAATTAGTTCAAACTGCCCCTAGGAAGCTGAGCTCGACCCCTTGAGGTGGGGAAAGGAGTTAGATGGTCTAGATGGTCTATATTATGCTCTCTCCTTCTCATTTTCATGGTTGGACTCTTGTGGGAGAAAGCTTTATTGTATATTGTACATCTATCTCTGCAATTTAAGGAAAAGGAAGGCCAGGGTTTTGCAGACTTCATTGTGGATTCTTGTGGATCATTGTGTTGATGGTGTGTCTTCTAATTGTTACTGTAAGTTTGTTTATGTGTTACATCTCTCTTTCTTTGCTGCTAATTGAACAAGATGAAGTGATAAAGTTTGAATTCATGCATGCCATGCTCAGCTTTTAATCCTGTTCAATATCTATGTTTTCCACTGCTTAAAGAGGATTCAAAGCCCTTGTTTGCCCTCTTTAACCTCCTCTCTTTCTTTCCTGATCACTCATCCAAGCCAAAGGCATCAACACAAGTTCCTACCTTGCCCCAAATAACCCCCTGCAAAAACTGAGCCCAATCCCCGCACCCTGAATTGCACTCCCTCCAATTGCCACCAAAACCCCAAAAACTTTAAATCAACCTCCCTTATCAATTTACTAGCCTAAAATCTTTATTCCTAATTGGTCAGCTTATCATATTGAAAAATCTACCGAATCTAACCCGAGAGAGCCTTCTCATACCTCGTAGGGCTAGCTACGAGGTGAAATGGTTTGATGTAGCCTTGAAGATTTACTTTTCTCAGCCTAGGGTGAAATCTCAAGTGCTAACATAGTGGCGACCATACTGGGGAGAACAAACTTGTTTTTGTGTTGATGTGTTTGTTTCATAAGTCTTAGACGGAGCCTGAAGTTACGCCAGAAGCCTTCGAAAACGCTCTTGTTTTACATCAGCGTAAGTAGATAAACGCTGCTTCAGTCAATCTCCGTGAGCTTGTGAATACAACACTTCATTTGAATTTAACCCAGTACATGTATCAAGTTCGGATCTAATTGTTGATGGTGAACAACGATCAGACACTGACAAGGCTGAAATCAGTCACTGGCGACTCCTTTCACTGAAGAATCCAGCAACCTGTGCTTCATGGTGACTTCACTACAGAGAGATCAGTAGCTTTGAGATTTCTCAAGATGGATCAGATTGCAAGAAGATATGCTCCCTTGAGCCGAGATCACATTCCAGGTTTTCCGAATAAGATGCCCAAGGTAGATTGGTCAAGGAATCTGCCCACATTTAACGCTGATGGTAAGAAGGATGCTGCTTTACATTTGATTAGATTTCATATGCATGTTTGCCAGTTAAAGATCAATTTTCCTGAGGACTGTTTGATGAAATTTTTATGGCTACTCTGGAAGATGAAGCCCGATTCTGGTATGAAAGTTTGCCATCTGCTTCAATTTATTGTTTAAGGGATTTTCATACCGTGTTCTTTGAAAAGTATAAAGAATCATATCCATCTTTGATTTTAGTTCAGAACTGTTGTAGCCATGTACATAATTTTATTGAAAGCCTTGAGAAGTATTATGAAGATGATAATTTTATGGATGTTGAGATCATGGAGGCTTTGTATGAGAATCCATTTCAGCAACATGAAGAGAACCTAGAGGATTCCCATAGAGACGATCATGAAAATTTGCAGCAGGACCAAGATCTTAGTATGGTGGAAAATGAAAAAATTTTGCCTCTTGACAATCAACAGAAATTGCATGAAATGGATCAGCAGTATGAGGAAAATCTGTATACTCCTTCACTTGAAATCAATGAAGACAATCACTGTTTGAGCAGAAGAAAACAAAAGGCATTATCTCCTTTGTCCGAAGAGGAGATAGATCAGCTCTTGAGAGGTCTTGCTCCAGATCAAGTTAATGCAGATTTGCAGTGCACACATGGTCAAGAAGATGATGGTGGACCTTCTTCCTCTTCTAAAAAGGATGACAGTCTTGTAAGCAGCTTTATAGATCAGCAGGTTGAAATTTGTTATATGGCTGAAGATGGTGAAAGAGAAGAGCTCATTTCAGATCTGCCCATAGAAGAAGACTGCATGCAAAGCCTGCATGAGGAGGTAATTCAGTCAGTTCATGAAAATCAAGATGACATCTTCATTCAAGTAAGTGAAATAGTTCCTTTGGATGAATTTATGGTAGATGATAGAACTGTCATTTTTGCACCTCAAGAATCAGCTGAAGTTTCTTTCCTTATGATTGAAGAATGTAATAAGGAACTTGATAATTTGGTTGTGATATCATATGAAGATGACCTACAGCACATTCACACCATAGAAGATTATAGCATACAGGATTACCTTTCAGATTCTTCATATGTTTCATGTGCTGAAATGTTTTTCCAAGAAGAGATCTGCTCATCTACTTGTTCAGAATTTTTTGAAGCCCATGAGCATACTTTTATCGAAGCACATGATGAAGGAAGATCAGAGTTTGAAGCAAAGGACACCTTGATCTTTCAGCAGGAGGTGGCAGTGGCAAATCTTCATGTTTTTCACGATCCTCTAGCAAGTTTGTTGCAGCCAGCAGTGATAGTGTTTATTGCAGTGTTTAGTGATGAAGGAGATCACGGTCAGCTATGTTTTTGGATGCCCAGGGATAGGTTTGTAATGTTGACCAGAAGATCTGATAAGAAGAATCAATCAAGAAGGCATCTGCTTGATTGGTTGCATTGGCATTTTGATATAGTTTGATGGTATTTTGTCTTGTAAGAAACACAGGTGGTTGTCATCATGATTTCAAATCTTGATGGACTGCTGCCCTTCATAAGCTTTGTAAGTTTTGTTTTAAGTCAAGTCATGAGTCATTTGTGTTTGGTCTGTTGAGTAAGTTTTTCAAGTTATTTCAGTTTGCCATCGAGTCGGTTTGAGTCAAGCATCAGTTAAGTTTCTGTCAATTGTCTAAGTCAAATAAAGTTGTTTTTGAGTTGGTCACATGTGAATAAATTGACTCCATTGCCCAATGAATAAGGCACTGGTCTGCTCTCCCAAGAGATCTGAGGTTCTTGGCACCTCCAAGGAGCTACCATCCCCATTGGAGCCAATGTTAGTGTCAGTCTTTGCAGCCTTCCTTCAGCGATCAAATATGCTCTTTCAAAGTGATTTTAAAGTGTCAAGGTCAAATTTTGTCATTTCAAAGAGTTTTCAAGCAAAATTTGGTCACTAGCCATTAGGTCTAGGGTTTGCCCAAATGTCAGTCCATGTCACCATTCAGCTGAGTTTATCATCATTCGTAGGGTTTTCATTATCATGTTAGTGTCTAATGAGTCATTTCACACCTTGTCCATGCTTCATGTTGCGCCCAGGCAAGGTCAATTCCCTCTCCTAGGGTTTTGAAGGCGATTTCTCTTGGGCGGCCAAATCACCAGAAAAACTTGTTTCCTGATGTTCATACACCTTCCCCTATCCTTAAAGTACCTTATGAAACACTTCCCATCCCTTAGATCCGCCAAATTCCTCATTTTTGCACAAACCCTAGTTTCTAGCTACAACCTGGCAATTTTCTAGGTTTGACCTGTGTTTTGCCCTTTTCGACCCCTTCCCCTCACTCAATCTCTGAGATTCCACTTTCCCCTGCTTCCTAACATCCCTCCCCACTCCCAAAAATTTCCCCAAGAATTTAGAAGCCCTCTATCCCCTTCATTTCGCTCCATTTCAACAAAATCCCTTGTTTCACACATCGGGACAAGTTTCACTCAAAAGCTGTTTTTGAGCAATCAAAGATGAATTTGGCAAAACTGAGAGAGGTTTTTGTCCACAACATGCCAAGGAAGAAAAACCTCTTTCACTTTTTACACAGGTGTCATGTTTAGAGAGAAATGTCAAAAATACCGGCGAGAACGAAGGTGCTCCAAGGACGGTTGGCCAAAGCACAAAAACGAAGGAAAACGCTCGATCCACTCCAAATTTTGGCCAAAGCCTCTTTGACTGAGCATGGTACTTGATTGGGGACTCCCAGCCCAAATTTCAAGAAATTTGAAGAAAATTTTGTCATTTGTGAATTTTTTGTGTAATTTACAGGTTTTGGCCGTGGAATGGTCTCACCCCGGGTGAAACCATTCTGGAGGATTGCTCGGAATTTTGAAAACTTGGCATTTCTGGAAAGGGCATGCAAAGAGAAAAATTACCAATACTTGGGAGAAGCCTTATTTTGAGATTTGAGCCTCCAAAAGCTCAAAATACATCAAAAAAATGACTTTCTGCCCACTTTTTGAGTTGCAGAAAGTGACCTTGGGAGAAATGGTTTTTGAGGGGTCAAATCAACTCCAAATTCAGAAATTCCACTTGGGATGGAAAGTAGACAGACCACGCTTTCCAATGAGCCATCTTTCACCTGATTTGGACACCGGCAAGGCCTTCAACCAGAGCTGAAAAGGGGCGCGACCACTCAGGATCAGGGGCGCGACCACTCAGGGAAAATTGCCAGATTTGACCATTTCGGCCAGCAAAACACTGTTTTGACTATGGTTGACCATTTTTACTTGTAGATGATGGATAAATGTAATATTTTCATGGCACTTTGATAGATTTTATCTCTCTTTACCCTTCTAGAACTTTCTTTGATGTAAAAAGTGAAAAATTAATGCATGGATGAGTTAGCTAAGTAATAGAGGCAAGTTGTTTGGCTGCCTATTTTCTAGTTCTTAGTTTAGAATTAGTTCAAACTGCCCCTAGGAAGCTGAGCTCGACCCCTAGAGGTGGGGAAAGGAGTTAGATGGTCTAGATGGTCTATATTATGCTCTCTCCTTCTCATTTTCATGGTTGGACTCTTGTGGGAGAAAGCTTTATTGTATATTGTACATCTATCTCTGCAATTTAAGGAAAAGGAAGGCCTGGGTTTTGCAGACTTCATTGTGGATTCTTGTGGATCATTGTGTTGATGGTGTGTCTTCTAATTGTTACTGTAAGTTTGTTTATGTGTTACATCTCTCTTTCTTTGCTGCTAATTGAACAAGATGAAGTGATAAAGTTTGAATTCATGCATGCCATGCTCAGCTTTTAATCCTGTTCAATATCTATGTTTTCCACTGTTTAAAGAGGATTCAAAGCCCTTGTTTGCCCTCTTTAACCTCCTCTTTTTCTTCCCTGATCACTCATCCAAGCCAAAGGCATCAACACAAGTTCCTACCTTGCCCCAAAGAACCCCCTGCAAAAACTGAGCCCAATCCCCGCACCCTGAATTGCACTCCCTCCAATTGCCACCAAAACCCCAAAAACTTTAAATCAACCCCCCTTATCAATTTACTAGCCTAAAATCTTTATTCCTAATTGGTCAGCTTATCATATTGAAAAATCTACCGAATCTGACCCGAGAGAGCCTTCTCATACCTCGTAGGGCTAGCTACGAGGTGAAATGGTTTGATGTAGCCTTGAAGATTTACTTTTCTCAGCCTAGGGTGAAATCTCAAGCGCTAACAGACACCTGGGACTCATTCTTTAGGTTCTTTTTTAATTACCAAATTTTTGGAGGCTTTAAGTAAAGCCTTCTGACCAAGGTGTCTACTATAACCGTTCTTAGCAAAGACATTAAGGAGATGGGATTTATCTTTATTGAAGCTCATATCATCAGAAATCATTAGCGCACGAGTAGTGAGGGTGTTAATAATGCCCAATTTTTGAGCTGGGAAATGATAGGAACTGGCATGAAGATATTTCTCTATATGTGTTTTCTTCTAAAACACTTGGTGGGAGAGGGAACCATCAATATTCTTTGAAATAAGAATATCAAGGAAGGAGAGGCAACCATCAACTTCCTGCTCCATGGTGAACTTAATGGCGGACGATTGACAGTTGAGATGATTGAAGAAGAGATCTAAATCTTCTTGGCCATGGGACCAGATGACATTAGTGTCATCTACATATATTTTCCAAAGCTTGGTAGGAGACGGACCGAGGCTAAAGCATTGAATTCAAAATCTTCCATAAAAAGATTAGCAACAATAGGGGACAGGGGTGAGCCCATGGCAACACCACAGGTCTGTTTAAAGAACTCATCCTCGAAACAAAAAAAAAAAAAGTGGAAGTGAGATAGATCTCAACTAATTGAGTGGTATTGGGATCCATTAGGCGATAGATCACTTCCATGGCCTCCTTTATAGGGATATAGGTGTAAAGGGATACTACATAAACAATAACAAGAATGTCCCTAGAGTCAATCTTTATGTCCTTCAGCTCTTCAACAAAGGATGCAGAGTCTTTAACGAAGGACTCTGTATGGCCAACTAAAGGTTTAAGTTTTAAGACAAGGAATTTAGCTAGAAGGTAGGTAAGACCACCAATGGTGTTGACAATGGACCTTAGGGAAGCCCCCTCCTTGTGAATCTTTGGTAGCCCATAGATCCTTGGAGTAGTGGGACTACACTCAATGAGTTTATGGCACAGGGAACGTACTGAGCTACTGGATTTGATGGAAAGAGCCACAGTCCTAGAAATCTTCTTTAGAGGGTTCTTGGGAAGCTTTTTATAGCTACCACTATTATAAAGATGATCTAATATCTTCTTGTAGTAATCATATTTGTCAACGATGATAGTAGCCCCTCCTTTGTCGGCCTTCAGAACAATGATCTCTTTGTGCCGGTTTAAGGATTTGAGGGAAACTAATTCTTCATTGCTAAGGTTTCTTTGAGAGAGAAAATAATATATATGATATATTATTTATTATATATTAATTCCATTCTATTACTAATAGTTATTATTTGGTAAATATTCCCTAAATGTAGTTTTATTAACTTTTTACTTAAAATAACACATATTAAATATTATAATAATATTAGTTTTAACATTTTAATATAATTAAACAATTTGAATAGTCAAATCTAGTCATTTCTGAGTCTATTATAGTTCTTTGTCTAGTCTAGCCTAATATAGTCGTTTATTTAGTCAAACCTAGCCGTTGCAAGATCTACTCTCCCTACTTAATATGTACCCATGATCTAACTCTTCAACTTATCCTGACGATGAACCCCACTGGTTGGTTTGAAATGCGTCGACAAATGTTTTTTCATGTGATTTACACCGAAATACTTTTTTTCATAAATTTTCCAATTGTTCTGCAAGCCATTATTGAATCGTCATCTGTGCTGCAAAAATAACATGCTGTCAAAAATATTTGAAGCGGAAAAAATATGAAAAAGTATGTGTACAAAAGAAATTATTTCAATCAAATTTTGCAAGTATTTTTTGTTTTTATAAATTGCTTCAAAAAATTTGATTGCATCATTGCCAAAAAAATAAAAAATTATTTATTTATTTTTATTTTTATACCTTTTTAATTAAATTTTTTTCTTGATCAAAAAGAAATTATAATAAAGAAAATGATTTTTTTTTTTTTTAAATCATGAGACACATAGGGAATGAGACACATATGTGTCTAAAATCAATTTTATTAAATCAGATTGGACTCTTAGACCTCATGCCATGTGGAGCAGAATTTGTTATTCACTTCGATTCTTCTAAAATCAAATTTATTAAATCAAATTGGACTCTTAGACCACATGCAATGTGGATAAGAGTTTGTTATTCACTTGGATTTTTCTGCTTTTAACTTGGCATGTTGAAACAGTTCAAAACAAATCTTTTTTTTCCTCATGCAATCTACAAAATGGAGCTTTGAAGAACCTCGAAGTTATCCCAAATCGTTAGGAATCCAAGGAAATGGTTTTTGGGTTATTAAATTCATCCCGTTCCCTAAAAACCCATGTCACATTTTTTCCCGATTCACCCTGGTTTGGTCAGAAAATTTGTTTTAAAATCGAGCATCGAGACAGTTTACGCTTTCTGACTATTACATTTTCTGCAAAAATCAATTTCAGATTTCTCCTAAATGGTGACAAAATTTAGAAAATCATTCACAGGTTACCTAATTTCCCCCATTCCAGAGAAAATCCATGTCTCATTTTTTTTCAGGTTTCGCCCTGGTTTACTCAAAATTTTCATTTTAAAATCATGTTTATGCTGCTGCGTTTTCTAGAAATGTTCCCATGATTTTTGATTTGCAGGTTTTGAAGGTTGGACTTGTGGCTACATGGATATCTTTTAGCAAAGGAAAATGGAAGATCTAGCTATATCAATCATCCTATAGACAATTCTAGGGGACTTGAAATCTGGAATGAGATAAGAGATGGGACAGTTCTTTGAAGAAATCTAACGCATCATTTTTTTAATCTCGAAGAAAACTATTTCATTACAGAAGTAAGGATTTTTTCACATGGATTTGCAAGTCTTGTAGTAGCTAAATAATTTTTATGATTTGTTAACAAAACAATTTATTTTTCTGATCCTCCAGGTCACACGAAGTGCAGAAGGAGAGCATACTTGAGAGATTTATTTTGTTAGCATAGTCAAGATTTTATCAATCGATTCCTTTGTAAATTTTGCAAAAATAAAATGAAAATGCTTGATCTCATACCTTAAATCATTGTTTATGATATTCACTTGTGCTCCTTGTTCTCAACCATTTGTTTCATTGCAGATTTTTCCTACCAAGGTTTAGTAGATGGGTGGTTCTTATTGCACCATAAAACATCAAATTTACCATAAAAATATATATAAATTTATTTTTATTTTTCCTATCTATCTATTTTTATTTTTTTAAGTATATTCACGCTTCCAATGAAGCCATTTACGGATTAGAATTTTTGAAATACTCATATCCAAACTTGAAAAATATACCTGATTGTTTGTAAGGATATGCAAAATCGACTTGACCTTTCAATTTGCTGCAAGGATCTCTTGAAGAATTGATGAATATTGTGGTGTAACCGCTTTTTGATACCATTCCTCAATGTAGTCTTTGGGCTGCATTTTAGACACTTTGTCCATAAATGGTTAGTAAAAACAAAAACAAATAAAATAAACTCTAAACTGGAAGCTAGTTCCTATGCACATTTCCCTGGAAATGGATCCAAAATGTTGGGGCGAAGTGATTTCCTTCCATTTAATTTGTCAACCTGGGGGTTTCATAAACTTGTGAAGCATGTGTGCATTGTATGTGCTAGAAATTGTCTTTCAGTTTAGATCAATCTAATTAGAAAATAACAAAAACCAATCCATCCAATCTAGAAATCAAATAATGAAAATGGAATTCAACTAACCTGTGAAATAAAAAACAACTAACTAATTTATACTTAGTTACTCCAACATTAAATTATGAAGTGTCACCTTCTTGAGATGATGTGTAAGCAACTATTTATACTTTAACTTCTAATGTCCTAGAAAAGCAAGTAAAGTGTGCAGAAAATAACTCAGTAATTGCATGTATTAAATATTCAACCATTCAATCTTGAAATATGATTAAATCAATTTCTTAGAATGATCTTTAGGAATATCAGTTAATGTAATTAAATGAGGATCTTAAAAGCAAATATAAAAGCACAAAAAAGTAAAACTCAATGATTGCATAGGTTGAACATTCAATCACCCAATTTGAAGTCACCTTCTTGGCCTGATCTTTTATTCAATTATACAATGAATTGATAGTTTGATCTCAGAAAGTAAATAACAGAACATAAAAGGAAACTAAATAACTATGTGCTCTTGCCTAAAACTTAATCCAATTGGAAAATACATAAAGTTTTCCTATTGAAATGTTTTTAGAAAAACAAAGATTACATAGTCATTCTAAGACTAATACTAAGAAAGCAAATGAACTTTAATAAGAAAATTAAATCTCGCACATTTTAGGTAGTTGATCTAAAAGTGTGAGAGATGGTAAATCACGATGCTCCATATGTAAGAAAAATTAAGTCAAAAAGAAGGAACATTCACGAGTAAGGTGCCACAATCTAATTTTGTATTCAAAGATTGAGCATAACTCCAATTTTACACATGAAAATGACAGGAGAAAACTTCCCCTATTTATACAAAAATATGAGAAGCTACCTCATTAATGAGAGTCTATGAATCTCTCCCCATATCTCTAGAGTTACAATCAAAATAGGAAATGGTAAGACACATGTCTTTTTAGAGCTTCAATACAAATAGGAAATGAGACACATATCCTCATGATCCCATGATCTTCTCCACTCAAATTCGAATCTGGTTTTGGGAGGCCACATAAGGGTCTTTTAGAAGCTTCCTTTTGAGCTACACATGTCAACAATCTCATCCCATTTGTTGGGTATAAGAATATCCACATTATTTTCTAATTTTAACCATAAATTCACTTAAAAATTCTAAGAATTAATAAAGTTTGGAAAAACATAAATGTGACCCAATAATGATAATGGTAAGGTAAATGTAATGAAATAGAGGTGGAGTGAAGGTGACAATATGGAAATATAAGTGAAAATGTAATGGAAGTGAATGACAATTTCAAGGCCCAACAATGGCCGCCTATTAGGGATGGCTACTTCACATAAAATCCTTAGCACTCATTACTTTGGGCCCACTCTAATTTGTGACTGTGTTCAAGTGGTCAAAAGATTTGAATGTTTCTAATGATATGCTCATAAACTACAAGCTCCACTAGCTTTACCTCATCTACTCATTGTCATGGGCCATTTTTCTAAATGGGGCATATAATTCATGACCTAAAACCCACATTGTAATGTGGGAATAAGTACATGATGGTCACAGTCAACTAGTTTACCAAATGGGAAGAAGCCATGCCCACGTATAACAACATCATTGACACAACTACATGGCGTTTCTTTAACCATGTCATCACATGGTTCGATCTCCCTATGGAGTTTGTCTCAATTCATGGTAAATACTTCAAAATGGAGATATTTTCATAACTATCCCAACTCCTTGGTTTTTCAAATGTGTTCTCTTCTCCATACTACCCCTATTCTAACGGTCAAGTAGAAGTTGTCAACAAAGTCCTCAAGGCAACGTTTTAGAGAATGGTGAACGACAATAAAGCCAATTGGCATCAAATGGTTTTTTCATTTCTATGTGCATATCACACTTCAGTCAAGGCATCCACAGGGTTCACATATTTCTAGTTAATATACAAGGTGAGGTCATACACCCTATTGAGAGCGAGATCCCTACCTTACACATAGCCATTGAGCTTCTCCCAGACACCTCACCCTTACAAAAAAAGGCTAGTGCAGTTGGAACATGTCGAAAGAATTTAGTGAAAATCTATCGAACATAACAAATCCCATAAGAAGAGGATCAAAGCTTCCTTTTATCACAATGTCACCCTCATTCATTCACAGAGGGGGGCCTAGTCCTTCACTACGATGTTTCCAAAGAAGCTTTTGGACTAGGTAAGTTCAAAAGTTTATGGAAAGGTCCATATGTAGTTAAACATTTCTTTCTCAAAGGTGCATACATGTTAGCAAAGCCTAATGGGACTTTCCCCCATGACCCCATGAACGGGACCTACCTCAAAAACTTCTATCCATAACATTAAATTATGCCTTATGATGTAAATACATGCACCTTGAATTATTTTTTATGATGATCACCTCAACACAGATGTACTCTAAAAACCATACTCTCATCATGTGTCACAGATGGATCATTCATTAGCCTACCATCATGGGTTCACATATGTTGCTTCTCGATGGTCACAAAATCTAACTACAACATCCTGGGCCATATACTCCCCTAACTTGACACCCCTCTACTAGAAAGGCATTTTCATTAGGTCAAGAACCAATAATCAAGTTGAATATGATGCCATCATAGGTCTCTTGGCTAGTGCCTCTCACCTAGGTACCAGTCACTTGCATGTGTTCCTTGACTTATAGCTTATTGTATCATAGTTAAATAGAACCTTCAAGCTACTTGACCCTTTCCTTTTTTAGAAACATTTGCATGCACAGAGGTTAACACCTATTTTTTATCATATTACATTTTCACATATACTAAGAACTGAAAATCATGTGGTTGATTGCGTAGCTAATCAAGTCCTAGATTGGCACACATCACATTTATATAATCGTTGGGAGACATAAAACATAATGAACATATCCATCCATAAATAAAAATTAAATCACATGTATAAAAAGCATACCATATAGAGAGATCGTAAGATCCACAAAAAAATTACTCATATATATATATATATATATATATTGATCATATCCTGAAAAACAAGTCATCACAAAAAAGGGGAGCATCCTCATAATGGGTGCTTTACATGGATTTCCGACATCTAGGGTTTAGGCCCATTATCCCCTACAACACCTATGCCACTTGCATGAGGCCCTCTTTCCTTATCCAGTGCTGGATCCAAGATCAACCATGCAGTAGCCACTGCTATTGTCAACTAGTAGAGGATCGGATGCCACTCCTTATCCCGTGTCATAATCCTGTCAATGACATCCTCACCTAGAATATCCCATCCAGCATGAGGCATTGCCCGTAGTAAATTTTTCACGCGATCCCAAGCATTTTGACAACCTGTGCTAGCACCCACAACATCTCAACCTATGCACAGAGAACTACAACCTCCCACTCCTTAGAGGGGCCACCTATCTCTATACGCATCCTCTAAGATGGCCTCTTGAGACCCTCATTTTCTCTTTCCTCCCTCTAGCACTGTTGCCCTATAGTAGTACCTACCTCGCTAGGTCATTGAGGATCTGCATTTGCCAACCTACCCAAAGGAGACCCGTGAGGTCCAACATATGCAAGCAAACATGAAGGGTATCAGCATAGACATATATCATAAATAAAAAGCATATACAAAATATAAAATGTTGAAATCATACTCACATAATTTTTGGACCACAAGAATCTCCTCGGGGCAAGCCCATCTCTAGATCTCCTAAAAAATACATGCTAGCATAAAGGAACTCCAGGATCATCACAGGGTTTGATTGAAACTGACCTTAAAAGGTGGGCTTCCAATATCGCCCTACCTCTCTACCACATACCATCGGCATCAAAGGATCCCAAAATTAAATGTGAGGCTCTCTCAGTGGTTCAGGAAGCACTTCTATCACTAGAGAAAGCATCACTACCCTCACGTATAATATGTTGCACACCACGCTACCCTAACAACAGCTTTCACCTCACCACGAATGACCTATGGTAGTTGCATTGTCATCCTCCAATGGAGGAAGTCAACCCAATCAAAGAAGATGTTCGCCTGCATCCTCTCTAGAAATGCTATCTCAAGAGCTGAAATACGGTTTGGGGCTAATGACCCTACCAATCATACTATCATGGTTGTCACCACCTGTGTCGCTAGGTCCAAGATGGATGCAATACATATGCGCCCTTTAAGGAATGGATCATCACGACAATGATATCGAAATCAATCCAGAAACACCACATGCCTAGATGAGAGCTCTCTCAGTAGAACCTCACCTCGAGGTACCAATCATCTCATGAAGTATACATCCACCTTAGTGGTGAATTCCAACTCTCATCCTTGAATGTCAAAAACCTACCAATTTGGCTACCAGTTGTCAACCACAAATGGCAGGAAGTATTCTTGCAACCTCAACACAGGGTTTTGAACAAACTTTAGTAATCCCCATCTAGCCAACCGCGCTCATGCCTTAGCATCCTTAGCCATTTCCGTACGCAAGTGGTCCTAATCCTTCTCTTGCCATGTCACCACCATCCTACCCAAAAGCAGAACAAAAACCAAAAAATCAGCCCCATGGCCAAACAAATATCTTTCCTTGGCACTATGCGTATGTTTCCAAAATGGGTGCACTACTATCTGTCAATCACCAAACATATGCACACATCCACACACTTTCCCCCTATACAATCCTGCACCTTGCACTATTGGCACACACTTACCTACGAGGAGACCTCCACAGACGTTCCTCACATTTTTTTCTGTACATTCGTACACTTTGTGCAATTGTCACTCTCTTGGTCACATAGTCTTCGACCTGAACACCTTACAGTTGTTTCCCTTATAGTTGTTGATTAGGATCTCGTCAGTTATAAGAATTAACCAAGATCTTTTACTTTTGTGATGTTAGAAAAATTTCATGTGAAAGAGTTTGAAAAAGCATATGTGCATACTTTTGAAGAATAGGAAACATAATGAAAACCATCAAATCAAAGCACACACACACATTGATAATGGAGTTCACCTAGTGTGGGTTACATCTTCGGGACCGGTGTCAATATTGGGGAGGCTGCTTCAATAAATGTTGCAAAATAATGATGATGTACATGGTATATTATTTGTTATTACAAGGAAAAATTCCCTCGAATAGAGTGGCATGTCCCTCCATGAGATGTTCTCCTCTAGGAACTCTCACTCATATGAGTACTCCTTCAACATGAAAAGTTAATAAATTCTCACATGACATGGCATACAAGTATCCTTCAACATAATGGTACCAAGGATTTGAACAACAAAGTCATCATCTCAACAAATCAAAAGGAAAACATTGCATCACTACATCATATACCTCCACTTTTGGGGATGGCCTAAAAATGCAAAGCTCAGCTGCAGGAATAGGCATCACTATTGAATTCAAGGAAATAAATTGTGTCAAACAACTATAAACTTGGCCCCTTTTTGACACCGTCACATTTTTGACCCTTGGTAATCTCAAAGATTCCCCCAAAGATTCCTTCCTGGATATGGGTGAAAAATAATCTACTCAGATGAAAATTATGAGCACACCACTGCACTTGTAAAATTCTGGGAAAAATGACTATAAAGTCAACATCATTATGCCCTTGTAAAAAATTAGCCTTGAAGGGAATGGTTTAGATCCCTCAAGATCCTGAAAAGATTCCTCACCGCTAACTGCCTAGAATTGTGTTGCTCATATGAGGGAATGGACCACACCATCACATTCCTTCCAAAATTCTGGTTCATTTGAGTATAAATTTGACATGATTCTATCACTATGAAAAATCAACCTCTAGGGAATCTTTTAAATTCCTCACCAATTCTACATGGAATATTTTGTGGAATATTCCTATGTCGAAAAGCATGTCAACTCAAGGTTATTCCTTGATTAAAATTTGTGCTCCTCTACTACCCTTGGTCTCCATTTGATGCTCCTCCCGTAAGCAATGAATAATATTGGTTTAAATACGTGTTGATGGGCGAATTTAGCAAGTTATAGGCCATTGGCCTATTGATTAGTCATACTAAGAATGGGCATAGGTTGTTGGAGGGTCAACGGTTCCAATTTGGCCGCTCCCATATTTTGTTTGGCACATAAGGTTGATTATTTATATTTCGTTGCAATTTTTTAATTTTTGGCGTTGTTTGTTGTGGTGTTCGTTATATGGGGGTGCCCCACCCGGGCCGGGCAGGTTCGATCCCCACTGGCTCCCCTTTGGTGGTCATGCAAATAGAATAAGAAATGGATGTTGGGCTTTGGGTGGGGTCCTGGGTCAGAGTCGCGAGTCGCAACCCTTTTATTTTAATAACAATGACCATTGGTGGGGTGGCGGGGATGGAAGCTCGCCACCCTTTTTTTTAATACTTTTTTGTTTTATATATAACAAACTCTTCAAAAAAAATCAACCAGTTTTTGAGGTTTATCAGGAAAACTAAAGAGGTGAAAACTTCCCCCATTTTGGTGGCTGGAATTTGTGGTCCCAAAAATTCCAAATTGTTATCTCGTTAGTGGCTCCCATTGGGCCTAGTTTGACCAAAAATTTTACCGTGAATATCTTGAACATACAAACTCATATTTGAATTTCATTCATGCAGTTGGAATTAGGATGATGAGAAATATGATCTAGTCTTATTTTGGGTGAAATCCGAGAAATTTTATTTTTCTGTCTTTTCTGAAACACTTTTGAATTTTGAGTGTTTCTAGAGCCACCTGCATCATTCCTGCGCACTGTCAAGCTTTTTGTCCTCTAAAAGCATGAAAATAATGTGAAACTATTGTGTTACATTTTTTGCATGACAAGTGTCCTGAAAGGTCACACTTCCTTCTCCATCACCCTTGTTCTTCAGAGGCATAAGTGATGAACTAACACTTGCATCCTCTGCAAACCTGTAGTACAATCTTTACAAACTACATGTTCAATTACATGGCCAGCCATGACCCAAGCATCCCTATACTTTCCAAGACATTATAACACACACTTTATGGTCAAGTTTATGTCATAATAGAAACCAATATCCAAGCTATCAATAAAAGGGAAAAACATCATCGTTGCTTTAATAAGCGATGGAAAACACATCATCACTTTTACAATTATTCATGACACATGATTTACAAATTGTGCCCATGAAAAGCTACCATATCTAGTAACACCATCTCACTCATCAAGGTGAATGGGTCATCTACCTGAGGTGGATTCACTTGTTCAACATCTTCACCAGTTAGTTCCTGCATGCGTGTTTTTCCCATGAGATGCCTCTCTGGTGGAACCTCCAACATGTTTCTTTTTGATGTACAAATTTGTTGCAATGATTGCAAAAAGTCTTCTTACTCCATACTTTCTTAACCTTTTTCCTTTCTTGATGTGGAGAAGGCCTTTCATGTCTCGTCCTTTTTCTTGCTCCCATTCTCTTCTAGCATAACAACCACATGGTTATGAAAAGAACAAAAAATACATGGTTTTCTATGCCATGATTACTGCTCGTCATTAACAATTTGCTTGTAATCAAAATGAACTCTATAGTACTGAGACTGTTTATACTTCTCTTGGTTGTCTCTAGTGCAATCCTCATGATGAGAGATATCCTTAGCTCTTCCTCCACAATGTGCACTATCATGGGAGGATTGCCATGTGCCCTGTTATCACTCTAGGAAACTCTCCTAGGTTGCAGCTCGAAGATGCCTAGTAACATATAATCTTCAATATTGTTCTTAGAACTATTGGAATGGATGATGATTTCCTTCAAGTCAGATAACCATTTCAGCTCTATTCTCAATCAAGACATGCATGAACACTCTCACAAATAGAAGGCCTTAGGCCACTAATGCTCAATAATTTATAGATTCAATGGATAGATGGAGAATACTGATTGTACCAGCAAATTGCATACATAAACACATATGAATGGCTAGCTATAGGAAGTAAATGAGACTTGAAAATCTAAATTATCAATGCAGAGATAAGATGATAGTTATCTGGCATTAGACACAATAGAAAACCTGAATAACCTATTCAATTGCAAGCATAGAAAAGCAAAGGGAATGGACATTGAACATATAATAGCAAAAGAAGCTTATATTGCTAGAATGAAGATGAGAAGCTTGGAGGAACAGAGGAGGAACAATCTCCAGAAGTTGAACCTTTGTTACATCTAGTTTTCAGCCTTTTATATGCCTTTTACAATGCTCCTGAGGTCTCAAAGGCTCAGAGTCTTAATCTATCTGATATGTCTTGTTACTGATTGACTCCCTGAAGAGGCAAGCATGGCTCGGAGGTTTTTTCCTTCGATCATAGGAATAACCACCTTCAAATAGTTTGATGCACTATCTGGGGGCTCTCTCATGCTGGAGATGCCCCATGATGTTTGTTTTGAGGAGCTGTGCTACTGTGTTGTGATGTGCTACTCCTTGACCTCTTTGTCAATTTGGGGATGAACTACATGTGCTGTGGCCCTTTCAAAGGTTTAACAATGCATGCTTTCTGTTAAAACATAACAACGCTACCATATTGTGGACTTCTGCCTTAAACAATGACTGTTTCTGTTTTAAACAGAAAACACAGCAACATTGATAAATTCCACCGCTCTGTGTCATTTTCGGAATTCAAAAGTCCTCAAAAATGGCTTATTCTCCTCTCAGGTCCGCCCTTGCAGTGATAACACATCTCCACTATTGATTTGGGAGTCCTAGATCCAATGGTGGTGATCCATTTCAGGCGCCTCTTTTGTACTGGTGTTAATCGCTCAATGAGGGTGGTTTTCTTTCTCCTCATCCTGGACACGTGGTGGCCATTGTATGGCATCAGATGAAGTTTGGCCTAAACCACTTATTGCTTTTGGCTCCCCCGAAATCCTGCAGATTTTGTCATTTTCCCTTTATATTGGAAATATGTCGAAACATTGGAAATTAAGAAAAACGGCCCTGGCAAACTTGAAATGTTTATATATTTCATTTCCAAACCCTTTCAGGTCTGGGCCTCATCGCATTGATGCCACTCTATGTCTCCCCTTTGTATTTCGTTATATAATGAAAATATGTAAAAAATGCATAAAAACCGGCCTTTGGTGGACTTCAAAAATTTATATATCTCACTTCCCGGACCCTTTCGGGTCCGGGCTTCATCGCTATCAACGCTGTGCAATTCCCCTTTGTATTTCATTATACAATGAAATACATTAAATTGCATTTAAAACAGGCTTACCGTGGACCTGAAATTTTATCGAATATGCTATATATAACTGTCGAGTCCGATTATCGGGTCGCCCATGTGTATATGCCTGCTCCCTTTGTATAGCCGATGCGATATAGTGATGCGATCAATTGCAATTTCATGTCACTGATGCCCGAGGCCTTTCACTTTAATCGTCGATGCCTCGCCAATGTGACCCACCGATCTGATCATCGGATATCGCTGATCAGCGGGTCTTATGCCCATACTTAAATCATCCTCTCTGCTTGGCCAATTGCAATTAACCGCTTAGACCTGGGCCGTTGATTAGCCAAATCTAACGACTGGTACTCTTTCACTATTTAAAGCCTACGATTTTGGGTCTTCATGGTTTTTCAAGCATTTTTTCCTCCCGATAGTGTATTTCCGCCCTTCCAAGGGCTCTCCTCTTGCACCGATTTTGACCTTTGAATGATTTTGAGCAAATGTTGAAGATTACGAGAGCATTTTTGGATCACCTGGGGTGATTTTAAGCAAATTTGGAAACCTTAAGAGCATATATGGATCCAATTTTGGGCCTTTTGTCAGTGAGGCTAACATGCCCCAATCATCCTCTTTCTTTAATGGATTCGACAATTCATTGGAAGCTTCTAATACCTTTGAGCACTCTCCTTCAGTGTATCCCAACCATGCAAATTAAGGTCTTTGTACAACCTCCAATGGTTGAGTTGTTCCTTTTCCATTAACACCAAGTCGTCCTCCTTTAAACCCCATCTTGGTAAGGACACTCATGGCAGTTCTTGAAACGGGTACCTCCAAGTTTCCAAAACAGATAACATCATGTGAAAATGAAAATGAACAATGATCAACATTGATTACCTTAGTTGTCGATTCTGAAACAGGTGATGATGGCTTCTCTAAGCCTTTGTTTCACTTCAATTTTTCCAAGGCCTCTTCTGTGGCTCATAACTGAAGTTGCAATCTTTGCTTCTCTTTTTCTTGTCATATAAGTCTTCTTAATTCAACATTCTCTGCTTGAAGGATTTGATTTATCTCCTCATATAAATTATGAGAAGATGACGAAGAATATGAATAATCACTAGAAGATGGAAATGGAGCATTATCCTCTGCTCTTTCTTTCGCTTATTCTTCTCTTTCCATATTCTCCTCATAATTTGCATAGATTAAATCTACCATGCATGCCATCCTAAGTAGTTCCTCATAGATATATTTGTTTTTCTCCATATTTCTTCTTGTTTCACGTTCAATCTTTGGTTATCATTCACACTCGAAATTCACATTAGTGAGAAGTCCACTCTGATACCAAACTTGATCCGGATCTCTTCAGCTACTGAACTTAACCAAGATATTTTATTTTTGTGATGTTAGCAAAATTGCATGTGAAATCGTATGAAAAATAACATGTGAATACTTTTGAAGAAGAGAAAGCAGAATGACAACCATCAAATCAAAGTATGCACACATTGATAATAGAGTTCACCCAGTATGGGTTATGTCTCCCGACCTGGTGATAAGGGTGGGGAGGTCGCTTCATTAAATGATACAAAATGATGATGATATACATGGTATATTCTTTGTCATTACAAGGATAAATTCCCTCAAAGACAGTGACATGTCTGGCCATGAGATTTTCTCCTATAGGAACTCACTCATATGTGTCCTGCTTCAACATGACATGATAATAAATTTTCACATGATGTTCCATGCAAGTACCCTTCAAAATAATGGTAACAAGGATCTTAGCAGCAAAATCATCATCAACAAATCAAGAGAAAAACATGGAATCATTGCATCATATACCTCCACTTCCAGGGATGGCCTGAAAATTCAAATCTCAACTACAGAAACAGACATCACCGTTGAATTCATGGTGTGAAATTGTGTCGAATGACTATAAACTTGGCCCCTTTATGACACTGTCAACTTATGGACCCTTGGGAATCTCGAAGATTTCCCCAAAGACTCCTTCCTAGAGATGGGAAAAAAATTCTCCACTCAGATGAAAATTCTGAGCACGCCACTGTGCTCCTTGAGAAATTCTAGGAAAAATGACTATAAAGTCGGCATCATTATGCGTTTGTAAAATATCAAACGACAAGGGAATCTTTTAGATTCCTCAAGATTCTACAAATATTCCTAACTATCAATTGCTTGGAATTTTTCTGCTTAGATGAGGAAATAGACCACACCATCACATTCCCAGCAAAATTCTGCTTTGTTTGAGTATAAAGGTGACATGATTATGTCACTGTGAAAAATCACCCTCCAGGGAATCATTTAAATTCTTCATTGGTTCTCCATGGAATATTATGTGGAATATGCAAGGGAATATTCCCCTAGAATATCCTTGTCTCAAAAAGTGTGCCAACTCAAAGTTCCACCTACATTGAACTTCATGCTCCTCCACTACCATTGACCTCTGTTCAGCGCTCCTCCCCTTGGCAATGAATAACCTTTGTTTATATATGTGTTGATGGGAGGATTTACCAAGACATACGTCATTGGCATATTGGTTAGCCGTACTCAGAATGGGCATAGATTGTTTGTAGGTCAACAGTTCAAATTTTCCTATACCCATATTTTGTTTGGCAGAGTATTAAATAAGGTTCATTGTTTTTATTGGGTGGCAATGTTTTAATTTTGTGTGTTATTTGTTATGGCATTTGTTATATGGGACCACGTGTTGGCAGGTTGGCCCACCCGGGTCAGGTGATTTTGATCCCCGTCGACTACCCTTTGGTGGTCATTGAAATGACATAAAAAATGGAGGTTGGGCCATCAGCGAGGTCTCAGGTCAGAGTCACGGGCCTCAACCCTTTTAGTTTAATAACAATGATTGTCGGCGGGGTGGAAAGGGTTGCAACCTACCACCCATTTTTTAATATTTTTTTGTTTTATATATAATAAACTATTCAAAAAAAATTGATGGAATTTTGGGCTTCATTGGAAAAATTAAAGAGGTAGCAAATTCTCCCATTTCGATGGCCGTAATTAGTGCGCTGGAAAATTCAAAATTGTTGCCTTGTTAGTGGCTGCCACTAGGCCTAGTTTGACCAAAAATTTGACCGCAAGTATCTTGAGCATACAAACTCGGATTTGAGTGTTGTTGACATCGTTGGAATTTGGACGACAAGTAATAGGATCAAGTCCTAGTTTGGGTGAAGTGCGAGAACTTTTATTTTTGAGTCTTTTCTAATCCACTTCTAGATTCTGAGTGTTTCTAGAGCCACCTGTATCAAAGTTTGGTCCTCCAAAATCATGAACATAATCTACAACTATTGTATTACGTTGTTTGCACGACAAGTTTCCTAAGAAGTCACAATTCCTTCTCCTTCACCCTAGTTCTTGAGAGCCATAAGTGATGAACTGACACCTGCATCCTCTGCAAACCTGTAGTACAATCTTTTCAAACTACGTTTACAATTACATGACCAATCATGACCCAAACATCCCCATACTTTCCAACAGTTTATAACACACACTCTATGGTCAATTTTACATCATAATAGAAACCAATACACCAACTATCAATAAAAGGGCATAACATCATCATTTCTTTAATAAGCGATGGAAAATACATCATCACTTCTACAATTATTTGCAACACATGATTTACAAAATGTGGCCATGACAAGATACCATATCTAGTAAAACCATCTCTCACTCATCAAGGTGTATGGGTCATCTCCCTGGGGTGGATTTTCTTGTTGAACATCTTCCCCAGTTGCTTCCTACATGGGTGTTTTTTTTCTCAAGACGCTGCTTTAGATGGAGCCTCCAATAAGTGGGTCTTTGATGTCCACCTCTGTTGCAACAATAAGAAAAGGTATTCTTCCTCCAAACCTGCTTAACCTTCTTCCTTTCCTGATGTAAATAACACCTCTCACATCTTGTCCTTTCTCTTACTGCTATTCTCTTCCAACACTCAACAACCACATGGTTATGCAAACTGCAAAAACTACATGGTTTTCTATGCCATGATTTCTAATCATCATTAACAATATGTTTGTAATCAAAATGAACTCTAGAATACTAAGAGCATTTATGCCTCTCTTGGTTGTCTATGGTGTAATCATGGCGATGAGATCTTTCCTAAGCTCTTCATCAACAATGTGCACTGTCATGGGAGGATTGTGATGTATCCCAATCATCCTCTTTCTTTGATGGCCTCGACAATTCCTTGGAAGCTTTTGAAATCTTTGATCACTTTCCTTCAGTGTATCCCAAGTTTGTAAATCGAGGTATTTGTACAACCTCCAATGGGTGAGTCATTCCTTGGCCGTTAACACTAAGTCCTCCTCCTTTATACCCCATCTTGGTAAGGAGTCTCATGCTAATTCCTTAAAAGGGTACCTCCATGTTTCCAATAGAAATAACATCATGTGAAAATGAAACTAAAGAACAATCAACATTGTTTACCTCAATTTTCATTTCTAAAACAGACGATGATGTATTCTCTAAATGTTCATTTCTCTTCAATTTTTCCAAGGCCTCTTATGTGGCTTGAGATGAGCCTAGGTATTGCAGCAAGAATGTTGCAACTACTAGGGCTACCAACCTTACTTATCAACCTGGGGTTTGTACAAACTTGGAGGTGACTGTGTTATATACATAAGTAGAGGTGAAGTGAAGCTATTGCCTGTTTTCACTGCTCATCTGTCAAGGGACCCCAGGGGTTCCAAGCCAGACTTCTATAGGGTCAAAAGAAGTTTGATTTTGATGGAAGGAGAGCTTAATTTTGATGGAAGAAGAAATAAATCATGTAATACTAAACTCACACTAGATAGTAGCTAACCAATTAAACAACTATGCTAAGCAGAATTACTAGGCCAATCACTAATTTAATGCTAATTATCTAAGTTGCAGAAGTAAGAGCATCAAAACTAGACTAAGGGGTAAACAATGGAAACTAAGTTGAGTATGTGTCTAAGAGGAAGAAGTAGTTAGAGGTCAAATTGGTGAAAAGAGGACATGAGGGAGCAACACCACCTAAGAAACATTGGATCAGCTGGGTGAAAGGCAAACAAATGGTTGCAATCAAATCGCAGGAGGGTACGTTGGTAGACAGGCAAATGGGGTGAACTAATAGGATGAATGGATGAGATTATATCGCACGAATGGAGTCAGGAGATGGATATACAGGATTAATCGACAGATAGATGGTGGAGATTAGATTGTGAGCAAAAGAAACGTGTGGAAATGGTATCAGGAGATGCGATGGCTGTTAGATCAGGAGACAGATCGACAGCGGAGATTGGAGTGCTTAAAGGAATGTGCAAAAATGAGGGAGTGGGTTTAGAGAGCAGTAAGAAGTATATCGAGCACCCTCAAAGTTGTAAGTGGTTTCCTAAAATTTTACACGATTAGCCTCCCCGGATGACACGTAGCATGGGGAAACCACCCATTTGTGTGCCCTCGGGTGGACGACAATCGAATTAAAATCCATGCGATATTGTGCGATGGCTGTTGGATCTGGTGAGGCAGATCAACGGTGAAGGTTTGACCGAGCTGGTTGGTGAGCGGGTGCGCAATAGCTGTCAGATCTGAGAAGGAAGATTGACGGTTGCGATTTAAAGTGCACAAAGTCAAATGATAAAAGTGAATTTAGGTGGTGATTCGTCAATTTTGTTGTGTGAGGTGATCTACAGTTAAAAACTATTTGGACATGGATTAACAACTTCTCCCCAGCTTTTCATGCTGAAGGAGAATGAATGGGATGTGAGGCAGATCAAATGATGGCAAGAGAGCAAAGCAGTAGATGACCATTAAAGGAACAAAGTGATATGAAATGAGCTCAGTGACTATGTTAAATAACAAACTCTCTGTGAAAACCAAGACGCTGTGTTTTTGGGGTTGCTGCAAGGTTTCTTCCTCACATCATGGTCCTAGAGGGAGGAGGTGAGGCCGAGACACCTGTGGGAAACCTTGTGGATCTTTCCTTTCTTACCATGCTAATTGAATGAAAGCATAAATGAAGCAAACTAAAACACAAATAATCTGTTCTACCTTGCTATAATGGAAATGTAGCTACTTAAACAAATAAACAAAAAAGCAGGAAACTACTTAAGTAAAAGAACAGAACCAGAAATATATGCTATCATGTTGTAATGGGAATGAACTTTCTAAAGAAAATGAACAATCAAACCATGCATCTATGCTATTTATTTAATGGAAATGAACTACTTAAACAAATAAACCAAAAACTATGCTACTTAATAATACAATAAAGAGGATCTTTGGCTGTTAGGGTCAAGCCCTAACCCAAGAGTTTCAGCCCTCTGAGTTAACTCAGTGCTGGCTTGAAACAAAAATCATCTTCATTATAAATCAAAACCTATTACAAGACTTGCAGCTTGAGAACAAAATATAATTCTTACAAACTCTTGGTGACTATTCGTAACTAACTAACTGAAAAAACTGAGGTCCTAAGCCTCTCTACTTATACATCTGAAGTCTCCAATGACTTCCTTCAAAAATTAGGGAGGCACAAGTCCCAATTCAAATGGTAAACTCATCCCTTCCCTTTCACTAGCTCGGTTGCCCTCTAGTAGGGAGGCTTTGCTCCCAACTCAAGATGAACTTGACATACTTTCACTTGCTTGGTTGCCTTCTAGTTGATCCCAATGCAAAATGGCATCAACCCATGGTATTCATCCACCCATGTTATTCATCCAACCATGTAATTTACCCATGGTATTGTAAGTGGCATCCACCCATGGTATTTATCCACCCATTGTATTGTAAGTGACATCCACCCATGGTATTCATTCACCCATGGTATTGTGACATCCACCCATGGTATTCATTCACCCATGGAATTGACCCATGTTATTGTAATTGAAAAAGACTATAAGTAACAAGTCGCATTTTGTAAAAGGACAGTTTGTCTGCCACAATGTAGCTCTTACAATTATTCTCCATTTTAATAAAAAAATTCTTTGTGGTTTTGTTTATTGGGAATTATCCTCTTTTTATTTTGGCATTTCAATTTTTCAGATCTTGGGGTGCCTCTCCCCCAAAATCCATTTCAATCTTTTAGATCTTGGGGGTCTGCCCCCAAGATCCAGGGTTCTCCCCCCAAGGTTTGGATCAGTGGTGTCAGAGCAGGTTACGATTCCATGGGAATGAGGGTTTCATGCATATTTAAGTTTCAAATTTTTGTAGCAATATTCAAAAAATTTCAGGCACACGCTAACACCTCCACATAACACTTTCGTGGCCAAGCAAGAATATTTTTTCTTTTTTCAAATATTTTTGCAAGAATTGTTTCTTGGGCAGTGAGTTTGTAGATCATATATGCAACATTTGGTGCAATATTTACAAAAAAAAATAACAGATTTGGATTCCCTGTGAAAAGGTACCAAAATTATAAAAAAAGGTCAACTGAATCGGAGTATGGATGAGGGAGATATCGCTTATTTAAAATCAGCGATGTTGTAGAATTATTTTTTGACGACAACTGGTGGATGGCGACTCTCTTGTCATTTTTTGAAGTTTAGAATTTCAGAAAGAATGATTGTAGATCTGAGATCGTCTTGAAAAATCACCAAATTTCAAAAAAATAATGGGTCAAATTGGAGTTCGGATGTGGGAGATATTGCTGATTTAAAATCTGCTATTTTTCAGAACTTTTGTGACGGTGGAAGAATTGCAACATGAATATGAGATTCTAGAGTGTCCAGATAAGGATTTCCAACACATGGGAAGATTCAAAATGGTACTTCTATTTCCAAAAATAGGTTATAATAAATACTCTGAGTTATATTGAATGATTTATGTCCATTTTAATTCTAGAGCAGCATTCGGAGTGGGTTCCCTTTGGAGACATGTCTTCCCACCCTGCTTTAGTAGGCATTTTCTTCACATTCATTAGTTTTAGCATAGCAACATTCAGCTTGGGTTCTTTGGAGACATGCCCTCCCACCCTAGGCTATGTAGGCACCTGCTACTTCATCAACAACCAACATCATGGTTATGGGTCATCCACAAACCCACACTTCATCAAAGTCCATTTGCTAGGCTGCACATTGTCAGTATCATGGTTGGTCACAAGAATTACAGGGTATCTCTATCCTCAGATCTTCGTTCATCATGGTTATGGGTCATCCACAAACCCACACTTCATTGAAGTCCATTTGCTAGGCCACACACTGTCAGTATCACAGTTGGTCACAAGCATTAAAGGGTATCTCTATCCTTGGATCTTCGTTGATCATGGTTATGGATTAACCACATAAAACCCTTCTCTTCAGTGGCTCTTCATATTCAACAAAGCCTTCGCAACAAAGAACTTCACGCAATGGGGAACATTGCTTCTTAACGAGGGAGGAATGATCCGAATTCAAAATGGCATCAACCCATGGTATTCATCCACCCATGGAATTTACCCATGGTATTGTAAGTGGCATCCACCCATGGTATTTATCCACCCATGGTATTCATTCACCCATGATATTCACCCATGGTATTGTGACATCCAGCCATGGTATTCATTCACCCATGGAATTGACCCGTGGTATTGTGACATCCACCCATGGTATTCATTCACCCAAGGAATTGACCCATGGTATTGTGACATCGACCCATGGTATTCATACACCCATGGAATTGACCCATGCTATTGTAACTGAAAAAGACTATACATAACAAGTCGCAATTTTTAAAAGGAAAGTTTGTTCACCATAATGTAGCTCTTACAGTTATTCTCCATTTTCATAAAAAAATTCTTTGTGGTTTTGTTTATTGGGCATTCTCCTCTTTTTATTCTGGGATTTCAATTTTTTAGATCTTGCGGTGCCTGCTCCCCAAAATCCATTTCAATCTTTTAGATCTTGGGGGTACTCCCCCAAGATCCGGGGGTCTCCCCCCAAGATCCAGATCACTAGTACACCTGATTTAGCTGTTAGCACCTTCACTTGCTTGGTTGCCTTCTAGTACACCTGATTTTGCTATTTGTACTTTCAGCTGATGGAGGGATATTTGAATGCAAGGGTAGTAAATGAGGATGATTTACCTCCAGTAATTCATCTCCCTTGTCCCATTCGAGATTTTACCAAGATATTTTACCATATTTCCTTGCTTTTATCTTTTTATCCCTGCATTTTCCTTGCTTTTATCATTTATTCCTACATTACATGCACATTAGACCACAAAGCAAAATATCCAACTCTACTCATCTCATAAACAAAATATAATCAAAAGTATGCAATAAGTTGTGAGAATAGTTGGTTTGACTAATCTAAGAGGTGAATTAAGGCCAATTAATGCCCATATAATTACTCCATGATGAGGCTCATCATCACCCTCTACTAAAAGTGTTACTCATCCTCTGAGAAACTTAGTGGCTCTAGTAGCCTCTCTAACATCCTATGCTTCTGTTGTGGTCTCTTGTTGTTGTTCATAGAAGCTTGCTTTCCTTTCTACTTCTTCCCACTAATATTCTCTAATCTTCAAGCTATGTGGTAGTGTTTTCTGTCCTTATGAAGGCATGTATATTATCATTTCTTACCACACTAAATATGTCCTCAAAATTTGAAATTGCTTGCTCTTGGGTAGCAAGATATCTAAGTGCCAGCTGAGGATCATTTTCAATTAGACGATGCAGATTAGGGCCATGGGATTTGATTGTTCAGGTGCTTCTATGTCCTTGAAGCCACTTAGCTCTTGTGGTTCTTGCTACTCCTTTTTCTTTTTCAATGCCTTCTTCCTCTTATATTTCAACATCATGTTCCTTTGTGTTAGTGTCTTCTTCATCATGTCCCATTGTATTAGTTTCCTCCTTATCCAACTCATCCCTATCTAGCTCTGTATCTTCTTCCTCTTGTTTTGCCTCCTCCTTACTGACAGAAGGACTAACACCATAGATGAAGGTTATGATTTCATCCTCTGCTGGTAAGTCATTGAATATTGTCCATGTTATAGGGATCCTGGGGTTTAGGAGGGAATTCTCAATGAGGATTCTAACCAACCCATGGTGAACCAACAGTTAGGAATGTCCTTTCTTTACTTTGTTGTTGGAGTCCATGAGTGATTGCATCAGAAAATAGGATATGATGAATCTTTAGTGAACTGGTGTTTCTACCCCAAACATTAGTTATTCAAGAATTCTAAAATGGTAGACATAAACAATATTGTATCTACCCTCGCATGAGATATACTTTATGAGAATCTTGCTTGTGAGGCTTGAAGAGGAAATGAGAAAATTCTTGAGAAAACAAAGTTTCCTATGTATGTAATTCACTAGCCTCTCTTTTTTAGAGAAAACTGGCCACCTTTTTACTTACAAACCAACTGCCTCTTAACCTTTGCAACTTTTGATCAGATGATGCATATTAGTGAGTAAGTAGGATAGTTACCTATGGCTTTAATGCGATGTTGCAGTTGTCAAAGATCAGAGGTTCTGTTGATGGTCATTCTTCTTCCTCCTCTGCTGTCTACCGATGGTCTTTGTGACTGAAGATCAGATACTGCTACTGTTGTGTAGTCATATTTCTTCCTCCCCTGTTGTCTGTTGATGGTGTCTATGATTGAAGAGTAGATGCTGCTGAATGGACAGAGGGAGTAGGAGTGTGTGTGGATGTAGGGATGATGATAATGGATGAGGTGATTTTGTTGAAAACACAATCTTCTGCCGAATTGAAGCAATGAAGTCGAAAACAATGGAACTAATGAAGGGATGCATGGTAAGGAGTGGAGGAGATGAATATATGTGAGGTAGGGTTCCCCTTGGATCTTCTCTTTTCTCCCTGCTTGTCTTTGTCATCCACCTACAAATAACAATTATGTTTTTTCTTTTAATATATATATATATATATATATATATATATATATATATATATATATATATATATATATATATATATATATATATATATAGATATTTATTTATTTTCTTTTTAAAAACACCTAGGCTGCCTCAGAGGGGTTTTCACCTGCAAATAACAATTATGTTTTTTCTTTTATTATATATAACTATATATATATATATATATATATATATATATATATATATTTTTTAAAAACACCTAGGCTGCCTCAGAGGGGTTTTCACCCAGGGATCTTCCTTTTCTTTCCATTTTTCTCAGCGTTGGGCCGCCTCATGGAGGTTTTCACTTGAATCCTTATTCCGTTTTTCTTATTTTTCAGTGACCTAGTGAGGGAGGAGCTGAAAATTGCTCCACCATCATCACTGTCTTAATGATACTGTCAATGAACTCTTGTTTAGATAAATGCCTCTTGTACATTTTCAGTCTGTGTCCATTAACTAGTAATGGAATGGCTTCTTAATCTATAGTTTTGATTTGCACTGAACCGTTGTCATGACATCTTTCCACCACATAGGGTCTGAGTCATCTTGTCCTCAGCTTGCCCTTGAAGTCTTTATACCTAGAGTCATATAACAATGCCCAGTCTCCTTCTTGAAATTGCTTCACCTTAATGTTATTGTCATGCTAGATTTTCCTCTGCAGATGAACTATCCCTGTATGGAGGAGGGCCTACATTCTGAATTCATCTAAGCCATTCAAATGGAATATTATTTATTTCTATGCACGATTGAGATCTAGATCTAGCTGGGATGCCATGCTCAATGTATTATATTCAAATTCAATGGATAGAAAAGCCTTCTTCCCATAGACTAGCTCATAGGGTGTAAACCTAGTGGTGGTCTTCCATGTTGTATTATAGGCTTGGGTGGCCTTAACTAGTCTCTCTACCCAATCCTTTCTATTGTTGTTTACTACCTTGGTTAGGACGTTTTCCAGTGCTCCGTTGGTCACCTCCACTTTCCCATTAGCTTGTGGATGATAAGGAGTGGAGGTCCTATGCTTGATTTTGTGATGCTTGAGCAGTTCTTCAATCATGCTCGAGGTAAATTGGCTGCCTTGGTTTGTGATTAGCTCTTTAGGGTACCCAAATTTGTAGAATATATTCTCCCTTAGGAACTCAGCCACCCTTTCTTCGGTTGTTGCCTTAATTTCCTTGGTTTCAACCCACTTAGTCAAGTAATTAGTGCACACAATAATGTAATGTTTTTTCTTTGAAGGAGGATTGATAGGCCCAATGAAGTCCATGCCCCACTTGTCAAATGGCTTGAAAGTCACTTGAGGTTGTAGGGGAATTTCATCTCTTGGAGTAGGCTTTCCCATCCTCTGGCACTGATCACATTGACTAATGTACTTCCTCACATCCTGATGAAGAGTAGGCCAATAATAGTCTGCTTGCAACACTTTGAATATTGTCCTCTTTGTTGTAAAGTGACCTCCACAAGGCCCATCATGACAGGTTAGAAGGATGTCAAAGACTTCCTCTTCCCTTACACATATTCTCAAGATTTGATCTGGGCCAAGCTTGAATAGATTGCTCCCAATCCAGGTGAAGGGGGCACTTTTCCTGATTATCTTGCTCCTTTCTCTCGAGGGCAGCTTTGGTGGGAACTATGTTGATACCAAATAGTTTGCTATATCAGCAAACCATGGGGAGAGCATTGAAATAGAAAACAAATGCTCATTTGGTAATTGATCATCCACCATTCCTTCTTCATCTATAGGCAGATTCATCCTAGATAGAATGTTAGCAACAACATTCTCCTTACTGGGCTTATCAACAATAGTTAGATCAAACTGCTGCAATAAAAGTAACCATCTTATGATTTTAGCATTTACATCTGGTTTGTTCACTAAATATTTAATTACAGCATGACAATATGCAGAAATGTTTGATAGACTGTAATGTAATGCCTAAACTTGTTCAATGAATGAACAAAAGCCAGGATTTCTTTTTCAGTCATAGTATAATTTAACTTAGCTTTTTACAGGTTTTTACTGGTAAAATAGATGGCATAAGGCAATTTCTCCTCTACCTGATGTAAGGCTGATCCTATGGCTTTATGTGATGCATCAGCATGGATATGAAAAGGGAGGGGCCAGTTTCGGTGGCTAAGGATTGGTGCAGTGGTTAATTTACCCTTCAGAATGTCTAGGGCCTCTTGACAACCCTTTAACCATATAAACTCAGAATATTTGGTCAACAATTCAAACGAAGGAGCACTAACTTGTTGAACTCCTTTATGAACCTTTTGTAGTATCTAGCTAACCCCAAGAAAATCCTAACATCTCTCTGCATTTGTGGAGGTGGGACCCTTTGGATGATGGCTATTTTGATTCGGTCCACCTGTAGTCCTTGCTGAGATATGGAATGACCTAGCACATTCCCTTCACTCATTAAGAATTCACATTTATTTGGACTAAGAGACGGGTTCATTTCAATGTATTTGCATAATACTTTTCCTAGGTTAGTCAGGGCTTCCTGGAAATCATAGCCATAAGGTGTAAAATCATCCATATAAATTTCCACAGCGTCATGCACTAGTTCAGCAAAAATACTCAAGGCTGCTCTCTGGAAAGTGGCAGGAGCATTGCATAGGCCAAAAGGAAGGACTGTATAGAAAAAACTACCCCAAGGATAGCTCAATGTGGTTTTATCCTGGTCTTCTGGGTAGACTTGGATTTGGTTGTACCCACTGAATCCATCTAGGAAAGAAAAGAACTTCTTCCCTACCAGGCCATCTAGCACTTGGTCAATGGAGGGTAGGAGAAAATCATCCTTCTTTGTGGATTTTTTCAACTCCCTATAATCAACACAAATCCTCCACTTACCATTCTTCTTGGGAACTAACACTAAAGGAGAGACCCACTCACTATCAGAGATAGGGTAAATGAACCCTGCATCTAACAATTTTTGCAGTTCTTCTTTGACAATGTCTTTAAGGGTTGGATTCATTATCCCTTATTGTTGCCTGACTAGCTTTCAACCTTCCTTGATGTATATGTGTTGCGTACACACTGAGGGGTGTACTCCCATCATTTCCTTATAGCCCCAAGCGAAGGCTTCTAGGTTTTCTTTCAACAATTTTCATAGTTGTTTGTCTTCGAAAGTAGAAAGAGATGGATTAATCTTCAAGGTTTTCTCTGGGCCAAATTCTATGGTTTTGACTTGGAGTGGGTTGGAATTAACCAAGCATAAGTCAATTTGATGATTGTTCAGTGTTTCCTTTACTTCTTCTTCTAAGGGTAATGAACTAGGAGTTGGAATTTGGAGAAAGTGTTCAATTAAGTCATTATCCTCTTGTCATCCACCTCCTATGATTTATTCCATAACATAAAGTTGGGTAGAATAAAGCTCATTTTCTTCCTCCTCCTCCAACCATAAAGGTAGCTCATGTTCTAGGGAGGGTTGAGCAAAAGGATATAAGACTAACTGTTTGGACATATGCCCATTCTTGATGGTCATATTCCCAACTCTGCAGCTAATGTAGGCATCAGCTATGTCCAACCATGGCCTCCCAAGGATAAGAGGGTAACCAGTAAGCTTAGCCTTAGGTCTGAGAACTAGGAAATCTACAGGGTACTCCTAGGAATCAATGGAGACCATCACATCCTCCACAATTCCCTCAGGGGTGATTTTGGAATGGTCTGCAAGCTACATCACTGCTGTTGTCTTCCTTAATGACCCTTGGAGGTTAAGCTTGAGCATGGTGTCCTTGGTCACAAAATTAATTGCGTCCCAAATCAATTAGAGTGTGTGGGACAATGGTGCCATTGATGTGCACATCAACTACAGGGCTTCCAGGGTCTAAGTATTTTTTACATATTACCTACCCCAACATTATGTGAGATAACTGCCCAATGACATTAATGGTAAGGTCATCCCTTTTTCTTCTTCCTGGATGCTTAAATCACTTCTCCTTAATCAATTTATTGTAAATAGGAACATCTTTGATTTCCTAGAGAAGGGGGATCTTTACACATAGGTTTTTCAATTCTCCCAGAAGTTCAATTTCTTTTGGGGTAGGTTGGAGTGGTTGGGCTAATCTTTCAGGAAAGGGTGGATTTTTTTAAGATTGCTTTCCTCTCTTTCTTCTTCAACCTCATTATTGGGAGAGGAAGGTTGGTTATCTGGGAGAATTCTCCCAGATCTTAGGTTTATCTCCTCGATTTCTACAACATAAGCTAGGTATGATGTCTCTCCATCATATGTTTGTTGAGCTTGCCTATTGTTTGGGTTTGGATTTGGCTGGGCATGCATCTGGGGTTGCCTAGGTGGAGCAGAGTGTAGGAGTTGTGGTTGGGTAGGTGATGGAGGCAATAGTGTTGGAACATTGTTCAATTGGGGCCTCCACCCATGGGGTCGGGTATTCCACTGATGTTGTGGTTGACCGTAAGGTTGAAATGACTGGCTGGCTAGCTGGGAATGATACTGAGATGGATAGGACCAAGGAGGGCATGTAGACCATGAAGGCTGAGTAGGGGGTCCCCAGAAGGTATAGTTGTTGTTTAGTTTGGTATGTAATATGCATGAGATGATCCTTGCATACCCTCCTAGTATGGTCTAGGCCCAGGAGGTCTCCTTTGGTTGATGTAGAAAAGCTTCTCAGTGACCCCTTCAGCTCCTTGATATACAACATTGAGTCTAGGTAAACAAGGGCACTTGTCTGTGGAGTGGTTTTATTCATAGATGAAGAAAATCTCAATACAGTTCAATGGGAATTCATTACTAGGATGCCTCCTGGTGCATCTAGGACAAAAGATGGCCAAGGCTCTCTCTGCTTCCTCTTGCTTCCTTTTGATATTCACGATATTCAATTGCAAGGCAAGGGTTTGAAACATCTCCCATTTCACGTCCTCCATCATATTTCCAATTTCGCCCTTGATGGATGAGTTGGAAGATGATGTATTGGCCATAAGTTGACTACTCCTACCCCTTTTCCTGGTTTCCCTATATTGGTTTCTAAAGATAGTCTTGATATCCTCATAAGGTAGTTGGTAGACATCTCCTCCTGCTAACAAATGCAAGGTATCGAGGATATCCTCCCTTACTCCTCTAAGCGGGATCAGCTTCAGTGACTTAGGGTCAAGTGTGCACCTAGCCCTTTTGTAATTGAGATGGAATCCTTCTTCATAGTCTTCTAAGGATTCATCCTAGCCTATGGTCATCCTAAAAATCTCTTCTTTAGTGTCTTTTGACCTACAATAGTCCCTATATTTGTTGTTAAAGGCCTGCTACATCTGAGTCCAAGTTATGATGCCATCTCCAAGTAAACCCATGAACCAGCGCAATGTTGCATCCTTGAGGGTAGATGGAAATAGTTTTAACTTTTTCTCATCCTATGTATAGTCATAGGTTTGGCATATAACAACAAACTCAAATAGGAAAGTGTTAGGGTCCTCTATGGTCAAGCCATGGAAATGAGGTAGAGCAAAGGGGCTTATATTCTTCATTTTAGTGTCCCCATTGGTTTCACCAATGGAGAAGGCACTCTCAATTCTCTCTCTATTTCCTCTATCATCTTGGTTTTTAGCCATTGGTTCAGTAGGAATGGGTTCTTCTTCTTCTTCTTCCCTTATAGGTTCCTAAAATAGGTAAGGTTGCTCACCTAAAGGTTCTTCCAATTAACAATCACCGAAGAAGAGAGAAGGTTGACTATTGGATGTAGTGGGGGTATTTGACAAGAATTTTCCTGAATTATCCCTATTCCTACGAGGCATGAAAGGAAATGTTTTTGGTTTTTTTTGTAAGATTTTTCTTTAAAGCTAAAAAGTACTCTGTAGAAAGGAAATTATTGATTAAATGAAAACCACTAACAAAAAGGAAACTACCTGTCGAATTGAAATTGCTAAAGGAAAGACTACTGACAGAAAGAAAACTACATGCAGAATGAAATTGCTTAATTGAATAAAAAACTACCAATAAGAAGGAAACTACTTGCTAAATTGAAAGGAAAGAAGATAAATGACAAATGAAAGAAAGGAACTGGATTACTTTTGCAAAAATAAACTAATGGAAGAAAATTGAAGTCTAGAAGTAGAAGAAAAGAAGTTAGAGTCTAGAAAATAGAAGAAGGAGCAGTAATCACTCCTACTCTGACACCTCCCTGGCAACGGCACCAAAAGGTGATGATCCTAGGTATTGCAGCAAGAATGCTGCAACTCCTAGGGCTACCAACTTTACTTATCAACATGGGGTTCTTACAAACTTGGAGGTGACTGTGCTATATACACAAGTAGAAGTGAAGGTACTACCTGTTGTCACTGCTCATCTAGAAAGAGACCCCAGTGGTTCCAAGCTAGACTTCTATAGGGTTAGAAGAAGCTTTATTTTGATGGAAGGAGAGAAAACCTATTATAGGGGAGAGCTATTCAACTGTAGAAATGAGGAAAGCAATCATGTAATGCTAAGCTCACACCAAATCCTAGCTAACCAATTAAACAACTAGATAAGAAGAATTACAAGTTCAATCACTAATCTAATGCTAATTATCTAATTTGCAGAGGTAAGAGCATCAAAACTAGACTAAGGGGTAAACAATGGAAACTAAGCTAAATCTGTGTCTAAGCGAAAGAAGCGGTTGGAGGTCAAATTGGTGAAAAGAGGATGTGAGGGAGCAACAACACCTAAGAACCATTGGATGAGGTAGGTGAAAGGAAAACGAAGGGCTGCGATTCGATTGTAGGAGGGTATGTAGGTAGATGGGTAAACAGGGTGAACTAACAGGATGAGCAGTTGAGATTATATCGTGTGGGTGGGGTCAGAAGATGTATAGATAGGATTAATTGATAGATGGATGGTAGAGATTAGATCGTGGGAAAAAGAAATGTGTGGAAATGGTATGGGGTGATGCGATGGCATCATATTAGGAGACAGATCGACGGTGAAGATTGGAGCGCTTAAAGGAACGTGCAGAAATGAGGGAGTAGGTTTAGAGTTCAGTAAGCAGTATATCACGTGCCCTCAAATTTGTAAGTGGTTTTCTAAAATTTTATGCGATTAGCCTCCCCGGCCAACACGTAGCATGGGGAAACCACCAATTTCATGTGCCCTCGGGCGGATAAAAATTGGATAGAAATCCACGCGATATCGCATGATGGCCGTCGGATTTGGCAAGGCAGATCAATGGTGAAGGTTTGAATGAGCTGGTTGGTGAGTGGGTGTGCGATAGCCATCGGATCTGACAAGGAAAATCGACGGTTGTGATTTAAAGTGCACAAAGCCAAACACTAAAAGTGAATTTGCGCAGTGATTGGTCAGTTTTTCCATGTGAGGCGATCTACTGTTAAAAACCATTTGGATGTGGATTAATAGCTTCCACTCATCTTTTCATGCTGAAGGATAATGAAAGGGATGTGAGGGAGATCAAATGACGGGAAGAGAGCAAAGGAGAAGATGACCATTAAAGGAATAGAGTGATACGAAGTGAGCTCAGTGACTGTGTTAAACAACAAACTCCCTGTGAAAACCAAAACCTTGTGTTTTTGGGGTTGCTGTAGGGTTTCTTCCTCATTTCATGGTCCCAGAGGGAGGAGGTGAGCCCGAGACCCTTGTGAGAAACCTTGTGGATATTTCCTTTGCTGCCATGCTAATTGAATGAAAGCATAAATGAAGCAAACTGAAACATAACTAATCTGTTCTACCCTACTGTAATGGAAATGCAACTACTTAAACAAATAAGTAAAAAAGGAAGAAACTACATAAGTAAATGAACAGAACTAGAAATCTATTCTATCATGTTGTAATGGGAATGAACTTGCTAAAGCAAATGAACAATCAAACCATGCATCTATGCTACTACTGTAAAGGAAATGAACTACTTAAACAAATAAACAGAAAACTATGATACTTAACAATACAATAAAGAGGAGCTTTGGCTACTAGGTTTGGGCCCTAACCTAAGAACTTCAACCCTCTGACTTAACTCAGTGTTGGCTTGAAACAAAACTCATCTTCATTAGAAACCAAAAACTATTACAGGACTTGCAGCTTGAGAACAAGGTAGAATTCTTGCCAACTATTGGTGACTATTTGTAACTAACTAACTAAAAAAGCTGAGGTCCTAAGCCTCTCTACTTATACATCTGAAGTCTCCAATGAATTCCTTCAAAAATTAGGGAGGCACAACTCCCAATTCAAATGGTAAACTCATCCTTTCACTTTCACTAGCTCGGCTACCTTCTAGTAGGGAGGCTTGGCTCCCAACGCAAGATGAACTCGTACTTTCACTTGTTTGGCTACCTTCTAGTACACCTGATTTGGCTGTTAGCACCTTCACTTGCTTGGCTACCTTCTAGTACACCTGATTTGGCTGTTTTTACTTTCAGCTGATGGAGGGATATTCGAATGAAGAGGAAGTAAATGAGGAGGATTTGCCTCCTATAATTCCTCTCCCTTTTCCCATTCGAGTTTTTACCAAGGTCTGTTACCATAGTTCCTTGCTTTTATCTTTTTATCGCTGCATTTTCCTTGGTTTTATCCTTTATTCCTGCATTACATGGACATTAGACCACAAAGAAAAATATCCAACTCTACTCATCTCATAAAAAAAATATAATCAAAAGTATGAAATATATTGTGAGAATAGTTGGTTTGAATAAGCTAGGAGGTGAATTATAACTGAAGCTACAATCTCTTCCTCTCTTTTTCTTCTCATAGAATTCTCATTAATTAAACATTCTTTGCATGAAGGCTCTGATTGATCTCCTCATCTAAATGATGAGAAGATGAATAATCACTGGAACATGGAGATGTCTAGAGCATTGTCCTCTGTTCTTTCTTTCTCTTGTTCCACACTTGCCATTTTTTTCTCATAATTTGCATACATTAAATCTACCATGCGTGACATCCTAAGGAGGTCCTCATATATATCTCTGTTGTTCTCCATTTTCCTTCTTGTTGAACATTCTATCTCTGGTTATCATTCACACTCTCAATTCACATTAGTGAGAAGACCACTCTGATACCAAACATGATTCGGAACTCTTCATCTACCATAATTAATAAAGATATTTTACTTCTATGATGTTAGTATAATTTCATATGAAAGAGTGTGAAAAACCTCATGTGCATACTTTTGAAGAAGATGTAAGATAATGAAAACCATCAAATCAAAGCACACACACACATTGATAATGGAGTTCACCTAGTTTGGGTTATGTCTTCGGGCATAGTGTCAAGAGTGGGCAGGATGCTTCATTAAATTCTGCAAAATGATGATGATGTACATGGTATATTCTTTTTCATTACAAGGTTAAATTCCCTCAAATAGAGTGGCATGTCTCACCATGAGACATTTTCCTATAGGAAATCTCACTTATATGGGTCCTCCTCCAGCATGACAAGATAATAAATTATCACATGACGTGGCATACAAGTATCCTTTAACATAATGGTAACAAGGATCTCAACAAAAAAATCATCATCTCAACAAATCAAAAGAAAAACATGGCATCACTGCATCATATACCTCCACTTCCAGGGATGGTATGAAAATGAAAAGCTCAGCTACAAAAACAGACATCACTATTGAAATTGTGGCATGAAATCATGTCGAACAACAATAAATCTCCCCCTTTCTCACACCGTCAAATTTTGGACCCTCGAAAATCTCAAAGATTCCCCCAAAGATTCCTTCCTAGAGATGGGAAAAAGATCCACTACTCGAATGAAACTTTTGAGCACACCACTATAGTCCTTGCGAAATTATTGGAAAAATGAGTACAAAGCCAACATCATTATGCCTCTATAAAAAATCAGCCTCCAAGAGAATATTTTAGATTCCTTAAGATTTTGCAAATATTCCTCATTGTTGACTACCTAAAATTATGCTACTTATATGACAAAATGGACCACACGATCACGTTCCCTACAAAATCCCAGTTCGTTCAAGTATAAAGTTGGCATGATTATGTGACTGTGAAAAATCACCCTCTAAGGAAACTTTTAGATTCCTCATTGATTCTGCATGGACTATTCTTTGGAATATTCGACTGGAATACACATGTCTCGAAAATCGCATTGGTTCAAGGTTCCACTTGCATTGAACTTCATGCTCCTCCACTGCCCTTGGCCTCCATTTGATGCTCCTCCCTTGGGAAATGAATAATCTAGGTTTAAATACTTGTTTATGGGCCAATTTACCATGACATAGGCCATTAGCCTATTGGTTAGCCACGTTGAGAATGGGCATAGGTTGTTGGTAGGTTAGCGGTTCATATTGGCCACACCCATATTTTGTTTGGTGCATTATTAAGTAAGTTTTACCGTTTGTATTGGGTGACAATGTTTTAATTTTTGGTGTTGTTTTTTATGGTTTTTGTTATATGGGGTTCCGCATTGGCAGGCTGACCCACTCAGGTCGGGTAGGTTCGATCCCCACTGGCTCCCCTTTGGTGGTCATTGAAATGGAACAAAAAATGAAGGTAGGGCCATGGGAAGGGTTCTGTGTCAAAGTCACGAGACCCGACCCTTTTAGTTTAACAATAATGATCATTGGCGGAGTGGTGAGCCTAGTAGCCTGCCACCCCATTTTTAATATTTTTTTATATATAACAAAATGTTCAAAAACATTCAACTAGTTTTTGGGGTTTACAAGAAAAGATAAAGAGGCAATAAATTCACCCGTTCCAACAGCTGGATTCCATGCACTGGAAAATTCCAAACTGTTGACTCATTAGTGGCTGCCACTACGCCCACTGTGAACAAAGCTTTTACCATGAATATCTTGAGCATACGAACATGGATTTGAGTTTCGTTCACACCATTGGAATCAAGATGACGAGAAATATGATTTGGTCCTAGTTTGGATAATATCCGAGAAATTTGATTTTTGACTCTTTTTTCAGCCACTTTTGAATTTTGAGTGTTTCCGGAGCCACCCAAATTAGTCGCACACATCGCGTGACTGTGTTTCATTTACCTCCACATCTTCATGCAACTTTCGTGCAATTACCCACATGTTTTCCTCTATTTTTTCCTAAAATGATCTATACAATGCATCTTGTATGGCGTACCTACCCTCAGCGACTAAATTCACAAAGGAAGGGTTATGGTTGCTTACCTATCTCTCCTTGTGCCCTAACTCAGTGCTCTAGCTGACCACTACAATAGAAAAATATCATGGGCTCTACTTTAGAGTCCATGTTAGCAAGTACAAATTAGGTGGCAATGTGGGCCCTTCACCCTTATATATTGTCCTCTGAGTCATTCTTCTAGAGGAATGTCTAGGATCAAAGGACCTCCTTTTGCAAAACTACCAGTGATGTTGGAATTAGGAAATCGTCACCTACATCATGGTATGCTTAATTTCATTTCACTAGCATACTAATTTTTGGGCCCATTTTGTATTTTTTTGGTTCATCTTGTTCAAACACATTTTAGTTTCCATATTCTTTCATCAAGATGTTTTTACTCATGGTATTGGTCTCTTGAAGTTAAAGGTGTCTTGTAGCTTCTCATTAAGATCAGTCCTTAGTGCCAATCAACATAAAATGAATCATTTTTCACCCAAAATGATAGGCTTCCTCCAAATATTTTCATATATTAACATCATTCCTTTGCAATAAACCTTAAGTTCCACCATCTCGATCACATTTACCATCACCTTATGCCTACACATGGTAAAAATCTACATCGATCGATGGCACTGCCCTTACATGGATTACCCCAGTGTATAGTTTCTCGCACACTATTGGTATCCATGACTATTCCCATAGGCTTGAGAGACAGTTTATATGCATGTCTATAAGATCAGCCTCATATTCCTCTTCTTCAATTGTTTTCTAACCAACCACACTATGGGGCCACCATTATTACCCATTATTGGATTGAATCGAATTCACTCCAACCACACTATGGGGCCACCATTCTTACCCATTGTCGGATTGAATTGAATTCACTCTTGCATTCTACATTTGGCCTACCACTCCCCCATATGGAAACAAACCATATATGTAACTTCATCCACTTCATCAACTCCACACTGAGACCAACCAATGGGGCCCCCGCCCTTAGAAAAAACACACCTGCATCATCACATAGGTTACCATTTTGTTGGGGCACCTGTCTATGTGTTTTTACATCCCAAACTACTTTTACATTTTTTTGGCAAGTTTATAAAGATTTTTTAAGGAAAAGGATTCTCACTCATATTTTCCTATCAGTTACCTGGGGGCAGTCCTTAGTCGCCCTTGGTTGGAGCTCACTTTTATTACCCACATTAATCATCATTCTCTCATTACGTACCATGACAGTAAGAACATACTCATACCCACCCTGGACATTGTATCGAATCCCTAGGAATTTACCCTAGAAACATTGTTTTGACTGCCGCCACTTACATTACAACTCCAACCTTGGGAAGTTTTCCTTATCCACTCATACTATCAGCTCTCACTATCATTCCTTTGTGACCCATCATATTACAGCCATCTATTTTACGTTCATAATGATTCCACAAGCTACGTTTCTGGGTGATTAACACTTCTTTCCTGTTGACATCAACACTCATCTTCTAGGATTGAAGTGGTAAATTAGTTACTTCTCCCTTTAATGGAGAACCTCAGGTGGCACCGATGGAATTGTTATCACCCATTGATGCCATCGATCTCCCCGACATTTGACACTAGCATAACTTTTTCATGTCAGGATAGTATCATACTTTATCACCATTGTAGTTCTCTCATTTAGTCGAAGACCCATGCATCCCATAGCACCTCATTCAGTAGTGCTTTACATTTGATGGACAGGGGAACCCAACTCAGTCTATTTTTCAAATATGCCCCTGATGGAAAAAGGAATTACCTTCATCAACCGTTAGCACATCAGCCACGTCAACCCTCACTTGACAAGAGCTTTTCTTATATGATTGTAATACTTAGTCATACTCATCATAATGATAATGGGATATTCTCACCTTATATAGACAATTTTGTATCAACATTTATCCAAGGATGGTCCTCTTTAGTTTTGATTCAAGTATCTTGCATAATCATCTCTACATTAATTTTCTCTATCTACCAATTAGTTAGAAAGAATCTTAGTCGGATCAACAAAAACATGGTGTATTTCGTCTATACACTTTCTCCTAACCTCTCACATCAAGCATAAACTATTATCATGGGAAAATCATATACTCTTTTGTACGCACTAGAATACACTCAGAGTGAGTGGTAAACACATACAAAGGTTACATTCTCAGTTGAAAGTGCAATTAATACCAAAACCAAAAGTGTTCCTAAGGTTCAAGTTAAAAGATTGAACCGCAGGGATCCACCATTGTTAAAAATGAGCAAATGCACGGTATTTTCTTCCATATCCATGTGATTGTGAAAAGTCCAAGTCAACACCTCTGGCCACAAAATTACATGGAAAAACTACAAATCTTAACATGATGGGATTAAAAATCCGAGCCTTGAGCCCTAAGAAACTATAAAGGTAAGAACATGGTAGCTCTCATCTAATTTATGAGGCAAAATAACCACATCAAATAGCCAAAGTAGAGGAGTGTTCAAAAATTCTATAAATACAAGTTCATGGAGAGCTAAAAACAAGAAGAAGTAGTGCATTGTTATGCTGCCAAAATTGCTCCCAAGTAATCTAGCATTCCATTGTGAAGAGAATTCCACCATTGAGAGAGTCATTTATGCTTCTTTGAGAGAGAAATAGCTTACAAGAAATATTGAGAAAGGGAAATCTTTGTTGAGAGTTTCTGAGCACCATTTCTCAAAAAAATCTCTTCAAGTGTCTTTGATACTTATATTGTAACTCTTCCACCACTAGAAATCAATAAAAGGATCATTTTCCTATACCTTTGTTGATTTCTTTTGCTTCATTGAGTTTGTTTATGTTATATATAGTGTAGTTTTAATTTATCTTTGCTCATTCATTGATTCCACTGCTTTCAATGCTTTGTTTATCCATGTTTTTCTACTAACAACATCCGATTGTTTGTATGTTACTTATAGGTAACAACCAATGCCAAGGAATGTGTTTTTGGTACTCATAGAAAAAACACACCAATACAACAGCCATGAGAAAGGTAGAACATTTGTATAGATAGAGTGAGAACAAATCAGTGCTTCAAAGAACTTTTGGTAGAAAGAAAAGGAATTTCATGGAACAAAGGAAGAAAGGGTTTAAACCCTCCCCTCTCAAGAATAGTTCCTAGGTAAATTAATAGACATAACTAGCTCTTAATGAGCCAAGATGAGGTGATTTTCAAAAACGAAACCTCATTTTTAACCCATTAAATGTTGGGTCTATGCAAGAGATCATAGGTAGAAGGATTGTCCTCACAAAGCTAGAAGGTGGAGGGTTATATATAACTTATAGGAAATATATATATTGGAATATATGGGCAAGGGCATGCCCATAATTCATGTAGCAGTGGATAATATGTAGGCTTAGCACCAGACACACATGATTGAAATAAAAGGTAAGCCAAACAATCATCCTATTGTTGTTATAATTGACTGAGGAGCTATTTATAGTTACATTGATTCAAAATTGGTTGAGAAATTTAATTTAAATAAAACTAAACATCACAAAGCATGGTTAGTTTGGCTACTTATAGGTACAAAGAGGAAAACCATAAAGTTGGTAAAGGAATGTCCTATCCACATGACTTTTATACAAGGGAAGAATTAAATATAATTTCTTTAGGTCCTTATGATCTCCTAATTGGAATGGATTGGCTAGAAGAGAACCATGTAGTTTTGGACTGTTATAACAAATATTTTAATCATCTTGATGATGAGGGACAGTGCAGACAAGTGCATGGGATACCAAGACTAATATCCATCAAGAATTTATAAACTATGGAGCTAAAGAATTTTTTTAAAAAGGGGTGTCAAATATTTTCAACTCATTTTGAGGAAGAAAATGTGGATCAACATTCAAATTTTAAGGAATACCTATTATCGACAGAATTTCCATATGTATTTGCTGAGATTTTGGGATTACTTCCAAGGAGGAATATATATTTCTCCACTAATTTTCTACCTAGAATTGTTTTGATATCTAAACCTTATCGGATGAATATAGCAGAGCTTAAGGAATGACACATGTAGCGGGAGGAGCTATTAAAGAAGAGATACATATGTCCCATTGTACTTTTTGGCTTATTATGGTCCTTTCTTATAAAAATAAAGATGGTACAATATAAATTGTGTAGATTTTTGAAAATTGAAGAAATTCGTAATTAAAAATAAATATCCATTTGTAATGGTATATGAATTATTTGACCAACTTTGGGGAGCTAAAGTATTTTCGAAAATTGACTTAAGGTCGAGGTATGACCAGTGGCCGACTAAAGAGGTGGATCAACAAAACAACTTTTCAAACTCGTTATGAGAATTATGAGTTTGTGGTGATACCTTTTGTATTATCCAATGCATCATGAATTTTTATATGTTTGATGAATCGAATCTTTATAAATTATTTAGAAAAATTTGTCATTATTTTCCTAGATGATATTTTTGTATACTCCAAGTCTAAAGAAAAGCATGAGCAACATTTGAGGTTGGCTCTCCAGGTACTAAGGGAGCATCAACTATATGCCAATATGAGTAAATTCTAATTTTAGCAGAGGTATATACATTACTTGGGTCATATTATTTTCAAGGATGGAATAGTGGTGGAGCTGAAGAATATTAAGACCATTAGAGAATGGCCAACACCTAAAAGTGTAACTGAGGTGTGGTATTTTATGTGTGTAGTTGGTTATTACAAGATACTTATTGAAGGGATTTCCAAGAAAATCCAACCCATCACTTCATTGTAGAGGAAGGGTGTGAAGTTTGATTGGTGACCTAAGTGTGAAGAAGCCTTTCAACATTTAAAGGACTTGTTGATGAGGGCTCCAATATTAAAAGTTTCAAATCCAAACAAGGAATTCCTAGTATTGCATAAGCACATGTAGGGAATGGATGGGTGGATTCCTTATGCAAAATGGGAATGTAATTTTCTACAAGTACAAAAAACTAAAAGAGCATGAGAAGAGTTATGTTGCCCATTATTTAGAGTTAGTATTTATAATCCACACCCTTAAAATGTGGATACATTACCTCATGGGAAGGAGGTTTGAGTCTCAAACTAATCTTTATGCGTTACAACATTTATTTGATTAGCCAAATTTAAATGCCTCACAAATTAGATAGATAGAATTTCTAATTGAGCATGACTTTGAAGCCAAGTATATTAAGGGAAAAAAATAAGGTAGTTAATGCACTTAGCCAAAGGGGGCATGTCTTGTATGCTAAAGTAGCGAGAATTTGGAGGGATGATGATGAGTCCTCATATTACAGCAAGAATGTGTCAACTCCTAGGGCTAACAATTTTAATTTATCAATCTAGAGTTTGTACAAACTTAAGAGGTGATAGTACTATATGCATAGTAAGCAAGATTTTACCTAAGTTGGTCCGACGCAGTGGCTTAAACTGGAACGTGCAGAGACCATTTTGCAAAATCCAAAAAAGGAAAACTACTAAACTTAGTTTACAAGACAAGACCCAATTGAATATTTACTTTTCCTATTGCATCAAGGTAACACTAATCTATTTGCATGGAAACAAAGTCTGAAAAATAAATATTGATCTTTTTTATAGAAGATAACAACAAGAAAGAAAACCCTAGCTAATTTCATGAAACTAATGATTCTAATATATCTAGAAATAAATCAAATATACACTATGGAAATCAAGGTAAACTCTATTCTAGTTTCAGAAACCATCAAATGCTCAAATAAAATCAATGTAAACCATTTCTATGCTACTTAACTCATAACCAAAACAATAAACCCTAATTGCAACTTTAAAGTTATAGTAATGAAAGGAATATATACAAAGGGTATTTGATATTCTCAACTTTAGTTCCAAGGATTAGGGGATGTTGTAGGGTGATGAAAAGAAAAGAAATGGCTTAAGTGGTAATTCTAGCTGAGTTCTAATGAATTATGTGAAGGGCTACTAGATTGCTACAAGATGTCATGTATTCATATACGATTGCATCCGAGAGAGATTTAAGGGTTCTAGAAGCGATTTGAAGGTGGGAGAAGGTGGTAGGAGGTTTTTAAAGATTGTAAGGAACCTTTCCAATCTTATATATACTCAGTAGCCCATCTTGCGAAAGGTAAAAAAGAAAACTATCTATTATTCTCCAAAAATGTTCACCTAGCCATTTATTACTAGGTTGATCAAAATACACCATGCAGGATGAGTTTTCAATGGTAAAACCCACTTTGACCATAGGAAATAATTTAGTGAATCATTTTCCTGAGTTATTTCTCATTAAAATCCAAAAACCCCATGTGAATAATCAAATAAATCGTTATTTGTTTAATATTCTCTTGAAATAATTATTAAATCATTATTTAATAATAATTTCTAACCATTTTTTACTCAACCTCTCGGGAATAATTAAATAAATTATTATTTATTTATTATTCCCTAATTTTCCTCATGAGATAATTGTTTAATCAATATTTAATTATTATTTCTAATTCAAATTTGACCTAGTTACCAGTAAGTAATTAGTAAATCATTTTTTATTTTTTAATTACTTTAATGACTTACTAAATAAAGGTATTTTACCATTTTGAATATATTTTCACTCTCAAAAAATATAATGAAATATTCACAACAACTAGATTTTGATTTAATCAATCATATTTTATTATTTTCTAATTCTCAATCTATCTCAAAATTTTGTTATAAATAAAGGGTTTCTACTCATTCTTAACCATCACCATTATCATCATCCCCATTATCATCTCATAACATTTGATCTCTCACTTGAGTTGAATCACCCATTGTTGTCTTTTGACGATTGCACATGTAAATTGAGAGAGATTTGAATACTGCAGAAGCACAAGGTCAAGAAAGACCCATCTCATGGAGGGGGATCTATAGACCCAAGCTTATAATCTCTCCTCACTAGGTGTTATAATTTTGAGTATTAATAATAAAATTTTCTTTATTTCAATTGGTTTTCCATTCTTATTGCTTGCTGTTATATATTCCTTCATATTTGCAAGTTTATTTTTTCATGATTTATAATTTTATTGCATATCTCAAAAATACTTAATAACTACCTTTAATTTTAGGACTTCATGTCACTAGTAGTTTAAGTGAAGGGATTTTCGTACACTCACAGAAAAATCCATACTAACACTTATGGTATGTTGTAGCTATGTAATGAAATTTTTGATGTGTAGACATTTTGGAGAAGCAAATTAAAATAGGAAGGAGAGTGTTGAAGGAGATAGTATTCATGCATGGAAAGTGATTCTAATTTTGCTTATGAACCAATTTATATCACCTACACCCAAAGTGATTATTCAACTAGCAAAGAAATCATGATTGAACGACTACTATAATGCTAATTGCAAAAAACCAAACTTCATAGGAAAGGATGAGTTGAATTTAAACTAGAATATTATTATTGCATAAAAGAAAGACTATATTTTTGTGTTTATCCTCACAAGAAATATAATGAAGCTTCTCAAGAAAGCTATATGATGAACCTACAGAGAAAATTCTTTTTATATAAACAAATTTTTAAAATGAGACACCACTAGAATAAGTGCATAAAAAGAAATGCATAACATAATGAACAAAAGGAGTGGCTAAGTACAGAAAAATAAATTCATAACAAAAATTTGCAAAAGAGGGGCTTGAGTTCATGGGTTGGGCCCTAACCTAAGGAAACTTAGGCCCCTTAAAACAAACTCTAACTGGAGGAAAAAATATGCTTTTCATTGATCTCAGAAACTGTTCAAATACATATCATGACAATGGAAATAAAAAGTAGAAATCTCTTTCTCTAATGGTCACTATCTTCCTCTAAAAATTTGGATCCTAATGAGATGGTAAGCTCATTTATTTATAAAAAGGTAAGTGACGGGAAGCCTCCTGGAAGGGAGGCATGCTTCCCTCTAAAATGCCTACAAAAGTGGATTTGGTCTCATGATATTCTCGCAGTCATTGAGGGGTAGTAATTGTCCATAAGACATCCAAGTTGTTGATAGGTTCATGCAAGGAATAAGCCTCCTATATATCCTCCTGATGGTCTCTAATGTTCTCCTGCACAATAAATGTTCCTTATCCTACACATTCAATGCATTATGCTACAAGACATGGAAAATATTCCTTAACCTTCCTGGTGAACACATTACAGCTTCAAAAGATGTCATCAAATGTGAAGAGAGACGTAAAAATTTGTTGAAAGATGGTCAAATGGGCATTGAATTGTACCTATTTGGGAGGACCATCATACCTCCTATTGACGGTGTTGTACCCACCAACATTTAGGTGATCTCCTCAATATGAAGTCCCAATTAGACCTCACACTATTTGGTGTAGGAGTCCCATTTCAAATATGGCCTGGTTGTCGATATAGTGGGTTTTAATGATGTGCCTTCGCTACAATGACCCATAGAGTGATGTATAATGGTGAGAATAAGTGTGTGACCCTATGGAGAGTCAAGTGTGATGCATGAAGGTTCTACCACATGGAAGGGAAAATAAGTAAGCCTTTTAAAATCCTGTAATAGTACGAAACTTGAAAGGAACATAGGATGATAAATGACATCACAAGATAATGTTGGCATTATGATACAGATGTTGTCCTTGATGGCAACTCACTCAGATGACAGTTCACAATGCAGGAGACTAACAAGAAAAGTATTACAGATCAGACTACAAAGAATGAAGAAAGAGAGGTATACATAGGTTCATCTTGACCAAGCTATGTATACATGCAAGTTCACTAAACACAAGTAGCGTATACATACACACACACTTTCACAGAAGGAAAAGCGTGTATATGTTGGAAAACTAGGTTTTTGGTCTGTGGTATTTGGTCTAAGGTATTTTGATCCATGGTATTGGTCCAAGGTATTTGGTCCAAGGTATTGGTCCTAAGTGGTTTTGATCCATGGTATTGAGAAAGGCCTAAAAATATATAAGGAGGAGAAGATCATTATTCCAAGTGTGCAAGTATCAAATATCTGATGAAGTGTGAGATATATTATGCAAGTTATCGGCTTATGGTGCTTTGCTTGATCTGAACCAAGGATGAACCTTAGAGGTTGATGAGGGATAAGATCTAATGATGGATTGTGATCTTAAGGCTTGAAATGAATTATCATTATATGGTTTGATCATGTATAGTCTAGATATGAATACTAACGCATGTGTTATTATGTAAATGTTATGATTTGGGTATAACTGAAGTCTGGAATAGCTGCAAAATTATGAAGTAATATTTGCAGATGTATATGCTGGTTGGCTTTGGTAAAAGCACGTATACACACTGGTTCAGTTCATTAGAATAGCGTATACATTATGAGATATGATATTTGAAGTTGCAGTTAGATCTGGTTGTTGTTGCAGAATTTTGGGTTCTGCTGTGTGTTTTGGTGACTATGTTTTTTATGACAGTATACTAAATGTTTAGATTGATTGGTTGATTGTGATTTGCTTTAGTGATGATGGGACTTCATTGATTCAGTTGTGGGTGATTCAGAGATTGATGATTGGGTTTCAATGATTGGTTAATGCAAATGTATTTGATAGTTCTATTACAGTCATGATTGACTATGAACTTCAATGTTGTTGATGGGTCCAGTATGAAAATTAGATGAAACGTGGCCTTGACGTGTATTGTTGTAGACCAGGAGCATCCAGTGTGAAAATTTATGAAATGTGGTCCCTGGAAGAAATAAGAAGGTTGTATCCTTCTGTAGGTTGGTTCCTACGTACTGGTAAAGATATCGACCAGTAAAAGAGCCAGGGGGTTGGAGCTCCCTTCTAGTAACAGATGAAAAATGAGTGAAGCTTGGAGCCTTCAATAGGTTGGCGTCTACATACCAGTAAACGGATTGGTTAGTACAAGAGCTAGGGGGTTTTAGCTCCGTTCCAGTAGAATTTGGAGAACGAGAGAATGTTGTAGCCTTCTGCAGGTGGGTGCCTATGTACTGGTATGAGTCTGCATCAATACAAGATTGTAAATAGGTTTTTCTTATATTAAATGAAGAGAGCAGCAGGTGGTTTTTGTTCCGCATTGGGTGTCCACATTAAATCTTGGTGTTCATGTGTGTTTCTTATGACTGATGGTTTGTTATGATATTACTGCACATGGTTACTAATTATATGGTTAATGAAGTACTCATTAAAGAGCAACATATGATGAATTAACTGAATCTTAAGCTTGCTAGATATACGTTGGTTGCCTTAAACACGGTTGCGTGTACACGCGGGTTACCTTCATTGAAGTAGCATATATAAATCAGAATATGGAAATGAAAAATATTATTGACTTGACTAATACTGATTCACCCCCCCTCTCAGTATTATTTCCAATAGATAATACATGAAATAGTTCACAAGTTAACAGTGATGAATTAAAACCATCGCACACATTCAACAAGAATTGTACCAATACAAATGAAATAGTTCATAAGCATAAGCATAAGTTAAATAACATACATTGCAAACATAATGAGAATAGTCCTACTATATTTACAACATATTCATGAAAACATGTCAGATCTGAGATTTTATTAAGTGAAATTTCCATTCATACATATACCATTGATGGACCACTAGCCCCAATAGTGGAACATGAATTCAACATCACCTGCTCCTCCAAATAAATATACTTCCTATATGATATAGAGAAGGAAAGGCTCTCACAAACTCCCAAGCACCTGATTCTAAGCCTAAGCCTAGCCAAAATCTTGGCTTTGAAAATCCCCTTACATGAGTTATGAGGTTATATTTATAACAAGAGGTGGTGACTCTTCAACTCCCCTTTGTGAATCTTTGACTTCCCTCATGACTCTTCAAATTATTTACAAAATGACTCATTACATTACATAATGGCTCTTCACATTCAAATATTGACACTTGGAATTCAACTTAAAAATTGTTTACAAAAGAATATTACAATATACACTCATAGCCACATAGGACAAAATTGGGTAGAGCGAACAAGCCAACCTAGTAAGACAAAAAAATATCATGCTTAAGCTTGGGGAAACTCAAGCTCAACAATTTTCATTTGATGTCTCTCGGTCATGTATTGGTGCCAAGCTTGGTACTGTGCAATGACATCCCCAAACTGTGCGATAGTCTCTAGTTGGAGGTGGACTCTAGCCTCCATGGCATCTAGGTACAATGATTTGGAACTAGTTTCAACTTCCTTCTGGAGCATGAACAACATTGTTCTTACATGGACATGGTAACCAATGTAGTTCTGCTTTTTTTTCCTCCTTACCTCCAAATCTTCCTTAGTGACAATCTGTTTGAGCTACTCCAAGTATTCTTGTATCTCTTGCCTAACTTGCTTCCTAGGTTTGGATTCAATGAGTGAGCCAACTGATGGGATCCTGTGGGACTTCACCATGAAATCTAGACCATTGTACAATTATGCATATGAGGCCTAGATGTTACCAATGAACAAGGTAGGTTTTTTTTGTTCTAAATCAACGTTCGTTCTCTTTCTTTCTCCAACTCTCTGTGTCGGTTCATTTTCTTTCCCAAGTCAAGTGGTGCCACATTGTATCACATTGACCATTCATGCATGACAATGATTGTAGCTTGCACATTTCTGAGAATTTTGAAAAAATATTTACACTATTACTGCAAGCCATGTAAGTGTAAAAATTCCTTATGCATGGTAAAAATATCCTCATAGAGATTTCATATGGTCTCTCCATGTGTTGATACTTCACCAAGTATCCTTGCCTTCATTTCCTCTAGAGGGACTTGTGCGGATGATGCGTTTTAAGCTGCTGTGTGGAGTTGTTCATCCTCTTTCCTAGCATCCTGCAAGTTCTTTTCCAATCACTTGTTCTCAACCATACAATACTGAGTATTTGACATTCTTACACATGTGAAGGCCAAGTTTGCTGCAGAAATGGAATTTGGATTATTTCTGGTGTCTTCCATAATTACCCTTTCTCTAATAAATGCAACATATGTGAGGTAATCTATAAAATGATTCTTATGCACTTGCACAATATTCTTCTCGAGTTCATCATACGGTATATTGTATGTGTCCATAACTAGATCATGATCAAAAGGAACAACTTCTCCTTCCTCGCTTGGAGCTGACTTTGCTGTTGGAGGTGGTGGAGACTAAATAGTGACCTGTTGCGTGCTAGGCACCAGGATAACATCTTGATTCTGTGGCTCCAGTACCTTGTCCTTGTCATAAATCTATATCAACTCTTCAGTCTATTGAGAAAGCTTCATGTCCTGCATCTGCACACTCTCCTTCTCTCCTAGTTTTCATTTTTTCTTTCTCCTCACCTTACTTCTACATTGTTTCTTCTACTATTGCACCTCATCTCTCTTATTCTTCCTGCTTCTACTTCTATTCTTATTCTTGTTTCTTCTTTTCTTCCTCCAATATCCTCTTCTCTTCCCTCTTCCTCCGTTCTACTCTTTGCATCCTCTATTTTTACTTTTCCTCTACTGTTAAATCCACTTTCACAATAGCTAGATCCACTTTCATCTCACGACTTCCCTCTCTCCGTAAACTATAGAAAACCTTTCTCTTTCCCTTATCCTATGTGGAGTTTCTCCCTTCTGATAGCACTACTTCCTGAGTATCTTCCTTCTGCAGAGTCACCTATGACATTCCTAAAAAACTGACTGGAACAAAGGACTTGGAGGCATTATAAAAATTCTTCCATGGATCCTCCTCCGATTAGTGAAATGTCTTGTTGAATCACTCGAAGTGAATTCTCACAAAATGGTCTTTGAAAATACCATGGGGATTGTATGAGTTAAATTCCAAAATATTGAATGCAAACTTTTTGTCACCTTTCCTTTAGTATCCACAACTTTCAAGTTCTTGATCGCATACAATAAAATTTTCATAGGAAGAGTTGGCAATGGTGGTTTCTTCTTCCTATCCAATGTCGCTAACAACCCTATGGAGGTATGATATGCAACTTCTTGCAAGACAACCTTGTGAGTTGCATACCATGAAAAATGTTGCGGTGACTTCAGACCAGCAAACAATCTAAGGAAGCTGCCATTTGGTGAGCCAAATCAATCTGTGATCTCTGATACTACTTCCATTACCCCACATGACATGCAAGGTGGTTCTTCCTCAAAGATCTTCTTGTATAGTGGAATGATGAAGTGGTCATCTAGCTTCTCCATAACTCTTCTATGGCTCTAGTCTAAGAGCAGATTGCAATGAATGTGCACGGTACGGTCTCGAGGTGTCCAAGTCTAGTTCATGCCAAGGAATGCATTATGTGCAAAGATTACATCTAGTAGATATGAAAACCTGTAAAATCTTTCTTGCCCACCCTTAGGAGGATTCAGGGTATTTTCTACATGGATATTTAACTGTTGAGCCAAAAAGTATGACCAATTTAACAACTCATCGGCGTTCATAACCTGGCTCAATAAGATTTCCAACCCTTAGGAAAAGGTCTTCATGCTCTATTTTCCATAGATTCTGTAAGTTATAATGATCAGCAACTAATAGGCCCTCCTGAGAGACTTTGTATTGTAAGTATTGGTGCTGCTTTGTCAAAACTTTGATGGCTCTTTCACGTAGATTCTAACAACATCTTCCATGTCCGAATAGTTGCTATTGGCATATAAGTATGAATCCATGACTATTTATATCTTTGGAAAATGGTACATAAGATGGTAATCAGCTACCTGAAAAATAGCAAGCTTTTGTCCCCTGACATTATTGAAAGTCATAGGCTTCACATCAATATTTGAAACAATCCAGCTGATAACATATGCACATGGGAAGGTTGGATATCTACATGAAACATTGTGTAGCTCTGATTTATCGAAATTAACATATACCTGTCAGTCCTATAGATCTACTTGGAAGTTCTTTGCTGAAAAAACTCCCTTCACTTTCTTCCATGTAATATCTCATTCCCTTTGCACAAACAGTTGAGTGTCTTAATATACTGGCAACTTTAATGGCGTGCTCTCAAATGCTTCCTCCGTACTGCTTTCTATGGTGTCCCTTGAAGCAGTGCTCTTGGGTTCCATGATAACAATCACTTCTAGAGAAAAGTGCTCAACAACTATGATACCTATAGGAGGAAAATGAACTTATGGCAAGATTACATTACCTTTTGCAAATCAAATTTCAAAGAAAGACCAGGTAGAAAAGTAGTCACCTAAAGACAGATATTCCACAATTTAAATGTGTAAGAGAGGGAGGTTGAGTGAGGGAACTATGCATTACGCAGTCTCAGCAGCTAGTCATGCATGCTGAGGCTTGAGACTGTGCAATGCATAGTTCATCCAGGCAATGACAGGGAGAGACTATGCACTCCATAGTCTCCATCGACAAGGTGGTAGGAATGAGCCTTGGGACTGAACAATGTGTAGTTTGGGCAACATGTGCTACACATTGCATAGTCTCAAAGGCCAAGCTCTGAGGTTCAACCTTGGACTTACGTAATTCCCTGCTGGGCAATGAAGTGCATGGCTATGTGAAGTGCAGATTTGCTTGGTCAGGGTGTAGGAAACAAGAAGTTCCATGTGATAATGCAAGTTAAAGTCTATATATGACTAAGTATGAATAGATAAATGTGAATAAAGTGTGGAAACTCAAAAAGGAGAAGGAAAAACAAATATGCAAGGAGAGTCACCAAAACGACGATCACTAGTTCGTAAAATATGAAAATAGATGCGTCACTTATGGAAGGAAAACAACAAAATGAATCAACACTTCTATAAGATAATATAAGTTAAAAAAAATCAACAATGAAGAAAAACAAGAAAAACAACACTCATAGAAACAAAATGACAAAAAGTGATAGAAAAAATGGCAAAAGAAGAAAAAAGCAAAACTCACCCAGAAAGTGATGCAAACTCCACTAAATGATACTTGATCTCTTTAGGAAAGCTAGATATCCAAGATTGAATGTACAATTGAGATATATATGCATCAGTTAAATGTATCTTTCGGATTAAGGGCATGCCTAAAATTAATGAAAAAAGGACACTTGGTAGAAATTTCTAAAAATAGCGATTATGCCACCTTCGGGAAACTAATGATGAATCCCTATTTTCTAGGGATTTATTCTTCGCTTTTTTCTTTTTTTCTTTTTTCTATTGCGAGGAACTTTCCATGCAAATTGCTAAGGAATATTTCACAATTATGAGGATTGAGCAACTTCCTAACTCAGTGCATTGCGTAGTTTCTAAGCACACATAAATGATTGCTTAATTTTTGAGCTTAATGTTGGGCTTCCATCCATGACTGCGTAATTGTCAAGCTCAAGGCTGAGCTACCATTCTGAAGTGTGCAATTTCCATCATCAAAGTTGGCTTGCCTTCCAAGATTACACAGTTTTTGGAGGCAAGCCTAGGACTGCTGGAAGGTCAAGTCGAATGGTTACCTTGTGACTAAAAAGATCATATAACTATGAAAACAAGCAAACAATAGTATATATGAAAAGAATAAATCTTTATCAAACCATGAATTCTTGAGGACAGTAAAAGATAAGGTCCTATGGATAGAAGGGAAGGCTCCAAAATCAAAGCATAGGAAAAATTTTGGAGCATGGTTATAACAGTTGCAACACTTGCTGACACAATGGTAGAACTCCAGCTCTTTGTATGGGTCTTGTCTCATGCTAAACAACTCCAAATCTTCAGGAAGTATTGCTTATTTCATTGATTAATGTAGCTTCTTCACTTATATTATGTTAAAGATATAGTCTAGACCATTCTCTTCTTCGGTGACATTCTTAACCAATCCATGTCTAAATAAGTTGTTTCGATTGGGGATGAAGAGTAGATATATACACAAGTGAAAAAATTTATCAAAGTCTTAGTTTTCATCTCTCTTGTTAATCTGCTACCAGTGGGCATCGACAGTACCCTGGTAGAGTCACTTCAGGAACACAAACATTTCTTCACTGCCAGCGAGCCTGGAAAGTACCACGACAGAGTCATTTGTTTCACCTCTCTACAAAGGAACCCTTTCTCTTTTTTCACCTTTATTTTATTTTTCTTAATTTTTTAATTTTGTTCAAATAACTATGCATAGAAAATTATTTATTTCATGGGGCGGAAGTGGGATCCCAACTTATTGAGAGTAGAAGACGTTTTCCCTTCATAGAAGGATATTTATATATAACTCGGACACATTTATTAAGGTTTTCCTCACCTCCTTACTATACTTGATTTATCTGACAAGGAATTGAAAAACTTAAGACCGTTTAGGGTATGCGATACTAGTTATAAGTTCAAGGATCGTGATTCCACTATGGTTTTCTCCAAAAGGGACATATTTTCCATCAGAGTATCATCGACTAAAAGATGAAATATTCATGCAAATAAGGGAATAAAAAAATAACCCAACATTGATAGTAGCACAAGTTCCTCTTGGAATTCACCATGCCTTCTCTGGAAACTGAACATAGTCTCATGCGAAAGCTATTCTCTGACTTGAAAAGAAATGAAATGAAAAGAGTGGAGTGGAAAGTAAATTAAAACCAAAACAAAATAGGAAAGAAAAATTAAAATAAATAAATAAACAACTACTCCTACTCCTAACATAACAGGGAACAAGACAGACTTAGATAAAATGAAAATTCTAGTGTAACCACCAACGCATTGGCTGGCCTATGTAGGCAAGGGAATGCATTTCAAGAAATATATTCAATCATAAAAACAAATAAGAAATATAAGACAATACATACCAAGATGTTCAAAGTTTGAAAATACACACAGAAAAATATGAAAGAAAAGAGCATGTGAAACATTCTGCAGATGCACTATGTTGTTCAAAGACATTGAGACTCAAAGATATGCAAAAAAAAACTTTCAAACTTCAAAACTGGTCGAACATGAAGAATGAGAGAACTTGTGTTTTGCAACATTGCTCACTAGGTATGAATCCTTCAATGAGTGTGCGATAATATCATGCAAATCATATAGAGGATGTGAAAATTTAGATACAAACATATTTTCAATTTATGCAGCAAAGTGATGAGGAGCCTCAAAAGATACATCACTATTCTTATTGGAATTGGAACAGGTCTCAAGGTTACGAGAACCTGACATAACCATCAAATCAGGCTGAAGTGCCTCAACAACTTATGGAAGTTCCAAATCATTAGAAGATAGATCATCAAAGGTCGGTGGCTTAGAAACATTAACAATGGAAAAATCAAAGTCATGACTAGATGAATGTGTATGTTAGAACTCCGTAATTTTTCTAAGGTAAGGAGAGAAATTTAGAGGTAACCACAAACCACTTTTAGGCTAGAATCTAGCCCTTATAGCGTTGTAGAGGGCTCTCTCACATAGGTTTTTCAACTAATATGATATTAGGTTAGGTATAGATCTAATAAGGTCTAGTTTTTCAAATGTTTGTTGGTAAGAAAGGAGACAGATCCATTGGGCATGGAATCATGTCAAATCAAATCTATTATTTTTCCAATGATATGATGCAAAGAGAAAGGGTTTTTCCATAGGGGAAAGGTAGGTAGAATTGGTTATGAAATCAAGTTCAATTTTTGTAGGAGGGTTAGTGTAAGAAACGTGGAAACAACACTTAGAGCATCAAAATTGTAGATGAATTCTAAATGTTGCTTTAAGAGGAAAAAATAGATTACTTGGAGAAGCTAAATTAAAGAATCCTTTCGATGAATTCTGAATTAAAAATTTGGTTCTTCCAAGCATGATACATATATTCAATAGATGTAAACACATCAGACAAACTTACTATTGTAAATAATCACAACACCATCAAAATCTGAGACATAAATCCCTAGAATCATCTTCTGTCTTTAAATCACTCACAAAAATATTCTGAAAATATTATGAAAATCACCCTTCTCTTATCTTTTTAAATATCAAATATATCAAAAATATTCCATTCTCATCTAGCCAAGTCAAATTTTCCAAAACGAAACTAATCAAACATCTAGATACATCAAATTGTTCACCTACTCTGCATAAAAGTAGAAACTAATTACCTAATGCAGTTTTCAACTTAATACATCATCAAAATTAGAAAGATTTATAAAAAAACCACTAAATATACCATCCTAAGTAGCTACTCCACCTAAAAAAATTATTGAACAACCTTGGGAACCCAAACAATTCGAATTTACAAGGTAAAAACAAGATTGTGTGAAAATGCAACATCTATTGCAAAACTCCCAGTTTCGTAGAAACTTTCATAGAACCTAAAGTTATGTATATTCGTAGTTTTCCTCTCAAAAAAAGAAGCAAATGGTTAGTCTCTAAATATCCTAGTGATGGTGATGAACTCCCAAAACATCCATTGAAATGCTTACAGACCTCCTGATCTCCTGATATTTTTTGACTAGCAATGTAGTAGACCTTCGCAACAATGTCAACATTTGCAACACCTTCACAATTCTGAGCATATGATGGATTCTTATGATAATAAGTCTTTTAGGAAGCAATTTGGTGTCATGACATACTTTTAACACCCCATAGGATAACCAAAACCTCAAAATTGCATTATCTCTTCAATATAAAGGATTATATAAAAAATGCAGCAAGTCCTACAAAATCCACCAAAACTGACCTTTTTCTAGCTTGTTGAGAAAAAGGACAACTTAGAGCATAGTGGCATCCTTCTGATGAATATTTACCTTTGTGTTGGCCTCTTCTAATATATCCAACTTCCCCTCTTTCCCTTTCCTCTAGATTTCTTAGCTTCAGTAAGCCGTTGCTTCACTAATTTGAGTCTCCTCTTCAAAACCAAATCTTGTGTATACGAATTTCTCAATTTCCTATGCAGAGGAGAGGTGCACTTTCACTTGTGTTTAGCCCTATCAAGGATAGGTTCAAAAACTTGTAATTTTTTAAACAAATTCATCTAATCCCTTTGATATTTTTTTGCAAGGTAATCTACCTGCTGATGAACTCCATGTTGTTCCAACAATTCTTCAAACTCCTTCTGCTCATCAAAAACCACCTTTTGTTCTTGTTGAATAGTCTCCACCATTTTCATTTCATCGTGGCAGCAAACCTAGTCCTAGGTCTCCTTGACTCCTTAATTGTGCCCTGCACATTTTCAATATCGATGATTTGTTTTCTTTTCCCTTTAACAACATGTACCAATTCTATCCTTGATGGTTATCCTACACTTGACTAAGTAGATTCGTGTGATACTTTTTGTTTAGGCTATCTATTTTCTCGTTGAAAATATGCTATTGCTATATGAGCTTTGTCCAATTGATCTTGCGGTATTTAATTTTTTGATCCCATTCATCAAATTTGAATTCTTCATGTGCACTTTCCAAAATTTTAGTAGCTTGAAAAGGTGAAGATTCTATAGGAAATATTTTAGCTGAAGCTCTTGTTCTCAGTCCCCAAGCCATTGTTTCTAACTCAGGTGAGAAGTGAAGTTTTTTGGCACTTCTTTTGTCAACTAATTTTTTTCTTAATCAAAGGATTTTTTATTGAACCAACTGCTTTAGGCGAGGTCTCTTTGATTGCAACTGATGGAGTATCTATCTTATTCCTTTGGTTGTCAGAAGATTGTGTCATCCACCCTTAAGAGATCAATAAGTACTTCTTTGACTGCTACTTCTTGTCAAGCTCCTTTATCGCCAACAGTTTAATCAATGAAAAATGAAACAAACTAGGTTTAATCTGACTCCCTTTGTCTTCAACTCCATCAACCATTTTACTAAGGCTCCTAAATAGATTGTAAGGAATCTTCAAAGGTTTTTTCTTACAAAATGCATTATGTTATAGATCTAACCCGGAAATACTATAGATCTGATATGAAAATATAAGACAATGCAAATAAACCCAGAAGTAATATGAAATGATTCTTTATTGATCAAACCCTTAAGGTAGGGCAACACCATACATTCACTCCTTAAGGAAGGAGAATACTCCACAAGCCATATGCCTGTTCATACAATAATCCTTGACCATCTTCCTTGACATGGAGTCTCTAGCCTCAAAATAGGCCTCATACATACAATACCATGGGTCATTACCATGGTTCCCTCATACCATCAACTAATACCATGGGCCCATTACATTATTACTAACCACTTGTGGTCCCTTACATGAAATGGGTTAACCACCTTATTTATTACTATGGCCCATCCCATTATTACATTATTACCTTGGGTACCTCCCTTGGTACCCCATATATCCCCCCTAGGTATATAACATTCTTGTTATAGCTCTGATACCACTTGTTATAGATCTAACCCAGAAATATATGAAAATATAAATAAACCCAAGAATAACAAGATCAAAATAGATAGAAATGCTTCTTTATTGATCAAACCCTTAAGGTAGGGCAACACCATACATTCACTCCTTAAGGAAGGAGAACACTCCACAAGCCATATGCCCATTCATACAATAATCCTTGACAATATTCCTTGACATCCCTCCATGTGGAGTCTCTAGCCTCTATATAGGCCTCATACATACAATACCATTGTTCATTACCATGGTTCCCTAATACCATCGAACTAATACCATGGGCCCATTACATTATTACTAACTACTTGTGGTCCCTTACATGAAATGGGTTAACCACCTTATTTATTACTATGGCCCATCCCATTATTACATTATTACCTTGGGTACCTCCCTTGGTACCCCATATTATCCCCCCTAGGTATATAACACATTAGAAGTCTTATATGATATTGATAAAATTTACTGAACCTCCCTTCACATGTGAAATACCTTTGAATCACCTCCAACAGTTTACTATGGTGTTCCTGTAGATAGCTCCATGGAACAACAGATCCATATGCCTGCTGGTATTGTTGTTTCAAAATGTCTTTGAAATGAACCAAGTCTAACTCCATATCCTTAAACCATTCCTCACCATGTAAAATGATCTTAGTGGGATCAGCCATTGATCAGGCTAAAAATAAAGAAGTGCGTGCTCCAACCTTTGCCTGCAATCCATCAAAACCCTTGGAAAACTCCTTAGTCACTTGTAGATTGTATCCTTGAATTCTTTTCACAAAACCTTAAGCACCCTACCTACTCAAAATCCACGCCGATGGCTGGGTCTGCATTGGTAATTATGACCTGTTGTGGCTCAAATCGAACAATGGAACATTCCTTGTGCTTCTTTTCCTTTCGCGTTGACATGATTTTTTTTTTGTAGCAGTGAATAGTCTAGGGTCTTAGGAATATTTTTTTGTGAAACAATGGAGGAGCAATGATAATTTAAACCTCTGATGATGACTAAGAAAAACAAACAAAAAGACTAATCAATGCAGAATTTCTCGGAAAAACCTTTAAAACTTACAAATTTCCAATAGCTGATAAAGAACCTTAATAGAATAGTCACAACACTTTTTGAAAAACACAACACTCAAGGCAATTGGATTTAAAACAAGTACAAAAGTTAGGGTGAGGGGTTTTAATGCAACTTAAACACCTAGGGCAATTTACAAATGGAGGCTCTGAAAAGGAGAAAGTTGTATCGGAAACAAATATATGCAAAAGAAGAAGATTGTGTGGTATCACAACGATTAGGAGGAAACACAACGAGTTACAAAAATGGAGCATTTATAAAATTTTTCTCTTTGCTAATTTCAAATGGCTTTAGTGGCTTGTGCATGCAAATTAAAAAATTTCACAGCCAAGGAACAAAGAGTGATTCAATTTTTCACCTATGAAATTTGTTTGGACTTCAGATTGAGAAGAAAAATAACACCGTGTGGAAATGCAACAACTGGGATAAAGCGTAGTGAAATAGGCAAAAATGCAATGATTTCATAAATGGGACCAAGATAAATTTATCCATATTTTAGGATTTTTATAGTTTTTTCTAACTCATATATGCAATTTGGAGATTTGTTTAGGATTAAGGAACAAGGTAAGCTTGGATTTGCACCTGTGAAGGAGAATGGACTCCAACTTTGTGAGAAATGCAGTGTTGTGTGGAATCGCAGTTCCCCTACCTGTGCAACAAACCAACATGAACACACCACAGCTTCCCAATTTGAATAAGCCTAGAATGAGTGATATTGGATGAAGGAAAAGGTTCAAATAATATTCCAGAGTAGCATAAAGTAGAAATGATAGCAATGATTACAATTTGAAAATGGAAATGATGAATGCACAACACATCCTAGAAAACGTAGCGCTTGAGGAAAGGAAAAAGAAATCCTTATGACCATTGTACTCCTGTTGAGTTCATAACAACTCTTTAAATGACATATAGAATAACTTGACAAAACCTCCAAATTTGTGTCCAATCCTTTGTCATGATTGTTGATGAGGCTTAGTATTGGAACAAGAATGTTGCAACTCCCAAGGCTAACAACTTTAATTATCAACCTGGGGTTCATATAAAATTAAGAGGTATCAAAACTATATGTGAAACATACAATGTGTTCTTCCTTTGCTATCATGATGTAGTGGAGTGCATGTAATGAACTCAAATCCTAAACTAATTGCAGAAAATGAAATGCTCGAAATGGAAACCTTAACCTATTCCAAGAAAGAAAATACAAGGAAATAAACCTATTCTAATTGCATAAAATAAATACCATGAACTTAATTTCAACCATTTCATTTCAAAGAGTTTATATCAATTAACATATTTCATTGGATGTGGAAATCAAGAAAAGCATCATTGTATTATCCTGTTCATAAATTTGTCCATTAACCCAAATCGCTGATATGTTTTGCATAGGTAAAAAGGAAATTCCTAAGTGGTGTTTATCCCTCAACCATTTATTTAGATCCTACAGGTCATGATTCAACCGTAAGGGACAAAAACCAATCTTTTTGAGCAAATCTAGGCAAGTATATACATGTTGGAAGAGTATTATAGGAAACTACATGATGTTACAGATTTACTATTGGAAGTTATAATTCATCAAATGACCAAGAAAATAAAATCGAAATTGGATGGGATTTTTTTTTTTTTTTACTAAGATTTATTAGGTCTCCATCCCAATTGGAATCACTCAATAATACCTATGTTAACCCATGCTAAAAGATAGGAGAAAATTACTAGTCTAAAATCTACAAATTCGAGAATTAGTGAGCTAGTAAATCTATCAAACGCCTAACCTAATCAAGTGAAAATGCAATGGCATGATTTTTTTTATTAAATATAATTTTTGGGTGATCTAATGCAAGTGGAATCAACTCTATTGAAGCTCTTTATCATGTTCTAAAAAATAGAATAAATTTACTCTTATTTGCCACAAGGGACTTACAAAAATCTAGATTTGGGAATAAGCAAACTAGTCCAGGTAGCTCAATGATTAATATGACCTTCCAAATCTATTCCAAGGATTAAATTATGCTTGAGATCCCTCAAAATAACTTAATTCAACAATTTAAACCAATCCTAAAACAATAAATCATCAATACTAAATGAAGAAATAGGAAAAAACAAGAACAAGAGATGCATGCAAATAAGAAGTGAAACGAAGAAGACTAAATTATACAAATGGGTCTGAGGCTCCTCAGATGGCCAAGGCCAAGGAAACTCAGATTCCTATGAAGGATACCAAGATTCAGAAGCTGAACATGACACCAATATTCATTATTTCCATCAATACAATTACATCCTTGCAAGAAATGACAGTAGAGCTACAAAAATACAAGTTCTCTCGACAAGAAGACTGAGAAAAATCCATAGAGGAAAATTTGAATTGTTAGTTATAGAAAATGATTAGGAATCATTTCCCATGAAATGGGGAATATTTCCCCACGAAAATACCTGAAATAGTGGATCTTGTCCCCATTACTAGGAATCTGCATTAAATGACAGGGAATGCATTGCTAGATTTTCTCAATCATTGGAGTTGTAGAATATGTGCAATAATTTTAGAATATATTCTTGATTTATTATTTAATATTGATCCTCCTATAGTAGGAAGTAAGTCCCTAAGTTATCTCCTCCTCCAAATCTTCATAATCTGCGCAATATTCTCACAATATTCCACAAAAATAAATAATATTAGGCACAAATATGAAATTATCCATAAACCTTCCTAATGACAATATTAATGTTAAAATTGCATTATCTAGTGTAAAAAGAGAGGTTTAATGTGCTGAAGGATGGTTAGAGGGGCCTTAATTTATGTCTAATTTGGAGGCCCATCAATTGTTTTGATGTAGACTCGACCTCCATATTTAGATGACTAACTTATGATAGCCAATGTTTGATGACATGACCCCTCACTACTCTTCCATGGTGACCCAATTACTTCCTACGATCACTCCTTTAATAATTAAGCCTCGTGATTTTAGATATTTTAACTTTCATAAAATAGATAAACTTTACATGACAATTAAATCAAACCTAAACCTCTTTAAACCATAATAGTAAGGTCATCATAACTAGTATTTACAAATTGACCTCAGATAAAATAGAAATACTAAAATGACCAATATTTCTATAACATAGGACCCTAACATAGGCTCCAATGAGGATGGAATCCTCCCTGTGAGGTGCCAAGAACACCATAGACTAGTAGCCTGATCCATTGGGCACTTTATTGACTTCTAAATTTGACTCTCGGCTGACTAAGACTGGCTTGAATTTCTTTATATATGGTAGAACATCATCAGCTTCTTAAGGAATTCACTTCGGGCTTCAAATTTTGATGGAAACCACCCACAACTGCAGTACTTAAAATTAAAATGGTATGTACAATGATGTGTTCAAACTAGCTAAAATTTAAGTAAAATAGTGCTTGACTAGCCTGCCATTAATAGACCTTCCAGCAAGTAGTTCCAATGACAAATATTTCAGTAGATAAGCATTGTTTCCATGAAAAGTTGCAATTTTATAAGGTCCCTTCCATAATTTTTCAAAATTTCCATGTTTTCCGTATTCTTCATTTCGAGCATTCCATTTCAGCATGAGGTCATCAATCTAAAAGTCACCAGCCTTTACCCTTTTATCATGAATCCTCTTAATATTGTTCTGGATCAACTAAGTGTTATTATAGACCTCATCTCTAATCTGCTACAACTATATCATTTGATTAATCCTCCTTTGCATATCACTTGGTTCCACCTCTGCTTCTTGCAATAATTTCATTACTAGAACCCCTAGGTAAATGGGAAAAACTACATCAAATCCATAAACAAATTGGAAAGGAGACATCCAAATTGATTTATTGGTACTTACCCTATGAGCCGAGAATGCATTGATTAACTTCCTGTGACAAGTCTTTTTGTTTTCCTGTAGAAACTTCTCTATAATATCCACTAAGATCTTGTTAGAGGGCTCAGCCAAGCCATTACCCTCTTTTCAATAGATAGTAGAGTGACCAAGTACTATATTATATTTATTGTAGAAATAAATCATCTTCCTAGACTTAAAGCATTATCGGTAATAATCTTGTGAGGACAACCAAATCTAGAAAGAATGTTACCTCCCATGAGTTGAATAATAACTAAATCTATGGCCTTCCTATTCATAATCACTTCTATCCACTTAGTGAAATAAATCGTAGTTGTTAAGATCCATTTATGTTGAGTTGATAAAATTGGATGAATCTCTCTAATGAACTCTAACCCCCACTATTGAAAATGCACCTCCATTGAAATAGGTTTCAGGGGTAAAGGTAAGAGTTTATTCTTCCCTTCAAATATGTGACACTCATGACATCTAGAAACCCTTTTGTGAACATAAGTGAACAATGCAAGATAGTAGAAACCAACTCTCAAAATTTTATTGGCTATGGTTTTCCAAACACGATGCCCTTCATAGTCACCTTTATGAAACTCCTCCTTTATTTTATTTGCCTCATATTCCAACAAACAATTCAACAATATACCTCATGCATATTCCAATATAAAGACTGATTTAGAATGCAAAATTTAATAGCTTTCAACTTAATAAACGTTGCTTTTGTTTTTGTTAAACCAGGTGGAGCTTATAGGTGTTGCAAAAAATAGATGATAGCATTATACAAAGGGGAAGAGAGGAACCTTCCGACACCTATTGAGAAACTTCTTCATCATTATGTTCTGATTGGGAAGCAATAAAATTAATGTCTAATGCATGTAGATTTGAATTAGCCATTAATTTAACTAGTTGCTGACCCTTTATTAGTTTAGTGGGATTAATTTCAACATCATATTCCAAAATGATTTCTATTCACTTACCTCTCCTTCCTTCAAGGTCATTTTGAGTGAGAATCTCCTTAACTACAACATTAGGAACAAAGCAAACTATGTGAGAATGCAATATGTAAACTCTGAAATCCTTCAAAGCCTTCACTAAGGAAAAATGATTCTCCAATATGTTATACTTAAGAGAAACATCACCTAAACCCATACTAAAAAAATGCTATGTGCTTCTCATGAGCCTCTTGATTTTTCTACATCAATACCACTACAATAGTGTGCATTGAGGCTAAGGAAAAAATGATGAAATATTTTTTTGTAGTCAGGACTAGTCAAAACAACAGCATGAGTTAACACTTACTTTACATCATTGAATGGCCTCTCAGCTTCAATAGTCCATTTGATTTCACTGTCTTTTATTAGCATATTTGTGATGACTCTTATGATTTCAACGAGATTTGGAAAGAACTGCCTCATAAAATTTATTCTGTTAAGAAAAAGACTACACCTCCTTTTTATTCCTTGGGGTATCGATCTTTTGAATTGCCTCAATTATGCTCGGGTCAATTCTGGTGCCATATTTGGAAATTATGTGTCCAGGTAAGCTACCTTCTTCCATTTCAGAAGGGGCCTTCTTTGGGTTCAAAGAGATACCATACTTCCTGCACTTCATAAAAGTAATCAAATGTTGCAAGTGATCTTCATCAAATTTAGAATACCAGTAATGTCATCAAGATAAATAAAAATAAACTTATCTTTCTCGTCAGCAAAGGTGATTTCCATAGCCCTCTAGAAGGTTTCCCTTGTATTCATCAATCCAAAAGGAATATTTACATACGTAAATGTCCCCCATGGTGTAGTGAAAGTTTTTTATCCTAATCATACACATGTACGAAAATCTGATTATATCTAGAGAAACCATTAGGTAATGAAATCCTCTTCGGACCAACTACCAGTTGCAATATGTGATCCATCTTTGGTAAGGGACAATTTTCTTTGAGAGACAACTTATTAAGGTTTTGAAAGTCAACACAGTCTTATCTCTCACATATTTTTTCTCACTTGAACTAAATTTGAAAACCAAATAGAAAACCTCAAAGGGACAATAATATTTGCATCAAAAAAAATCTTACCTCCTTCTCAATTAGGGGCAACAAAATAGGGTTAATTCTCCATAGAATTTGCTTAAATGGTTTTTTTACTTCCTTGATAGGGACGGTGTGCTAGATGATGCTCGTATCATAAGCCTTTAAGTATTCATACCCCCATGAAAAGACATCATAATACTCTTTCATGAGATCAATATATTTCTTCTTCTCTTCATGAACTAAAGATTTAGAAAGTTTTACAATTTTAGGTTTGTCATCAATTCCTATGTTATAGTATTCCACTTCAGTCCTAGTAGGTACTACTTTAGGCTTATGAGTTACCTCATTGAAATAAAATAATTCGTCTAGTGGTACTAAGCCTCTCAGGATCACACTATCTCTCAACTGCAAAAATCCAAGGTCTACTTCATGCTTGTCAAGAATCTCCATGTTTTGGTTTATGTAAAATCCCTCTTGACTATTATCAAAACTATTTCCTTCATCAATGTGAATATTTTAAAATTCTCCATTAACTTTCAGAAAAATGTCCATTTGTTTATCATTATCAAAAACTTGCCAATACCTTATATTGTGTGGGACAAATAGCCTGTGTTTAACCTTAATCTCATACTTACTTTTCAGATGAATGGGTATCTTAAATGTACTTGCTAAAGTGGTGAGAGCATCAACAATTTCATTTTGATATTTAGGAATCATTGAAAAACTCTATTCTGGAAAACATTGCAAAAAATATAAAACAAAATTTATAAATGACCTCATTCTAGGGTGCTTGCTTGGTTGAATACTCACCTTTAATTTTATTTATGATTAGTTCTAAGTCCCCATGGAATGAAATCCTTTTAGGTCCTGGCCTTTTCAACATCTACAGTCCTAATATCAGTGCCTCATGTCCAACAACATTGTTTTTGCGTTCCAAAGAAAGTTTGTAAGAGTAGGTATTTAATTTTCCTACTTTCGGTATAATAATCATACACCAGCTTCAACCCCTTCATTACTAATTGCTCCATAAAAATCCATATTCCACATGCCTTCTTCAACATCATCAGGTTATGGTTTTACTTCCAGCATTTTACGTACATCCTCTTTTGATTTGTTGTCCCTCTTTTGAGCATCTTCCTCCAAACATATATCATTGTATAGAATGAATGAATCCATATCCAAATGTACAAAATAAATAGGATAATTATTTGTTTTTTCTTGAGTTCTTATCATGTACTTCATGAGAGTTTCCCTATACAACTTCCTTGGTTGTCTGAAAACTAGGATAGTAGTATTTGACATGTCCATTTACAGAGAACACTTCAATTTTGCACCCCAAAATTTCGATAACAACATACGATATTTTGAAGGAATTTTAGCTACAAATACATCCATATCTATGGTTTTAGATGGAATTTGGGTAAGAATAACACACAAGTATTTAATCAAACTGAATAATCTCACTTTACTAGAAACAAAAGAGAAAACGTCTTTGTATTTCCTTGTAATATCTAAACCCAACTTTTCCATGACAACCTTCGGCATTAAATTGTGCGAAACACTTGAATCTAACATGAAATTTTTAATGATAAAATTATGTATATTCAGGCTTACATAACAATGTGGCACATTTCCATCTTTAGAACCTTCTTCGACTTCAGGACCAAACAACAACTCTGGGTGATCATCATTTAGGTTCAAAGTATTTGAAACATCTCCAAATTTCAAAGCTTTGATAATCTAACTTTTGTATACTTCATTCTTAATCAATTCAGTAAATGGGATATAAATTTTTATTTTTGATATCTCATTTTTCAAACTAAAGGATGACTTACATATTTCTTCTTCTTTGGTGGATGCATCTTTCTTCTCAGGAGTCTCCTTTGGAGGATCAACTTTCTTTGGTCTTGTACAAGATGGATCATCTTGGGCTTTCTTCAGAGAATTAAATGACACCTTTCTATTTCTGAAATTATATTTTTTTCTACCTCCAAAACTACATTTCGATACCCCTTATTATACTCCTTTGATTTTGTAGACATGACCTCTTTCCATGATTGTGAAAAAAATCTCTCTCATCCATTAAAAAATATGTTGTCATGTGTTTCACCAAAATAATGAATGTGATCTTGGACCTGATCCTAATATTATGTTGTTATTTCCTCCTCTTCTACATAGTTATCTTGAAAAGGTAGTATGATCTATTGCTGATCAGTTGGATTCCTCTGCTCTCTGTGTTTTATTTGAATTTGTTGCCTTTTGAAATTAGGATTCCTGATTTGGGAACCTCTCTGTGGTTTTCATGCAAAAACCCTATCTGTTAGAGTTTTTTTAGCATCATCTTCTCCATGGTCTTCACCAAAGTGCCCAACTTAGTCTTTAATGATGTAGAAGGATCCTCCTTGATAGTCACCCTCTTTTTAGTCTTCAACTTGGCTTTCTTGGCCAACAAGTTAGCCTCTACACTGACATCATTCCTTTGCATCTCTTCTAAGGTATTTGGGTTTCTTTCCCTTAAATGGTAAGCCATATCAGCATCGAATCCATCCAGATAGCAAAGTAGGGCCAAACCTGCTGGAGGTTTTTGATGAGCCCCAGAAATGGGTAATTATATGGGCTAATTTTTCCTCTTAATTTGATTTAATCCACCATCCTCATTAGTTTATTGCATTTTTTTTATTATATTTATGCTAATAGAGTGAATTGGGTTAGTCATTTTGCCATGTAGTCTAATGTGTGCTTTATGCAGATTGTTTGGTCAATTTTGGACAAAGTCAAGAGATTAATGAGCAAATGGTAACAAATACTCAAGGGAAATAGGGAAGAGGATTTGTAGGGGGGTGTCCCCTTCATTTATGACCCCTTTCCTCCAATCCTCGATCAGCAACTCGGAGCACAAAGGTCCACATTGATGCATCCAAGGGGCAGCCGAGCAAGTAAAGAAGGATTGTTGTTTATCTCCAGTTCTGGAAAGCCAAGCTCCTTGATTTTAGGAGGATTGTTGGAGGACTCCATTTGTATAAATAAGGGGGCTTAGAGCCTCAGTAGGTTAGCCAGTCATTAGTAGAATGTTCGTGCTTTTTTGCAGCACTTGTTTAGCTTATTTTCGAGTTTCTTTTTTAGAACAATTCATGTAATGTGACTATTATTTTTGATAATGAAGATGAAACAGTGTTTGAGCCAGCACTGATCTCTTTCACAGGGCTGAACCTCTTGGGTTAGGGCCCAAACCAAGCTGCCCAGTACCTCTTTCTTTGTACGTATATGTTTTTGCTTCAGTTCATGAGTTAATTTCTATTACATAGATTTATTTTACTTTGTCTAGATTCGGTTGCTTTTGATGGTTTGCATAGCTATTTTTGTTTCAGTTGCTCAAGTAGGTTAATGCAGTGATATAATAAGATTAAAAAAGGCCAAAAATAGGCCTTGATCTCCTTTCTCCCTTTCTAGGACTATGATTTGAGGTCAAGGCACTACTCTTTCCACCAAAAACACAATTTTTCTCTTCCATGCAACTGCTAGTGTGATGACTTGATTTGGAAAGATTGATATATTGGATCAGATTCAGTTGCCTAGATCATTTCCTGTTCTTTTACCATAGATCTCTCTGCATGCTTTTCTATTCAAAGGTTACTGTTCATCATTTTTTGATTGTAGATCAGAAATTAGGTCAAGCTAGAGAAATTTATGTTTTCATAGTATAGTTAGTCCTTTCTTTGATAAATTTTTGTAAGTATATGTGTAGATCTCTTGCAAGACACCTCAGCTCACCATAAATCCATAAAACATCCAGCACTAGCTCACTTCTCACAGATCTCCCAAGTCATTTGCAACATTTTTCAAATCTGCCCTAATTTCTGCATTTTTCTCCATAAGATGCCCTCTTGCCATTTGAACAAATCCAACCATCACGTTCTTTCTTGAACTTCCTTAACAAGCTCCGGACACCTCAACACCTTCATCCAGCCTTCAGTTGCCATTTTCGACCATTTATCCACCTTCAAAACTCCAAAATAGCTCCCGGCCTCCTCCTATAGTGTTATCGGGAAAACTAGTGTCCATTCAGAGCTGCTAGTCCCACTAAGACGGGTAGCTATCTTAGAAACAAACAGATTAAAGTTACTTGTGTTTTCCTTTATGAGAGATAGATGAGAGAGAAGCAGAGAGCACCAACCTCAGTTTTTCACTAGTCTCCTTGCTTGTTTCCTCTCTCCTCTAATAGATCTTTCGCAACTCCTTTCTCGCTTGTCTCGCTTCAAAGAACACATGTAGATTCAAGGCAGCAAAATACCATGAAAGCATAGAGATTTGTAACCATAAATAGTGTAGGATCAGATGTACATTAACCATATAAATGCATACACAAACAAGATTTAGATATATACAAGCATATGGAGGAAAACTCAAATAGATTTATTGATACAAGTAGTAGAAGAAAGGATTGCAACCAGGGTGTCTAATCCAGCATCATCCTCCTAGCATGAAGGCCCTCTTCAACTCATACAAAGCAAGATCACCCAACAATGTCTTGAAAGAGAAACCAACAACAATTCCTTGCAAATTACAAAATTCTAGCCTATGGATCTCTTGGATGAGGGATCCATATATAAATGTTTTCAGGAGAGTGAGTCAGCTTCTGGCATTTTGATTAGTGTCATTTCACTGAAATTCCTTGTTTCCACTTGGAGATTTCAAATCTCTTACTCATCCCTGGGCGAACTCAGAGTGGCAAGTGTCATATGAGCAGTTTCTAGAAGATTCTCTAGGTTTCTACCAAGAAAACTGCTTCTGCCATTTGTCTGCTCTCGCTCATCACCCTACAAAAGGGCTTTCCACAATGCATCGCACCCCCTATGTGTAATGGGTGAGATGCATCGCACCCTATGCATGGAGCAGTCTATATGGTCCTGTTTTGACTAGTTCTGAGTAGTTTTTCATGGAGAACGTCTGGGAGATGATGTAATCAGCTGACCTTGTTCCTTTAGGGTATGAAACAACACTTTTAGGGGTTTAGAAGCCCTTGGTTTATGGACATATTTGATTGGGGTTGCAGTGCCAAAATATGTCTATAACAATTACCCCCTAAAGCGTGAGGTCGTAAATCCTTTTGATGTCGGGTGAAATGCTTTATAATGAGGATCCGAGGTTTTTCGAACTGGGAGGTGACCTGTAATAATATACAACACAATAAATTATCTTCATAATATTTTCATGATCTAGCTGAGGTGGGAATTCCCATGCTCAGCTTTATAAATTCATATTCATGTACATAAGACAAACAATCGTTTGTGTATTAGACTGATGATTCTGGTAGAGCCATCATCCTTTAGCTTGGATGATTACCTGTGCAACTGTGATGTACGTTTGATGTCTTTATTTTCCTGAATATATCGCAGCCCGAATGGATGAAACTAGATTCGGGGTCTCCAAACTCGTTTAATCTTCGTCCAAAGTACAAGTCGATCCATGTGAAAAGATGTTCTGATGTCGAACATGTAAAGACATTGCCTGATTACCAACCAATGATGTAAGATGTTAATAGGCGCGAGAGGAATAACCGATAATGATGATGACCCTCAAGGTACTGCAGTACAATTCACGTGGTGTGAATACATGAGTCGATGTCGAACACCACGCAAAATCTTTTGGTCGAAGGCCATTGATGTAAACCTGTCGCCGAAAGTGAGAAACTTGCCATTGAGGCATGCAAGCTTCAAAGTACTGAAAGGGTTGTTCTTAAGTCAACTTCTTGGATAATGAGCCGATGTTGACAAGAAGTGACCCGTCGTAGGAGAGCCTTAATTAATCCCACATCTACGACAAAAAACAGAGCAAATGATTTTGTGGAGGTGAGAACGATCTAATGATATAAGATTCAGGGTGGCGGTCATGAAAAATGGAGAGTGAAGGTATTGTAGTAGATGAGACGTTGGCTAGGTTGGTGAATTCTCTGAGCGACTTCTCTGGAGCATACTGGCGACACTAAAATGGATTGGTAGCGTTAACCCAAAAAATGGATGGTACGGTGGACCAATGGTGATATGACCAGTGAATGGAATAACCAAACCTGCCTCAATCATGGTGACGGAGTGAAAGTGTCATGTTCAAGAACGACCTTCTACCAATGAAGCTATTCAAGTTTTCCTCCCTTTTTCCCCAGTCATTGTTGACTAGTACCTCTTTATTTTTGTCAAGCTTGAGGAGGATAACATATGCTTGTTCTATAATTTGCCCTTCGGGCAAACCTGTCGCTATGTTTTAATGAGCCTAGTGACAGTGGAACTCACTCTTTTCTGCATGGACAAGTTTGTCGCTATTGTTTTAACGAGTTTAACGACAAAGATAACTCGGTCCTTTTCAATTTTAGAGTGTCTAAAAGGGATGGAAAGGAAACTCTAGTGGTCCTTTTTCTTAATGTAATCCCTTAAGTCCGAAAAAGTGTAAAATAATATGAAAGGGATGACTTTTTAATAGTTTTAACGAGCGGAACAAGACAAGCGCTCGATCTTTTTGTGTAATAATCCCTCAGGTCCAAAAATATTAAAATCTAGAGGAGGGATGGCACTTCTGATCACTTTAACGAGCTGGAGAGGCCAATTTCTTAGCAATATTTTCATATTTTACGAGTCAGATGAAAAGAGCTTAAAGGAGACTTCTTTTTTTTTTTTGAGGAGTGAGTGATGTTTATGGATAGCCACTGGTTCCAAGTAGGGTTTGGAATTTTTCAATCACGACAGTGTAAGGAAGGTGGCTAATAGAATCACTCATCGCAATTGTTCCTCAAAAGAGTAAACAATCAAATGGAGGTGTATGATTGGCTAAAAAAGAATGGAGGTGATGGTAAGTACACGACCAAGGTTCAAAAGCTGATAATTATGCGATCGCAATGGTTATTTACTAAAGGTGGGGTTCATTTCTTAATGAGCTTAAACTCTATGGGACCATTTTCTCATTGCGAGGTTTATTTTTCAACGAGCTTGAACTTCGCATAAAACTGCTCATGGCGAGGTTTATTTTTTAACGAGCTTGAACTTTGCGTAAAAATGCTCATGATAATAGTCAGAGATGTTGATTTCACCATTAAAACTATGTTTTTTTTGACGATTGTGCTGCTTTTTCAATTACTTCATCAAATTGATTATAAATGTGAATACATGCTTGAAAAATGAGTTAAACAACCATATTTTACTTGAACTACGCGAATAGTAACATAAAAATAGTTTTTACCTCTCATTTTTACCATTTCATTCAAATTTGGGATTTTTGGAGCTCTCGAGGTGTTTTCCCCTTTGATTTTCACCAGCTGATTCCAGGAGATTCTGTGGACTATTTTCAGCATCGTCTAGATCAGGTAGGAGTTAACCTTGAGCTCTTCATTTGCATTCTTTCCTTTTCTGATTTTGAGCATGTTTTGTTGTTCTTCTAGGCCTCTGGGTTTTGAACAATTCGTTCTCTCCCCATCGTACCCAATGTACATCGAAAGGTGCGATACATACTAAGCTGGCCATTGGCCAGTCAGGATGCATCTCACCCAGTACACAGTGGGATGCGATGGGCACAAAAGGGAAAGTTTATGCACTGTTTTTTCATGGAAATTTTGCCTGTTTTTGCCTGAATCAGGATGCTAATTCTTCTCTTGTTTGTTTTTCAGAGATTCATTGGATCAAGATGGTTGTTACATGGTCTAAACGTGAGCATGAAGAAGAGGACGTGGTTGCTTTACATGATCTGGGTACGGTGACTGCTTTGTGGAACTGTGGTTTGCTCAAATTCTTCCACATATCTAGCATGAGGCAACAAATCAACTTGTTGCAATATTTTCTCGATGCATGGGATCCTATCAGCCAAGTATTCCAGATTCGAGGTAAATCCACCCCTTTTACAATTGAGGATATATACTTCTTGACCGGTTTATCGAGGCGTGGTGCCCCTCTCTCACTATTAGGATCCACACGTGGAGGTGAATCCGTGAGGGATTATATTCACCGATTCTGTAGAGATGGATCTCAGCCGAGTAGGGATGGCAAGAACAGTATTCGAGATGTCACTGACCATTCCTTGAGGACTATCTTATTCACCTTTTCTAGATTGGCTGGTAGTGCGGCTCTTCATTTGGCCAACAGGTCCTATATGCAGTATGCTCTGGAACGCCTTCAACCAAAGGTATTCAACTGGTGTGATGTAGTACTTCCAGTTATAAAAGAACATCCTTCCAAGGTGAAGAATGGAAGATCTAAGAACTTTGGTAATGGTTCTATTCTCACCGCATTTGCCTTGGAGAAGATCCCACTGATGCAGCCACAGTACATTTCACTCGGACCGCCAGTACCGACAGAACCACGGATGCAAAGATGGGTTGATCTTATGGCCATACATACTGGTCAGTCGCAGATTTCATTCTCTGATGCCCTCCTTGAGTGGTTTGACCATCGGGAGATGCTCTTTTCTGATTATCCATATGCTGGGATGGATTTCCTGGGTGACCGAGATTTGGTGTTGCCGGCTGGCGAGTAGTGGGGTGTTATAGGTAAAAGAGCTGACCATATCTCTGTTTATTGTTTTTATAATAATATTATGTATTTTAAATGCTATCAAGACTAATAAAACTCATACATTCATGCAGACATTGGACCAGTGTGACCAACAGTGTGCTCGAGGGTAGCAGTTGTCGTTCTAGCAGAAGAGGTTGTAGGGAGAGCTATCCTTTGCGATCTAGACGTAGCCGAGACCCTTGCAGTATTGTAGGATCATGTGAAGGGTCTCACCCTTGGTATCTAGGATGTGAGGATTGACGAGTTACCTCTAAGATTACAGCGCCTTACTATTGGCGTGCCGAGTCGATGGACTAGGCTCTTACGTATGATCGCACAGGCGGTGACTTTTTATCACCAGCACCATTAGTCTAGGGTGCTTCTCTACATTTTTGAGTTTTTGGGTCATGTGACCGATTTTGTCTTGGACATAGAACATTTTGACAAACTATAAACAATTATATATATTTTTGATTTTCAGAGTTTTATTTTGGTTAAGTTATATGATCTTGATGCAAATGTTGATTGAAATGCTTTCTTTTATACATGCTGCAAATGTCTATCTAACACATAATTTTCTAATGAATCAGTTAATGTGTTTATGTTTTTGGAAATGTGTTGATATTGAATAGAATCAAACTGCCTTTCCAAAATCCTGACCCTTAGGAACATACGATAGATAGCTGGATTCTGAACAGAATATATGCCAGTAAGTTGTAGGATGACAAGTTGTGAGTCTAGCCTAACAAAAAGTCAGCGTATGGCACGTGCAATGGAATCAGAGAGAAGTTCTATCAACACGCTATACTCAATGATGTTGTTCGTTGATCTACCAATACATACTCCTCTGAAACTCACTAACTCTCCGCTTGGATCAAAAATGGCCCAGGCCACAGAAGATAGGTTCTATGTACTACGACTAGCTCCGTCGGCATATCCAATGAATGATTCCAATAGGTTTGACATCTGCAAAAAATGTAAAAGACAGATTACCTAACCAAAGTGATCACTCTTGACGAAAACAAAAATGTAACAAAAGCATATGAAGAGGTCACTACACTTAGTCAAGCATAGTAACGCTTAAGGTACAACTTGTTTCGGGGTTGCGCCAGTGGAATTCCATCGTAATATACTAGCTTGTAGGCTCCTTTTGCGAACACTCATTTAACAATGTAGGGACCTATCCACAAAGATTGGAACTTACCTGCTCCCAATTTATAAGATTCATGATCGTAAAGCAAGACTAGGTCACCTTCTGAGAAGACACAGGGTTTGACATTTTTGTCAAACTGCACCTTAACTCGTTTCTTATGGGCTTCGTTAGCCAAGGTGGCGTCACGATGGGTTTAATCCAATTGGATTAGTTCCAAGAAACGAACCTCTTCCTCTGAAGTTCCGAGGTGAAGATCGATTGCGAGTTTGAGAGATGAAATCTCACATTGAATTGGTAAGACAGCTTCCAGGCCATACACTAGCTGAAAGGGTGTAAACCCGGTTGCATTTCTTACCAAGGTTCTGTACACCCACAAGGCTGAGTACAAGATTAGGTGCCAACTCTGTTTGTGTACTCCAATCATCCTTTGCAGCATGCGCTTTAGGACTTTGTTGATGGCCTCAACTTGTCTGTTAGCTTGCGGATAATACAGAGTAGAATTGTCGTGGGACAATCCTAATTTGGCAGCCAATTCGACCATCATGTGATTGCAAAAATGCGATCCATGATCTGTGACTATATTTTGTGGAACACCGAACCAAGAGACTACATGATTGAAAAAGAAAAGAGCAGCCATTTCGCCGTTGTTGTTTAACGTAGGCATCACCTTGGCCCATTTCATAAAATAGTCAACTACAACTATGATGTACCCATGGCCCCCAGCCGAGGTGGGGTTACATGTCATGAAATCTATGCCCCATTTGGCGAATGGCCCAACAACAACTTCTGGTTGCAAAGGTGCGGGTGATATTCTGGTTTTGCAGTCGAAGATTTGACAAGCATGGCAACTTTTGACTGCGGTTATGCAATCTTTGGACATTGTTGGCCAGAAGTAACATGCTCATAAAATATTTTGTGCCATAGCATAGCCAGATTGATGACCCCCACACGCACCTGAATGATAATCATTCAAGACTTTTTTGGCCTCCTCATGGGTGAGGCACCTTCGCAGAACTGTATCGATACTGCAACAGTAAAGCGTATCACCGACGATCATGTAGCCTTTTGCTTGGTATCAAATATGTCATTGTTCAGAGTGAGAGGTATTAGCCCTGTATGTTTGGGTCTGGAGATAGATGATTATATCTTAGTACCACAGATCGCTTAATGATATCAGAAACAAAGATTCATCCATGATTGTTGCTTTGGATGTTGAATCATTGGATGACGATGGGAAATCGCATAATAGCTCCGTGAAAACTAGAGATTACTTTGATTTGGATTTTATGAATTCCAGATCAAACTCTTGCAAAATAGTTATCCATTTTAAATATGTGCCCACAAGTAACCGACGCGACAGAATGTAAGTCATTCGGTGTTGGAAATAATACTGAGAGGGGGGGGGTGAATCATTATTATCAAATCAATAAAACTTTTTCATTTCCATATTAAGATTCATATACGCTACTTCAGTTAAGTGAACCCGCGTGTATACGTAACTGTGTCTAATGCAACTAGCGTATATCCATAATACTTATGATTCAGTTAATCCATCAAATATTGATCTTTAGTTAGTGCATCAGAACTTCATTAACCACATGAATAGTAAGCAAGTGCAGTAAAACAGAACAGATCATTACACACAAGAAGCACACATGAACACCATGATATAAGGTGGAAACCCAATGTGGGTGAAAACCACCTGTTGCAAGTCATCTCTATCTTATTTTAATAAGAAACTTCATTTTACAATATTTCTGTACTGCTGCAGTCTTATACCAGTACACAGGCTTCTACCTATAGAAGGCTACAACCTTCTCTCATTCTCTAGCCTGTCCTGGAAGGGAGCTATAACCCCCTTAGCTCTTATACTAGTTCAGGTACTAGTACGTAGGTGTTGACCTACAGAAGGCTACAACCTTCTCTTTCTTCCTCCAAATACCACGTTTCATGAATTTTCAGACTGAATACTCATGGAACACAACATCATAATCTGAAGGCCACGTTTCATCCAATTTTCATACTGGACCCATCAACAACATTGAAGCACAAAATGATCATCACTACAAAACACCCATCAACTACACCTACATCATCAATCTATGAATCACCCAATACTAAAACACTGAAACCCTGTCAACAACACAATCACCAGAACACAGAACAGAAAAAAGAACTCTGCAAAAATAACTAGATCCGACTGCAGCTTCAAATATCATGTCTCATAATGTATACGCTACTATGATGAATCAAACAACTGTACATACGTGCTTTTACTAAATCTAACCCACGTACACATCTGCAGATATTAACTCAGAACTTTGCAGCTATTCCAGACATCAGTCATACCCAGATCATAACATTCATATAATAAAACATGCGTCAATAATTCAGATCTAGACTATCCATGATTAAATCACATAATGATAATACATTCCAAGCCTCATGATCCCGATCTATCCTTAGATCTCGTTCTCCATCAACTACTGAGATTCCTCCTTTGCTCAAATCAAGCAAAGCATCATGAACCCATAACCTACGTACTGGATCTCATACATCATCAGAGATTCAAGACTTTCTGAATACCTTTGCCTAATGATCTTCTTCTCCTTTTTTAGTCTTAGGCCTTTCATCATACCAAGGTCCAAAACCATAACAAATCAATACCATGGACCCAATACTTGGGATCAACACTTTGGACGAGATACCATGGTCCAAAACCATAAGTTCAAATACCAAGGACTAAATACCACGAACCAAAAATAAGTTCTCCCACATGTATGTGATTTTCCTTGCATGAAAGTGCGTGTATATGCATACACGTCTTTGGAACATCTAACCCGTGTGTATACGCGTCTTGGTCAACGTGAACCTGCGTATATACTCTTCTTTCTTCATTTTTGTAGTCTGATCATCAATTCTTTGCTACTGACCTGCTGCACTATAATCTGTCATCTTTCCATCAAGGACAACACTTGTATCATAATGCCAACAATCTCCCCCTTTGGACTTGATGGCAAAGCTAACTTGTCATATTGAGAACTGTCATCTGATTCCTTTGAGTTGTCCCACATCCCATGTATTTTGTCACATCTGATATCTCTTTTGTAGATTCATCTAGATATATATAAGTGAGTTGTTCTTCTACGAGTGGGTTGCCATCAAGTACAACACATGCATCATAATGCCAACAATCTCCCCCTTTGGACTTGATGGCAACAACACCAAATCCCTCTCCCCCTTTGACATCCAGGGCAAAGCGCAGACCAAGATATTCTCTTTCCTTGATAAACATTCCGCTATCCATACTCCCCCTGAGTACCTGCTGAAATCTCCGCTCTGCTGAGGTGTGCCATTCATGCTCCCCCTGACTGTAAGCAAGGTATGCAAAAATATGTTCTACAGGAAGAACATGACTCGATCATCAATGACCTTCCTATCACCAAGGACTGATACATACATCCATCTCCCAACCCAGTGGGGATATACCAATATTAACTCATCCACCCAACCAAGTGGGGATATGCCAGATACCAAATGTTTATACATAACTGAGCTATTACATCATCCTTCCCATGCATAGAGGGATTCAGTAAATGACCACAATTGATAGAGACAAACTATTACACCATGAGTCTTGATATGACCTTTACATGACATTTATAACAGAGACCAAACAACTAAATAAGATCATGATATTCATCAGCAACTATCATACACAATGTATGATCTGCTCCATAATTATCTAACAACAGCATCTAGACCAGCAACAAGGTATGTTTGCATCAACTCATCCTTTTGAACAGAATTCTACATACAGAATCATCCACATTATATCATAGCCATCTCATCAAGATTTGCATGATCCAAATATCATCACATGGGAACATTTGCATCAATCAACATATGTAAGTAAAAACTTATGATCATCATGTCTTCAACAATGCAACTTTGAGTAAACATTCATGTATCCAGCACTATGTATCTTGAGCTCAAGATCATTTGTCAAGACTTCTTGATATCATCAACGGCAACAATCCTCATCCACATGAGCACCAAGAACTATAGGAATCCTGCATCATAATTGTATTATATGATCTTTATGCATATGACGACAGCAGCATATGAGTGACCCATCATCAAGTGTATTCAGGCTTTGTACTTCTCCTTATCGTTATGAAGATCACCATGTAAGCATAGAATCAACCATAAATATGATCTGAACATCAACTATGTAACCCCAATAATCATATGAGATTTTGTCATGGACACTTATATCATAGCAAGATATATCATTTAGTGATATAAGCATCATCACCAAGGACTACTAACCATAATGCCAGCAATGCATTATTAAAAGCATATGCTCCCCTTGAACCTATGCCATCTTGTTTACTGTCAGATCTGATCATGCATATATCAGCAAGAAGTATCAAGGCGTCATCATCATCAAGTTAGGATCAAAACACTTTAAAGAATCTTACAAGTATCAAGACATTTCCACACATCATCAGCAGATTATAAGTATTATCAAACAGAGCAAGTAATGGACTGAATCATATCAGACCCTTTTTCTGAGCCTGTCCCTACTGCTTTTCCTCAAACTGACATATACGCGATTGTGCACTGTATAACTCGCGTATATACGTGACTTCCCTTTATGAAACTTGCATATGAGATTTAGGATACTAAAGATTTACACTTTCAGCTCCCTCTGAGTTGATTATGTCTATACATTGTGCTATGCCACCTCTTTTTGGTTGTACTTCCTTCTTCTTCCATATCTTCAAGTGTGATGATGATGTTTTCTCCTTTTGGTATGGTGCCCATACTTTTTTCCTGCATTCCTTTGTTGTATGTCCAAGCTTGTTACATGCATAACATCTTACATGTTTCATATTCCTCCTATAGTAATCAGCAGCTTTGTGACCAAACATATTGCAAGAAAAACAATATCCATTAAAGTACCTGGAATGTGATGATCTTCCTGCATGACGGTCTTGAACCACTCTTCTTCTGCATCTGGCTACAACATGTCCAAGATTGTGACATACATAACATTCAACACTATTCATCGGAGGAGTAAAAAATTTTCTTTGAAGAATTTCTTTCCTTAGCTGTTGATGGGGTTGACCTCTCATCTCCTTGTTGAGAATTTCAGGTTTTTCATTAGATTCCCCTGTCTTACTTTGTTAACTAGATTCTTCTTCAATAGATTCATGAAAACCAAGACCAACTTTGATAGCAGGAGACCTTTGACTACTAAGAATATCATCCAAGATCTTAGTACTATCTTGAAATCGTAAAAGCTTATCTTTTTCTTCTAATTTATCTTTTAGAATATTTACCTCAACCTGATGTTGCTATTCCTTTTCAAGATACTGCTTCTTCATGTTTTCTTCAACATTTCTTCCTTCTACCAACTGATGTCTTAGATCAAGAACTTCATTTTCTTTTTTTTCATGAGCTTGTAGAAGTTCTTTATTCTGCTTCTTTGATTCTTCAAGGTCTTCCTTTAGCAAGAGGATCATAGCTTCAAGCCTTTCATAGTAACTGGATCTATCTCTGAGTTTCTTGATTATTGTGCTCCTTTCATTCACTTCATCCTACAACTTTTGACATTGATCTTCCTTTTCCTTGAACAACTTCCTTACCTTGTTACCTTCCTCTAGTTGAGCTTTTAGTTTGGTAGCTTCTTCTTTGAAGGCACATTCCCATTTGTTTAATAGATCTTGTTGGTCTCTAATTTTGTTTGTAAGCCTTCTGAATACTGCCTCTATTCGATATCTTTCTTGCTCACCCATAAGAGAAAATTCAATTGTTTCACTATCGCTTTCATCGTCTTCAAATGGATAAATAGATGTATCACCAAAGGATAACAAATTCATACCTGATAGTTCTTCATCTTGAAGTGATTCTGAATCTGAAGTGCTTCTTCCACATATTCCCCAATCGATTTTCCCACTGTCATAGCTCTTCTGAGATGTCTTCTTCTTCTTAGGTGCTTTCTTCTGAAGCTTCTTTCCCATTGTTCTACAGATCTCCTTCAAGCTATCAAGCTTCTACCAAAGGACCTGATCTGATACCAATTGTTGGAAATAATACTGAGAGGGGGGGGGGGGGGTGAATCAGTATTATCAAATCAATAAAACTTTTTCATTTCCATATTAAGATTCATATATGCTACTTTAGTTAAGTGAACCCGCATGTATACACAACTATGTCTAATGCAACTAGCGTATATCCATAATACTAATGATTCAGTTAATCCATTAAATATTGATCTTTAGTTAGAGCATCAGAACTTCATTAACCACATGAATAGTAAGCAAGTGCAGTAAAATAGAACAGATCATCACACACAAGAAGCACACATGAACACCATGATATATGGTGGAAACCCAATGTGGGTGAAAACTACCTGCTGGAAGTCGTCTCTATCTTCTTTTAATAAGAAACTTCATTTTACAATATTTCTGTACTAGTGTAGTCTTATACCAGTACACAGGCTTCTACTTGCAGAAGGCTACAACCTTCTCTCGTTCTCCTTAGCTCAAATCAAGCAAAGCATCATGAACCCATAACCTACATACTGGATCTCATACATCATCAGAGATTCAAGACTTTTTGAATACCTTTGCCTAATGATCTTCTTCTCCTTTTATAGTCTTAGGCCTTTCATCATACCACGGTCCAAAACCATAACAAATCAATACCATGGACCCAATACTTGTGATCAACACTTTGAATGAGATACCATGGTCCAAAACCATAGGTTCAAATACCACGGACCAAAAATAAGTTCTCCCACATGTACGTGCTTTTCCTTGCATGAAAGTGTGTGTATACACATACACATCTTTGGAACATCTAACCCGCATGTATATGTGGCTTGGTCAAGGTGAACCTGCATATATACTCTTCTTTATTCATTTTTGTAGTCTGACCATCTGCACTATAATCTTTCATCTTGCCATCAAGGACAACACTTGTATCATAATGCCAACAATCTCCCCCTTTGGACTTGATGGCAAAGCTAACTTGTCATACTGAGAACTCTCATCTGATTCCTTTGAGTTGTCTTGCATCCCATGTATTCTATCACATCTGATACCTCTTTTGTAGATTCATCTAGATATATATAAGTGAGTTGTTCTTCTACGAGTGGGTTGCCATCAAGTACAACACATGCATCATAATGCCAACATTGGGTTGAAATATGATAAAATGGTAGTTTTTTGAAAGAGGATATAGTGTCGAAATATCTATAATGCTTGAACAGCTGCAAGAGCCAGCTTTTCAGCACAGGAGTATTTTCTTTCTGTATCACTTAAGTTTCAGCTTAAATAATAGATAGGATGTTTGATTCCATTTTCTTCTTGAACTACGACCATTGTGATGGTTGTATCCACTGCAGCTAGATATAGGTTAAAGTCTTTTTGATAATAAGGAGCGTAAATTAGTGATGCTTTTATTAGGGATTCCTTTAGAGAATCAAAGGAAGCTTGCGCAACCTGATCCCAGTTGAAGGGTACTTATTTTTTCAAAAAACACGTATAACCTTTAGCTAGTTCGGCATAATTTGGAATGAACCTCCTTAGAAAGTTCGCTTTCCCTTAGAGTTTCTGAATCTGAAGAAAATTTGAAGGTGGAGGCATATCGATGATTGCCTGAAACTTACATGGGTCGAGTCGAATTCCATCCTTAGAAACCACAAAGCCAAGTAAACGACCAAAACCGACACAAAACACACACTTGTGTGGATTGAGTCATATCTTGTAATGTTAGCAACATAGAAATATAGCTCTCAAATGTCGTGGATGATTAGTACGCTTTCGCAAATGAGCTGGAAGATTGTTGAGATATGGTTGAACGATGTTCTTGATGTCATGAAAGGCATAATTCATAGCCCTCTGAAAGCTTGCCCCTATGTTCTTTAAACCAAAAGGTAATTTGTAGTATGTGAATGTGCCCCATGGACATATAAATGCAGTCCTCAACTGGTCCTGTGGGCAGATATTTATTTGATTATACCTAGAAAATCCATCCATAAATGAAAAGATTTCACATCCAGTGCATTCATCAATTATCTGGTCGATGAAGGGTGTAGGGTAGTTGTCCTTTAGACAAGCTTGATTTACATCCCTATAATCAATGCACACTCTAATCCTTCCTTGCTTTTTCATCACTGGAACAATATTCAATACCCAATCAGTTAGAGGAACGGGGTAAATGAAACCAGCATGTAAAAGTTTTTTAACTTTTTCCTTAATGGCAGCGGCTTTCTTCGGGTGCACCTGCCGAAGCCGTTGTCGTACTGGTTTGACATCTGGATACATCTTGATTTCATGTTCAAGTATGCTCGAGTCAATGCCTGGCATTTATTTGTATGACCATGTAAAGACATCTCTGAATTCGCGAAAGAGAGCGCAATATATTTCAAGTTCTGAAGAAGAACAAGATTTGCCGACATGAATATTCTCTACAACATTAGGTTTTGTCGAGATATTTATGGCGATAGTTTCTTCAATATTGGACAGATTTCACTCAGAATCCACTGTATTTACAGTATTTGATAGAAAATCAAAAACTGAAGGATGATCAAGGTTGTTGGAATAATCTTTGTTGTAATCCGGAAGATGGGAACGATGGCGGTAATCTTCCCATGGTGCCTCTTCCATCGTCATCGACTGAATGATTCCTTCATTTGTAGAATGTACATGTGACCAAGGATCTCAAGAGGTGCCATATTCCTTTGACCTATCCACCCAAACACTTAATGAGCATTGATTTGGGTTTACCGCCTAGGCTGAGAAAATTGATTGCTACAAAATCCCTATTGGGCTTGGAGGCAAAACCTATTGATGATCCATGCTAACAAAATGTTCAGAAATCTTCTGAATGGAAGATATCATGTTGCAGGTTCGTACTATTGCCACTTCCTCCAGATTACTCAGAGGCGGTAGGGAAAAAGTAGCCATCAAGGTAGGGTCTTTCAGTAGGCCTAGTCCGACATTTTGAAGCGAATGAGAGCTTCCATGTATCATTGGAATGCTTCCTGTAACTTGTGAACTGTTGGGGAGAAAGGTTTGTTGATCAACGACTGTAATTCCTTGTTGGAAGGAAATGTAATATTTCTAAAGTAATTTGATACAACAACAGCCATGGTGTAAATCCACGGCCTTCCTAGTAAGATATCTTAATCGAGGTTTCCATCGATAACTTTGACGTCAATTTCTACTATTTCCCCCCCCAGTTCAACTTGTAAGTTACTTAAAATCCCGTACAGGGTGTATGTTTGTCCATCGAATGCTTTTAATGTCGTTGATGATCTTGACAAGGGTGGTGATCCTAAAGTTTTCTAGCAACTCATTGACATAATGCAGGTAGATGCCCCCTCATCAATAATTTTTTGATGAATAGTTTTTTTGAGGGCTTTCACTTGAATGAGGAAAGTGAGTTGAGCTGGTAACTGAGGTTCAAATCCTCTATGACTAAAGGCCACAAGATTGGAATCCATTGGGTCAATCCCATCTATTGCTGATAATATAGCTTGCTTTTGGGGGGGGCAATTTTGCAATACTTCAAGTGTCGACATAGCGGACAGCGATTGGGCTAGATCCTCTACTATATTATAATTCTGTGCTGCTCGGGCATGAGGATTAAATGTCGATTTGTGTACTACTCCCTTTGGTGGCTTTATCGATAGCTCAGGAACAATGGGTGGCACAACTTTAGTTGAAGTTGTTGTCGAACTACTAGGTTGATCTGCAACCTTGTTGTTCGACAGCTGTGGATTCCCGTAATATTTGTTCCTTGTCGATATCAAAGCATCATTTTACTATTTCAAAATGGACAACATAAGCACTTGGGATGGGGAAGCAGTGTCGCTAGCAACCAAATTGATTTCTGGGTTTGGAAACGGGTCAGTCAATACTATTGAAGTTCTTGAATTCTTAAATATTTTCTTAACTTCAGCTTTATATGGACAATCTCTCGTCCAATGGTCCTCATCACATATTAGACATGACTGATTAGGTTTCTTTTGCGCAGAAGGGTTTGCAGAAGATTTTTCAGGAGATGAATCATCCTATTTCTTCTTTTTGCTTTTCCCTTTTTTCTTTACACCTAGTTTCTTTGGTTCTTTTCCTTTGTCGGTAGACACGGCATTAACCTCCGAGGCAAGAATTTCTTCATTTTCATTTTGGCCGGAAACCGTATGGGCCTTCTTAGAGGTAGCCTTTGCAATTTTCGTGCTAGTTGTGCGTATCACGCCATCGCTGGCATGAGTGTCTTTGTTTGATTTAGGAGGAGGAGGAACGGAAAACTCTGGTCTAGGAGCGTCTCGTATTTTGTCGTAGAGCGTGCCAGACTAAGTATAAATCAAGTCTAGATATTTCACACGAGCAATGACTTTCTCTTCAGTGAGAACCCCCCCTTAGCCACATCTTCTGTAATAGAAGGTAAAAATGACTTAATAAACCATTCACCTAGCAGCTGATCAGGAACATATGTTCTTACCATTCAGCAACGACGTTGCCACTCATGAATATGATCAGATATGTGAGTGGCTATCGTTTGCTTAAAATTGGTAAGAAGCTCCATTCCTATTTCATACCTTATGGGTAACTAAAAATGGGATAAAAAGGTTGTGGCAAGGGCGTTGAAGTTATCAAATGAAGCTTTAGGCAATTTGATGTACCATTTTGCTGCCGGACCAGTTAACATTCACTAAAACAGGCGAAGCCTAATCGAATCATCATTGAGATTGTTGGACAAACACCATAGATGAAAGGTCATCACATGATTCGACGGATCTTCACCTGGATTTCCAATGAATTTAGGAATATCTGATGGAATTTTATGAGGAATTACTGGCCACCAAGGGGCATAAGCAATTGGATCATTTGTTAGTTGATTCAGATCTGGTAATTCCAACGTTGTGACGAAAGGCAATTGTTGATTTAGGTTTGGCAAAGCGTACCTAGGATAAGATGGGATGGCCTGAGCAGTGGGTCTTTGCATACCAACATAATGTATTTGATGTTGATAACTTTGATAAGGTTGATGGGCATAACCATTATATGATTGATGGTGATTGTTTTGAATATACGGCTGCCCATTACCTATAAATTTTTGTTTCTCAGGTCCTCGGTAAGCTTGCTGGAATTGTGGTTGTTGATATTGCACCAGCCAAGGTTGTGAAGCCATTTGCTATTGTCCAATACTAGATGTTTGACCAAGATGAGGGGTTATAGTACTCGTTTGAACCCGAGTCACTTTAGTTAAGGAGACACTAATCGGCGACTGTGGTTGAGTCATTGAGACAAGAAGTTTTTGTATTATGACCTGAGAGACTTGAGGTTGACATACAATAGGTAGCGCTTTTACTTGTGACATCGTTATAATAGCTAGTGTAGTGGGAATATTCGACATAGGTAGATTTGGTTGCATTTGTTGGCATTATGACATAGGTTTGGCACTATGACATAGGTGTTGTCCTTGATGGCAACTCAATTAGAGGGAAGATCATTGTTCAAGCTCTCAGAATGAAAGAAAAATAGGTATACGCAGGTTCCCTTTGACGAAGTCGTGTATACACACAGGATTGTTGACCAAAAGTCGTGTATGCATATGCACACACTTTCATGGATGAAAAAGGGCGTACGTGTGGGAAAACTTATTTTTGGTCCATGGTATTTAGTCCTTGGTATTTGGACCTATGGTTTTGGACCATGATATCTCGTCTGAAGTGTTGAACCCAGGTATTTGGTCCAAGGTATTGATTCTTTATGGTTTTGACCATGGTATTGTGTAAGGCCTAAGACTATAAAAGGGGAAGGAGATCATTAGACAAAAGTATTGACTTAAGCATTGAATATATAATGAAGAACTAGAAATGGAATACTAGTCATTGGGTTATGGTGCATAGCTAGATCTGAATTAAGGAGGAACCTAAGCACAAGAAGAAGGATAAGTACTATTGATGGATGAAGATATTAAGGCTTGGATAGTAGTATCTTTGTGGGATTTTGATCTGTTATTTTGGCGCATGACTTGATCTATAAATCTAATAATCTGGGTATAACTGATGTCTGAATAAGTGAAAAGGATAAATTATATTTTATAGATCTGTACACAGGTTCAGCGAAGAAAAGGTGCATATACACGGTGGTTCTGTAATGCAGAATAGCGTATACACAGGTTGGCCTTAATTCAGAAGTGTACGCAAGTAGGTTGTACACATTGAAGTAGCGTATGTCTCTTGAAATATGTTTTAGCTACTCCCTTTTATTGCTGCAGTGTTATGGGTTCATAATTGGTGTCTCGTTACTGTTACTGTTTTCTAGGTACAACATTCAGAGAGGTGACTATTTGATTCAATTTTGTTTGGTGCAAAGGAGATTGGTTGATGTAGATATACTTGATGTTTGATTGATGGTATTCATGGATCCAGTCTAAAAATTTATGAAATGTGGTCCCTGAAAGAAAAGAGAAGGTTGTAGCCTTCTGTAGGTCAGCACCTACGTACTAGTACCTCAGCTAGTACAAGAGCTAAGGGCATTGTAGCTCCCTTCTAGGAGAAGCTGGAGAATGAGAGAAGGTCGTAGCCTTATCCAAGTAGTAGCCTACGTACTGGTATAACACTACACCAGTACATAATCATTGTAAAAGGAAGTTTCTAATTAAAAGAAGATAGAGACGAATTGCAGTAGGTGGTTTTCACCCACATTGGGTTTCCACCTTATATCTTTGTGTCCATGTGTGTGATGATCTATTCTGTTTTACTGCTCCTGTTTACTGTTCTTATGATTAATGAAGTCCTGATGCACTGATTAAATATCAACAATTAATGAATCTTAAGTTTTCGGATACTACGCTGGTTTCTTTAGACACAGTAGTGTATATACGCAGTTTTCCATATCTGAAGTAGCATATACAAATCTGATTGTGAAATGAAAAATAATTGATTTGATAATACTGATTCACCCCCCCCCCTTCTCACTGTTATTTCCAACAATTGGGATTAGAGCCAAGTTCTTCAGAAGAAGCTTGATCGCTTAAAGGAAGATCTATCATCATGAGCAACTACAAAAAGGAGGCATCTATCAGGCCACCAATCTTTGATGGAAGCAACTTCATCTATTGGAAGGTAAGAATCACAGCTCATCTTCAATCTCTTGGTATAGAAGTTTGGGATATCATGGAAACAGGATACACATTTCCATCAGCAACTCCTACAGATACGGCTGGTAAGAAGTAGTATGAAACAAATGCAAAGGCTGTCAATACTCTATTAGGGAGTTTATCTCAATCAGAATTCGTCAAGGTTATGCAGCTCAAAACCGCAAAAGAAATATGGGACAAGATATTTCTGAGCTATGAAGGATATGATCAGGTAAAACATGCAAAACTACAAACTCTCAGAATCCAATATGAAAATCTCAGAATGCACAATGATGAAAGTGTGGCTAATTATTTCTTACGTATAGATGAGATTGTTAATTGTATGAAAAACTTGGGTGAAGAGATAAAAGAAGCTACTTTGGTTGAAAAGGTTCTAAGATCTTTGTCTTCTAAGTTTGAATCAAAATTTTCAGCCATAGAAGAAAAGCAAAATCTTCAAAGCATTCCCATGTCACAGCTGTATGGAATCCTAACTACTTTCAAAATGAGAAAAGGGGGACCATCAAACATGAAAGAATCTGCATTCAAAGCCTCAGGACAAGGAGAATACAATGAGTCAGGACATATGTCAGAAGGAGAGGAAGAATCAAACTTTTTCAAGAACCTTCAATGGGGTTCTAGAAGATTCAGAGTTAAGCTACCTTTTAAATGCTTTGCTTGTGGAAGAGTCGGTCACTATGCAACCAAGTGTCCTCATAAAGATAAGATTGACAAAGGTAAGGAACCAGTTAGATGGAACATAAAACAAAATGTAAGTAAGAAGAGCTATTATACACATGAAGATAGTGATGGATTTTCAAATAGTGAGGAAGATGAACAAGGTAATGATTATAGACTTTTGATGGCTTTTGAAGATGATGATTTCTTGGATGCTATAGATGAAGAAGGTATTTATGAAGAAATTTCTAAACTTAAAATTTGTTTAGAAGAAAAGAATATGATTATATATACTCTGACATTCCAACTTGCTGAAAGGGAAAAACACAATGAAAGGTTAGAATGTGAAATTGTGGGACTTAGAAAAGATATTGAGAAAACAAAAGCTCTTAATCTTAGATTTGCTAAAGGATATGAAACTTTAGATGAGATTATCAAAGTGCAGCGCTCTCCTCTAATCAAGACAGGTCTTGGGTATACTGAAGAAGCATCTCAAGCACAGAAGCCATCTACCTCCAAAAGTTATCTTGAAGCAGCAAGGAGAAGTGAACATGCTGACAATCGACAACAAAGGCACAATGCAAATCATCAGGTAAATCAGGGACAATTTACTTCAAGAATGAATAGAGATCACCATGTAAATCGAGGGAAATCTACTTCAAGGATGAACAGAAGCTACAATCAACCCAGGAAAATCATTCTCAATTTGCCTCAAGAACGAATGGCTATGGAAATTACAATCACCTAGACGGAAGGTTTGATAATTGTAGGAATTTCATCAATGGCCAATGTTTCTCTTGTCATAACTTTGGACACAAAGCAGCTCAATGTGTTGCCTACAAGACCATCATGACGAGAGAAGCACGAAATCAAAGGAGTGTGTCTAGAATCATGAAAAGGACCTACAATAACTTTTTTGCTCTTGAAAATGAAATAGAATGTTCTATTTGTAACAACTTTGGTCATGAAGATTCTGAATGCAGGAGTAGGTTTTGCCAAACAACTCAGAAGGAGCAAACTTCATTGAGTCCAAAAACATGGAGAAACAAAGAACCGCAACCAGAAAGATGTGGTATAGCCTTATATGTGGAAGGACAAGAAAATCAGTGGTACATCGATAGTGGATGCTCGAAACATATGACAGGTGATAAAGAAAAACTTCAGTCATATAGTGCATTAGAAAAGGAAAAGAAGGTCTCATTTGGAAATGACACCCCTGCATTCATAAACTGTAAAGGTTTTGTTCTCTTGAAAGAAAAGTTCAAAGCTGGAAATGTTATGTATGTTGATGGATTAAAGCATAATCAATTGAGTGTCAGTCAAATGTGTCATCAAGGAAATGAGGTAATATTTCGATCAAATGGATGTATTGTTCGTGAGCTTGATACAGGAGAAATAGTGATCAAAGGCATAAGAACTCCAAATAATTTATACATACTCAAGGGAGGACAACAACAATGATATCTAAGAAAGAATGATGAACAATGGCTATGGCATAGAAGATTGGGGCATCTAAGCTTCTATCAGATAAGGAAAGCATGCAAATATCAGGCGGTTCATGATCTCCCTGACATCAGAATTCCAGACAAGACAATATGAAAATCATGTCAGTTTGGTAAGCAAACCAGAACTAATTTCCCTGAGAAGGAAGGATCAGCTAGCAGGCCACTTGAACTTGTCCATACTGATGTATGTGGTCCAACTAGGAAAAGGTCACCTCGAGGAGAAGAATACTTCATATTGTTCATTGACGACTTTTCTAGGATGTGTTGGATAGAACTTCTAAAGCATAAAGACAAAGCTTTCGAAAAGTTCAAAGGATTCAAAGCCTTGGTTGAAAATGAATCAGATCACAGAATCAAATGCCTCAGGTCTGATCAAGGAGGGGAATTTACCTCGGATGAATTTTTCGATTTTTGTGAAGAACATGGAACAAGAAGGGAATTCTCTACTACAAGGACTCCTCAGCAAAATGGAGTAGTAGAAAGGATGAACATAACGGTTCAACAAATGGCTCATGCTATGCTTGATGAGTCTGGAACTCCCGCAACTTTCTGGAGTGAAGCTGCATTTGCTGCCATTACTATTCTCAACAAGACAAATGTCCAGGTGAACAGCACTCAAACTCTTCATGAACTTTGGTATTTTAAGACTCCCATGGTTAAATACTTCAAAATTTTTGGAAGAAAATGTTACATCAAAAGGACTGATGAAAACCTTGGCAAGTTTGAACCTAGAGCAGATGAAGGCATTCTCCTAGGTTACTCTCCCCATAGCAAAGGATATAAGTGTTACAATAAAAGACTTGGAAAAATTGTTGAAAGTATTGATGTAGTGGTGGATGAAGAAGGAAACATTCCTAGGCAGGTAAAATCTGAAGATTTCGAAGATGATGAGGACTATCCTTCAACATCAAATCAGACTTATGATGAAGAAGAAACCCATTAGGCACCAGAAGAACAGATAAGGATGGAAGAAAAGACTCCATCCAGGTACGTTCAGAAGAATCATCCAGAAACTCAAATTTTGGGGCAGAAAGAGGCAGGTGTACAAACAAGAATAACTATTTGAGAAGCTACAAGCTATCTAGCATTGCTATCCTCCACTGAACCACAAAATGTAAGTGAAGCATGCAAAGATGAATGCTAGGTAAAGGACATGAATGAAGAACCTGAGCAGATTGAAAAGAATAACACTTGGGAGTTGGTTCCTAGACCAAACGATAAGAATGTCATAAGGACAAAATGGATATTCAAAAACAAGCTGAATGAAAATGGAGATGTTATTAGAAATAAGGCCAGACTTGTTTGTAAAGGGTATGCTCAACAAGAGGGTATAGACTTTGAAGAAACTTTTGCACTGGTTGCTAGACTTGAAGCCATAAGAATGTTCCTTGCTCTTTCTAGCTTTCAAAAGTTCAAAGTTTTTCAAATGGATGTGAAATCTACCTTTTTAAATGGAGACTTGGAAGAAGAAGTGCGTATTGAGCAACCAGATGGATTCATCCTTGGAAATGATCCAAAACTTGTATGCAGACTTAAGAAGGCACTTTATGGTTTTAAACAGGCTCCAAGGGCTTGGTATTATCGCTTGGACAAATACCTCCATCAACAAGGTTCTTCAAAAGGATCAGTAGACAGCAATCTATATGTAAAAATTGATAATGATAAATTGCTAATACTTGTCGTATATGTTGATGATATCATCTTTGGTAGCAATGAAGAAGCCATGAGTCAAAACTTTGCTTTGGTGATGCAGAAAGAATTTGAAATGTCCTTTCTTGGTGAGCTGACATATTTTCTTGGTTTACAAGTACAACAAAATAAATACGGTATCCTTTTATCACAAGCCAAGTACCTCAAGGAGATCTTGAAGAAATATGGCATGGAATATTTGAAACCAGTATGTACTCCTATGGTAACAGGATGCAGCCTTAGTGCAAATGATGATTCAACAGCAGTACATCAACCAACCTATAGATCTATGATTGGTAGTCTACTTTATCTGACAGGTACCCGATCAGACATCATGCATGTAGTAGGAATAGTTGGAAGATTCCAGGCAAATCCAAAAGAAGCACACCTTCAGGCGGTTAAAATAATTTTCAAATATCTTCAAGGAACACAAAACTTTGGCTTATGGTATCCTAGAGATACAGATCTCACACTTCATGCATATATAGACGTAGATTGGGTAGGAAGCGTGGATGATAGAAAAATCACTAGTGGTGGTGCATTCTTTATGGGTTCCAGATTAGCATCTTGGTTTAGCAAGAAACAAAGTTCAATTGCTTTATCTATAGCTAATGCAGAATATGTGGCTGCTGCATCTTGCTACACACAACTCCTTTGGATGATGTAGAATTTGCAAGATTTTCAAATCACTTGTACTCCACCTATCTCCATTTTATGTGATAATACAAGTGCAATAAATATTTCAAAAAATCCATTCATGCATTCAAAGAACAAGCACATACCTATCAAATATCATTTTCTCCAGGAACAAGTGCTTGAACAAAAGCTCAAATTGGAGTATGTTCCCTCCAAGGAACAGGTTGCGGATATACTCACCAAACCACTACCCAGGGAGACATTTGAATACCTCAGATAGAAGTTGGGAGTAGTTGATGCATCATCTTGCTGTTGAAATTTGTCTGTTTCAGAGAAAAGTGGTTGTATGTGAGTTTAATGAGGAGAATCTGCGTACATACACCATTTTTTGCGGATACAGTCGCATATATATTGGTTTGAAGACAATCAGTGGACCAAACTCAGGATGAAAAGAGTATGATATGGGTCTGATAGAGACCATCTGGCACAGGATCAGGGTGAGCATATATAATGCATTGTTGGCATTATCCTATAAGATCTTGGGTCAAGATCAAAGTGCTTTTGGTTTCAGGTGGAACAAGTGCAAAAGAAGAACATGGTTGCTGGTCTGAATGATGATTGATAGATGTTGCTAATGCTAGTTGTTGATAACTATCATAGTCTGGTTGTAGATATTTCATCTCTATTTCATGTATTTCTTTTCTTATCAAGGTCATGTAATGGCCTAACTTGGTTTCCCCACTATGCCTGGGATGGATAATTTAATGTTCTTGTTTTATCTTGTGTAAACTTTTGGTGTATCCCCACTTGGTTGGGTGAATGAGTCAATACCCATTTGGTTGGGATATGGATGTATGTATGAGTCCTTGGTGGTAGGAAGGTCATTTATGATGTATAAAGTTATGTATCTTCTTGTAGAACATCTTCTTGTAGACCTTGCGTATAGTCAGGGGGAGCATGGACAACACAACAGACCAGAGATTTTAGCATGAACTCAGGGGGAGCATAACCCTTTGCACTTGATGACAAAGCGGGAGAATGACTTTGAGTGACTTGGGGTTGCAATCAAGTCCAAAGGGGGAGATTGTTGGCATTATGACACAAGCTTGGCACTATGAAATAGGTTTTGTCCTTGATGGCAACTCACTCAGATGGTAGATCACTGTTCAGGCTCTCAAAATGAAAGAAAAAGAGGTATACGCAAGTTCCCTTTGACAAAGTCGCATATACATGTGGGATTGTCAACCAAAAATCGTGTATGCGTATGCACACACTTTCATGGACGAACAAGCGTGTACATGTGGGAAAACTTATTTTTGGTCCATGGTATTTAGTCCTTGGTATTTGGACCTATGGTTTTGGACCATGGTATCTCGTCTGAAGTGTTGAACCCAAGTATTTGTCCAAGGTATTGATTCTTTATGGTTTTGGACCATGGTATGGTGTAAGGCCTAAGACTATAAAAGGGGAAGGAGATCATTAGGCAAAAGTATTGACTTAAGCATTGAATATCTCATCAAGAACTAGATCTGGAATATTGGTCATTGGGTTATGGTGCATAGCTAGATTTGAATCAAGGAGGAACCTGAGTGCAAGAAGAAGGATAAATACTATTGATGGATCAAGATCATAAGGCTTGAATAGTAGTATCTTTATGTGATTTTGATCTGTTATTTTGGCGCATGACTTGATCTATAAATCTGATAATCTAGGTATAACTGATGTTTGAATAAGTGAAAAGGACAAATTATATTTTATAGATCTGTACGCAGGTTCAGTGAAGAAAAGGCGCGTATACACACCGGTTCCATAATGCAGAATAGCATATATGCAAGTTGGCCTTAATTCAGAAGCGTATCCACGTAGGTTGTACACATTGAAGTAGCATATGTCTCTTGAAATATGTTTTAGCTACTTCTATTTATTGCTATAGTGTTCTAGGTTCAAAATTGGTGTCTGGTTACTGTTACTATTTTCTGGGTACAACATTCAGAGAGGTGACTATTTGATTAAGTTTTGTTTGGTGCAAAGGAGATTGGTTGATGTAGATACACTTGATGTTTGATTGACGTTATTCATGGATCTAGTCTGAAAATTTATGAAATGTGGTCCCTGAAAGAAAAGAGAAGGTTGTAGCCTTCTGTAGGTCAGCACCTACGTACTAGTACCTCAGCTAGTACAAGAGCTAAGGGGGTTGCAGCTCCCTTCCAGGAGAAGCTGGAGAATGAGAGAAGGTCGTAGCCTTCTGCAGGCAGTAGCCTGCGTACTAGTAGAAGACTGCACCAATACAGAATCATTGTAAAAGGAAGTTTCTAAGTAAAAGAAGATAGAGATGAATTGCAGCAGGTGGTTTTCACCCACATTGGGTTTCCACCTTATATCCTTGTGTCCATGTGTGTGATGATCTGTTCTGTTTTACTGCTCCTGTTTACTGTTCTTATGATTAATGAAATCCTGATGCACTAATTAAATATCAACAATTAATGAATCTTAAGTTTTTAGATATACGCTGGTTTCTTTAGACACAGTAGCGTATATATGCAGTTTCCCACAGCTGAAGTAGCGTATACAAATCTGATTGTAAAATGAAAAATAATTGATTTGATAATACTGATTCACCCCCCCCCCCTCTCAGTATTATTTCTAACAGCATTAAATATACAACTCTTTGTTGTTGAGGCAGTATTGGCACCCAACCACTGGATGCAAGTCTAGCTTGACCTGACTTCTGTTGTGAACTCTCATATGGTTGTTCTCCTGGAGGGAACAATGACAAGGCATACTGCCCCCCATATGGCAGCAATCTAGTGTTCAAAGGAAAAATTGGTCCTTGTAGACTGGACTGCCCAAATTGATACTGTTGTGGAGGATCAATTTGCTGAGACTCAACATAAGAAATTCTAGATATTATTCTGGACGAACAAACAGGAACAAACCATACTGTCGAAATAGTTCCTAGGTGGACTCCATCTAGCAGTTGAGAGATAGTTGGGATAGATGGTACACCAGCCAACATTTTTGAAGTAGCAGCAGGAAGCTCTGCTACTACTGTATCAGACAACACAGTCCTAGATGTCGATGGTTGTTCAAACATATTGAGACTATCAAAAAGACTTCCTAGCGATTCTACAGGAACTTGCGATGAAGGTTGACTATCTTCTGAATTAGAAGGATATAGGTGGATCCCAGTTCCAAAATGCAATGGGGTACTGGATGGAATATCTTCCACAATCTCTTCTATTGCAATCAATCCAGGTGGAAGAGGCATACCGTTAGGTCCATAAAATATTTATGGTGCCGAAGAAGGTACACACTCTGCAGCGACAGATGTTGGAGGGTTAACACCTTCCAATCAATCCTAGATGGAACTGGTTCAGGAATAGATGTGTTTACCATTACAGTAGGATCAGTGCTAGTGTCCTCTTCTAACTATGGAACTTCTTTTGCAGAGGCAGGGATACCAGAAATAGTTTGAGTAACTAGAGTTCTTGAGGATGTTGAAACACAAGTTTCAAACAAATCAGGAGACTTTGACCCAGTTAAACGAGATCGCTTAGCTCGGAATGGTTTTTTTTCTGGAGTCAAAGATGGTCAACTTGTTAGTCTCCATGAATGAAGGGGTTTTGATTGAATTTCTTCCACGATTGCAGATTACTTGATCAACTCAAAATAAAAAAGGGGAAAATGTTATTCCAAATTAAATGAATTTTATGACGCTTTCACACAACTTGCTTTTTCAATTTTAAAGAGTCGAGAAAAAGCTAAAGATGACTCTAGTCACCTTCGATTTTTAAAGGGATTGAAGTGACAAGTGCTCATATGGACCTTTTCTTTTAAGGAGTCTGAAAAGGAACGAAAGTGACTACTCTGGAAATCTAGACACAGGGATTACCAAACCAATCGCAAAACTGTAGAATACTTTTTACGGTACAGTAGTCAATCTTTCTGAATGTTGTGTTTAGTGCATTGCGATCGATAGGGCGGCAGAGACAACTTCCTAAGGATAAAGGATGTAGCCTATTGTGGTCTCCCAATATATACTCGACGATACGTGGGAGCACAAGTCCATACTACCACTTTTCATCTCAAAGAGGAGGAATCACCCAACCTACGATGAAAGCGATAGTTACTAGGCTTTACAACGCCAGAATACGTCTCTAGCCTAGACTTCTAAATGTTGTGCATTAGGTTCCAAAGCATTTTTATGTTCATTGAGGTTTATTTTACAGTTGATCTTTCTTAAGAAGTTTTCCTTTAAGGTTCACTAGATGATGTAGATATAAAATTCCTAAATATGCAATCTAAGATGATAAGAAGTTGTTTACTTTCTTTTTGCGATGAAAATCCTAGCTACTAAGGAAAGAGAGATGAAATTCTTTCAACATAGAGCAGAGAGCACACACTAGATGCACTTTTCCTAAATCAAATTCAGCATGCAGTCTTAATGCAAATGCACATGCATGTATTTGTTTTCTGCTTTCTTAATGTGTGAATGAAAAAAATAAAACAAAGTATAGATCTAAACTATTCTCTTTCACAGCGACAATACTAACAATTTTCTTTTCAAAAAATGAAAGTAAGGTCAAGACGACACTGTGTGATTTTGAATTTAAACTTCTTTCGACACTTGAAATACTAATGATTCAAATCAAATACGATGGAAAAAGTGTAATCGACTATCTAAAAGAGGAATGCTTTGTGACACTCTTTTTCTTGACTAAAAATGACGCTTGCAACACTTTCAAAAAAGACGACAGTTTGATTAAGCTACTATTTGCAAAGGAGAACTGTAAATGATGAAAAATACATAAAAAAAAATTCACAATTCCTTCTGATGGAGGCTGAATAATGCAAAGGAAGATGGTTTCAACAGACATATACTGATCACATACAGCAAAACCACTGAATAAAGCTGAAGACAATGAAGAAAAAACCAGAATCTGGAGGCAGAAACAGTCTTAGTCAATCATTGCACCTGTAACACAAGGAAACAGGGATGCATCTCACCTGCAACACACAGGAGGTGTGATGCATCTAGGTTGCCAAGAAGAGATAGTGCGATGGTCTAGGGACGATAATGTGCTTGGTTTTCACTCACAGTTTGTAGTTAAGTTTAGGGATTTAGGCTGAGCTAATGATTATCAGTGAACACAAAGTATAGGGGCTGATCTAATGAGGTTATTTGAGCTACCACCAGGGCACTTAGGATGTTTGCAAGCTCGATGTTCAGTTCATAAACCAACCCAGAGATTGACTGAAGTAGCATTGATCTACTTTGCAGTTGCATAACAAAGGCAGTTTGAAGGCTAGTTGGCTTGACTTCAGGCTCCATCTGTAGTTTATAAAGCAAACAACAGTAACAAAACAAACAAACTATTTGTTCCCTAGTGGAGTCACCTTTTTGTTATCAGAAAAACTAGTGTCCATTTAGAGCTGCTAGTCCCACTAAGACGGGTAGCTATCTTAGAAACAAATAGATTAAAGTTACTTGTGTTTTCCTTTATGAGAGATAGATGAGAGAGAAGCAGACAACACCAACCTCAGTTTTTCGCTAGTCTCCTTGCTTGTTTCCTCTCTCCTTTGATAGAGATTTTTCCACTCCTTTCTCACTTGTCCCACTTCAAAGAACACCTGTAGAGTCAAGGCAGAAAAATACGATCAAAGCATAGAGATCTGTAACCATAAATAATGTAGGATCAGATGTACATTAACCATATAAATGCATACACAAACAAGATTCAGAGATATACAAACATATGGAGGAAAACTCAAATAGATTTATTGATAGAAGTAGTAGAAGAGAGGATTGCAACCAGGCTATCTGATCCAGCATCATCCTCCCAGCATGAAATACCCCTTCACCTCATACAAAGCAAGATTACCCAACAATGTCTTCAAAAGAAACCAACAACACTTCCTTGCAAATTACAAAATTCTAGCCTCTGGATCTCTTGGATGAGGGATCCGTATATAGATGTTTTCAGGAGAGTGAGTCAGCTTCTGGGATTTTTATTAGTGTCATTTCACTGATACTCCTTGTTTCCACTTGGATATTTCAGATCTCTTACTCATCCCTGGGCGAATTCAGAGAGGAAAGTGTCATATGAGGAGTTTCTAGAAGATTCTCTGGGTTTCCACCTAGCAAACTGCTTCTGCTATTTGTCCGCCCTCACTCATCGTACCCTATAGAAGGGCTTTCTAGTATGCATCGCACCCCCCGTGTGTAATAGGTGAGATAGATCACACCCTATGCATGGAGCAGTTTGTATGGTCCTGTTTTGACCAGTTCTGAGTAGTTTTTCATGGAGAACTTCTGGGAGATGATGTAATCAGCTGACCATGTTCCTTTAGGGTATGAAACAAAAATTTTAGGGGTTTATAAGCCCTTGGTTTATGGACATATCTGATTGGGGTTGTAGTGCCCAAATATGTCTATAACATGTAGATCCTCCTGCAGATCCCCCGCTGCCCCTTGTAGAATTCCCTGTAATCTGCTTCTTCAAAATCTGATTGCAATGGAAGTCTTCAGAAGGGTACTAGGGGCTTCTTAGGACCTCTCCACACCTTCCTCCACCTCTACAAAAGCCAACTCCATCATCCTTCGCCACCAAACCTCTGCACAATCACAACGAGATAAATCACCAGCATAATAATTTCACATAAAAACACTGAAAAGAACAAAAAGATGTTTTCTTCTCATTTATTTTTAGAAGTAGCTTGAATAAATGCAATTTGCCTTTTCAGTAGTCAATGGCACTCAATTCATCATTTTCATCTCTTTTCTTGCAAAAGTAGAGTTAGTGGGTAAATTAGGGTTTGCTAGGGTTTGCTTTTACATTCTAGTCTTCTCTCTTTCTGCAAATAGAGTAGTCCTCATAGAGTTAGCTTTCTTTCATCACAGTTAAAAGCTTCTTCTGGAAACTCATAGAAGTTGGCTTAAACTCCTAGTGATCTTGCGCCAGCTGACCAAGTGACAGCTTGTAGTAAGAGCTAGTACTTGTGCATATAGCACCGTCACTTCCAAGTTTGTTACGAACTACCAGGTTGATAAAAGTAAAGTAGGAAGCCCCAGGAGTTGCAACATTATTGCTACAATACCGGTGCTCACCACTTTTTGGCACCATTACCGGGGAAGCATTTGAGTGTTTTGTGATTATTGACTTTTTCTATTTTCTACTACAACATTATTCTAAGTAGTTTATTTCAGCAAAAGCAAATTAGGAATTTCCTGCTTTCATTTCAATTCTACAATTTCTATTTCAGCAAAGTAGATTAGGCATTTCCTGCTTTCATTTCAATTCTGCAATTTCCATTTCAGCAAAAGTAGATTAGCCCTTTCAATTCTTCATTTTCCATTCCAGAAAAAGTAGATTAGTCATTTCCTCGCTTTCATTTAAATTCTACAATTTCCATTCCAGCAAAGTAGATTACTCATTTCCTTGCTTTCATTTTAGTTATGCAATTTCATTTCAACAAGTTCATTTTAGTTAGCTGCAATTTGTTGTTCAATCCATTTCAGTTTTGCAAGTACAAAAACAAAAAAAAAACAAAAATCACCCAAAAAGAGATTTCCTTTCATGCCTCGTAGGAAGAGAGATAATTCAGGGAAATTCCTACCCAACACCCACACCACATCATAAAGTCACCCTTCTCTCTTCTTTGGTGGCAATGATCCAGAAGAACATATAGGTGAACCACTAGAGATATAAAAAGATCCTATAGCAGAAGAAGAGTAAGAAACCATTCCTCCTGAGACCATGGCTAAAAACAGAAACGTTAGAGGGAATGCGGAAAGAGTAGAGGGTACCTCTTGTTAGGATATTCCGACACATAGGAAATAGTTAAGTACAACTTGGTATAGTGTAGAGTTAGGTATAGAGTTAGGTAAAGTGTGTTTCTTTACCGTTGTACATTTTGTAACTTACAATCTGACGGTCACGATATGTAGTGATCTGACGGTTCATTCTCTCCTCGGTATTACCGACACTTGATCCGTGGCTTGACACCCGATTGGTCCATGAGTTCTATTTAAAGTGCATGGAGGGTCATTTGTAGGGTAATCCGTGCATGAGAGAAACATATGTAAATTTTCATTCTTTTATTAATAAATTGCCTGAAGTGGCCGCGTTGGCTCAGGCCGTGGACTGTTTCCCTCTTTGAGTGTTTTAACCACGTCAAAATACTGGTGTATTGATCTGCGATCTGGTTGTGAGCGGTGTCCTTTTGGTCTTCTGTCTGAGGAACTTACCCTGTAAATTCCTACATGGTATTAGAGCTATTTGAGGGCCGCGTCCGTTGGTGATCCAAATCTGAAGCCGATAGAACTGCATCTGACTGCCGTTTCATAGATATGTTGTTTCTGACTGCTTTCAGGCCGAGAGGACTGCTCTGTTGTGTTCAAAGCATCTGTTCCAGTGAGGAACCCCTTTCGTTTCACGCAAAAAGGTTTAGGACCCTTGCTGGCTCATGATAATGAGATGGCCACTTAGAATCAAAATGCTTTAAGAAGATGGAAGACTTGGAAGCAGCAATGAAGAAGCATAACATCCATTTGGGGCAATCTTCAACTTCAACTTCATCTTCAGGAATGGCACTTTCTGCATGTGGTTGTCAACCATCTCGGTCTGGCTATGCATTAACTGTATCTTCTTCTTCTCATTCTCATGAGTGGCTCATTGATTCTGGAGCTTCTTATCACATGGCCAAAAACAAAGCCATGTTTTCTTCTTTAAATGATTGTAACACCAAAAATATATATGTTGGTGATGATAGATCTCTTAATGTTGTAGGGACTGGAACTGTTCATCTAGACAATGGTCAGTTTAATGATGTATTATGTGTTCCAACCTTATCCTGCAACCTTCTATCTGTATATCAGATAACTCATTCAGGTGAAGGTAAAATCGTTGAATTTTCACCTCATGATGTTGTAATCAAGGACTTAAGAGATCCTAAACAGATTTTGGCTACTGGCATTGCTGATGATTCCACAAGGTTGTATAAGTTTCACAACTTTGGGTCATCAAATCTTCCCTCAGTATTTGTTGCTCATAACGATGAAGTGAGCAAACTTTGGCATGAGCGATTTGGTCACTTAAACTATCGCTCCCTTCAGCATCTATGTAAAGAAAATATGGTGACAGGTCTTCCTATGGTATCTTGCAGAGATGGTGTTTGTTCCGAATGTGTACTAGGAAAACATCATCGGGACAGTTTTGAAAAACGTGCCTCTTGGCACGCCTCAGCCCCTTTACAGCTTGTGCATAGTGATTTATGTGGTCCACTTCCAGTTGTGTCATTCTCTGGCTGCAAGTATTTCTTAACTTTCATTGATGATTTCTCCAGACGCACTTGGGTATACTTCTTAAAAATCAAGAGTGAAGTATTTAACACTTTTTTGGCCTTCAAGGCCTTTGTTGAAAAACAATCTGGACACCAAATTCTTAAGTTAAGATCTGATAATTGCGGAGAATATGTTAAAAACACATTCATCAACTATTGCACTGAGAATGGAATTCAAATGCAACATACTGTTCCATATACTCCACAACAAAATGGTGTAGATGAAAGGAAGAATCGCACCTTAAAGGAAATGGCTAATTGTATGCTACAATCTAAAGGACTTGGTCTTAGTTTTTGGGCAGAAGCAATTAACTGTGCAAATTACACTCCTACTAAGGCTTTAAAGAATATCACTCCAGAAGAAGCATGGAGCTCAATCAAACCAGATGTAAGTCACTTTCGTGTTTTTGGAAGTGAAGCGTGGGCCTATATTCCAGATGAAAAGCATAAAGCTTTAGAACCTAAGAGTGAAAAATGTACTTTTGTTTGATATTCTGAAGATGTCAAAGGCTATAGACTTATTCCATTTAAGTCCAAAAATGTTATCATTAGAAGAGATGTAAAATTTGATGAAAATATATCGGCCTGCGAGCCTAGTCCGGTAGTTGTGCCACCTCTCCCTATCTCTTCTACTTTTGAAAACATTTCTTCTTCAGATGATGAAAGTGAGGATGACAATCCTCCCCCACCATCTCAGGATCCTCCTTCAGCTCCTGAGCTTCCAAAATGGGTTCGTGCTACTCGAGATGCAGCAGGTGATCTTGCCGGTGATCCTACAGATCAGCGACGCACACGTTCTCAGTTCGAGAGAGCCTCTTCTTTACTGGCTCAAGCTCCAGTAAATTATGATCCTGACACCTTTGCAGAAGCTTCAGGCCATCCAGATTGGGAAGCAGCTATGAATGAAGAATATCATTCATTATTGGCAAATGATACATGGGATCTTGTTCCTCTACCAAAGGGACGAAAACTTGTTAGATGAAAATGGGTTTACAGAACCAAGTATGGACCAGATGGAAAAGTTGACAAACATAAAGCTCGTCTTGTTGCTAAAGGTTTTTCACAGGTTGAAGGCATTGACTACACTGAAACCTTCTCCCCTGTTGCCAAAATGAACTCTATCCGCCTTGTTCTTTCCCTTGCCACCTCTTTCAAATGGGAAGTCCATCAGATGGATGTTAAATCTGCCTTCTTGCATGGGGACTTGCATGAAGAAATCTATATGGAACAACCCACTGGCTTCATACAAACAGACTCCAGCCTTGTATGTCGACTTAAGAAATCCCTTTATGGTCTCAAGCAAGCTCCTTGGGCTTGGTATGCCAAAATGGATAGCTTTCTTTTAGAATCTAGCTTTTCTAGGTGTCATTCTGACAATACTGTCTACACCAAGAAAGTGGGCAACTCTCTTATCATCCTTGTTCTTTATGTTGATGATCTTATCCTTACTGGTAGTGATCCCAACCTTATAAACCATGTGAAGTCTAGCCTTAAAAGGAAATTTGAAATGACAGACTTAGGACACTTACACTATTTTCTCGGTCTTCAAGTCTTGCAATCCAAGGAGGGTATTTCCCTTTCCCAGTCCAACTATGCTTGTGATATTCTACGTCATTTTCACATGGAAGACTGTAAGCCAGCCCCTTCTCCCTTTCAGTCTGGAGTCAAACTTTCAGTCACTTGTACTTCTCCTGAAGTTGATGCTACATTATACTGTCAACTTGTAGGAAAACTCTTGTATCTAACTCATACTCGTCCTGACCTTTCCTTTGCTGTTGGCCTTGTTGCTCGGTTCATGCAACACCCCCGTGAAAGTCATTGGAAAGAAGCTAAAAGAATACTTCGTTATGTTTGAGGTACAGTTCAGTTTGGGATTCATTACAGTGTCGAAACATCTCCTCTATTGGTTGGTTTCACTGATTCCGATTGGGCTGGTGACCCTGATGATCGGAAGTCTACTGCCGGTTATGTGTTCACTCTTGGTTCAGGACCTATTACATGGGCTTGTAAGAAACAAGCTGTCATTTCTCTTTGATCAGCAGAAGCAAAGTATCGTGGTGCCGTAGAAGCTAGTAAGGAAGCCTTGTGGCTTCGTCAGATCCTGTCAGAGTTTGGCTTTCAGCAGCAGCATCCGACTACACTTTGGTGTGATAATCAAAGTGCCATTCAGCTATGCAAAGATCCAGTCCGACATCAGCACAGCAAACACATTGAACTGCACATGCACTTCATCAGAAAGCTCATTCACGACCATGTTCTTGAAGTGCAATATTGTTCAATAGATGATCAAGTTGCAAACATCTTCACAAAGGCTCTCATAGAGGCGAAGTTCACTAAACTTCGATTTATGGTTGGAGTTCAGGAAGTTGTCACTAAGGGGGGATAGGCTCTAGTGCCTCCTTCCTTCTCCTATTGTGTCATATTTGTAAATCCTTCAATCCTATCCCAAGTTGTTCTTAAGGGGGGATGTTAGGATATTCCGACACAGAGGAAATAGTTAAGTACAACTTGGTCTAGTGTAGAGTTAGGTATAGAGTTAGGTAAAGTGTGTTTCTTTACCATTGTACATTTTGTAACTTACAATCCGACGGTCACGATATGTAGTGATCCGATGGTTCATTCTCTCCTCGGTATTACCGACACTTGATCCGTGGCTTGACACCCGATTGGTCCATGAGTTCTATTTAAAGCGCATGGAGGGTCATTTGTAGGGTAATCCGTGCATGAGAGAAACATATGTAAATTTTCATTCTTTTATTAATAAATTGCCTGAAGTGGCCGCGTTGGCTCAAGCCGTGGACTGTTTCCCTCTTTGAGGGTTTTAACCACGTCAAAATACTGGTGTATTGATCTGCGATCTGGTTGTGAGCGGTGTCCTTTTGGTGTTCTATCTGAGGAACTTACCTTGTAAATTCTTACACCTTTCCTATCCGAGAGACCAATGGGGACACTAAAATGAAGAACATAATTCCTTCAGCGTTACCTCACTTCCATGGGTTGACTACCGAAGATCCTGATACTTTCTTGTTTGAATTTGTTGTTATTTGTCGAACTTGACTATGCAGAAGATGAGCAGAAGTTGAATCTGCTTCCTTCTACCCTCAAGGATGCAGCATTCCACTGGTTAATGGGGTTACCTAGCAACAACATCATAACTTGGGCTTAGATGCAGCAAGCCTTTAATAAAAAATATCGAGACTACTGTAGGTCAAAGGATACCAAGGAAGAAATCTTCCGAATGACCATGGGAAGTGATGAATCCTTGGAAGATTATGAAGAGAGGTTTCAGCTCAGTTATAAAAGGGTCAGGTGCACACTTGACCCCGAATCTCTGAAGTTGTTCCTGCTCAGAGGAGTCCCGGCAGACCTTAAAGATACCCTCCATTTGCTGGCTGGGGGAGACATCTACCAACGACCTTATGAAGACCTAAAGATTGTGTTTAGAAACCATTCTAGGGAAGCTAGAAAGAAAGCTAGGGAAAGTCAACCCCTAGCCAATACATCGTCATCCAATTCATCCCTTAGAGGTGAATTTGGAAATTTTCTCGAAGATTTCAAGAGCGAGATGATACAGACTCTTGTCATGCAAATGGATACCTTGCATATCAAAAGGAAGCAAGAAGAAGCAGAAAGGGCCTTGGCCATTTTTTGTCCTAGGTGCACCAGAAGGCATCCTAGGAACGAATGTCCATTGAACTCTATAGAAGTGTGTTCAGTCTATGAAGAAGACCATTCTACCAATCAGAGCCCTTCCTTGCCCAGACTTAAAGTTGCATACCAGGGGGCTGAAGGAGCCACTAAACCACTCTATTTCATGAACCAAAGGAAGCCACATGGGCCCAGACCTTACCAGCACAGAATCTAAGGGACATCCCAGACATATTACAACCCCAATCAAGCCACTTTCATGCCTTCTTGGGGTTCCGCTGCTCATCCTTCCTGGTCCACACCCCCTCCTTAGTCATATCCATCTCAATACCATGCTCAACCACCTGCTCATTCATTTCACTCTTATGCTCAGCCACAGCCTAAGTGGAATGCACCTCATTAGGGGTGGAGGCCTTAGTACAACTCTCCTCCCACTCTTTTGCCTCCACCACCTGCTCAACCACAACCATTGCCTCCTGCTCCACCAAGGCAACCCCAAATACCTACTCAACCGAACCCAAACCCGAATAATAGATAGGCCCAACAGGTATATAGTGGGGAAACATCATGCTCAACGTATGTTGTGGAGATTCAGGAGATTAACCTATGATCTGGGAAGGTTCTCCTAGATAACCAGCCTCCCCCTAAGGAAGATGAGGAAGAAAAAGAGGAAAGTGATCCAAAAGCCACTCCACCCTTTCCTGAGAGATTAACTGGAACAACACAACCCACCCTAGAAGAAACTGAACTTCTGGGAGAAGTGAAACAATTATGTGTAAGGATACCACTTCTCCCAGCCATAAAGGATGTGCCTATATACAACAAGATGATCAAGGAGAAGTGCTTCAGGCACCCAGGTAGGCGCAGGAGAGATGCTCAAACTATCAATGTCATAGGACAACTATCCAACCTGATGTTGGGTCAGGTAATCTGTCAGAAATATCTAGACCCTAGAAGCCCTGTAGTCGATGTCCACATCAATGGAACCATAATCCCCCATACCCTGATTGATCGAGGGGCTGCAATTAATGTGATGACCAAGGACACTATGCTCAAGCTCAACCTTCAAGGCTCCCTGAGAAAGATCACAACAGTACTATAGTTAGCAGACCGTTGCACCATGACCCTTGAAGGGATTGTGGAAGATGTAATGGTCTCCATCGATTCTTGGGAGTACCCTGTTGATTTCCTAGTTCTCCAACCAAAGGCAAAGCTCATTGGGTATCCTCTCATCTTATGAAGACCCTGGTTGGCTACTGCAGATTCCTACATTAGTTGTCGAGCTGGGAACATGAGAATTAAGAATGGGCATATGTCCAAGCAACTAGTCCTATATCCTCCCACCCAACCTTTTTTAGAACATGATTTACCTCTCTGGTTGGAGGATGAAGATGAGGATGAAGTCTATTCCCTGCCACTATGTGTAGTGGAAGCTACCATGGGGGGTGGTGGCCCACAAACCGAGGATGATCTCATTGAAAACTTGATTCAGAATCTACCCCCTAGTGTGTGGCCATTAGAAGAGCTGTTGGAAGAAACCCAAGCCAATCCTTTAGTTGATCTCTGTGTGGCTAACCCGACCTCTCTCTAAGTTAAAAATATGGAATTCAGCACAGAAAGAACCTTGAAGATCAACCCATCCCTATCCACCTCTCAGGAGAAAGAACTATGTACCTTATTAAGAAACCACTTGGATGCTTTTACTTGGAGCTATAAGGAGATGAAGGGAGTGTACCCTTCAGTCTATACTCATCACATTTACATTAAGGAAGATTGCAAACCAGTCAGGCAGCCTTAAAGGAGGATGAATCCACCCCTTAAGGACATTGTCAAAGAAGAATTGCAAAAGTTACTAGATGCAGGATTCATCTACCCTATCTCTGACACCTAATGGATCTCTCCTTTGGTACTAGTTCCAAAGAAAAACGAGAAGTGGAGAATCTATGTCGATTATCAGGAACTAAACAAGGCCACTAAGAAGGACCATTTTCCTTTGCCTTTCATAAATCAAGTGTTAGATGGCCTGGCAGGGAAGAAGTTTTTCTCCTTCCTAGATGGGTTTAGTGGGTACAACCAGATCCAAATCAGCCTGGAAGACCAAGATAAGACCATTTTCACTTGTCCTTGGGGTACCTTTGCATACTAGGTCCTTCCTTTTGGATTGTGCAATGCTCCTGCCACTTTCTAGAGAACAGTATTGAGTATATTTGTTGAACTAGTTCATGATGCAGTGGAAATCTATATGGATGACTTTACCCCTTATGGTTCCAACTTCCAGGAAGCTTTGTCTAACCTAGGAAAAGTTTTGGACAAGTGTGTTGAAATGAACATATCCCTCAATCCTAAAAAACGTGAATTCTTGATGACTGAAGGGACCATGCTAGGTCATGCAATATCTCAGCAAGGATTACAGGTGGACCCCAACAAAATTGCCATCATCTAAAGGGTCCCACCTCCTTAAAAGGTAAGATATGTTCAAAGTTTCCTAGGTTTAGTAGGGTATTATAAAAGATTAATTAAGGATTTCAATAAGCTAACCTCTCCATTGTTTGGTCTTTTGCGAAAAGATGCTGAGTTCATATGGACTGACAACTGTCAAGAGGCTCTAGATACCTTGAAAAGTAAGCTGGTGACTACCCAATTTTGAGAGGTCCAAACTGGGCCCTACCTTTCCACATTCATACAGATGCCTCGAACAAAGCGATAGGAGCAGCCTTAGGGCAAGTTGATGAGAAGCTGCCTTATGCCATATATTTTGTAAGTAAAAACTTGTCGAAGGTAGAATTAAACTACATTGTAACCGAAAAGGAGCTCCTAGCTATAGTCCATTCCCTAAATAAGTTCAGACACTACATCACCGGCTATCAAACATTTGTACACACTGATCATGCTGCAATTAGGTATTTAATGAACAAACCAGATGTAAATGCTCGCATTATTAGATGGTTGCTTTTATTACAACAATTTGATTTAACCATTGTTGATAAGCCAGGTAAGGAAAATGTGTTTGCTCATTTTTTATCTAGAATAGATCTGCTTGCAAGTGAAGAAGGAATGGTGGATGATCAAATGCCAGATGAACACCTATTTTCTATCTCAGTACTCTCTCCATGGTTTGCTGATATAGCAAATTACTTAGTTTTCGCACAGTTCCCGCCACACCTGTCCTCAAAAGAGAAGAGCAAGATCGTGAGGAAAAGTGCCCCTTTCACCTGGATTGGGGAAAATCTCTTCAAACTTGGCCCAAATCAAGTTTTGAGGAGATGTGTCAGTGAGGATGAATTTTTTGAAATTCTCCTAACCTGTCATGATGGGCCCTGTGGGGGCCATTTTGCAGTAAAGAGGACTACCTTCAAAATCCTACAAGCAGGTTACTATTGGCCCACTCTTCATCAAGATGTAAGGCGATATATCGGCCAATGTGATTGGTGTCAAAGGATGGGGAAACCTACTCCAACGGATGAGATTCCCCTGCAACCTCAAGTGACTTTCAAGCCATTTCAGAAGTGGGGCATGGACTTTGTGGGTCCTGTCAACCCTCCTTCAAAGTAGAAATCTTACATCATCGTGTGCACTGATTATCTGAAAAAATGGGCAAAAACAAAGGTGATCGAGGTAGTAATAGAAGAAAAGGAGCTGAGTTTTTTAGAGAGAACATATTCTACAAGTTTGGATATCTAAGAGAATTAGTCACAGATCAAGGGAGTCAGTTTACCTCTAATCTGATTGAAGACCTACTCACACATCACAAAATTAAGCACAGAACTTCCACCCCTTATCATCCGCAAGAAAATGGACAGGTGGAAGACACTAACATAGCTTTGAAAGGGATTTTGACCAAGGTAGTGAGCAGTAGCAGAAAGGATTGGGAAGATCGATTGGTTGAGGCCACCTAGGCCTATAACACCAACTGGAAGACCACCACAGGGTTCACACCCTATGAGCTAGTCTATGAGAAGAAGGTTTTGTTGTCAATAGAATTTGAATATAACACACTAAGGATGGCAGCTCACCTGGACCTAGATATCAACCATGCATAAAAGGAAAGGCTACTTCAGCTAAATGGATTGGATGAACAAAGATCACAGGCCCTTCTCCACTTAGAGGTAGTCTAGATTCAAAGGAAAATATGGCATGAAAAACACATCAAAGAGAAACAATTCCAAGAAGGAGATTGGGCACTGTTGTATGATTCAAGGTATAAAGATTTCAAGGGAAAACTGAGGACAATATGGCTGGGATCGTACACAGTAGAAAGGTGCAATGACAATGGTTCAGTTCTGATTAGGACCATCAATGAAGAAGCCATCCCCATGCTTGTCAATGGGCATAGGTTGAAAATCTACAGGAAGCCCCTCTCTAAGCAAGAATTCATTGAGAATCTGAGTAAAACAGTGTTGGTAGTGGAGCAATTCTCTGCCTCCACTCCACCCACACCCTAAAAAAAAAAAAAAAAAAAAAACAAAATAGAAAAATGAGGAGAATAAAATATCCCTGGGTGAAAGCCTCCCCGTGGAGGCACCCAGGGTAGGTAGTAAGGGTGAAAAACTCCTGGACGCACCCCAACTATCTCTTAAAAAAAAGAAAAAAAAAAGAAGGGAAAAAACAGGAACATAAAAATTAACATCTTTTGAATGCATTGCAGGTTGTAGGAGGGCCACAGAAGAAAAAGGGACATGGCTGAGCCAAATACACCTCTGATAGACCATTTCTCCATCACTATTGTCTTTTCCCAGTCCTTGGTCTCACCTATTCTAGAAATTATGCATTCTACAAGAGGCTCGTGTAGAAACCACAGAAAGCTCAAAATCAAGTCAAGAAAAGGATGAAAGTGCTAGAAACTTGTCCAGAAGACCTATGGACCCCCCTGCCACCATTCATCCTCCTAACTCTCCATTCCATACCTGCACCATTGCATTTCCACTCGCTTATTTCTTCCCTGCAAAAAAAACAAAAAAATCCTATTTCTTTTGTTTTAAAAAAAATGAAGAATAAAACAGCAACATCCTTAACTTATCTCTTACCTAGTGCATACTAGCTACTTTTCCTTGGCCAAAAAAACATTCCTCAGCTACCTCTCCAGTCCCTGCTCAGGCCTCAGCCAAAAGTTTTAGAGGGAGAAGCAGTTACAGGAAATCCTGCAGAATTCCTGTAGCAGCTGATCTCCTTAAAAATCGAGCTCCATAGGTAGGGTCAGAGTAGCCACAGATGTATAAAATGCGCAAGACGCTGGACCTGATTGAAGATCACCAGTACGAGGTAGCCGAGCCACCAATTCAGAAGCCACAGGCAGTAGTAGCAGCAATCTATGAATAGAACGCTAAAGTCTGAGCATGCAACAACACGATAGTGACTAACAAGTAAGTGACTAAACCATTCCTCTGTTGCATGAGTATAATTTAAAAACTGCATGGACAAGTGAGATGGTTGCGATTAAATGAGATCAATGGCTAGCTAACTGGCCACCCTCATCCAGTTCAAATAGTACCCTCATCCAGTTCAAAAAACGCCTCATCCAGCTTAAACAATGCTCAATGGGTGCAATCGGCACGTGCGTTCAGTCAACTTGGGAAAAAAACCCAAAACAAGTATTGGCGGCATATAATAGGAATGATGGAAGTGATTGCGGGTAGGAGGAATGAAGTTTCACAATGGCACTGAAGTAGGGACCAACGGTCCAGATAAGGATAACGTACCCTTCCTGCCACCTCACCTCATCACCACAGGACACTCCTGTAAGCTTAAGTACGCTGCAGTCGACCACCTCCACCATCTTTTTTTTCATTGTATCGATGAGCTCTTGACTATAGCAACCTACCTACCACCTTCAAAGCCTCAAAACATTCACTCTCTGTCAGTTTTAGAACCCTTCTGCCTATCGAGCTCTACAGGAGCATTATCGGACTCTACAGGAGTGGAAACACTGTCCTATAGGAGCCTTCCTACAGGAGGGCCAGTAAGCAGCACCGTAGAGGAAAACTCATGATTTTATGTCAAATTTGAGCTCGAAGAGATAGGCTTTGTGTAGACCCTCTTTTCATTTTCGTATCTCCAAAGAGTTGTGTGATTTCAAGCGAAATATTGAGTTGGAAAGAAGGGAAAAGTGAGAACAGAGTCTACCTATGTTTTTCTAAAAAATATATATGTTTTCTCCATTTACTCTTTGCACTAAAATACTACCTCTTTCTCCTCTGTGGTATTCCCCTCTATAAAGAGATGACGCAACTCTAGAGAATTAAGCATGCAAAAAATTGAATTTGCATTGGGTAGTCTGCTTATTTTGTGAAAGGAGAAAAACATTGTCCTGTATACTCTTTGTTTTTTAAGATATTGTTTCCCTCAAACAGACCAGGAGGTAAATTAAGTTTAAGAATAGAGTTTGGAAGGAAGGAAAGTTGCAATTTGTTTTTTTAAAAAGAAATAAAACCTTAGCTGCTCCTCTATTTTCGAGTTTGAAACTTGTTGCCTTCCTCCTCACCTGAGAATTTCCAGTAGTCTCTAAACATCATGGTAGGGGGTTTTATGAGGAAGGAGCCTCTCAATTCAACTAAGCTACATGAACATCCGGAAGTGGTAGCCCTCTTTACCAGGGAAAATTGGATGCCTTTCTTTGAAAAATTTCATGGGTATGATGAGGAAGTCACAGAGGAATTTTTATTGTCTTTAAAACCTCACTCAAAAACCCATGCCGCCGTCAGTTTCAGGGGTCTAACCATAGAAATTACATCGGAGTCCATCAATAGGATTACAAGTCTCCCGCTTGGACTCCCCTGGAGGAAGGAAGAGAAACCACTAGGCCAAGTTTCCAGCCTAATGAACATCCTATGGAGGATAAGAATGGAATCAGGAGGACAAGTATACCTTATCCATGGGGTGAGGTCAGTTATCGGATCATGAAATACATCTCCTATGAAGGAAGATACAACATAGTTTATGGGTACCATTTCAGACTGTTACATGAACTAAGATATGGCATGGACCTTCCTACATCCACAAAACTCAATATTCCATATTTTACCCTCCAATCCTTAATAAAATCTAGCACCAAATTGAAGGCAATGGTTCTAGACCAGTTGGCTCACCATGGGCTAATTAAATTTCTGGTGGAGGATGCCCTCCACACTTACACAATCCCCATAGCCTGGGAGATTTTCAGGAACATGACTAAAGAGGATGATATAAAAACTCTTAGGGATGACCTTAGTCCATCTGGAAGTGAAGAGAAGGAACAAAAAGGGGAAGCTGAGAAGGAAATCCATGAAGAAGAAAAGAACACTCAATTGCAAGAAGAGGAACCCCATACAGAAGAAGAAGGAAACCAGATAGGAGAGGAGAAACATGACACCTCCAAAGATAAGCCTAAAGCAGAGAAGAAGAAAGAATCAAAAGCAGAAAAGGGGAAAACCACAACAGAGAAAAAGAAGGGACCAAGAACTGAAAGGAAGAAGCCTAAAACAGTGCAGAAAAAGGTTGCCACATGGAAGGTAGAACCTAAGCAAGCAGAGGAGAAAAAAAATCAAAGATAACAGAAACAAAACCGGCAGAAAAAGGAAAAACAACAGATGAAGAAGAAGAAGCAAAGCAAGAAGAAGTGTCTCCTGAGACACTAGCAAGAGAGGCAACAACTGTTCTTTTTGCACTTAGTACTCCAGCCAAGCCCAAAGGAAAGAGGAAGAGACAACCATCTATGTACTTCAAGGCTTGAAAGAGCACCAGAATAAATATGGGGAAGCCTTAGCGACCTTCAAAGGATCCCATCATCATTGAGGATGTCCCTATTGCAACAAAGGAGGAATCTCCATCCAAAACCCCCATCACTTATGAAATAGGAAGTCTTAAGACCTCTACTTGGAAAGAAAGGATCAAACTAATGGACTCTAAAATAGTCCTACAGGAGGTACAAACCTCTCTACAAGAGACATTGGCAAAGCTCCAAGAGACTAAAAAACTTGAAAAGAAGGCAGAACAACAAACCAAGGAGGAAGACAAGGCAAAAGAGATACTAGAGCCTGGACCTCAGCCCAACTTAGGCTCTTACTACAACCTTCTGGAAGGGGTGAATGTCATCCCACAAAAGTTTGCAGTCCCTCTTTTCTTTGAGCTGGAAAAGGAAAGAGTAAGGACCCATACATGGATGCTGATTGCAAAATCAAGAGGGGTGGAAGACATTGGGCACATGGAAAACAAATTGAGGGAAATGGGCAACAAATTGAGCATGGTCAGGCATATAGAAAGCATCTGAAGAGCTCAATTAGAGGCAGAAAATGAAATGTTAAAGAAGCAGCTGCAAGAAAGGGAACCTCAAGTAGGAAATGAGCTGTCAATCTTAAAAAGACTGTTGGCATTATGATTCAGGTATGGCTCTATGTTGCAGATGTTGTACTTGATGGCAATACCCTCAAGTGGCAAAACTCTGATCAGGCTCTCAAAATGATAAAAATTAAGAGGTACGCATGTGATCAGTGAAAAACATGCGTACCCGCAGGTACGCCGTGCAGGAGCTGCGGCCATACACGCAGGTCACCCGTTTAGTAGGTGCGGACCCCCAGTTCACTTACTTCAAGGCAGAGAATCGTGCTCACGTGGGGTTTCTTATGTTTGGCCCGTGGTATTTAGCCCGCCATTCTTGATTCTATGGTTTTGGCCCGTGGTATAGGATCTAATTTTGCCCCGGTTTCGATCCCTTGTATTGGTTATTAATGGTTTTGTCCCATGGTGTGAATAAGGGCTTGACTATAAATAGGGAAGGAAATCTCTTGGCTAAGGCATCTTTTGCAAATTGAATATCTTAAGATCCGAAATATTGGGTTATCGGTTTAAAAGCTTGATCTATATAAAAGTGAAGTTGAAAGTGAATCTATGAAGTGTGATCTCTCGGGCGCATGATCAAATCTGGGCATCTAACTATCAGTGGCACACTGGGGGACTGCCAATTCGGCCCTAATCAGAGGTACGCAAGTGATTAACAGTGCAAGTGCGTGGGTACGCACAGCAGAAGAAGGCACAGTGCGTGGGTACGCACAGCAGAAGAAGGCGTAGTGCGTGGGTACACAGCACGACAGAGGTTCAGGTGTGTAGGCACAGTGAAAGTACGCGGCGCTACAGAAGCCGTAGGTGCGTAGATACGCGGCGCGATAGCATCTTAGAGTGCGTGGCCACAGTAGTAGTACACGGCGCGATAGAAGTAGTGGGTGCGTGGGCACAGTGAAGGTACGTGGCGCATTTAAAGGTACAGTGCGTGGATACGCAGAGGTGCAGAAGGCGAAGTGCGTAGCAACGCATGCCAGATAAAGAAAAATTGCGTACCTGTCCTAAGGCTTTTATTTGAATGACTTTTCTCTATTGATAAGGTGTTCTGGGTTTAGTTTTCTGTTACTATTGATCTAGTTACTGCAGTTGACTGGGTGATTTACTTGTACTTGATGATCATTTGATGTTCATGGATCCAGTTTGAAAATTTATGAAAAGTGGTCCTTGATAGAAAAGAAGTAGGGGGTTGTAGCTCCCTTCCAGGAGAGACTGGAAAACGAGAGAGAGTTGTAGCTCTCTGTAGGTTGTAGCCTGCGTACTGTTAAAGGACTGCACCAGTACAAAATCATTGTAAAAGGAGTTTCTAATTGAAACAAGATAGAGACATATTGCAGCAGGTGGCTTTCACCCACATTAGGTTTCCACCTTACATCTGGTGTTCTTTGGTGTGACTATCTATTTTTCTTGTTCATGCTCATTGTTTTATGGTACTGACATACAAGAATAATTCAAAGTATAAATAAGGAAGATTTATTAAAAAGAACTAGATAATACTGATTCACCCCCCCTCTCAGTATTATTTCCAACAATTGGTATTAGAGCAGGTCCTTCAGAGAAGCTTTATTGCTTGAAGGAAGATCATTCATCATGAGCAATTACGAGAGGGAAGCATCAATCAGGCCACCAATTTTTGATGGGACAAACTTCAATTATTGGAAGGTAAGAGTTACTGCCTATCTTCAATCTCTTGGTACAGAAGTTTGGGATATCATAGATACAGGCTACATTTTTCCTTCAGCTACTCCTACAGATTCGGCCGAGAAGAAGAAATATGAAACAAATGCTAAAGCAGTCAATACTCTGCTGGGATGCTTATCTCAAACAGAATTCGTAAAGGTTATGCAATATAAATCCGCAAAGGAAATATGGGACAAGATTGTCTTGAGCTACGAAGGAGATGAATAGGTAAAGCGTGCTAAACTTCAAACCCTCAAGATTCAGTATGAGAATCTCAGAATGTATAATGATGAAAGTGTGGCTAGCTATTTTCTTCGGGTAGACGAGATTGTTAATTGCATGAAAAACTTGGGTGAAGAAATAAAAGAGGCTATTGTGGTTGAAAAAGTTTTAAGATCATTGTCCCCCAAGTTTGAATCTAAAGTGTCTGCAATAGAAGAAAAGGAAAATCTATGAATTCTTACTATGTCTCAGCTACACGGGATTCTAACTGCTTATGAAATGAGAAAGGGAAGTCCATCAGACAGGAGAGAAGCTGCTTTCAAGGCTTCAGGCAAAGGAGACTACTATGAAGTAAGTCACGTGCCAGAAGAAGAAGAAGAATCAAATTTTGTCAGAAATCTTCAACGGGGTACTGGAAGGTTCAGAGGTAAGTTACCTTTTAAATGTTTTGCTTGTGGAAGAGTAGGTCATTATGCTGCGAAATGTCCGCATAAGGATAAGATTGAGAAAGGAAAGGAACCTGCTAGATGGAACAAGAAACAGGATGCAAATAAGAAAAGCTACTACACTCATGAAGATAGTGATGGTCTATCAAATAGTGATGAAGATGAACGAGGTAATGACTATAAACTTTTAATGGCATTTGAAGATGATGATTACATGGATGCTATAGATGTGGATAGCTTTTATGAAGAAATTTCTAGACTCAAGACATGTATAGAAGAAAAGAATATGATCATTGATACCCTACAATCTCAAATTGATGAAAAAGAAAAATATCTTGAAAAGTTAGAAGGTGAAATTGTTGGTCTTAGAAAAGAGATTGAGAAAACAAAGGCTATTAATATTAAGTTTGTCAAAGGATCTGAAACTCTGGATGAGATCATCAATGTACAGCGTTCTCCTCTAAACAAGACAGGTCTCGGCTATAATGGAGAAACTTCTCAACCATCCACCTCAAAGAGTTATCTTGATGCAGCAAGAAGGAATGAGAAAAAGCACAATGAAGATCACCAGGTAAAGCAGGGATGAATTACATCAAACAAAGACTCTCAGGTAAACCAGGGGTAATCCGTCCTAAGGATGAACAAAAGCTACAACCAGCCACAGGTAAAATCCTCTCAATTTGCTTCAAGAATGGATGACAATAGAAATTACAATCATTTGGACGGAAGATTTAATAACCGCAGAAGTTTCTTCAATGGACAATGCTTCTCTTGCCATAACTTTGGTCACAAAGTAGCTCAATGTGTTGCATATAAAACAATCATGACTAGAGAATCTCAAAAACAAAGAAGTATGATCGGGATTACAAAAAGGACCTATAACAACTTTTCGGCTCTTGAAAATGAAGTTGAATGTTCTATTTGCAATAACTTTGGTCATGAAGATTCTGAATGCAGGAGCAGGTTTCAGCAGACAAAGGAACAAGCCTCAAGCACCAAAACATGGAGAATAAAGGAACCACAAACAGAAAGATGTGGGATAGCATTTTATGCAGAGGGACAGGAAAATCTATGGTACATTGACAGTGGATGTTCGAAGCATATGACAGGTGATAAAGAAAAACTTGAATCATATTCTGCTTTAGAAAAGGGAAAGAAAGTTTCTTTTGGAAATGATACTCCTGCAGCTATAAAAGGAAAAGGCATTGCTCAGTTAAAAGAAAAGGTCAAAGCTGGAAATGTTTTGTATGTTGATGGATTGAAGCATAATCTTCTGAGTGTCAGCCAGATGTGTGATCAAGGAACCGAGGTGATATTTAGATCAAATGGATGTCTTGTTCGTGATCTTGATACAGGTAAAATGGTGATCAAAGGTGAAAGAACTCCAAATAATCTATACATATTTGAAGAAGGACAACAACAATGCTATCTAAGCAAGGATGATGAACACTGGTTATGGCACCGGAGGTTGGGGCATCTAAGCTTTTCACAAATAAGGAAAGCATGCAAATATCAGGCAGTTTGCAGTCTTCCAGATATCCAAATTCCAGACAACACCATATGCAAATCATGTTAGTTTGGAAAGAAAACCAGAACTAACTTTCCAGAGAAGGAAGGATTAGCTAGCATGCCTCTTGAGCTTGTACATACAGATGTATGTGGACCATTCAGGAAAAGGACACCTCGAGGAGAAGAATACTTGACATTATTCATTGACAATTTCTCCAGGTTTGTCTGGTTAGGACTTATGAAGCACAAAGATGAAGCATTCGAAAACTTCAAATCCTTTAAAGCCTTGGTTGAAAATGAATCAGGATACAAAATTAAGTGCCTCAGATCCGACAGAGGTGGGGAGTTTACCTCAAATGAATTTTTCGATTTCTGTGAAGAACATGGGATAAGAAGAGAATTCTCTACAGCTAGAACTCCTCAGCAAAATGGAGTAGTGGAAAGAATGAACAAAACAGTCCAACAAATGGCTTGTGCTATGCTTGATGAGTCTGGAACTCCCGCAACTTTCTGGGGTGAAGCTGCATATGCTGCGGTTTTTATTCTCAACAAAACAAATGTCTGGGTGAACAACACTCAAACTCCTCATGAGCTCTGGTATGGTGAGACTCCTTCGGTAAAGCACTTCAAAATCTTTGGGAGCAAATGCTATATTAAGAATACTGATGAGAAACTTGGCAAACTTGAACCTAGAGCAGATGAAGGCATTCTTCTTGGTTATTCTCCACACAGCAAAGCATACAAGTGCTACAATAAAAGACTTGGAAGAATTGTTGACAGCATTGATGTAGTGGTTGATGAGAAGGGATACATTCCTAGGCAAGTAAATCATGAAGATATCGAAGAAGATGAAGACTACCCTCAAAGACAGAATGATGAAGAAGAAGAACCTCAAGAAGAACTAGAGGAGAAGATAAGGATAGAAGAGAAGACTCCATCCAAATATGTTCAGAAGAATCATCCAGAATCTCAGATTTTGGGGCAGAAAGAAGCAGGTGTACAAACAAGAAGAACAATTGCAGAAGCTTCAAGCTATTTGGCATTACTCTCTTTCACTGAACCACAAAATGTGAAAGAGGCATGCAAAGATGAATGTTGGGTCAAAGCAATGGATGAAGAACTTGAGCAGATCGAAAAGAACAACACTTGGGAGTTGGTTCCTAGACCAAAGGATAAGAATGTTATAGGGACAAAATGGGTCTTCAAAAATAAATTGAATGAAAATGGAGAAGTAATTAGAAGCAAGGCCAGACTTGTTTGTAAAGGGTATGCGCAGCAAGAAGGAATAGATTTTGAAGAAACTTTTGCTCCTGTTGCAAGACTTGAGGCCATCCGAATGTTCCTTGCTCTCTCAAGCTTTCAAAACTTCAAAGTATTTCAAATGGACGTGAAATCAACCTTTCTGAATGGAGACTTGGAAGAAGAAGTATACATTGAGCAGCCAGATGGTTTCATTCTTGGAAATGATCCAAATCTTGTATGCAGATTGAAAAAGGCTCTCTATGGTCTCAAACAAGCTCCAAGGGCTTGGTACTATCGTTTGGACAAATATCTTCATCAACAAGGTTTTTCAAAAGGATCAGCAGATAGCAATCTTTATATAAAAGTTGAAAACGACAAATTGCTAATACTTGTTATGTATGTAGATGACATTATCTTTGGCAGCAATGAAGAAGCTATGAGTCAAAGCTTTGCCTTGGTAATGCAAAAAGAATTCGAAATGTCCTTGCTGGGAGAACTGACATATTTTCTTGGTTTGCAAATCCAGCAAAAAGAAGGAGGGATCTTTTTGTCTCAAACCAAGTATCTCAAGCAGATTTTGAAGAAATATGGCATGTAAGATGCAAAACCAGTATGTACACCCATGGTCACAAGATGTAGCCTCAGTGCAAATGATGAATCAGCAGCAGTGCATCAATCAACCTATAGATCTATGATTGGAAGTCTACTTTATTTGACAGGTACCCGACCAGACATAATGCATGCAGTAGGAATGTTTGGAAGATTTCAGGAAAATCCAAAGGAAACTCATCTTTAGGCAGTAAAGAGAATCTTCAAATATCTTCAAGGAACTCAAAACTATGGCTTATGGTATCCTAGAGATACAGATCTCACACTTCATGCTTATACAGATGCAGATTGGGCCGGAAGCGTGGATGACAGGAAGAGCACAAGTGGTGGTGCATTCTTTATGGGTTCCAGATTAGTATCTTGGTTCAGCAAGAAACAGAGTTCGATTTCCTTGTCTACAGCTAAAGCGGAATATGTTGCTGCTGCATCTTGCTGCACTCAACTCCTTTGGATGATGCAGACCTTGCAAGATTTTCAAATCACTTGTATTCCACCCATCTCCATCTTATGTGATCAAACAAGTGCAATCAGCATTTCAAAGAACCCAGTGATGCATTCAAAGACCAAGCACATACCAATCAAGTATCACTTTCTCCGGGAACAAGTGCTTGAACAAAAGGTCAAGTTGGAATATGTTCCTTCTAAGGAACAAGTTGCTGATATACTCACCAAACCATTGCCCAGGGAGACTTTTGAATACCTCAGGCAAAAGCTGGGGGTTGTTGATGCATCATCATATTGTTGAATCTCTTCTGATTGTTGGGGTATATGCGTACATGTGCTAGGTTGCGGATTGGTCGAAGATCGAATGGCACAGGTTCAGGGGGAGCATATAATGCATTGTTGGCATTATGGAGGAAGTACAGAAGGAGATCATGGATGCTGGTCTGAATGTTACTGCAATATGCCTCTATCTCTTTCATGGTCATTTATGGTGTTTAGTGGATTATGGTTCTTCTTTGCAGATCTGGTTTACAGTCAGGGGGAGCATGTTCTCAAGGGAAGCATAACCCTTTTCCCTTGATGTCAAAGGGGGAGAATGACGTTGAGGATCTTGAGGTTGCCATCAAGTCCAAAGGGGGAGATTGTTGGCATTATGATTCTGGTATGGCTCTATGTTACAGATGTTGTACTTGATGGCAACACCCTCAAGTGGCAAAACTCTGATCAGGCTCTCAAAATGAAAAAAATTAAGAGGTACGCATGTGCTCAGTGAAAAGCGTGCGTACCCGTAGGTACGCTATGCAGGAGCTGCGGCCATACACGCAGGTCACCCGTTCAGTAGGTGCGGACCCCTAGTTCACTTACTTCAAGGCAGAGAAGCGCGCTCACGTGGGGTTTCTTATGTTTGGCCCATGGTATTTAGCCCGCCATTCTTGATTCTATGGTTTTGGCCCGTGGTATAGGATCTAATTTTGCCCCGGTTTGGATCCCTTGTATTGGTTATTAATGGTTTTGTCCCATGGTGTGAATAAGGGCTTGACTATAAATAGGGAAGGAGATCTCTTGGCTAAGGCATCTTTTGCAAATTGAATATCTTAAGATCTGAAATATTGGGTTATCGGTTTAAAAGCTTGATCTATATAAAAGTGAAGTTGAAAGTGAATCTATGAAGTGTGATCTCTCGGGTGCATGATCAGATCTGGGCATCTGACTATCGGTGGCACACTGGGGGACTGCCAATTCGGCCCTAATCAGAGGTACGCAGGTGATTAACAGTGCAAGTGTGTGGGTACGCACAGCAGAAGAAGGCGCAGTGCGTGGGTACGCAGTGCGACAAAGGTTCAGGTGTGTAGGCACAATGAAAGTACGCGGCACTACAGAAGCCGCAGGTGCGTAGATACGCAGCGGGATAGCATCTTAGAGTGCGTGGCCATAGTAGTAGTACGCGGCGCGATAGAAGCAGTGGGTGCATGGGCACAGTGAAGGTACACGGCGCGTTTAAAGGAACAGTGCGTGGATACGCAGTGCAGCTCAAGGCTCTCTGCGGGGATACGCAGAGGTGCAGAAGGCGAAGTGCGTAGCAACGCATGCCAGATAAAGAAAAATTGCGTACCTGTCTTAAGGCTTTTATTTGACTGACTTTTCTCTGTTGATAAGGTGTTCTGGGTTTAGTTTTCTGTTACTATTGATCTGGTTACTGCAGTTGACTGGGTGATTTACTTGTACTTGATGATCATTTGATGTTCATGGATCTAGTTTGAAAATTTATGAAAAGTGGTCCTTGATAGAAAAGAAGTAGGGGGTTGTAGCTCCCTTCCAGGAGAGACTGGAAAACGAGAGAGAGTTGTAGCTCTCTGCAGGTTGCAGCTTGCGTACTGGTAAAGGACTGCACCAGTACAAAATCATTGTAAAAGGAGTTTCTAATTGAAAGAAGATAGAGACATATTGCAGCAGGTGGTTTTCACCCACATTGGGTTTCCACCTTACATCTAGTGTTCTTTGGTGTGACTATCTATTTTTCTTGTTCATGCTCATTGTTTTATGGTACTGACATACTAGAATAATTCAAAGTATAAATAAGGAAGATTTATTAAAAAGAACTAGATAATACTGATTCACCCCCCCTCTCAGTATTATTTCCAACAAAGACAACAATAAGAAGAGGAACCCCAGGTAGAAAATGAGGTGTTGATATTAAAAAGGTAGCTATAGGAAAAGGAAGCCCAATTAGCCTACATGGCCAGCTGGGCTACGGAGGCATTACAGTGCAGGCAGCCAACCAAATCATATGCAGTGTACCTTAAGGATTAGTGGCTTCAATTTCAGATCAAGACACTAGCCCAGAGGGTCATAGTAACTTTTTAGGATTATGGCCAATTCATGCATCTATGTGATCACAGTTCAGTTGAGGGCAAAGTGAAGCTAGAAAAGTTTTACTTGCACAACATGGAACTTATTGATATGAACCTATGGGATCCAAATGTTGTGTTAGGAGACTTGCAGCTGATGGCCATGGCATCTTGGATGAGCCATGAAGAGAAAAGGGCAGCAAAAAATAGAAAATGATGGCAAGAGAGCTGAATGAACCCCTGATGGTTAGAGCAGAACCAACAAACCCTGTGGCTCTCATCTATGCCCACCAACACCTTACAGCTAATCCTCAAGTTGTCCCCGACTATGTTGATAAGAAGGCCCAGGCTATTGCACATTTTGAGGACATGGAGCGATTTTTTGGAGATGACTGCATTCATGCCTGCATGAGAAGGTGGAACACATTACCACACAACCTATAGATCAAGGAGTATTACTCCCCAAACCGGATGAGGGAAGCCATGAGGAGAGTGCCACTGTATAAGCACTCTATGCAAGTTTGAAGGCCAATTGGATTGGCCTCAAATTCAGTCCTCCACTGCTACTAGGACTGCTAGAAGGACTAAAAGAGGAGGAAGAATAGAAACAGTGGGAAGAGGTGGATGGAAAGGTAGGATTCCATGATAAAGAGGAAGATATCACATCAGAAGCATGGTATGTTAGGGAATCTATCAGAGCCATCAAGGATGAAGAGTTAGACTAGTTGCTCAGAGGATGAGCAACCCATTCAGTAGGGGGTGATGATGAGCCCCAAAAATGGGTACTTATATGGGCTCATTTTTCCTCTTAATTCGACTTAATCCACCATTCTCATTAGTTTATTGCATGTTTTTTAATATATCTATGCTAATAGAGTGAATTGGGTTAGTCATTTTGCCATGTACTCTAATGTGTGCTCTATGCAGATTTTTTGGTCAATTTTAGACAAATTCAAGAGATTTATAAGCAAATGGCAGAAAATACTCGAGTGAAACAGGGAAGAGGATTTGTAGGGGGGTGTCTCCTTCAATTATGACCCCTTTCCTCGAATCCTCCATCAGCAACTCGGAGCACAAAGGTCCACATTGATGCATCCAAGGGGCAGCCGAGAAAGTAAAGAAGGACTGTTGTTTATCTCCAATTTTGGAAAGTCGAGCTCCTTGATTTTAGGAGGAATGTTGGAGGCCTCCATTTGTATAAATAAGGGGGCTTATAGCCTTAGTAGGTTAGCCAGTCATTAGTAGAAATTTTGCACTTTTTTGCAGCACTTGTTCAACTTATTTTCGAGTTTCTTTTGAGAACAATTCATGTAATGTGACTATTTTTGATAATGAAGATGAAATAGTTTTTGAGCCAGCACTGATCTCTTTCAGAGGGCTAAACCTCTTGGGTTAGGGCCCAACCCAAGCTGCCCAACACCTCTTGCTTTGTACTTATATGTTTTTGCTTTAGTTCATGAGTTAATTTCTATTACATAGATTTATTTTACTTTGTTTAGATTAGGTTGCTTTTGATGGTTTGCATAGTTGTTTTTGTTTTAGTTGCTCAAGTAGGTTAATGCAGTGATAGAATAAGATTCAAAAAGGCCAACAACAAGCCCTAATCTCCTTTCTCCCTTTCTGGGACTATGATTTGAGGTCAAGGCACTACTGCTGCCACAAGAAACATAGTTTTGCTCTTCCATGCAACTGCTAGTGTGATGATTTGATTTAGAAAGATTGGTATATTGGTTTAGATTCAGTTTCCTAGATCATTTCCGATTATTTTACTATAGATCTCTATGCCTGCTTTTTTTCTCAAAGGTTATTGTTCAGTGTTTTCTGTTTGTAAGTCAGAAATTAGGTCAAGCTAGAGAAATTTATGTTTTCATAGTATAGTTAGTCCTTTCTTTGATTAGTTTTTGTAAGTAGATGTGCAGATCTCTTGCAGGATAGCTCAACTCACCATACATTCATAAAACAACCAGCACTAGCTCACTTCTCATAGATCTCCCAAGTCATTCACAACATTTCGCCAATCTGCCCTAATTTCTGCATTTTTCTCCATAAGATGCCCTCTTGCCATTTGAACAAATCCAACCATCATGTTCTTTCTTGATTTTCCTTGACAAGCTCCAGACACCTCAACACCTTCATCAAGGTTTCAGTTACCCTTTTCCATCATTTTTCCACCTTCAAAACTCCGAAAATAGCTCTCGGCCTCCTCCTGTAGATCCCCTGCTGGCTCCCGTAGACTTCCCTATAAGTCGTTTTTTCGAAATCTAATTGCAATGGAAGTCTTCAGAAGGGTACTAGGGGCTTCTTAGGACCTCTCCACACCTTCCTCCACCTCTGAAAAATCCAACTCCATCTTCCTTAGCCACCAAACCTCTGCACAATCACATCCAAATAAATCACTAGTATAATAATTTCACATAAAAACACTCAAAAGCACAAAAAGATGTTTTCTTCTCATTTCTTTTCAGAAATAGCTTGAATAAATGCAATTTACCTTTTCAGTAGTCAGTGGCACTGATTTCATCAGTTTTCATCTCTTTTCCTGCAAAAGTAGGGTTAGTGGGTAAATTAGGGTTTGCTAGGGTTTGCTAGGGTTTGCTTTTACATTCCAGTCTTCTTTCTCTTTCTACAAATAGAATAGTCCTCATAGAGTTATCTTTCTTTCATCACAATTAAAATATTCTTCTAGAAACTCATAGAAGTTGGCTTAAGATCCTAGTTATCTTGCGCTAGCTGACAAAGTGATAGCTTGCAGTAAGATCTAGTACTTTTGCATACAACACCGTCGATTCCAAGTTTGTTATGAAGTACCAGGTTGATAAAAGTAAAGTAGGAAGCCCCAGGAGTTGCAGCATTATTGCTGCAATACTAGTGCTCACCAGTTTTATTTCTGTTGGGATAGAATTATGAACATTATTGAACCTCATTGAGAAATTTTGAACTGATTCTCCCATAGCTCTCCTCAAATTGTCATATTCTCCTAGTATTTTAAGAGGATTCTTTTTTAGTTCCCATGTAGAAAGGAAAAGCTGATGAAATTGCCAAATATTGGAAATAATCGCTGCTGTTAATCCCATGTACCATTTTCTAACTTCTCCAACAAGGCTTTGGGCAAAAAACCTCATGTTAACCTCATCATAATCAACTTCTTCAAGATCTGTAAAGTCATTCATTTTTATATGTTTTGTTGTTTTGTAGTAGGTCAAGTGCCATCAAATCGAGGGAGTTGTTTCCCATAATTTTGTGGCATATCATTGAGTAGTGTTTCTAATATCAGTGGAGCACAATGAGATGCCAAGTTTGCGGTCTGAAATGCTTTTGTTTCGGTTGTTGTACTTGGTAATGAAGGTGACAACAATGGTGAAGCTTTGATCTGCTAGGTCATTGTGATGGAAGGAGTAGAGACAATAGACATAAGTGAAGAAAAACAATATGAAGGATTCAAAGGCAAGGTAGATAGAGGAGCAGAAGAGGTCAGGATAGGCTGTTAAATTACATGTGACTTTCTAGTAGCTTTGTGCAGCTGACTCACCAAATGTTCAATCTTATGAAATTCCTGTAAAATGTCTCTATCAAATTTTGAAATTCAAAATTTCTGACATGGAATGTAGGATTTTATTTCATATTTCATCAATGAACTTCTCAGACACAAAATATTTAGATTTGGATCTGAAAAGACTTCGCTCAAATGGAAAATTAAACTCAATGTTTTCAACTCTTACAATACTTTCAGAAAGGGTGTAAGATCTCGAGAGAGGGTTGTTCCTTGATTCACCTTCTTCAAACTTCTTCTTTATTAGAAATTTGTTATGATCACTTACAACTTTAGGGGGGTCATGATCTAGATGTGATCTTGTATGGATCTATCTAGAAGCTATATTTCCAAGAAAACTGCTTACAACTAGGCCTAAACACAATTTCTAGGTGAAAATTTTAGCCTAGTGATTCCTAACTCAATCTCTCCCACAAGGACTAGGATTAAGCTTCTCAAACAAATTTTTTACTAGGGAAGATTTAGACTTCACTCCCCAACACTGGCACCAAAAAATTAGGACTCCATAATTTCGCTAGGCTGAGGAGAGAAATTCAGAGGTATCCATAAATCACTTTTAGGCTAGAATATAGCCCTTCTAGCCTTGGAGAGGTATCTCTCACTTAGCTTGTTCAACTATTATGATATTAGGCTAGGTGCAGAGCTCAATAAGGTTTGTTTTTTCAAGGGTTTGTTGGTAAGAAAGGAGATAGATCCATTGGGCATAGAGTCATCTGAATCTTTTTTTCGAGTGATATGATGTAGAGAGAAAGGGGTTTTCCACAGGGGAAAGGTAGGAAGCCTTGGTGATGAAATTAAGTTAAATAAATGTAGGAGGGTGTGTAAGAAAGGTTGAAACAACACTAATATCATCGAAACTATAGATGAATTCTAAATGTTTCTTTAAGAGGAAAACATAGATTACTTGGTGAAACTAAATCAGAGCATCCTTTAAATGAATTCTGAATTGAACATCTAGTTCTTTCAAGCACGAAGACATACAATCAAGATATGTAAATACATAATACAAAATTACAATTAGAAATAAGCACAAAACCATCAAGATATGATTTGACACATGAATCCCTATAAATCACCTTTTGTCTTTCATTCACTTGAAAAAATATTTAGAAAATACAATGCACTCAAAGTGCCTTTTTCTCCAATCTGACCAACAAAACCCTTCTCTTAGAGTTTTACATATTAAATATATAAAAAATATTCAATCCCCATCCATCCAGGTCAAAGTTTCAAAAAGGAAAATAATCAAACAACTAGGTACATCGAACCATTCACCTACTATGCATAAAATTAGGAACTAATTACCTAATGAAGTTTTCAACTTACTACATCATCAAGATTATAAATACTTATAACAAACCACTAAATATACAATCAAAAGTCATTATTCTCCCTAACAACATTATTAAACAACCTTGTGAACCAAAGAAATTAGAATTTACAAGTTAAAAAAAAGATTGTGTGAAAATGCAACATCTGTTACAAAACTCCCAGTAACACAACAACTTTCGCAGCACCTGAAGTTATGTATATTTGTAGTTTTCCTCTGAAAAAAAGAAACAACTAGGTAGTCTCAAGATATTCTTGTCATGGTTTTGAAATCCTGAAAGATCCTTTCAAATGGTTATAGACCTCCTGATCACCTGGTCCTCTTTGAGTGGCAATGTGGCAGACTTTCGCAACAAACTGTCAACTTTCATAGAACCTTCAAAATTCTGAGCATATGATGAATTCTTATGATATAAAGTGTTGGAGGAAACAAGTAGGTGTAGTTATACCCTCATAACACCCCACATGACTGATCTGGATTTAAACAGGAACACAAAAAATTACAGAAATAACCATAAACACAGAGATGCAGTGGAAATAATACTTCATTTCATTAATGTAAAATACTGAAATATGTTTACAAACAGAAATGGAAATACACCAGCGAGGGCGATGATAGCTTATCTCTGAGAAGAGATGTGGCAGCTACAAGCCTCTGAACTCAACTACAATAAGGCTCAAGGTCCTTTTTATTATTGAACAATAAGAGCAAACCCTAAACAACCAAAACCCTAACTCGAGGAGATGTAACACCAAGAGTTTATGGGCCCTGTTGGGGTGAGTTGGATAGCCAACTTCCCAGGGTCGTGACTTGGTCATATTATCTCTATTTGATGTGCATGATAACCCATTGGAAAGATCTCTCTAAGGTCTATGAAAAAAAAGATGATTTTAGGCGTAAAATCGTTGGCGATAGATTTCCAAAAAAACGTCGTTTAGGGCCTCAAAATGGCTTCGAAAGTTTAGGACTCAAAAAATGCTAAAAACAGTAAATTGTGCTACAATTAAGCAAACTAAAAAACTAAAAGAAGCAATGGTGGGGGTGCGAGTGGAACTAGAAGATGGCCACCAATATCCACCTGGATCATTCCTCCCCCCCTAGGAAGCAATTTTCCCCATTGCGTTGAGTTCCTCCATGAGATGAGGAAACTTCTGCTGAACATGGTCCCTAGTGAGCCACTTGCCCTGGTGAAGGAGTTGGCTTTCTTTGACAACTCGATACAGTTGGATATTCTGCTGGTGAGTGTGCCTAATCTATGTGTCCATGATCTAATCAGTTGCAGCTTGTTCCATGCAATCTGGATTTAACTTTGTGGGTGTGAGCTGTTCTGCAATGTCAGAAGTGTCTCATAATGGTGGAAAGTATGGATGAAGGTAGTACACATTGAACAATAGGTGTAGGCCAAGGAATGGGGGAATACTGTGCTCAAATGCATTGTCTCCACAGCATTGGTAATGGTGTAAGGACCATATCGGAGTGGTCTGAGTTTTCGATAAGCTCCGTTAAGGCATTCCTTTTGCAAATGCAACCAGACTTTGTTGCCCACCTGAAACTTGTGTGGCACCCAATGTTGATCATGTTGCTACTTGTACTTTGCATTTGATTTCTCTAGAATTTCATGGACCTGCTGGAAAATATGTTGGATGTGCTCAATGAATCTGTTTGCCTTACCTGTTTCAGATTGGACATGAGTTGAATCTGTGACAGTAGCTACAAATGGCATGGCCACTTCAATGGGATATAGTGGCTAGAATCCCAAGCCCACAAAAAAAGGGATGTGACCAGTCGAGCTACGAAGAGCCCGGTTGTAGTTTGCTAAACATAGGGGAGGCTATCGTCCCATGTACATGGATTCTTTGAGTTGTACCTGTGCAGAATGTCTACGATCATCCTGTTGACAACCTATGTCTAGCCATAAGTTTGAGGATGGAAGGTTGTGGACTTAGTGAGTTTGGTGTCCAGCATTGACCAGAGACTGGACCAAAATGTACTGAGGAACCTGTTGTCCCAATCTGAGATGATAGACTGTGGGATCCAAAAGTGTACCCACACTCGTTCAAAGAAGAGTTTAGTAGTGGCTTCGGCTATGATATTCTTCTTATAGGCCGCCATAATGGCCATCTTGGAGAACATGTCGACGACCACAAAACACAATCATTTCCATGCTTAGTGGAAGGAAGGCCCGACATGTAATCCATGGAGATGGATTCCCAAAGTCGACTAGGGGTAGGCAGCAGGGTATAGAGGCCTTGCTTCTTGATGGTCAGTTTGGAAATGGCACAGGAAATGCATGATCTGATGTACTTCTCGGCATCCTATCAAATATTCAGCCAATAGAAATACTTCTACAGTATTTCCACCATTTTCTCGACCCCGAAATGCCCAATAGCCCAACTGTAGTGTGCTTCCAAAATCATCTTGGCACGCTCGCTTGAAGGAACACAAAGGTGACCTAGGAGGCATAACAGGGCATCTTGGAGGTGAAAATATAGAACAAGCTGACTCTGCAAGAGTGTCTGGTATGTGTGGCCGAATTCTAGGTCTCTTTTGTAGAGAAGTGGCCAATCAAAAGTCTCATGCCCACAAGAGTTGAGCACGATGGTTAACGCCATGATCGGTGGTTGACTGAGGCAATCTACAACATTATTAGTGCTACCCTTCTTATACTAGATATTCAAATGGAACTATTGCAGGTATGTGGACCACTTCTGATAGCGATCATTCTGCAATTTCCCTTGGGTTTGTATGAACTGCAGGGGTTGGTGGTCTGTGTGGATGACTATTTCCTTCCCCAAAATGTAATGATTCCATTGTCGGCGTGCCTGCACAATGGAAGACATCTCTTTGTCATAAGTTGGATACTTCTGGACTATGTCTAAAAGTTTCTCACTGTGATATGCCACTGGATGCCCATGTTGAGTAAGGACTGCCCCCATAGCATAGTCAGAGGCATCTATCTTGACCTCAAATGGTTGTTGCAAATCTGGTATTGCGAGCATTGGTGCCGAGCAGAGGCAATCTTTCAACTTTGTGAGTGACTCCTGTTGAGATTCATTCCAAAAGAATTTTGCTTTCGTTCCTCCCTTGGTGACTTGACTCAAGGGCCAAGTGATATGAGAAAATCCCAACACAAACCTATGGTAGAAGATGGAAAGACCTATAAAGCTACAGAGCTCTGTCAGAGTGGTTGGAGATGGCCAATCTCGAATGACTTGGATCTTGGATGGATCCACATGCACCCCCTATTCATCAATAATGTTTGCCAGATACTAAACCTGGGTCATGCCAAAAGTGCATTTCTCCAAACTGGCACATAACTTGTGTTGCTGCAGTGTTTGGAGAACCTATCGGATGTGGTGGAGGTGCTCTTCCCAACTCTGGTTGAAGATCAGGATGTCATACCAAGTATACGACTACAAATGAGTTGGTGAATGGCTGAAATATGTCATCCATTAGCCTCATGAAGATTGCAGGAGCATTCGTCAATCCGAAAGGCATAACCAACCATTCGAAAAGGCCCTCCTTGGCTTTGAAGGCAATATTCCACACATTGGAGGGTTCGATTGGTACTTGGTGATATCCTTGTTAGCCTCCTGCTACAGCAGGTTAATCACCTTTCATGATCGACATTTTTACATGCCAAATATGTCATAATTTGCTTGCTTCAATGCTCCATATTTGCTACAGATGGCCAGAGAAGTATCCATGAGAGTGTGCTAGTCTAAATGCCACTGTTGTGTATCATTTTTGATGAGCTGATCCATTTTGATGAGTTTTCAGCTAAGGGAGGTCCAAACAACTTAATCTTGGTCTCCCTAGGTTTCAATTTCCTGTTGTAGAATATAGAGAATGAACATCTATCCAAATAGCTTAATCTTGGCAGATTTGTAGATAGGTAGAGAAACAAGGGTGCTCAACAGCTTAATCTAAGCCCCTGGATGCAATAAGTGTAGTTGTAGATAGGAGGACAGCAAGAAGAAAAGAACAAAAAGCTGGGTATGCTAGTTCAAGTGCACCCAAACCAAAAAGAAGAGAAAATTCTAGGTGAATAGGCCGGGTAGGTAGCTTTGTGGTTGCAGAATCATGGCTTGTGATCCATTTCATATTGTCAAGTGTTATATCTATCATATCACAAGTTGAAGGTGATTTTTCAGTTGGAGGACTTCAACCGAGGCATGTCTAACTTCCCCTTCCTCCTCTGTCCCCAAGTCACTCACTAACTTCCCCTAAAGAGGTCAAGATCTGCTTGATACCTCTTAGATTCATCATTCTCCATATCATTTGCCTTGGTAAAGATCTGCTTCACTCAAGGAATGTTCACACTCCTTCTATCAGTCATTTTCCCCATTAATAGCCTAATACATCATTCTTAGCGCTTTTTCTCATCATTATCATATTAACTATTAACTTTACTACGTAGCTCCCTATCTATTTCCCCTTCCCCTACTAAAACTATGTATATAACTCCCCTATATATTTATCCCTCCCCCTAGTTGAAAAATAACCATATATATCCTCGGGAATTGCTAAGTTTATCTAAAACTTAGCAAGAAACCTCATTCACCCCTCTAACCATCTTCCAAATGCAAAATGACTCATTCCTTTGCATAGTTTACCTTCATATTTATAAAAATCATCCCTTTGGCCTTGGTTTGCCTTTATAAGGCAGGAAACCCTCTTTGGCCACTAAACCCTCTCAAAACACATCACATTCCTCCTAAATGCCTTTGGACTCCTTCCAAGGCATGAAAGTTGCCAAAAAAAAACCATGCAAAAACCATGAAAAACCTTCAAAAAATGGTAAAATTCTCCCTTTATGGCTATCGGACCCCTTCGGATGCCTTAGAATCCATGCCAAGCTATAAAGGAACCCTTCCGATTTCCCAAAAGGCTTGGCAATTCACAAAAACATGGGTTCGATATAATAAAGTTTCATTTGATCCCCCTCCGATGCGATATCGCTATCGGGAGGGGGCAGTGGCATATATAAGCGAAAATGGCTAAGTCTCAAGGCATGGGGCATAGTGCCGATGGGCCGGACCCGAAAACATATAAAGTGGACCGGTAAAAGCATATCGGGTCCGCACAGTTCGGCGATTCTATGTGTGCTGCCCCCCGGTCCCTCCGACTGCCGATCCGCCGATGGATCCAGGACCATTGGATTAGACCCCAGATCTGACGGCCCAGATCTTGTCGCGCGGCCCCCCACTTCACATCGCCCCATATACTGCTCTGATTTAGTGAAGCCGATGAGTTATCAAATGCAGTGTTAAGGGTTTTCGGGTCCGCGAACCCATTCCACTGTTAAAACTGCCGATTTGGGTCCCGCCAATGGGTCGGACCCAAAATAAAATAAAGAGGGCCTGTATAAGCATTTCGGGTCCGATGGGTTTCGGCGTTTCTATATGGCAACCCCATGACCCCGCCGATAGCGAATTGCCGAGTTAATCTCAGCCGCCCATTCAGGCCCAGAGATCAACGGCCCATATTTAATCGCATCACTCCTATATGGCTCCAACCAGCGGAGCCGAAAAGTAATAAAGCGCGGCATAAAGGCATATCAGGTCCGCTTACCCATTTTTACCAAGTCTGCCGATATGAAAGCTCCGATGGGCCGGACCCGATCTCCATAAAGAAAGAGCCTATAAGCATTTCGGGTCCGCGAGGTTCATCGCTTTTCGGAGGTTTTATGTGTTGGGACCAATGTTCCGCCCCGATGAGATTTAGCACCAACCGTTGGATTGGCCCGTGCCGGATCCAACGGCCAGCATTCAATCTTATGAACAATAATCGCTCCCGCCCCAATTTTGATGGATTTTCACGTTTAAAGCATTTTTTGCCTTATAAGAGGGAAAAGGGCCATTTTCTTTTAAAACAGTTCGGTGCCCGTGCCCGCCCCGCCTCCAAAAGAAACATGGCATTCTTTAGTCCATATTTGATCGCTCCAGGCCCGAAATAGCTCCAAATTGCAGGATTTTGGCCTCGGCGTGCCTCCAGCATCCAGTCTTCCACCAGTTAGCAATTGTTCATCATTTTTAGTACCATTTTTGATCGGACAGCGCCGATAGCATTCCAATAGCCACGGGGAACCTTTGCAGCAGTTAATTTTGCATTAAAAGGCAGAAAAGGGGCGATTTGACAGCGTAAAGTGTATCAGAGGAAAGAGAAGGCTCAAGTGCATGTCAAAGGGTATCGGGAAAGCGACAGACAGTATCAGTATTGCGGTTCAAAGTAGATGAAGGCAGAAAGGCCCCAATAGTTATAGCAAAGCATCATTGAGCTGTAATGGCTCACCAACTCTCAATTTTTTCCATTTAAGGCAGTAGGACCACTTAAAGGCACAAGTAAAGGGTTTTCAAAGCAGATATTGGCAAACACAATGAACCCAGTCATATTTTGGAGCAGCGCTACTTCCTTAAATGCGCAGTTATCACACAGAGGACAACGCGTGGCTCAAGGAACTCTTTTAGTCCATTTTTGAAGCTGCAGGACCATGCGCAACCCTAAAGAGCCATTTTGATGAGGCTGCTCCCTCATGAACACCTGTTTTAGATATTTTATTGCATTTATTTCCAGCACAACTTAGCATTAGAAGCAATTATTACACAGATCTCTTTTGAATCTGTTTTGATAGATATTTTGAGATATTTTCTCCCTTGACACCTGTTCAAGGGATGTTTGTAAATATTTTTTATTTAAACCACCCTCTGCACTGTTTTAAGGGTTGGTTGGTCGATAACTTCCTCGAGACTTGCATTGTATTTTCTGAGAGTCTCTATAATCAAAGATCGCTGGAATGTTTGGGAGATGAACTGACTGTTGTGTTTTAATGTCTGAAGAGTGGCCATGGAATCCTAACGCTTCTACATAGCCCAATAAGTGTTTCTTATCTCTGTTTACAGTTTATATGTGTTATGCCATCATTATTTCACTATCTAAATAGCAGAAAGAAAGAATAGTTCAGAGCTCACTTAGTTGTATTCTGTTCTCAATTTCTGTGATTTATCTATGTTTTCCTCTGAATTAGTCCTGAATATGAATACTGATTTGCTCATATTTACACTAGTTCCTTCACATATGAATGTTGTTTAGGAATCCTTGATTTCTCCTATATAAATGTTCATTCACCTTCCCTCTGTTAGCATAATGAGAGCTACTTAGTTTCCTTTCATTCACTAACCTTCATTCCATCTTTATTCTAGCTCGATATTGTTTTATGTGTAGCTATCCTGCTCTGTATTCCTCTTGTGACCAAGAAAACGCAACAGCAAGCCTAATCCACGACTCCATGCCCAATGGTTTGAACTTCTCACACTATGCATCCCAACTCTGTTTGAAAGAATCCTCCATCCCACCAAAATCAAAACAAAACCTAAGAAAATCATAACTAGCCTAAAAATCAACCCAAAACAAAGCTAAATTATAAAGAGAGAGCCCTCTCTGATTGCCGGTAGGCTAGGACCTATAGTCCAAAGATTGGTTTGTGGTTACCTCGGCCGTATCCTTTAAGGAGCTTTAAGGACAACCTGAGTGATAACATAATGGCGACTCCACTGGGGAACATCCTCAGATAATTTCACAAATTAAGTTGGAAAGCTCCACTGGGAAGGAACCAGACCTTCAAAAGTTTCTTTCTAACCCTTATATTCTTAGAAAAATCCCCAAAGAAAACAAGCCAGAAGTTGGCTCCCAAAAAGAATTCACGTTATACAAGGTCAAATCGAGACCCAAATCCCCCAGCAGCTTTTGAAAATCCCAATATAATCTCAAGGAACCTTAGGAAGCTAGAGCGAAGAGAGGATTTTGCTGATAATAGTCCTGAAGCAGTTCACCCACGCTGTGGCCCAACCCCTGTCAAAGTTTTATTTCGTTCAACCCCTAGTTCCCCTTGTTCTTCATCCACCTCTCAAAGCACTCCTTCCACACCTCCATTCGCTACACATACTCCCATTACCACTATTATTTCCGTTGTTCCAGTCGTTCCGTTTATCCCTGTTGTTCCATTTATCCCTGCCAACATGGCGAATAGATATGCACCTTTACAGCTGCCTGCTAATCCTGGAGCCATGCCTCAGGATTACCAGACCAAAATAACTTATTTTGATGGCACAAGTGCTTGCACAGCCCTTCAGCATACAAAGAAAATGCATGATTACTTTGAAAGCTATGAGATTGACGATGATGGTGTGAGAATGAAGATTTTTGTCCAAAGTTTGACAGGCGATGTCAGGACTTGGTTTAGAGCACTCCCAGCCAATTCCATAGCAGACCCAAAAGCCTTATACCAGTCATTTATCAATAGATGGGAGAAAAAGAAAGACCCCTTGCACATACTAGCTGAATACGATACAATTAAAAGAGGCCCTCAAGAGACTGTTTTGGACTACTGTGCAAGATTCAATAGCGTTTATAATGCTATCCCACAAAACTTAAGGCCTCCACCTGACCTTGCCTTGTATAAATTCCCTGATGGATTCGACCCAGATATGGCCTACCAGTTAAAAGAAAGAGCCCCTAACAGCCTTGCAGACATGCAAAACGTGGCTGTCACTGTGGAGGCAAATTTAATTGCCAAAAGAAACAGAGCTAGAACTGAGAGAAGAACCACCTTCAAGGAAGAGCCCTCAGCCTTAGATCAAAAGCTAGATGCTATTATAAATGGCATGCACAGGCTGGGAGACAGAGTAGAGAGTGTTGAGAGGAAATCATCATGGGACGGGCAGCAAACTAACACTGTCAGGAACCCGAATTTCAGGAAAAATCAAAATCCAAATGCTGGTAGGTCTAGCCCAGACCATGATATAAGACCTCCCTTTCAAGAAAACTACGCAAAGGTATCCACTTATAATGAACCCATAGAAGACACTCACATGAACTTAATGGATTTGAAGGGTGAGCAACAAATTTTCCTAACTCAACAAGACCAAGATGAGCATGACTTTAATCAATTTCAGACCCAGTCAGGTGAGTCTTTTGACTTCAAACAAGGTTATGATTCAGCTGTTTATGAATTGCACAAACAATATAAACTGAGAACTAGAACAATTGATGTAACCGAGCCCATCAAACAGAAGGAATCAAAGCAGCCCAAGAAGATTAAGGACAGAGCTGCTTCCACAGAACCGACCAAACAAACAATCCCAGATTCGAAAGAAGTCACAATAGAGGATATAACAGACACACCAAACATGCAGCCCTCTAATGATCAGCCTCTGCTACCTTCGTCATCAAAGGAAAATGTAAATAGCACTCCTAAAAGCCTTCCCAAAATAGAAATACCGCAAGGTATCACTCACCATAACACTGATAATCAAGAGGAAAACGCAGAAAATACAAATGAAAAAGAAAAAACTGCCATCATCAACACCAAGACTCCATTGGAAAAGCCATTTAATTTAGAGACAGAGATTGGAAAACTTAAAATATCCATCCCCCTCTCAGAACTTGCCAAACATGATGTGTATAGGCAACAAATCCAAAGATCACTGCAAATGCCAGAGAAAAGGGATGATGTGAATGTTTTATATGATACACCTGAGTTGCTTTTTGGTCCAGAAGTTGATGGCAAATTAGCACATGGAGCTGTTCTACCCTTTTATGTGAGTCTACACATACATGATAAAGTTTTACATAATGCAATGTTTGACTCAGGTGCCTCACACAACCTTATGCCCAAAGCTGTAATGGAGAAGCTAAACCTTGATGTAACAAGACCCTACAAAGATCTATTCTCCTTTGACTCAAGTCAGGTCAAATGTTTAGGCCTCATCAAAGACTTGTGTGTCTCCTTAGTCCAATACCCAAACAAGACAATCCTCATGGATGTGGTGGTAGCTGACATCCCACCAAAGTATGGCATGCTCTTGTCAAGATCTTGGGGGCCAAAACTCCAAGGATCTCTCCAATTAGACATCTCCTATGCCACTATTTCAGTCTTTGGGCAACGAAAGAGACTGTATAGAGAAACACTGATGAAGTATGTGGTAAGTAGTGAGGAAAAGCCCCAGAATTTCCCTATCTATTCAATCCATTCTGATATGGATTCTTTTATTTTGTTTAATGATGAAACAAGTCCTCCAACTAATTAGAGGCCTTTGCCTTTAAAACAAGAAACATGCATCAATCAAGAATCGGTTGCTCATACCCAGGAAACTGTCAAAACTGTCAGCGCAACCAGCATACAAGAAGAACCACATGAAGCACAAAACCTAGGTCTGCCAAATCCTAAAATGACTGAAACTCTTAATATTAACCACAAGCAAGAAATCACATGGTATTTAGAGTTTGATGCTTTTGTTAATAAGCTAGGAGCAGGAGCAGGAATATGGATTCACAATACACATAATAGCCATGTAGAGGGTCATGCTTACAGACTTAACTTCAGATGTACCAACAACATGGCAGAGTATGAAGCTCTCCTTTTAGGCCTTAAACTGCTCAAAGCTCTAGGAGCTGCAAAGGTGTCCATTCTAGGGGACTCAGACCTAGTAATCCAACAAATGAAAGGCAACTTTGTTACCAATGATAGAAGGCTAAGAGCTTATAGGACTACTGCCACTGCAGTACTTGATACATTCACTGAATCCAAGCTTGCCAAGATTTCAAGAAATCATAACATTCATGCTCACAACCTAGCCACTTTAGCTAGTACATGCAAGCTTCCCTTTGAGCCAAATCACCATTTCACTGCTGAAATAAAACATAGGTCTGCTGTCCCAAATAACATTAAAGACTGGCAAGTGTTTGAGGATGATTCTCAAATATACAATTTTCTTACCTTACAGCATGAATTTGCAGGCCTAAACATTGATGAGGATACTATGGAGGACCCACAACAACAAGCATTAAACGAAAATCAGCAAGCTGTAACAGCCAGACAGATCCTAAGCCCAACAGTCTTTGACAATGCAAACATTGAAGAGCTGAAACAAATGCATTTGGAGGAAATAGATAAAACAGAGGCTGAGATTATTGATCTAAAGGACAATTTTCTCCCGGTTGGCCTCACTCCACTAGAAGACATGTTTGATGCAAATGATGTGCACAAAAAGCCAAAAATGCAGCCTATAAACACTGCCATAGAAGAACACAACATTGGGACAGCAGAGAAGCCCAAAATGATCAAACTATCTCAATCTTTGCCACCCGATCAAAAACCAAAGTATGTGGATTTGTTCAAAGAATTCCAAGATGTCTTTGCTTGGTGTTATGAGGACTTGAAGTCTTATGATACCTCAGTAATCCAACACACCATTCCCTTAAAACCAAATCAAAAGCCTTTCAACAAAAACTTAGAAGAATCAACCCCGTGCTCCTTCCCTTGGTTGAGAAGGAGGTAAAGAGGATGTATGAGGCAGGAATCATAGCACCAATCAGATTTTCCGAATGGGTGTCAAACTTAATTCCCACAAGAAAGAAAACAAATGAGATCAGACTTTGTGTAGATCTCAGAAATCTAAATCAAGTCTCCCTAAAAGACCACTACCCATTGCCCAAAATGGACCACATCCTACAAAGAGTAGTGGGGTCATCTAGAATCTCTTTGCTAGATGGCTTTTCAGGTTTTAATCAAATACTAGTTCACCCAAATGATCAAGACAAGATAGCCTTTACAACATCGTGGGGAACATTTAAATATGTGAAAATGCCTTTCGACCTAAAGAACGCAGGTGCCACCTTTCAAAGGGCCATGGACATTGCATTTGCCAAGGAAATCCATGATTTCTTGGTTGTCTATCTTGATGATCTTACCCCTTTCTCCAAATCTGATCAAGAGCACCTAAGACATTTGAGACAAGTGTTCCTAACATGTAGGAAATATGGCATTTCCTTGAACCCCAAGAAGTCTTTATTTGGCCTTGAAGAAGGCAAATTACTTGGACATATCATTTCAAAAGACGGGATTAGAATTGATTCGCAAAGGATCCAAGCCATTCTCCAAATCCCATATCCAAGAAACATAAAAGAGCTGCAATCATTCCTAGGAAAGATCAATTTCCTAAGGAGATTTATCCCAATCTAGCCGAGCTGATAAGACTGTTGAGCAACATGTCAAAGAAGGATGACAAGGTAAAATGGTCTCTTGAAACCAAGCAAGCATTTGAAAGTATCAAAGTTGCCTTAACTCAAGCCCCAGTCCTCACAAGTCCTCAATTTGATAGGGACTTTATCATATTTTCATTTGCATCTGATAATACCATAGCTGTTGTACTATTGCAAAAGGATGATCAAGGAAATGAAAAGCCAATAGCTTTTTTCAGCCGAGCCTTAAGAGATGCACCCCTGAAGTACCAAATCATGGAGAAGCAGGCCTATGCCCTTGTTAAAGAAATCAAAGACTTCAGAATTTATATTTTATATTCACATGTGATTGCTTATGTGCCAAATGCTATTGTAAAAGACATATTAAACCAAGAAGGATTAGAAGGCAAAAGAGGCAAGTGGATTGCTAACATTCTTGAGTATGACATAGAGATAAAACCGACCAAGATAATAAAGGGACAAGGTTTAGCTAAACTAATGTCCGAAACAAACTTTCAAGCCTTAGACATCAACCAACTAGACAATGAACAGGAGCTGGCGACTCCACAGATCATTGACACCTTTTTGCAATCCCCATGGTATGCTGATATTTGCTTCGTATTGTTAAACCTGTGTGCTCCCCCGGGATTGTCTAGGACCAAGAAGAGATTTTTATGAATGAAGGCTTTGAAATTTTGTGTCTTAGATGGTGCTTTATTTTGGAAGAATCATGAAGGCATATTGCTTAATTGTTTGACCATGAATGAAACTAATAATGTCATGAAAGAATTCCATGCAGGGGACTGTGGAGGACATCTATATTGGAAGTCCACTGCTGATAAAATTTTAAGGGCTGGTTTCTATTGGCCCTCTTTGTTTGCAGATGTAAAGAAGTTTGCTATCTCATGTCACAAATGCCAAATATTTGAGGGCAAAAGAAAGCTGTTGCCCTTGCCTCTGAAACCCATCTCAACCGAGAAGCCTTTTCAACAATGGGGTCTTGACTTCATTGGAGAAATCCATCCCTCTTCCTCAGGCCAGCATAAGTGGATTTTAACAGCCACCGACTATTTCACCAAGTGGATTGAGGCCATCCCATGTAGGCAAGCCAATGACACCACCATTATCCAATTCCTTGAGCACAATATCCTTTCTAGATTTGGCTGCCCTGAGAAGATCATCACTGACAATGCCGCTGCTTTCAAATCCAAAAAGATGATCAATTTTTGCCATAAATTCCATATCACTTTAGGCCATTCCACAGCCTATTACCCTCAAGGTAATGGCTTAGCCGAGTCATCTAACAACAGCCTGATCAGTATTATCAAGAAGATCTTAGAAGAAAACAAGAAGAACTGGCATAGAAAGCTCACAAATGCCCTATGGGCAGACAGATTGTCAACCAAGAAATCCATTGGGATGAGCCCTTATGAGCTAGTATATGGCATGGAGGCCAGATTTCCTTCATCACTGGGCATTCCTATTATCAAGCTGCTACAAGAGATTCAAGCTGAGCCAAATGATATACAAAGGAGGATAAACCAAACAATTCATTTGCAGCAGACAAGAGAGCAAGTCTATGACAGAGCTCGAATTATGCAAGAGAAGCTCAAAAGGATGTTTGATAAGAGGACTAAGGCTGAGAATTTCTGTGTTGGCAACAAATTTCTTAGGTGGGACTCACGAAGAGAAGATAAGGGGAAACATGCAAAATGCCATTTCCTTTGGAGAGGGCCATTTGTTATTTCTGTTGTTCAGGGAAATAACACATATTTCCTCAAATCTGTAGAGGGTAGCACTGCTGAAGAAGGCCCTGTAAATGGCCGTATGCTGAAGCATTATCATGATCCCTTTTGTTGAACATAACGCAGCTTTGTAAATATCTCTTTGTACATTGATATTTGTATATATCAGCACTTTTGTTTTTATTTTGTATAAACAGTTCGATTGTTAGAGGAGCAGCAACAAAGTTTGTGAAGACACAGCCAATGCAAGTCCTTTATTTTTAATCTCTGTCTCTGCAGTAATCTCAGCAAAACAGCAAGAGCAGCGCTGTCATGTCACAGTGATTTATGTTAAAGAGAAACTGTTTGCAGCTTGTAGTCTTCAAGTCAACAGTATCAAAAAGAAAGGAGGATTTTCAGTTTACTTCAGCACCCTTTCAAAGACAAGAAAAGAAGAGCTCCAGTTTTATTCCCTTTTGTGTTTATTTCACAAGGTAGTGCTCAAGCAAAAGTGTATGCAATATCAAGCACGCAGAAGAAAGCAGGCGATGCTTTATTTTTCATAGTGTTTCAGATAAGGAGGAGTGCTGCATTCAGAAGTTAAAGTTCTAGTCATTCAGAAGTTAGCACAGAAGAAACTTTCAAATAACAGCAACTACAGAGGATCAAGGCATTCTGACCTGCTGTTCTTGGCTTGTCACAAGGAAAAGCCATCCCCAAGTGGAGCCACTGTTAGCCTCCTGCTACAGCAGGTTAATCATATTTCATGATCGACATTTTTACATGCCAAATATGTCATACTTTGCTTTCTGCAATGCTCCATATTTGCTACAGATGACCAGAGAAGTATCCATGAGAGTGTGCTAGTCTAAATGCCACTGTTGTGTATCATTTTTGATGAGTTGATCCATTTTGATGAGTTTTCAGCTAAGGGAGGTCCAAACAGCTTAATCTTGGTCTCCCTAGGTTTCAATTTCCTGTTGTAGAATATAGAGAATGAACATCTATCCAAACAGCTTAATCTTGGCAGATTTGTAGATAGGTAGAGAAACAAGGGTGCTCAACAGCTTAATCTGAGCCCCTGGATGCAATAAGTGTAGTTGTAGATAGGAGGACAGCAAGAAGAAAAGAACAAAAAGCTGGGTATGCTAGTTCAAGTGCACCCAAACCAAAAAGAAGAGAAAATGCTAGGTGAATAGGCCGGGTAGGTAGCTTTGTGGTTGCAGAATCATGGCTTGTGATCCATTTCATATTGTCAAGTGTTATATCTATCATATCACAAGTTGAAGGTGATTTTTCAGTTGGAGGACTTCAAGCGAGGCATGTCTAACTTCCCCTAAAGAGGTCAAGATCTACTTGATACCTCTTATATTCATCATTCTCCATATCATTTTCCTTGGTGAAGATCTGCTTCACTCAAGGAATGTTCACACTCCTTCTATTAGTCATTTTCCCCATTAATAGCCTAAGACATCATTCTTAGCGCTTTTTCTCATCATTATCATATTAACTATTAACTTTACTACGTAGCTCCCTATCTATTTCCCCTTCCCCTACTAAAACTATGTATATAACTCCCCTATATATTTATCCCCCCCCCCTTGGTTGAAAAATAACCATATATATCCTCGGGAATTGCTAAGCTTATCTGAAACTCAGCAAGAACCCTCATTCACCCCTCTAACCATCTTCCAAATGCAAAAGGACTCATTCCTTTGCATAGTTTACCTTCATATGTATAAAAATCATCCCTTTGGCCTTGGTTTGCCTTTATAAGGCAGGAAACCCTCTTCGGCCACTAAACCCTCTCAAAACACATCACATTCCTCCTAAGTGCCTTTGGACTCCATCCAAGGCATGAAAGTTGCCAAAAAAAACCCATGCAAAAACCATGAAAAACCTTCAAAAAATGGTAAAATTCTCCCTTTATGGCTATCGGACCCTTTCTGATGCCTTAGAATCCATGCCAAACTATAAAGGAACCCTTCCGATTTCCCAAAAGGCTTGGCAGTTCACAAAAACATGGGTCCGATATAATAAAGTTTCATTTGATCCCCCTCCGATGTGATATCGCTATCGGGACATCATTTCATATCATCAACATCATGTCTCCATCATTTTTCAAGAAGTCATTCCAAGGGACAAGTCATTCACCACACATAAGGGCTAGTTTTTCTTCAAACTGTGTTTCTGACCAAGAAAAGATGAATTAGACAAATGTGAGACAGGTTTTTGTCCACCATATAATAAGGAAGAAAATACTCCTTCATATTTTACATAGGTATCATGGTTTTGGAGAAATTTAAAAAATACAGGTGCCATAGGAGAGTTTCTTCACTTCTGGAGTGACCTTGGGAAAATCAAGTTTTCATCTAGTTGGAGTGTCCAAATGACTTTTTGGATAAGTCAACTTACAACTATACTGGAATAGATTTCTAATGAACTATCATGAGCTCAATTTTGAGTTTAGGAAGACCTCCAAACGTTTCCTGCAACAACACTATGTATGTTTTTACCCTCATTCTGCATTTTTTGAACAGTTTTAGGAGATTGAGTTTTTAACAAGCCAAATCAACTCCAAATGGGAAACTAAAGGTATATTTGGAAAGTAGATTCGAAAAGAGTTCCAAAGAGCTATCCAAATTCTAATTTGGACATTGGGAAGGCCTCCACAAGTGCAGATAAATTTGAAGAGCGTGTCTGCACTTGGCACTGCGCGTTTGACACTTTGCCCAGAATTCTGCAAATTCAACCCAGTTTTCACTTCTACGATGGAAAATGATGTTTTTTCCCTTGTAATTGATAAGTTGAATGTAATTATGATGCTTCTAGATCTTACTAGGGTATATTCATTAGGTAAAACAAATTTACAAGGTCTAATGTATCAGTTTGTTTGCATTAGGGATAAGTCACTTTGACCACCCTATTTTCTTGTTACCAATTCAGATATTGTGAGAAACAGGTCCTCCTCTCATGGATTCGACTCCCTGAGCTTAGGATGATTTTTTTGAGGTCTATATGATGCTTTTCGTCAGTCATTGTAGAGGTTGGACTCAATTGGATGCTTATGCTTTGAGTAGACATCATTTTGTATCAGTTTTCAACAGGAGATTAAGGAAAAGTTGCAGCTATTTCTTTGGAATCCATGTGGTATGAAATTCAATTCAGTTTTCTCTATTGTGATCATATGTTAAAATGTTTTTTTTTTAATTCATCAATTATTCATTGCTTTTAAGTGGATTTAATCAAGTTGATAGGCAGAACCCATAATTTTATTCTCTCTTTTGGGAATATATTCACAGTCTGTGTTTTCTTCAGTTTAGGAAGAATCCATGTTGCTTACACGCTCTTTATAGCTCCTCGCTTGTCTTGAATCACCTCACCCATCAAACCTTAGAGTGATGAGCCTTGTGCCTACCTTTCCCCATTGAAAACCCTCCAATTTTGACCTAATTTCCTTTCCCTAACTGTTTGGCTCATCCTGATCCAGCAAAACCCTTCAAAATCAAATCAAACTTTGTGCTACTATACCTAGATTAATATCATTTTCTTGATCCAATCATCTTGGCTGAGATGCTTATGGAGAGATCCCTCTCCTCACCTAGTAGGGCTAGCTACTTCGCTAAGCATGGTTTGCAGTTACCCTGGCATTTCCTTCATTCATCCTAAGGTTCAATCCAGGTGCCAACATAGTGGCGACCATACTGGGGAATGAGCGAAAGGTTTCGTATTACCTGGGAAATATCATCAAAGTTTAGATCTAGTTCTGATTGTTGATGGTGGACAATGATCAGACACAGGAAGGCTAAAATCATTCACCTGGTGACTCCAAATTAGTTTCGAGATTATATCCAAAGACTCCACTAGAGGGTGAACCCGACCAATAGAAACATGAAAGGACAATATGGAAAGATCAAGTATTCAAGTTGGAATTTCATCTAAGACATTATGTTCTTTGTCATCAATTATTTTTTCTCTTTTCCTGAGAATCTCAAAAAGGTTTTACAAATTATACTATATTTGAGAAAATACCTTAGAGATGCATGTGATTCCTTACGTTTAAATATTTTGAAAACAAATTCTTCATACGCCTTTGATCTTGATCAAGACCCTTATTCTAAACCTTATGATGACCATCTTCAACTTGATGAGCCTAAAGAGACAAAGACTGATTCTACAACTTTTGTACACACTCCTACACCTTGTAAAATTCGAGATCAATACAAACCACTCATCTTACCTCCTATACTCCATGATTTACCTAAAAATCATTACATATACCTGCCGAGTGTAGATGGTGAATATGACAATATCACTGCTAAGAGATATATGCAGAATTTTGAGACTTTCCTCGACCTTTTTGAAGTCAACGAAGAGGATGTCAGTATCAGGCTATTCGCTCTTTCTTTTCAAGGAAAAGTCAAGATTTGGTTCAAAAACCTGCCTGATGTGAGCATCTCAGATTTCCAGTAGTTTGTCAAAGTTTTCCTTGTCAAGTGGGTGGTAAAACAAAACCCTTTCTTGATTCTAGAAGAGTATAACTAGCTGAAAAGACTACCAAGGGAGATAGTACAACAATTTTTTTCTAGGTTTAACCAAGTCCATTTTTCGGTTCCTTCTAATATAAGGCCTCCTACTAGATCCGCTCTCTTTCACTACCCAGATGCCTTTGATCCGGAAATGGAGTTTCATTACAAAGTTCATACCAAGATTTGCAATCATATCATGACAGTAATGAAGAAGATTTTTGTTTTGTTGTTGATCATCAAGAAAAATTAGGCATGTGTGAGTTTCAGGATACTTTTGTTAATTTGTTGCAGTCATCAAAGAAAGAAAACATAAATGTTAGGGAAATTTTAAAACAAAAGTATGAAGACTACCTAGAGCGGAGCAGTAATGTATTAGATGGGCTGGAAATCAATATGTATTCCTATGAATATACTTTCACAAACTTCTTGAGGTCAACAGGTGGGCTCATGCTTTGCAATTTCATCAATATTCAATCTACTGACAAATTTTCATGTGAGCTTCATTTCAGTAGTTTTCTCTTCTTGGTCATAAACAAGCACTTGCAGAGAATTCAAACAGCTGCCAGAATGCTTACTTGGTTGCATTGGTTGTTTCATTTCACTTGATCAGGTGATGAATGGAATAGTTAGAGTAGGTTTTATTGAATAAGCTCCATTTTGAGCATCTTTTTCAATTTTTCAGTTGTGTTTTAATATTGAGTCAAGTTGTTATACTCAGTTTTAGCAATTAGTCAATTTTCTTTAATTTTTGACTGTATTGGCCCACATGGTTAGGCACGTGGTCTACAGTGTTCTTGACACCTCCAAGGAACTGCCATCCCAAATAAGGCCAATGTTAGTTTCAGTACTTGTAGCCCTCCACCAATAACCAAAAATGCTATTACAAAGTGGTCTTAGGGTGTCAAAGTCAAATGTTTTCATTTTAGTGAGTCTTCAAGTAAAAATTTGGTCATTGGGTATTAGGTCTAGGACTATTTTCACTCCTTCCAAAGTTTTCCAAGTACTAGTCCATGTCACCCCTCAACTAAGTGTACCATCATTCAAAGAGTTGTCATCATTATTACAAGTTCCAAACTATAATTTGTAATTGAGTGGGTAATCTTATACATTGTTGCCTCAGTTGTTCTTTTAAGGCTCATTTCCCTCTCCTAGGGTTTTGAGCGCATTTTTCTTGGTTCCATGAATCCCAAGATTAGAAAATAAAAAATGCTTATATCTTAATGCTCATATACCTTCCCCTACCCTTCATAGACCTCCTTAAACACTTCCCATCACTTTTATCCCTCAAGTTCACCATTTTCCCACAAACCTTAGCCTATTGTTACAATTTGACACTTTTTTTAGGTTGCGCCTGTGTTTTAATGTTTTGGACCCCTTACCCTCACTAAATATTTGAAATTCCACTTTCCCATGTTTGCTAACATCCCTCCCTACCTCCCAAAATTTTCCTAAGAATTTAGAATCCCCCATCCCCTTCATTTCCATTCATTTCTACAAATCCCCTATTTTCCCTTCACTAAACCCTAGTTTCCTCTCCCACTGAGCTAGGGTTTGCTATGGAATCAGAGATATCTAAGCAGAGGAGGCATAAGGCATATCAGTAGGTATGTGGCCATTTCATATCATGAACATCATGTCTCCATCATTTGTCAAGAAGTTATTCCAAGGGACAAGTCATCCGGCACACATAAGGGATGGTTTTTCTTCAAACTGTGTTTCTGAACAAGAAAAATGAATTGGACAAAAGTGAGAGAGGTTTTTGTCCATCATAGAACAAGGAAGAAAAACCTCCTTCATTTTTTACATATATGTCATGGTTTTGGAGAAATATCAAAAATACAGGTGGCACAGGAGAGTTGCTTCACTTCTAGAGTGACCTTGGGAAAATCAAGTTTTCGCCTAGCTAGAGTGTCCAAATGAATTTCTTGATAAGTAAAATGAAAAATATACTAGAATAGAATTCCAATGAACTATCGTGAGCTCAATATTTAGTTTAGGAAGACCTCCACAAGTTTCCTGCAACAACACTCTGCATTTTTTCACCCTCGTTCTGCATTTTTTTTACCAGTTTTGGGAGATAGAATTTTTTACAGGACAAATCAACTCCAAATGGGAAACTAAAGGTAGATTTGAAAAATAGACTCGAAAATAATTCCAAAGAGCTATCCCAAGCCTTATTTGACCACCCTATTTTCTTCTTATCAGTTTAGATTTTGTTAGAAACAACTCCTCCTCTCATGGATTCAACTCCCTGAGCTTATGATGAGTTGTCTGAGGTCTATATGATGCTTTTCTTCAGTCATTGTAGAGGTTGGACTTAGTTGGATGCTTATGCTTTGAGTAGACATAATTTGGTATCAGTTTTCAACAGGAGATTAAGGAAAAGTTGCAGCTATTTCTTTGGGATCCATGTGGTATGAAGTTTAGTTCATTTTTCTCTATTGTGATAATATGTTAAAAAAAAAATTTGTAACTCATCAATCATTTCATTGCTTTTAAGTGGATGTTTTCAAGTTGATAGGCAAAACCAATAATTTTATGCTCTATTTTGGGAATATATTTACAGTCTTTGTTTTCTTCAGTTTAGGAAGAATCCGTTGCTTAGATGCTCTTTCTAGCTCCTCACTTGTCTTGAATCACCTTAATCATCAAAACTTAGAGTGCTGAGCCTTGTGCATACCTTGCTGTTATAGACATATTTTGGCACTGCAACCCCAATCACATATGTCCATAAACCAAGGGCTTCTAAATCCCTAAAAGTGTTGTTCCATACCCTAAAGGAGCAAGGTTAGCTGATTACATCATCTCCAAGAAGTTCTCCATGAAAAGCTACTCAGAGCTGGTCAAAGCAGGACCATACAGATGCCTAGTGCTAAAGGTGCGATGCATCTCACCTACCACATGCAAAAGGTGCGATGCATACTAGAAAGCCCTTATATAGGGTGCGATGAGCAAGAGCAGACAAATGGCACAAGCAGTTTGCTAGGTGGAAACCCAGAGAATCTTCTAGAAACTACTCATTTGACACTTTCCTCTCTGAGTTCACCCAGGGATGAGTAAGAGATCTAAAATCTCCATGTGGAACCAGGAACTATCAGAGAGATGACACTAATGAAAATCCCAGAAGTTGACTCCCCCCCTGCAAATATCTATAAATGGATCCCTCATCCAAGAGATCCAAAGGTTGGAATTGGGTATTTTGCAAAGAGGTGTTGTTGGATTCTCTTTGAAGACATTGTTGGGTGATATTGCTTTGTGTGAGGTGAAGAGGGCTTTCAAGCTAGGATGATGGCACTGGGTCAGACCAAGTGGTTGTAATCCTCTCTTCTATGACTTTTACTAATAAATCTATTTGAGTTTTCCTCCATATTCTTATGTATCTCTGAATATTGTTTTTGTTGTATGCATTTGTATGGTCAATATATATCTAATCCTATATCGTTTATAGTGAAAGACCTCTATGATTTGATGGTATTATGCTGTTGTTAATCTACAGGTGCTCTTTGAAGCTGGACAAGTAAGGAAGAAGTGGCGAGATTCTGTCAAAGGGGAAAGGAAACAAGCAAGGAGCCAAGCGGAAGACTAAGGTTGGTACTCTCTACTTCTTTCTCATCTCTCTCTCGTAAAGGAAAAACAAGTGACTTTAATCTGTTTGTTTCTAAGATAGATCCCCGTCTTAGTGGGACTAGCAACTCTGAATAGACACTAGATTTCCTGATAACAAAATGGTGACTGCAGTGGGGAGCGATTAGTTTGATTGCTTGTCTCTATTTTTTTGATTCATAAACCACAGACGGAGCCTAAAGTCAAGCCATCTAGCCTTCGAACTACTTTTTCTATGCAAGGGCAAAGTAGATCAACGCTACTTCAGTCAATCTCCAGGTTTGTTTATGAATTGAACAATTGACTTGCAAACATCCTAAGTGCCCTAGAGGTAGCTTGAGTAACCTCATTAGATCAGCCCTATACTTTGTAGTTACTGACTATCATTTTCTCGCCCTAAATCCCCGAACTAAACTACAAATTGTGACCAAAAACCAAGTTAAAGTCTCATCCCTTGACCATCGCACCCTCTACTTTAGGAAATCTAGATGCATCACACCTCCCGTGTGCAGTAGGTGGGATGCATCCCTGTTTCCCTGTGTTATAGGTGTGATGATCAGACAAGACTAGATCTGCCTCCAGATTTTGGTTTTTTCTTCAATGTCTTTAGTTTTATTTAGAAATTTTACTATCTATGATCAGTAGACCACTATTGAAACCCCCTTCTTTGCATCATCCAACCTCTATTATACAAAGAATTGTGAATGTTTTTATGTATTGTGTGCCATTTACTGTTCTCTTTTACAAAATAGTAGCTTAATCGAACTGTCATATTTTTATTTGGAAGTGTCGCAAGTGTCATTTTCAGTCAAAGAAAAGAATACTTCTCTTTTTGATAGTCGATTACACTTGTTACTCTTATATTTGATTTGAATTTATAAGTATTTCAAGTGTCAAAAGTAGTTTTTAATTCAAAATCACAAAGTGTTGTCTTGCCTTCCTGTCGTTTTTGAAAAGAAAATCGTTAGTACTGTCGCTCTGAAAGAAGAAATAATTTAGATTTGTATTTAGCATTCTTTTTGTCATTCACACATTAAGAAAGCGAAAAAAAAATACATACACATGCATTTGAATTTAGACTGCTCGTTGATTTTGATTTAGGATAGTGCATCTACTGTGTGCTCTCTGCTCTATGTTGGAAGGATTTCATTTCTCTTTCCTTAGTAGCTAGGATTTTCATTGCAAAAAGAATATTAAACGACTGTTTAATATCTTAGATTGCATTTTAGGAATTGTATATCTACATCACGCGGTGAATATTAAATGAAAACTTCTTAAGAAAGATCAACTGTAAAATAAATTTAATGAACATAAAAACGCTTTGGAACCTAATGCACAACACCTAGAAGTCTAGGCTAGAGACGTATTCCGATGTCGTAAAGCCTGGTAACTGTCGCATTCACCGTAGGTTGGGTGATCCCTCCTCTTTGAAATGACAACTGCCAGTACGGACTTGTGCTCCCATGTACCATCGAGTATATATTAGGAGACCACAATAGGCTATATCCTTTATCCTTAGGAAGCCGTGTCTGCCACCCTATCGATCGCAATGCAATGAACACATCATTCGGGAAGATTGACTGCTGTACCGTAAAAAGTGTTTTGTAGTTTTGCGATTGGTTTGGTAATCCCTCTGTCTAGATTTCTAGAGAAATCTCTTTTGTTCCTTTTCAGACTCCTTAAAGGAAAAGGTCCATCTGAGCACTTGTCACTTCAAGCTCATTAAAAATCAAATGCGACTAGAATCATCTTTAGCTTTTTCTCGACTCTTAAAAACTAAAAAAGCAAGTTGTGTCAAAGCGTCTAAAATTTATTTTAATCAAAATAACGTCACTGTTCCCCCGTTGGTCTTAGGTTGAGAAAATGTAGTCCACCATCCAAGTATTTCCCCTTGGGGGAAGTCCTAGTCCTTTCTCCTCTTGGGGAGATGTTGGTGCACCTCATATGGCCACATTGTCCCTTCTAAGACTGACAATTGGCCTGCTAGTATGGCGTTTCTCGACCTCTGTCGTTCAAAGCACCGTAATTCCTCAACAATTGAATTAGCTACTAGATGATACCAGAGTTTCCCCCCAACCTTCTACTTCATTTGTCTCTCCCTCTCCTTCTTCCTCTTCACTTGGTAAAGATAGTAAAACTAAAAACCAAGTAACTGAGAAGAAGAAGGGGAAGGAGAAGAAGAAGAAGGAGCCAATAGTAAAAAGCGGCAACCATACATCGTCTAACAAAAATCCACACACTGCACCATCCAAACCTAAATCTCCATGTGTCATCTACAAAGGAGACCACTATCACCAAGATTGTACTTGCATCCCATGGATCCTAAAGGACTGGTCTCCTCGCTTGCACAATCTGGTGGCATCAACCTCTGACGATCATGTTGAAAGTACATCATCAACTAGTGAAAGTGAAGTCACCGGAAAAAAAGGGAAATCTAAATTTCCCTACAGAATGTGTGAAGGCGATCATGCCCTCCACCATTGTCCCTTCCTAGACGAAGCTAAAAGAGTCTTGGATAATCATCTTGTATCACCACAGCGACTCCCTCCTGGGTACAAGAAACTCTCGCCGAATCCATTTCTAGTTGAAAATCTGACTGACCCACCTTTGGAGTCAGTTGAAGCACCTATCATTGAAGATAAACCCTTTGAGTCCACATCAGGCCAAAGTCAACAGGTCGAGATGGCATTCGACCCCATCTTGACTTCAGAAAACTTACCTTCAGATGATACAGTCACCAAAAAGGATGAGAACGACATTTTTCAAATTCTTTTCATAAACACAAACTCCGATGAACATGGGGGCAATCTGCCCATTCCTTTACTGTAGGAAGGAAATTCATTGGAGTCGTATCTAGTCGTTTATTCGGTCGCACCTCCAAGCAACCTAGTCATTTCCTTCGATTGGAATCTACTAGGCAGACCTCATTTACCATCTAATGTACCATTTCGAATCATAGTGCAAACTTACAAAATGGTCATGGTTGGTACCATCATAGATGAAGGGGCTTCTCTGAGTATCCTTTCCTTAATTGCTTGGAAAGCACTTGGTTCGCCATCACTTTTGCCTGAGATGCGATATCTGACAGGCTTTGATAAAGGAGCCAGTCGACCGTTAGGGATCCTCCCAAGTTTGCCTATAACTTTGAGAAGGAAAACCGTTTATCTGAATGTAATGGTAGTCCAAGGACCTTTAGATTACAATCTACTCCTTGAGCACGACTACATTTATAGCATGGGAGCCATCGTCTCCTCACTCTTTCGAGTAATGTGTTTTCTGCATGAAGGCAGAGTGGTCCAGCTTGTAGACCAGCTTTCATTCCCTAGTTCACACATAGCTAATAGTCAAATGCCATCCTTAATAGGTCTTTTCTCACAAGGAATGTCTCATCAATCTCCAGTCCATCCACCTCATGAGCCTACGTGATTTGATGGTCAAGACTGAAACCCAGGGGGCATGCACCTTGGCCTGCTTCGGTAGGAAAACTTCAGGTATATGGTAGGTTTCCATAAAGGATATATGACTGGTCTAACACACCCGTTCATTTAGGAAAATGGGATTAGACCAGAATAAAATACCTCTCTTAGAAGGTAGGCCTTTCCCGATAGAACAAATGTTTTGTCTACAAATTGAAGGGTAACCTGAAAAGGTAGGCCTTTTCCAATAGAACAAGTGTTTTTTCTGAAAATTGAGGGGTAACCTTGGAAACTTTACTTCGCTATACCTAGGGGCATGCAAACTTTTTGTGTGAAAGTGAAAAGTGACCATTTATTTTCTTAGTTTGTACATTCTTAACTCTATAAATTCGTAGGATTGGTCATTCCTAGCTTACATAATAAAAGGATTCAGAGCATAATTTTGAATGGTGCAAGCTCCCTAAAAAATGAACCTATCGATGAGACAGGCTTATTATATGACTGGCACGAGTAGTTTTACGTGAAGTTCAAGCTCATTAAAAATTAAACCTAGCAATGAGCATATGTTCCACCAGAGTTTAAGCTCATTAAAAAATGAACCCACCTCCGGTAAATAACCATCGTGAATGCATTATCATCAGCTTTTGAGCCTTGGTCATGTTCTCACCATCACTTCCACTCTGTTGTTGCTGATCATTTGCCTCCATTTGATTGTTTACCCCTTTTTGAGGAACATCTGCGACGAGTGATCCTATCAGCCACCTTTTTACACTGCCGTGGTTGGAAAGTTCCAAACCTTAATTGGAACCAGCTGCTATCTGAAAACATCACTCGTTCCTCAAAAAACGAGTCTCCTTTAAGCTCTTTTCATCTGACTCGTAAAATATGGAAAGATTGCCGAGCGATTGGCCTCTCCAGCTCGTTAAAGTGATTGGAAGTGCTATCCCTCCTCTAGATTTTAATCTTTTTGGACCTGAGGGATTATTACAAAAAAAGATCGAGCGTTTGTCTTGTTCGGCTCGTTAAAACTATCGAAAATTCATCCCTTTCGCATTGTTTTATACTTTTTCGGACTTAAGGGATTATATTACAAAAAAGGAATATTGGAGTCTTCTTTCCATCTCTTTTCAGACTCTCTAAAATTGAAAAGGACTGAGTTATCCTTGTCATTAAACTCGTTAAAACAATAGCGAAAAACTTGTCCATTCAGACAAGAGCGAGTTTCACTGTTGCTAGGCTCGTTAAAACATAGCAACACGTTTGCCCGAAGGGGAAATTATAGAACAAGCATATGTATTCCTCCTCAAGCTTGACAAAAATAAAGAGGTGCTGGTCAGAAATGACTGGGGAAAATTGGGAAGAAAACTTGAAGAAACTTTATTGGTAGCAGGTCACTCTTGAACATGACACTTTCACTCCATCACCATGATTGAGTCGGGTTGGGTTATTCCATTCACCGGTCATATCACCATTGTTCCACCATACCATCCACTTTTGGGGTTAACGCTACCAATCCATTTCAGTGTCGCCGATATGTTCAAGAGAAGTCGCTCAGAGAATTCACTTACCCAGCTTATGTCTCATCCACTACAATACCTTCACACTTCATTCTTTCATGACCGCCACCTTGAACCTTGTATCACCAGATCATTTCCACCTCTACAAAATCATTTGCTCCGTTCTGTGTCATAGATGTGGGATCCATTAATGCCCTCCTATGACAGGTCACTTCTTGTCGACATCAGCTCATTATCCAAGAAGCTAACCTAGGGACAACCCTTCCAGTACTTTGAAGCTTGCATGCCTCAATGGCAAGCTTCTCACTTCCGGTGATAGGTTTACACTAATGGCCTTCGACCGAAAGATTTTGCGTGGTGTTTGACATCAACTCATGTATTCACACCACGTGAATTGTACTGCAGTACCTTGAGGGTCATTATCATCATCGGTGATTCCTCACATGTCTGTTAACAACTTACATCATTAGTTGGTAATCAGACGATGTCCTTCCATGTTCGACATGAGAACATCTTTTTCACATGGATCGAATTGTACCTTCAGGCGAAGTTTGAACGAGTTTTGAAGACCACAAATCTAGTTTCATCCATCTGGGCTACGATATAATCAAGAAAATAAATACATCAAATGTACATCATTGCTACATAGATAATCATCCAAACGAAGGGATGATGGCTCTACCAGAATCATCAGTATGCACACAGATGGTTGTCTATCCTATGTACATGAAAATGAATTTATCAAGCTAAGCATGGGAATGGCTGCCTTAGCTAGATCATGAAAATATTATGAAGATAATGTATTGTATTGTACCTTATTACAGGTCACCTTCCAGCGTGAAAAACCTCGGATCCTCATTATAAAGCATTTCACCTGACATCAAAAGATTTAAGATCTCATGCTTTAGGGGGAAACTATTATAGACATATTTGGGCACTGTAATCCCAATCACATATGTCCATAAGCAAAGGGATTCTAAATCCCTAAAAGTTTTGTTTCATACCCTAAAGAAGCAAATCAGCTGATTACATCATCTCCCAGAAGTTCTCCATGAAAAGCTACTAAGAACTGGTCAAAGCAGGACCATACAGACTGCCCAGTGTTAAAGGTGCGATGCATCTCACCTACCATATGCAAAAAGTGCGATGCATACTGGAAAGCCCTTCTATAGGGTGCGATGACTGAGAGTAGACAAATGGCACAAGCAGTTTGCTAGATGGAAACCTAGAGAATCTTCTAGAAACTGTTCGTTTGACACTTACCTCTCTGAGTTCGCCCAGGAACGAGTAAAAGATCTAAAATCTCCATGTGGAACAAGGAACTATTAGAGAGATGACACTAATCAAAATCCCAAAAGCTAACTCACCCCCTTACAAATATCTATAAATGGATCCCTCATCCCAGAGATCCAAAGGTTGGAATTGGGTATTTTGCAAAGAGGTGCTGTTGGTTTCTCTTTGAAGACATTGTTGGGTGATCTTGCTTTGTGTGAGGTGAAGAGGGATTTCAAGCTAGGAGGATGGCGCTAGGTCAGACCAAGTGGTTGTAATCCTCTCTTCTATGAATTTTACTAATAAAGCTATTTGAGTTTTCCTCCATATTCTTGTGTATCTCTCAATATTGTGTTTGTTGTATGCATTTGTACGGTCAATATATATCTGATCCTATATTGTTTACAGTGAAAGACCTCTATGCTTTGATGGTATTATGCTGCTTTGAATCTACAGGTGCTCTTTGAAGCTGGACAAGTAAGGAAGCAGTGGCGAGATTCTGTCAAAGGGGAAAGGAAACAAGAAAGGAGCCAAGCGGAAGACTGAGGTTGGTACTCTCTGCTTCTTTCTCATATCTCTCTCATAAAGGAAAAACAAGTGATTTTAATCTGTTTGTTTCTAAGATAGCTACCCGTCTTAGTGGGACTAGTAGCTCTAAATAGACACTAGATTTCCCGATAACACTTGACCCATCGAGCACCCTGCCATTTTGACCTAATTTCCTTGCCCTAACTATTTGGCTCCTCTTGATCCAGCAAAGCCCTTCAAAATCAAATCAAACCTTTTGCTACTATAACTATCCTAATATCATTTTCTTGATCCAGTCATCTTGGGTAAGATCCTTACGGAGAGAGCCCTTTCCTAGCCTAGTAGGGCTAGCTACTTGGCTAAGCATGGTTTGTGGCTACCCTAGCATTTCCTTCCTTTAGCCTAAGGTTCAATCCAGGTGCTAACATATTGGTGACCATACTAGGGAACAAGCAAAAGGTCTCGTATTCCCTAGGAAATATCATCAAAGTTCATATATAGATCTGATTGTTGATGATGAACAACGATCAGACATAGGAAGGTTGAAATCATTCACCTGGTGACTCCAAATTAGTTTTGAGATCATATCCAAAGAATCCACTGGAGGATGAACCCGACCAGAAAAAACATGAAAGGACAATATGGAAAGGTCAAGTATTCAAGTTGGAACTTCATCCAAGAAATTATGTTCTTTGTCATCAATTATTTTTTCTCTTTTCCCGTGAATCTCAAGAAGGTTTTACAAAGCATACTGTATTTGAGAAAATACTCTAGACATGCATGTGATTCCTTCCCTTTAAATATTGTGAAAGCAAATTCTTCGTACACCTTTGATCTTGATCAAGATCCTTATTCTGAATCTTATGATGACCATCTTCAACTTGATGAACCTAGAGAGACCCAGACTGATTCTACAGCTTTTGTATACACTCCTACACCTTGTAAAATTCTAGATCGATACAAACCACTCATCTTACCTCATATACTCCATGCTTTCCCTAAAAATCATTACCTATACCTGTCGATGTTTGATGGTGAATATGACAAAATCACTACTGAGAGACATATGCAAAATTTTGAGACTTTCCTCGACCTTTTTGAATTCGATGAAGAGGATGTCAGTATCAGGCTATTCGCTCTTTCTTTGCAAGGAAAAGTCAAGAGTTGGTTCAAAAACTTGCCTGATGTGAGCATCTCAGATTTCCAGTAGTTCGTCAAAGTTTTCCTTGACAAGTGGGTGGTAAAACAAAACCCTTTCTTTATTCTAGAAGAGTATAACCAACTGAAAAGACTGCCAGGGGAGACAATACAATAGTTTTCTTCCAATTTTAATGAAGTCTATTTTTCGATGCCTACTAATATAAGGCCACCTACTGGATCAGCTCTCTTGCACTACCCAGATGCCTTTGATCTAGAAATGGAGTTTCATTACAAAGTTCATACTAAGATTTGAAGTCATATCAGGAGAGTAAGGAAGAAGATTTTTGTTTTGTTGCTGATCATCAAGAAAAATTAGTCATTTGTGAGTTTCAGGATCCTTTTGTTAGGGAAATTTTAAAACGAGAGTACAAAGACTACCTAGAGCAGAGTAGTAATGTATTAGATGGGCTGGAAATCAATATGCATTCCTATGAAGATACTTTCACAGCATTCTTGAGGTTAGTAGGTGGGCTCCTGCTTTGCAATTTCATCTAGATTCAATCTTCTGACAATTTTTCATGTGAGTTTCCTTTTAGTAGTTCTCTCTTCTTGCTCATAAACAAGCAATTGCGAAGAATCCAAACAACTTTCAAAATGATTACTTGGTTGCATTGGTTGTTTCATTTCACTTGATCGGGTGAGGAATGGAATAGTTAGAGTAGGTTTTATTGAATAAGCTCCATTTTGAGCATCTTTTTTAGTTTGTCAGTTGTGTTTTAGCACTGAGTCAAGTTGTTATGTTGAGTTTCAGTAATTAGTCAGTTTTCTTTAGTTTTTGACCGTATTGGCCCACATGGTTAGGCACCTGGTCTACGGTGTTCTTGACACCTCCAAGGAGCTGACATCCCAAATAAGACCAATGTTAGTGTCAGTACTTGCATCCTTCTACCAGTGAGTAGACATGCTATTACAAAGTGGTCTTAGGGTGTCAAAGTCAAATTTTTCCATTTCAGTGAGTCTTCAAGTAAAAATTTGGTCACTGGGTATTCGGTCTAGGACTGTTTTCACTGCTTCCAAAGTTTTCCAAGTACTGGTTCATGTCACCCCTCAGCTGAGCGTACCATAATTCGAAAAGTTTTCATCATTATTATAGGTTTCAAACAATATTTTTTAAGTGAGTGGGTCATCTTATACCTTGTTTCCTCAATTGTGCTTTTAATGCTCATTTCCCTCTCCTAGGGTTTTGAGGGAATTTTTCTTGGTTCCATGAATCCCATGATCAAAAAATCAACAAAACTTATATATTAATGGTCATATACGTTCCCCTAACCTTTATAGACCTTCTTAAAAACTTCCCATCACTTATATCTCTCAAATTTACCATTTTCCCACAAACTCTAGCCTATTGTTACAATTTCACACTTTTTTAGGCTAGGCCTGTGTTTTTCCCTTTTGGACCCCTTACCCTCACTCAATATTTGAAATTCCACTTTCCCTTCTTCCCTAGAATCTGTCCCTACCTCCCAAAATTTTCCTAGGAATTTAGAATCCCCCATCCCCTTCATTTCCCTTCATTTCTACAAATCCCCTATTTTCCCTTACTAAACCCTAATTTCCACTCCCACTGAGCTAGGGTTTGCTATGGAATCAGAGATATCTTAGCAGAGGAGGCATAAGGGATATCAGTAGGTATGAGGCCATTTCATATCATCAACATCATGTCTCCATCATTTGTCAAGAAGTCATACCAGGGGACAAGTCATTTGCCACACATAAGGGACATGTTTTCTTCAAACTATGTTTCTAACCATGAAAAGATGATTTGGACAAAAGTGAGAGAGGTTGTTGTCCATCATAGAACAAGGAAGAATAATTTCCTTCATTTTTTACACAAGTGTCATGTTTTTTGAGAAATATCAAAAATACAGGTGCCACAGGAGAGTTGCTGCACTTCTGGAGTGACCTTGGGAAAATCAACTTTCCTCCTAGCTGGAGTGTCCAAATGACTTGCTGGATAGGTGAAATTACAACTATACTTGAATAGATTTCCAATCAACTATCATGAGCTCAATTTGGAGTTTAGGAAGACCTCCAAAAGTTTCCTTCAACAACACTCTGCATGTTTTCACCCTCATTCTACATTTTTTGACCAGTTTTGGGAGATTGAATTTTTGACAGGTCAAATCAACTCCAAATGGGAAACTAAAGGTAGATTTGGAAAGTAGAATCAACAATATCTCCAAAGATATATCCCAAGCCTAATTTGGACATCAGGGAGGCATCGAAAAGTGCATCTAAAGTTGAAGGGTGCGCATACACTTAGCACTGCACATTGGCACTTGGTGCTGCGCGTTTGACACTTTGCCTAGAATTCTGCAAATTCGACCTAGTTTTCACTTCTACCATGGAAAATGATGTTTTACCCTTGTAATTGATAGGTTGAATGTAATTATTATGCTTCTAGAGATTAATAGGGTAGATTCATTTGGTAGAACAAATTTAGAAGGTGTAATGTATTAGTTTGTTTGGACTAGGGATGAGTCACTTTGACCAGCCTATTTTCTTGTTAGCAGTTCAAATTTTCTTAGAATCAGCTCCTCCTTTCATGGATCCGACTCCCTGAGATTATGATGAGTTGTTTGAGGTCTATATGATGCTTTTCCTCAGTCATTGTAGAGGTTGGACTTAGTTGGATGCTTGTGCTTTGAGTAAACATCATTTTATATCGATTTTCAGCAGGAGATTATGGAAAAGTTGTAGCTATTTCTTTGGGATCCATGTGGTATGATGTTTAGTTTAGTTTTCTCTATTATGATCATATGTTAAAATTTTCTTTGTAATTCCTCAATCATTTCATTTCTTGTAAGTGGATGTTTTCAAGTTGATAGGCATAACTCATATTTTTATGCTCTATTTTGGGTATATATTCACAGTCTGTGTTTTCTTCAGTTTAGGAAGAGTCCATGTTGCTTACATGCTCTTTCTAGCTCCTCACCCATATTCAATCACCTCACCCATAAAACCTTAGAGTATTGAGCCTTGTGCCTACCTTTCCCCATCAAACACCCTGCAATTTTGACCTAATTTCCTTGCCCTAACTGTTTGGATCCTCATGATCCAGCAAAACCCTTCAGAATCAAATCAAACCTTGTGCTGCTATACCTAGTGTAATATCATTTTCTTGATCCAGTAACCTTGGCTGAGATCCTTACGGAGAGAGACCTCTCCTACCCTAGAAGGGGTAGCTACTTGGCTAAGCATGGTTTTTGGTTACCCTGGCATTGCCTTCCTTCAGCCCGAGGTTCAATCCAGGTGCTAACATAGTGGTGACCATACTGGGGAATGAGCGAAAGGTTTCGTATTCCCTTGGAAATATCATCAAAGTTCATATCTAGATCTGATTGTTGATGGTGGACAACACTCAGACATAGGAAATCTGAAATCATTCACCTGGTGACTCCAAATCAGTTTCGAGATCATATCCATAGACTCCACTGGAGGGTGAACCCGACCAATAGAAACATGAAAGGAAAATATGGAAAGATCATGTATTCAAGTTGGAATTTCATCCAAGACATTATGTTCTTTATCGTCAATTATTTTTTCTCTTTTCCTGAGAATCTTAGAAAGGTTTTACAAAGTATACTGTACTTGAGAAAATACCCTAGACATGCATGTGATTCCTTCCCTTTAAATATTATGAAAACAAATTCTTCATTCGCCTTTGATCTTGATCAAGACCCTTACTCTGAATATTATGATGACCATCTTCAACTTGATAAGCCTAAACGGACCAAGACTAATTCTACAGCTTCTGTACATACTCCTACACCTTGTAAAATTCTAGATTGATACAAAACACTCATCTTACCTCATATACTCCATGCTTTCCCTGAAAATCATTACCTATACCTGTCGAGGTTTGATGGTGAATATGAAAATATCACTGCTGAGAGACATACGCAAAATTTTGAGACATTCCTCGACCTTTCTGAAGTCGATGAAGAGGATGTCAGTATCAAGCTCTTCACTCTTCTTTTCAAGGAAAAGTCAAGAGTTGGTTCAAAAACCTGCATGATGCAAGCATCTCAATTCTCCAGCAGTTTGTCAAAGTTTTCCTTGACAAGTGGGTGGTAAAACAAAACCCTTTCTTGATTCTAGAAGAGTATAACCAGTTGAAAAGACTACCAGGGGAGACAGTACCACAGTTTTCTTCTAGGAATAACAAAGTCTATTTTTCAATTCCTGCTAATATAAGGCCTCCTACTGGATCCGCTCTCTTGCACTACCTGGATGCCTTTGATCCATAAATGGAGTTTCATTACAAAGCTCACACCAAGATTTGCAGTCATATTAGAAGAGTAATGAAGAAGATTTTTGTTTTGTTGTTGATCATCAAGAAAAATTAGTCATTTCTGAGTTTCAGGATCCTTTTTTTAATTTTTTGCAGTCATCAAAGAAAGAAAACATATATGTTAGGGAAATTTTAAAACGAAAGTACGAAGACTACCTAGAGAAAAGCAGTAATGTATTACATGGGCAAGAAATCAATATGTATTCCTATGAAGATACTTTCACAACATTCTTGAGGTCAGCAGGTGGGCTTGTGCTTTGCAATTTCATCAAGATTCAATCTACTAACAAATTTTCATGCAATTTACCTTTCAGTAGTTTTGTCTTCTTGCTCATAAACAAGCACTTATGGAGAATTCAAAAAACCACCAGAATGCTTACTTGGTTGCATTGGTTGTTTCAGTTCACTTGATCAGGTGATGAATGGAATAGTTAGAGTAGGTTTTATTGAATAAGCTCCATTTTGAGCATCCTTTTCAGTTTGTAAGTTGTGTTTTAGTATTGAGTCAAGTTGTTATGTTGACTTTCAGCAATTAGTTAGTTTTCTTTAGTTTTTGACCCTATTGGCCCACATGGTTAGGCACTTTGTCTACGGTGTTCTTGACACCTCCAAGGAGTTTCCATCCCCAATAAGGCCAATGTTAGTGTTAGAACCTGCAACCTTCCACCAAAAATAAAGCATGCTATTACAAAGTGGTCTTAGGGTGTCAATGTCAAATTTTTTCATTTCAGTAAGTCTTCAAGTAAACATTTGGTCACTTGGTATTAGGTCTAGGACTGTTTTCACTCCTTCCAAAGTTTTCCAAGTATTGGTTCATGTCACCCCTCAGCTCCGTGTACCATCATTCAAAGAGTGGTCATCATTATTACAGTTTCCAAACAACAATTTGTAAGTTACTGGGTCATCTTATACCTTGTTGCCTCAGTTGTGCTTTTAAGGCTCATTTCCATCTCCTATGGTTTTGAGGGTATTTTTCTTGGTTCCATGAATCCCATGATCAAAAATTCAACAAAACTTATATCTTAATGGTCTTATACCTTCCCCTACCCTTTATAGACCTTCTTAAACACTTCCCATCACCTATATCCCTCAAATTCACCATTTACCTACAAACCCTAGCCTATTCTTACAATTTGACACTTTTTTTAGGCTAGGCCTGTGCTTTTCCGTTTTGGACCCCTTACCTTCACTCAATATCTGAAATTTCACTTTCCCCTATTCCCTAACATCTGTCCCTACCTCCCAAAATTTCCCTAACAATTTAGAATCCCCCATCCCCTTCATTTCCCTTCATTTCTACAAATCCCTTGTTTTCCCTTCACTAAACCCTAATTTCCTCTCCCACTGAGCTAGGGTTTGCTACGGAATCAGATATATCTGAGCAGAGGAGGCATAAGGGATATAAAAAAGTATGAGGCCATTTAATATCATCAACATCATGTCTCCATCATTTTTCGAGAAGTCATAACAAGGGACAAGTCATTCGCCACACATAAGGGCCTAGTTTTCTTCAAATTGCGTTTCTGACCAAGAAAAGATGAATTGGACACAAGTGAGAGAGGCTTTTGTCCATAATAGAAAAAGGAAGAAAAATCTCCTTCATTTTTTACAAAGGTTTCATGTTTTTGGAGAAATGTCAAAAATACATGTGCCACAGGAGAGATGTTGCACTTCTAGAGTGACCTTGGGAAAATCAAGTTTTCTCCTAGCTGGAGTGTCCAAATGACTTGCTTGATAATTCAAATGAAAACTATATTGGAATAGATTTCCAATTAGCTATCATGAGCTAAATTTTTAGTGTAGGAAGACCTCCACAAGTTTCCTGCAACAACACTCTTCATTTTTTCACCCTCATTCTGCATTGTTTTACCCGTTTTGGGAGATTGAGTTTTTGATAGGTCAAATCAATTCCAAATGGGAAAATAAAGGTAGATTTGGAAAGTATACTCGACAAGATTTCCAAATAGCTATCCCAAGCCTAATTTGGTTATCAAGAAGGCCTCCACAAATATAGCTAAAGTTTAAGGGTGCCCTTGCACTTGGCGCTGCGCGTTTGACACTTTGCCTAGAATTCTGGAAATTGGACCCAGTTTTCACTTCTACCATGGAAAATGATGGTTTACCATTTTAATTGATAATTTTAATGTAATTATGATTCTTCTAGAGCTTACTAGGGTAGATTCATTAGGTAAAACAAATTTACGAGGTGTAATGTATTAGTTTGTATAGATTAGGGTTGAGTCACTTTAACCACCCTATTTTCTTGTTAACAGTTCAGATTTTGTTAGAAACAGTTCCTCCTCTCATGGATTTGACTCCCTCAACTTAGGATGAGCTGTTTGGGATCTATATGATGCTTTTCCTCAGTAATTGTAGAGTTTTGACTCAGTTGGATGCTTATGCTTTGAGCGAACATCATTTTGTATCAGTTTTTAGCAGGAGATTAAGGAAACGTTGTAGCTATTTCTTTGGGATCCATGCAGTATGATGTTCAGTTCAGTTTTATCTATTGTGATCATATGTTAAAACGTTTTTTGTAATTCATCAATCATTTCATTTCTTTTCAGTGGATGTTTTCTAGTTGATAGGCAGAGCCCATAATTTTATGCTCTGTTTTGGGAATATATTCACAGCCTGTGTTTTCTTCAGTTTAGGAAGAATCCATATTGCTTACATGCTCTTTGTAGCTCCTCACCTATCTTGAATCACCTCACCCATCAAAGCTTAGATTGTTGAGCCTTGTGCCTGCCTTGCCCCATCAAACACGTTGCAATTTTGACCTAATTTCTTTGCCCTAACTATTTGGTTCCTCCTAATCCAACAAAACTCTTCAAAATCAAATAAAATCTTGTGCTACTATACATAGCCTAATATCATTTTCTTGATCCAGTCATCTTGGCTAAGATCCTTATGGATAGAGCCCTCTCTTAGCCTAGTAGGGCTAGCTACTTGGCTAAGCATGGTTTGTGGTTACCCTAGAATTTCCTTCCTTCAGCCTGAGGTTCAATCTAGGTGCTAACAAGCTCTAGAGGCATCATTTAAATATATTTGGGGATATTACAGCTTATGATGCACATGCCTAAAATCAAGGAAAAAGTGGCACTTGGTGGAAATTTTTGAAAATAGTGATTCTGCCACCTTCGAGAAACTAATGGTGAATCCCTATTTTCTAGGGATTTATTTTTCACTTTTTTTCTTCTTTTCGTTTTACTTTTTCGTGAAAATTTCCATGCATACTTCCAAGGAATTTTATGCAATCCGAGGAGCTAGGAAACTTCCTGGCTAACTGCATTATGTAGTTTTTGATAATAAGTAAAGGATTTTGTAGTTTCTGAGCTTAGTGTTGGGATTTCATCCATGACTACAAAATTCTCAAGGTCAAGGTTGAGCTTCCATTCTAGATCTTATAGTCTCCATCATCAATGTTGGCTTAGCTTCCAAGATTGCGCAGTATCTAAAGCAAAGCCCAGTACTACTGCAAGGTCAAATCAGAAGGTTAGCGTATGACTCAAAAGATTAGATAAGTATGAAAACAAGAAAACACAATCACATATGAAAATAATTATTTGTTGTTAAAACCATGAATACTTGACGACAATAAAAGATAAGCTCATGTGGACAGAAGGGAAGGCTCCAAAATCAAATCATAGGAAAAGATTTAGAGGGTGGTTATAGGAGCTACAACATCTCCCTACTAAAAGTGTTTCTCATCCTCTAAGAAACTTAATCACTTAACTACACCTCATTTATTTCCCCAATGCCCTATGTAACATCCCAAGACACCTCATAAGGGATGCCTTCCTCAAGATGGAAACCTACATTTTTCTCAATCTATGCCAATTCCCTTTACTCCTATGTTTGTTCCCTTTTTTCATGTAAGCCCAATAGCAAAGGAGGATTGAACATAAGCCCAATCCAATTGATTCTCAATATTTGGAATATTTTGTTACACAAAGGTGTCATGTCCAAAGCATTATCCATTTTGGAGAGTGTTATTATTCCATTCTCAAGCTATGTGTTAAAGCGTGCCACCTCCTCTAACAAGCTTGTAAGACCTCACTCCCTAATAGCCTAAAATTATCTTCAAAGTGTAATATGGAATGTTCATGTTTCTCTATGTAGGATGGTGCCAACCTAGGATCTCTAGGAATGAGCCTATGATTACCAGTGACAAGTGGTCCTCTTAACTCTTCTCTAATCCATAAGGGTTCATTCACCTCCCTATCCATGACTCTTTTGATTTCTTCAGCCCTGGCCTCTTCATGGGTAATCCACAAAGCCAAGGCCATTAATGGTACATCCCCTATTCTTGAGTCAAGGTCCCAAATGGTCGTGTTAGTCGGTATAAAATTATTCATATAAAATAAAAATATTTTAGCTTTATTCTCAACACTAGCTTTATGACAAATTATATGCATTTTCTATAATCTTGGAAAGGGAGAGAGTCATGTTGTTCCAAGGTTTTGATTTGGAATTGATGCAATTGTTCTTATAGGAAAATTAAATAATTTTATGATTCATAATTGCTTATAATGGCTTCCATGGACAAGCTTTCCATGGTGGTGTTACTGAGAAAACTAGTGTCTTTTCGATCTGCCAGTCCCACTAAGATGGGTAGCTATCTTAGAAACAAACAATTCAAAGCACTTCAAGATTTACTTTATGTATGATAGATACGAGAGAAGCAAAGAGGACCAACCTGTATCTTCCACTTGGCTCCTTTCTTGTTTCCTCTCTCCCCTGGTAGAGCTTGCCACTCCTCTCCTACTTGTCTTGCTTTAGAGAATACCTATAGAGGCAGAGCAACAAAGCACTATCAAAACATCTCGATATATAATTTCATAAACAATGCAGAATCAGAAATACATTAACCATACAATTGCATCTACAAATGACAAGATTCACAAATACACGATTATATGGAGGAAAACTCAAAGAAATTTATTGATAGTAGAAATAGAAGAGAGGATTACAACCCAGCTGTCTAATATAGCATCATCCTCATAGCATGAAAGCCCTCTTCACCTCATGAAAATAAAAATCACCCAACAATACAATGTTTCTTCTCAAAGAGAAACCAACATCACTTCCTTACAAATTACAAAATTCCAGCCTCTAGATCTCTTAGATGAGGGATCCATTTATAGATATTTGCAGAGGGGTGAGTCAGCTTCTGGGTTTTTTATTAGTGTCATTTCACTAATAGTTCTTGGTTACACTTGGAGATTTCATGATCTCTTACTCATCCCTGGGCAAATTCAGAGAGGCAAGTGTCATATGAGAAGTTTCTAGAAGATTCTCTGGGTTTCCACTTAGAAAACTGTCTCTACCATTTGTCTGCTCTCATTCATTGCACCCTACAGAAGGCCTTTTCAGTATGCATCACACCTCTTATGTGTAGCAAGTGAGATGCATTGCACCTTGACCAAGGAGCAATTTGTATGGTCCAGTTTTGGCCAATTCTGAGTGGTTTTTTAGGTGGAACTTCTGGGAAATGATTTAATCAGTTGACCATGATTCTTTAGGGTGTGAAACAAAACTTTTAGGGGTTTAAGAGCCCTTGGTTTATAGACATATGTGATTGAGGTTGCAGTGCCCAAATATGTCTATAACTGTTGCCCCCTAAATCATGAGGTCGTAAATCTTCTGATGTCGAGTGAAATGCTTTATCATGAGGATCCGAGGTATTCAAACTAGAAGGTGACCTGTATAAAATACAATACAATACATCATCTTCATGTTATTTTCATGATCTAGCTGAGGCGGGCATTCCCATGTTCAGCTTTATAAATTCATTTTCATGTACATAGGACAGATAATCTTCCGCTGTTGTAGACTGGTGATTCTTGTAGAGTCATCATCCCTTAGCTTGGATGATCATCTGTGCAGCTTCTGTGTACATTTGATGTCTTTATTTTCTTGATTATATCGTAGCCTAGATGGATGAAACTAGATCCAGGGTCTTTCAAAACTCGTTCAATCTTCACCTAATGTACAATTCGATCCATGTGAAAAGATGTTTCTGAAGTCGAACATGGAAAGACATCGCCTGGTTACCAGCCAATGATGTAAGCTATTAACAAGCACCAGAGGAATCACCGATAATGATAACAACCCTCAAGGTACTGCAGTACAATTCACATGGTGTGAATATAGGATCTAATGTCGAACAAAACACAAAATCTTTCAATCGAAGGCCATTGATGTAAACCTATCACCGGAAGTGAAAAACTTGCCATTGAGGCATGCAAGCTTCAAAGTACTGAAAGGGTTGTTCCTAAGTCAACTTCTTGGATAATGAGCTGATGTCGACAAGAAGTGACCCGTTGTAGGAGGGCCTTAATGAATCCCACATCTACGACATGAAACGAAGCAAATGATTTTCTAGAGGTGAAAACGATTTGATGATACAAGGTTCCGGAATGGCGGTCATGAAATATGGAGGTTGAAGGTATTGTAGTGGATGAGGCATTAGCTGGGTAGTAAATTCTCTGAATGACTTCTCCTGAACATACTAGCGACACTGAGATGGATTGGTAGCGTTAACCCCAAAAATGGATGCTATGGAGGACCAATGGTGATGTGACCGGTGAACGGAATAACCCAACCCGACTCAATCATGGTGATGGAGTGAAAATGTCATGTTCAAGAGGGACCTGCTACCAATGAAGTTCTTCAAGTTTTCTTTCCTTTTTCCCCAGTCATTACTGACCAATAACTCTTTATTTTTGTCAAATCTTGAGGAGGATAACATATGCTTGTTCTATAATTTGCCCTTCGGGCATTTTTGTCCCTATGTTTTAGCGAGCCTAGCAACAGTGAAACTCGCTCTTGTTAAGATGTACAAGTTTGTCGCTATTGTTTAACAAGTTTAACGACAAAGATAACTCAGTCCTTTTCATGTTTAGAGAGTTTGAGAAGGGACGGAAAGGAAACTCCATCAGTCCTTTTTCTTGGCATAATCCTTTAAGTCTGAAAAGGTATAAAATGATATGAAAGGGATGGCTTTTCGATCGCTTTAGCGAGCTGGAAAAGACAAGTGCTCGATATTTTTGTGGAATGATTCCTCAGGTCCAAAAAGATTAAATTGTAGAGGAGGGATGACACTTCCCCTTACTTTAATGAGCTGGAAAGGCTAGTAGCTCGGAAATCTTTTCATATTGTATGAGTCTAAAAATAGCTTAAAAGAGACTTGTTTTTTAGGAATGAGTGATGTTTTCGGGTAGCAATTGGTTCCAGGTAAGTTTGGAACTTCTTAAAAATGGCAGTGTAAAGAGGGTGGCTAACAGAATCACTCGTCGCATTTGTTCCTCAAAAGTGTAAACAATCAAGCGGAAGTGTATGATCAAACAAAAGAATGGAGGTGATTGTAAGAACACACCCAATGCTCAAAAGACTGATAGCAAGGCAATCACAAAGGTTATTTACCAAGGGTGGATTCATTTTTTAATGAGCTTGAATCGGAAGAAACTATGCTTAGTGGCGGGCTTATTTTTTAACGAGCTTGAACCTTGCAGAAACATTGCTCATTGGCAGGTTTATTTTTTAATGAGAATGAACCTTGCGGAAACTAATCATTACCAATTGTTTTAAAGATGCCTCTTGTTATTAGGTTCATTTTTTAGTGAGCTTGCACCATGTGAAACTTTGCTCATTGCCTTTTTATGCAGGCTAGAAATGACCAAACTACAGAGCTAACTACACTAAGAGCTAATGAACCACTGGGGTTAGGTAGGATAGTTTTCTCTTTCACTTAGATAAAACATTTCCTTTGCTTTGCCTACACACCACCAACAAAGGTGAATGGTGGATTAGACCAATCACCTAACCTAAGAACTTGCTACTAAGAGCTAAGCTAAAATACTTACAAGGCTAGAATGAAACTGGTCGCCTTTCACTTGCATAAAAAGTTTTGCATGCCCCCAGGTGTTGAGAGAAGGAGAATTTCCAAGTTACCTTATGGAAGTTCCTACATTTAAGTAGGATTGTTCCATCTATGGAGCAGAAAAAACACTTCCTTGGCTCTATCCATCGAAATAGACAAAGGTGAATGGTGTGAACTTCCAATCACATAACATACGAGGAGATAAATGTTTCAGATTGATCCCATATCCTACATGGAAATGGCATTTCAGACTGGTCATATAATCTACAAGGAAATCTGTTTTTTCGGTTGGGTTCACCTACTGAAGCAGACCAGGGTGCATGCCCCCTAAGTTTCGTTACATTCATCAGACTACTCGCAGTAATAAGGTGGATGAACTTGAGGTTGAAGAGACATTATTGGTGCAAAGAGGCCATTTAGGGATGACGTTTGACTCGTAGTTGTGTTTGAACTAGGAAATGAAAGCTGGTCGATGAGTTGTACCATTCTTCCTTCATGCGGGAAACACATCGAAAGAGTGTGGAAACAATAGCTCCCATGCTGTAAATGTAGTCACACCCAAGGAGTAGATTGTAATCTAGTGGCCCTTGGACTACCATCACGTTCAAGTGAACGGTTTTCCTTCTCAAAGTTATAGGAAACTTTCGAAGGATCCATAACAGTGGACTGGCTCTTTTGTTGAAGCTTGACAAATTTCAATTCTCAAGCAGAAGCAATGGCGAACCAAGCACTTTCCAAGTAGTTGAGGAAAGGATACTCATGGAAGCCCCTTCATCTATGATAGTGCCAAAAATGATCATTTTGTAAACTTGTAATATGATTTGGAAGGGTACATTAGATGGAAGGTGGGGTACCGCAAGTAGATTCCAATCGAAGGAAACAACTAGATTGCTTGGAGGGCAGACCGAATAAATGGCTGGATCAATCTCTCGAAATGGGGAACTTCCCTCCTGTTGTAAAGGAATGGGTAGATTGCCCCCATGTTTATTAGACTCTATGTTAACAAAAAGAATTTGAATGGTATCATTCTCATTCTCTTTGGAAATTGTATCATCTAAAGGTGGACCTTCTGAAGGCAAGACTGGGTCAGCTATTGTCTAGACCTGTTGAGTTTGGTCCGATATGGACTCAGAGGGTTTATCTTCAGCGATAGGTGTTTCGATTGACAACTGAGGTATGTCAGTCGGATTTTCAACTAGTGATGGACTTGGCAGGAGTTTCTTGTATCCAGGCGGGAGTTTCTATGGTGAAGTAAGACAGTTATCCAAGACACTTTTGGCTTCGTCTAGAAAAGGACAACAGTGAAGGGCATGATCACCTTCACACAACCTACAAGGAAATCTAAACTTTCCTTTTTGTCAATTGACCTCATTTTCACTAGTTGATGGTGTGCTCTCAACATGATCGATAGAGGTTGATGACACTGGATGGTTCAAGCGAGGAGACCAGTCTCTCAACATCCACGGAATGCAAGGATAATCTCGATGAAAGTGGTTTCCTCTACAAATTATGCATGGAGATTTGGGTTTAGAAGGTTCAATGTGCAGATTTTTGTCGGATGATGCATGGTTGCCCCCTTTCTTGATTGACTTCTTCTTCTTCTCCTCGTTCCCTTTCTTCTTCTTCTTAGTTACTTGGTTTTTAGTATCACTAGTTTCACCAAGCCAAGAGGAAGAAGGAGAGGGAGAAACAAATGAAGTAGAAGGTGATGGAGCAACTATAGTATCATTTGGTTGCTAATTCGATTGCTGAGGAATTACGGTGTTTTGAACAACAAAGGTTGAGAATAGCCATACCGGCAGGCCAATTGTGATTCTTGGAAGGGAAAATGTAGCCATATATGGAGCACCAATATCTCCCCAAGAGGAGAAAGGACTAGGATTCCCCCCAAGGGTAAATCCTTGGTTGGTGGATTCCATTACCTCAACCTAAGATCAACGAAGGAACAGGGATGTTATTCCAAATTAAATAAATTTTATGACGCTTTGACACAACTTTGATTTTTCAATTTTTGAGAGTTGAGAAAAAGCTAAAGGTGACTCTAGTCGCCTTCAATTTTTAATGAGCCTGAAGTGACAAGTGCTCAGATGGACCTTTTCTTCTAAGGAATCGAAAAGGAGTGAAAGTGACTACTCTGGAAATCTAGACAGAGGAATTACCAAACCAATCGCAAAACTACAATATACACCTTGGTGGTAAATTAAAGAGAAATTATGAAGGATTTTACGTACATTAGTCAATCTTCCTGAATGCTATGTTCAGTGCATTGCGATTGATAGGGTGGAAAACACGGCTTCCTAAGGATAAAGGATATCAACCTATTGTGGTCTCCCAATATATACTCGATGGTACGAGGAGCACAAGTCTGTACTGGAACTTGTCATATCAAAGAGGAGGAATCACCCAACCTTCAATAAAAACAATAGTTACCAGGTTTTATGACACTGGAACACGTCTCTAGCCTAGACCTCTAGATGTGTTGCGTTAGGTTCCAAAGCGTTTTTATGTTCATTGAGGTTTATTTTAGAGTTGATCTTTTTCAGAAGTTTGTCTTTCAAGGTTCGCCATGTGATGTAGATGTAAAATTCCTAAATATGAAATCTAAAATGGTAAATAGTCATTTGTTTTCTTTTAGCAAAGAAAAACCTAGCTACTAAGTAAAGAAGAGTACGATTCTTTCAATAGAGAGTAGAGAGCACACACTAAATGCACTTTTCCTAAATCATTTTCCGCATGCAATCTAAATGCAAATGCACATGCATGTATTTGTTTTTATGTTTCCTTAATGTGAGAATGCCAAAAAGAAAACTATTATAGATCTGAACTATTTTCTTCAAAGTGACACTTTAACGATTTCGTTTCAAAACGAAAGGAATTCTAAGATGACAATTTCAATTTCTAATGGAAAACTACTTTCGACACTTCAAATATTGATAATTCAAATCAAATACAATGGGAAAAGTACAATCGACTATCTAGAAGAGGAATACTTTATGACACTCTTCTTCTTGACTCAAAATGACAGTTATGACACTTCTTTTCATAAAAAAACGACAGTTCGATTAGGCTAATTTTGACAAAGGAGGACCGTAAATGATGAAAAATACATAAAAAAAATTCACAAATCCTGATCAATGGAGGCTGAATAATGTGAAGGAAGATGGCTTTAGCAATGATATACTGATCATAAGCAGCAAAACTACTGAATAGAGCTGAAAACAAGGAAGAAAAAACCAAATTCCAGAGAGGGAAACAGTATCATTCAGTCATCGCACCTGTCCTTAAGGGAAACAAGGATGCATCTCACCTACAACACATGGGAGGTGTGATGCATCTAGGCTGCTAGTTACAGACAGTGCAATGGACCAGGGAACAAAACTGAGCTTGGTTTTTGCTCAAAATTTGCAGCTAAGTTCAGTGATTTAGGCTGAACTATGATAGACAGTAAAAACAAAGTATAGGGGAATGATCTTATGAGCTTATTGAGCTACCACAAGGGTGCTTAGGATGTTTTCAAGTCAGATCATAAACCAACCCGGAGATTGACTGAAGTAGCATTGATCTACTTTGCACTTGCATAGAAAGGGCAGTTCGAAGGCTAGTTGGCTTAACTTTCGGCTCTTTATTTAGTTTATAAAGCAAACAACAGTAATAAACAAACAAACTATTCGTTCCCCAGTGGAGTCGCCATTTTGTTTCCAGGAAAAATAGTGTATTTTCGATCTGCTATTCCCACTAAGACGGGTAGCTATCTTAGAGACAAATAATTCAAAGCACTTCAAGATTTCCTTTATGTATGATAGATAAGAGAGAAGCAAAGAGGACCAACCTGTATCTTCCACTTGGCTCCTTGCTTGTTTCCTCTCTCCCCTAGTAGAGCTTGCCACTCCTCTCCTACTTGTCCTGCTTTAGAGAACACCTGTAGAGGCAGAGAAACAAAACACTATCAAAGCATCTCGATCTATGATATCATAAACAATGCAGAATCAGAAATACATTAACCATACAATTGCATCTACAAATAACAAGATTCACAAATACATGATTATATGGAGGAAAAATCAAAATTTTTTATTGATAGTAGAAATAGAAGAGAAGATTACAACCCAGCTTTCTAATCCAGCATCATCCTCGTAGCATGAAAGCCCTCTTCACCTCATGAAAAGTAAAATCACCCAACAATACAATGTTTCTTTGTAAAGAGAAACCAACAACACTTCCCTACAAATTACAAAATTCCAGCCTCTAGATCTCTCAGATGAGGGATCCATTTATAGATATTTGCAGATGGGTGAGTCAGCTTCTGGGTTTTTTATTAGTGTCATTTCACTGATAGTTCTTGGTTCCACTTGGAGATTTGATGATCTCTTACTCATCCTTGGGCGAATTCAGAGAGGCAAGTGTCATATGAGAAGTTTCTAGAAGATTCTCTGGGTTTCCACTTATCAAATTGTCTCTGCCATTTGCATACTCTCACTCATCACACCCTACACAAGGCCTTTTCAGTATGCATTGCACCTCTTGTGTGTAGCAAGTGAGATGCACCACACCTTGACCAAGGAGCAGTCTGTATGGTCCAATTTTGGCCAGTTTTGAGTGGTTTTTGAGGTGGAACTTTTTGGAAATGATGTAATCAGTTGATTGTGATACTTTAGGGTGTGAAAAAACACTTTTAGGGGTTTAAGAGCCCTTTGTTTATCGACATATGTGACTGGGCTTGCAGTGCCCAAATATGTCTATAACAGGTGGTAAATTGCTCCTCTTTCTCCTACAACTAGGCCTTTAGCCTTCTATTCTTTATTTGTAGTTGTTCCCTCATATTAGCTTTCATAATTCTATGATTATCTATTTCTTCCCCCATCTTTCTCATATTCTCCTCCATTATTCCTACATCTTCAATTCCCTTGAATTTTTCAATTTTCTTCCACCTATGGGTATTATCCCTCTCCTTCTCTAGCTTGAAGAGCAGTGGAACTAGAAATTAGGTAGTTATTATCTTTCGTGCTACAATTTTTTTATAATAGGACCCAAGATATGGTTGCGTTTCTCACTCTTGGAGGTATTGATTATGCTCTTATGGCCCCTGAATGCCTTTTTTGGTTGTGTATCACCTTCCTATGACATTTTTGTTTATTCTTGTAGCACTATAATGTCTTCTTATAGCATTTTTTTACCTTCTTGTACCATTGTTTTTTCGTCCTGTAACATTTCTTATTTCTCTTGTAGATTGACGGTCTTCCTAGGCATCCTAGTCCTCTTGGTGCTTGGCCCCTTTTTTTAGGGTTGTGGTTGTTTTACCTTGGATTTGGCGGAGGCTATAATTTGATATTACTTTTTTTTTCTCTCTAATTCTCCCTCCTTATGGTTGGTTGATACTTCAATGGTGATGGGGGTTGGTGATGCTAGATAAGGCTTCCCCTTCCTTATCACGTTTCTTCTATTGGGTGTGGAGCCTAATTATCTTCTATATTCAAAGGTATCTCCACATTGGACCCCAGTTCGAAATGGGGGCGGAAACGCCACCCATAAAATATTCATTGCATAGGGGGTCCAGGGGGGTTTCGGGGGCAGCACCCCCGAAGCTAAAAATAGTTGTAAAATTGCCTTGTAAAAGTATAGTAATTTCTAGTCAATCTGGGCCGTTCATTAGGCGGATCATCTGACGGTAGAACTTATGTTTAGTTTAGGGTTCTTTGCCCTAGAAGGCAACCCTTCTCTTTGCATGAGGGCATTGTATTTGAGGCTGTGTAATAGATGTGTATTCCGTGAGCGAGAAATAGAGAGGTGAGACTATGAGAGAAAATAGAGGATATTACAGCGGATTTGCTGTAGGTTGTGTCTCTTCATTTTGCTGGATAATAGAAAGGAAGGACTGGTTGTTCAGGGTGACGTAGCCCAAACTGGGTGAACCACGTATATTTGTGTCTCTCTTGTTTTGTGCATTTCCTGTGTTTATATTTCTGCAATATTTTATGTGTTCCATTACTCCGTAATATATAATTTTCTAACAACTAGTATCAGAGCCGAAGGTCTATTTGGCTGATAAACTCGCAGGAAAGAAGGGTTCCTGGTTCGAGTGGGAGCAATGGTGGAAGATGGTAAGTTTAGGGTTGAGAAATTTAACGGCCAAAAATTCTCGCTGTGGAAGATGCAGATGGAAGATTATCTGTATCAGAAAGATCTATACCTACCATTGGGCAGAAAATCAAAGATGCCGACGGGTATGACAGACGAAGAATGGAACCTTCTCGATAGAAAGGCACTCGAAAAAATATGGTTGTGCCTTGCTGCGTCAGTCGCCTTCAACATTTCGAAGGAAACCACGACAGAGGGTTTGATTCAGGCTTTGTCGAAACTATATGAAAAACCCTCGGACTCAAACAAGGTATTTCTTATGAAACTATTATTTAATATGAAGATGTCAGAAGGTGGATCTGTTGCAGACCATTTAAATGATTTTAATACAGTTACAAGTAAGTTAAGTTCTATAGGGGTAAACTTTGATGATGAAGTTAGAGCTCTGTTATTCTTGTGCTCATTACCAGAAAGTTGGAATGGTTTGGTAATGGCCATTAGTAACTCCATTTCTGGATCTAGTACTTTAAAGTTTGACGATGTTGTCGGTGCTATTCTTAGTGAGGAAATGCGATGGAAAAGCTCCGGTGAGACATTGGGAAATGCTTTGAGTGCAGAGTCCAGAGGAAGAAAAATGGAAAGAGGAAAGAGATCAGGATATCGCAGTAAATCAAGGAAAGGCAGATTCAAGTCCAGATCGGGGATAGTGTGCTGGAAATGTGGAAAGAAAGGACACCTAAAGAAAGACTGTAGATCTCGGAAGGGAAAAGAAGGAGATGCACAACAAGAAAACAATCATGAAGCAAATGTGACAGGTGAAGTGTTACAAGATGCTTTGATTCTTTCTTTCGAAAATATTATTGATTCCTGGGTGGTAGATTCAGGGGCTTCATTGCATGCCACACCTCATAAGAAATACTTTCATGACTATGTTCAAGGAGATTTTGGACAAGTTCGTCTGGCTGATGATAAACCATGTAAAATCGTTGGAATGGGTAAGGTTCTTGTAAAACAGCAGAATGGAAACCAATGGCTATTAAAGGAGGTAAGGCATGTTCCAGATCTAAAGAAAAATCTGATTTCAACAGGGTAGTTAGGCAGTGAAGGTTGTGTGACAACTTTCACAGATAAAGCTTGGAAGGTCACCAAAGGAGCCCTGGTAATAGCAAAAGGCGAAAAGGTTGGTACATTGTATTTATGTAATGGTATTTCTAACTCTGTTAATGCTTTAACTTCCAAAGGAGTAGATGTAGAATTATGGCATCATAGGCTCGGACACATGAGTGAAAAGGGGATGCAGATTCTTCACTCGAGGAATTTGTTTCTGAGTTTGAAGAATGTTGATTTGGACTTCTATGAGAATTGCATTTATGGAAAACAGAAGAGAGTCATATTTCTCAGAGTTGGGAAAGAAAAGAAGAATGAAAAATTAGAACTTGTGCATACAGATGTATGTGGATCTGCTCAGGTATCATCTCTCGGTGGCTCTCGTTATTATGTTACTTTTATTGATGATGCAACTAGAAAACTTGGATTTATTGTATTTAAAATAAATCTGATGTATTTGATACTTTCAAGAAATGGAAAGCTTTGGTTGAGATTGAGACAGGAAAGAAATTGAAGTGTCTTAGATCAGATAATGGAGGTGAATATTGCAGCAAAGAGTTTGATAGGTACTGTTTAGATCATGGAATTCGCAAAGAGAAGACAGTTCCAAGAACACCACAAGAAAATGGTGTGTCAGAAAGGATGAACAGAACAATCATGGAGCGTGCAAGGTGCATGAGATTGCATGCAGGATTACCTTTACAGTTTTGGGCAGATGTTGTAGATATTGTTGTTTATCTAATAAACAGAGGGCCTTCAAGTTCCTTGGATGGTGGTGTTCCAGATGAAGCATGGACAGGTAAAAAGGTAAACTACTCTATTTTAAAGCCTTTTGGTTGTGAGGCCTTTGTCCATATTGATAAAAAAAATAGAACAAAGCTTGAGGCAAAGTGAAAGAAATGTACCTTTATTGGATATGGTGTTAATGATTTTGGTTATCGCTTATATGATTACGAAAATCACAAAATCATTAGGAGCAAAGATGTAATATTCAATGAAAAGGTCTTGTATAAGAATCAGTTGCAGGAAAAGAAACAGGAAAAGGAAAACAAGGAATACGCAGTTCTTGATGAAATCACTGAAAAAGTAAAGGTGCCTTAAAATAATAATAATCAACAACAACAGCCACCACAACAACAACAGGCACCCCAAACACCTGAAAGTGGTGTTAGAAGATCTACCAGGATAAGTAGACCCCCTGAACGATACTCTCCTTCATTATATTATTTATTGTTGACTGATTCCGGTGAACCCGAATGTTATGAAGAAGCAATGCAGGTTGAAAGTAGGAAGAAGTGGGAGGTAGCCATGGAAGAAGAGATGGACTCCTTAATGCATAACCAGACTTGGGATTTAGTCAGGTGTCCTGTAGGAAAAACTACATTGAAGAATAAATGGGTTTACAGGCTGAAGGAAGAAGATGGAGGAAAACAGAGGTATAAAGCTAGACTTGTGGTGAAGGGGTTTGCACAGAAGAAAGGTATTGATTTTGATGAAATATTTTCTCCTGTTGTTAAAATGACATCAATCAGAACTATTTTAAGTCTTGTAGTAGCTGAAGATTTGCATCTTGAGCAGTTAGATGTAAAGACAGCCTTTCTCCATGGGGATTTGGAGGAAGAGATATATACGCAGCAGCCACAAGGATATGAGGTGAAAGGGAAGGAGAAACTAGTGTGCAGGTTGAAGAAGAGCTTGTATGGCTTAAAACAGGCTCCAAGGCAGTGGTATCTAAAATTTGACAAGTTTATGTCTGAACAAGGTTATACTAGATGTCACTCTGATCATTGTGTTTATTTGAAAAAGCAAAATGATGGCAACTATATTATATTGTTATTGCATGTAGATGACATGCTTGTTGCAGGATCTAACATGCAGGAAATAAATGTGCTCAAAAGAAAATTGGCAAATTCATTTGCAATGAAGGATTTGGTAGCTACAAAACAAATCCTTGGTATGAGAATAACTAGAGATAGGAAAAATCATAAATTAACATTGTCTCAGAATGAGTACATACAAAAGGTGTTGAAAATATTTAACATGCACAATGCAAAACCAGTTAGTACACCTTTTGCTAGCCATTTCAAAATTAGCAAGGAAATGTGCCCAAAGACCCAAGAAGACATGGATTATATGTCTAAAGTTCCATATGCATCAGCAGTTGGAAGCTTAATGTATGCAATGGTCTGCCCAAGGCCTGATATTGCACATGCAGTGGGAGTTGTAAGCAGGTACATGAACAATCCAGGAAAGGAACATTGGATGGCAGTGAAATGGATTCTCAGATATTTGAAATGTACCACAAATCAAGCATTATGCTTTGGTGGTTCAAACATATCCCTACAAGGATATGTTGATGCAGATATGGCAGGTGACAGAGATAACAGGAGGAGCAATACAGGATATGTATTTACTGTTGGAGGAACAACTGTCAGTTGGGTTTCAAAAATCCAAAGTGTTGTTGCACTTTCAACAACAGAAGCAGAGTATGTTGCTGCTACAGAGGCTAGTAAAGAAATGATTTGGTTACAAAGGTTTATGGGTGACTTGGGGAGGAGCATTGTATGGGCACGTTATACAGTGATAGCCAAAGTGCCATTTATCTTGCAAAGAACTCATCATTTCATTCCAGGACTAAACACATACAGCTCAAGTACCATTTCATACGATCAGTGTTGGAAGATGGAGAGTTGAAGCTAGAAAAGATACACACTAGCCAGAATCCTACAGATATGCTAACAAAAGTTGTAACCAGGGAGAAACTGAGAATATGCTCAATTTCAATTGGTCTTCAAGGATGACGATGAAGATGAGAAACAGCCAGGTCCAAAGAGGAGCCATTGTCCAGCAAATGGAGCAGTGGTGGAGTTGCTACAATCAGTCTCCAAGTGGGAGATTGTTGGGTGTGGAGCCTGATTATCTTCTATATTCAAAGGTATCGCCACATTGGACCCCAGTTCGAAATGGGGGCGGCAACACCGCCCATAAAATATTCGCTACAGGGGGGGTCCAGGGGGGGTGGCTGCGACCTTTGGGAGCCCACCCCCTGGCGGGGGGTTTTGGGGGCAGCGCCCTCGAAGCTAAAAATAGCTGTAAAATTGCCTTGTAAAAGTATAGTAATTTCTAGTCAATCTGGGCCGTTCATTAGGCGGATGATCTGACGGTAGAAAATATGTTTAGTTTAGGGTTTTTTGCCCTAGAAGGCAACCCCTCTCTTTGCATGAGGGCATTTTATTTGAGGCTGTGTAATAGATGTGTATTCCATGAGCGAGAAATAGAGAGGTGAGATTGTGAGAGAAAACAGAGGATATTACAACGGATTTGCTGTAGGTTGTGTCTCTTAATTTTGCTAGATAATAGAAAGGAAGGATTGGTTGTTCGGGGTGGACGTAGCCCAAACTGGGTGAACCACGTATATCTTTATCTCTCTTGTTTTGTGTGTTTTATGTGTTTATATTTCTGCAATGTTTTATGTGTTCCATTGCTCCGTAATATATAATTTTCTAACATCTTCTTCTTCTGTTGAAGTACATAGGATGTTTTCTTGGCTTCCTTACCTATGGTTTAGCACGGATACTTAGCACTACCTAGGTGGCAACAAATTATCCCTTTTGAAGTACTTTCCTTTTCCTCCCTTCTTATTCTCTTTGGTGGCCTAGATGATTTACCAATGGCCTATGGATTCCTATGTTTTGCTATTTTTGTCTCAAAAAACTTGATTGGGTATTTATTAGGCACTGTTGTTTTGGTTCAGTTCAATTTGTGCCTCTATTTCTTAATATTCCTCCTTTTACCTCCTTTTCTAGTTCTTCTTTTGGATAATATTCTTCTCCTCCAACCCATTCTTATTATTCTTCTTCTTCTTATTCAACCTCTTCTTCTATAAATCTCTTCTTTGTTGCTACTCATTCTAGTTCAAATTAGGCTTCTACTTGTGTTTGAAGGAAGGCCTCTTTGTCCATGTCCACAAAGTCAACCCAAGTCACACAGTTTTGAGGTCCCTGCAAATAATCTATAACTATTAATATTATGATCCCATGATGTGCCATGTATTCATGTTTCCCTCCTATTATGTTTTGGGCTCATATATGTGATGTATTGCAAAATAATGTGAGGAATGATCAATATATCTTGGATGGGAAAATTCATTGTGAACCTTAACTCGTAAATCATCCTAAACTCATGGGAATAGATAATTACAAGGCTTCCTTCACAAGATATGTACTTTAAAACACGGTATGATACCTCATCCCAGAGATAGGTTAAACTTTATGTTCTCTTCTATTTCTATCCTCAATGGGATATTATTTTGGAAGGAAAAAAAATGTTCTTGGGCGTGATAGCCTCTGTCCTCTCTTCCTTGATCCATATCACTCCTAGGGTAAGTTTGGTTACTGCACTAATGACTTCTTTATTCAAATGGATGATGAGTCTCCTTCAAATGGTGATGGCATAATTTTCTCCTTGTGGGTGGAGCTTGTTATGCAACCAACTCAAAAAATAGAAGAAAATATATATCAATGACTTAAAAATTACCCTCTTTGAGGGGGGAATCTCCTTTAAATTAAATAAATGAAAAATTCTTGGATGATTCAAATGATAATACCTCCTTGGTATACATAGGAGTCTAAGGGGTCACAATATAATCCGAGCCTACATAACAATAATAATGCAAGGGCACAACAATAACAATATCGGGCTTCGATGGGGCACAATAGTAACAACAAGGGGATACATGGGAACAAAAATAAAAATACGGGGCTACACTAGCAATAAAAATAATGGGAATACACTAGTATTATAGGGACCTAACATTCCCCTCTCCTTCAAAAAAGTGTTGTCCTCAACGCTTGAGTAGTTATGGATGCTTCTATATAAAATTCTCATCTTCCCCTGTGGAACCTTTAGTAGGTAAGTTCTTCCCCTTAATAATATAATCTAAAATTAATCAATTTTTTAGATGCAGGGTTGTTTCTTCCATGACTTATTGAGGATCAAATATGTTTTTTCCTTCTTCTTCAATTTCTAGAAAAATTGTTTGAATTGGGAGCTTATCACTCATGACCTTCTTTAAGCATGAAATGTGGAAAATTGGGTGTACTTGGGAAGATGCAGGAAACTCCAATTTGTATTCCATAGTACCAATATTTTGAAACACCTTGTAAGGAGCATAGTACTTGGGTTATAATTTATTATCCTTCTTAGCTTGATTTAGGGACATTTGTTTGTATTGTTGTAGTCATAAAAATACCCAGTCGCCTACATCAAAACTTCTTTCACTGTGATGCTGATTTGTCTATTGTTTCATTCGATTATGTACTAGAGTGAGGTTATCCTTTAATAGTTGGAGAACTTGTTGTTGATGCTCGATGTGATATTCTAATGCTTTAACCTTAGAATTTTCTCTTAGATATGATGTGATGGATGGTGGATGATATCCATAAAGTGCCATAAATAGGGTCATTTTTGCTACAATATGGAAAGTAGTGTTTTACCACCATTCAGCTAGAGGTAACGAGTTGACCCAATGTGTTTCTTTATCAGATACAAAGAAACGAAGATATCCTTCAAAACATTTATTCACTATCTCAATTTTCCTGTCATATTGAGGATGATAAGATGATATAAGAGTTAATTGAGTGCCCAGGCAAGAAAATCATTCCATCCGAAAATTTCTAGTGAAAATGGGATCTCTGTCACTTACAATAATCTTTTTGTTTCCATGTAGCTTTTCAGTTGTTTCCATAAGTGTAGTAGCAACTATACTAGATTTAAGATTATGATATAATGCATAAAAGTGCACATACTTGGTATGTCTATCAACTACCACCATGATGACACGTTTTCCTTCGGACTTGGGTAAGATTGTGATAAAATCCATTGAGACCTCCTCCCAATACTAAATTGGAATGGCTAAATGTTGTAATAGACCTGTGGTCTTAATTGTCTGAACTTTATTTTGTTGGAAAACAAAGAATTCTTCCACAAAATTTTGAATATTAGATTTAAGGCCATTCCAAAAAAATAACTTCTTGACCTTGTGCTAAGATATTAAAAATCCTTAGTTCCCTCCTGAGGGGTAGGTGTGTAATTACAAAATAATGTTTTGCTTCATTTTTGAATTCTTAGAAAGATAAAAGTGATATTTGTACCATAATGAATAATTTTTCCAGCTAAATGTATCAAATATATTGGGATCCTGCTACAACTTTTGAATGAGTTTCAACACCTATTCGTAATTATTCCATTCATCCCGTGCTTCATTTATCCAATCAAGTTGGATAATAGAAATGGCACAAAAAAAGGTTTCCACATCCTCATCGTGTCTTGCGAGTGCATCAGCATTTTTGGGCAGCGGACCCCCCATAGCGGGTTTTTGGGGCCTGTTAGCCTTGTTGGCATGTGGCCCAAAATGGATCCAAATATGCTCTCTAAGTCTTCAAAAGTTAGTAAAATCAGGCCAAAGATCAAAACAATCGTAGGAGGAGAGCCATTAGAATGGCGGAAAAGCACTATCGAGCGGCTAAAAACACATAAAAACAATGAAAAACAGAGTATCGGAGGCATAAACAGTGAAATGCACAACAACTGTCTGATCTGCCTAATCAAGGGTCTAGATCTGATCAGCGGGTTGCAATCGATAGGTCGCAATCTGTGAGTCGCAATCGGTGGTCGCAGTCAGTAGTCGCAATCAATGGAGGAAATTAGAAGATTGAGGGTAGATTGTGTGGAACTTGTGATGGTGATAAACGATGCAATGTGCTTGATCGACGGTCCACGTTGCATCACAAGATCTTTATCGAAGAACACAATAGAGTGCTCACCATTGGCCCGGGGCATGAGCGATATGCGATTATGATCAATCGCATTGGTGGATCGCAATCGGGGAAACATTACCGAGCGGGGCCTTCATACATGTATATGTGCGATGCGATTAGCTGAACCCGATGGCTCTATAGGCATTATTGCATAGATTTTCAAATCCATCGAAAGGCATGTTTTAATGCATTTTGGCATATTTTGTTATTTAACAAAATATAAAGGGACGGCGCCGACGCGATAAAACCAGGACCTCAAGAGGGTTGAGCATGAAAATATGCAATATTTCAGAGTTTTCATAAGCCATTTTTAATGTATTTCCAATGTTTTGACGTATTTTTAAAATACAAAGGGGAACCTTGGAACAGGCCATTTGTGACTTGCGATAGCGATAAGGACAGACTTGATAGAGGAATAGACAGCGTTTAAGGACTTTTGAAGTCCGAAATAAAGAGAGCTTGGTGGGATTTCACAATGTTGCAGCATTTTTCTGTATAAAACAGAAAATAGTCATTGTTATTATTTTAGAGGATTTCAAAGGCCCGTAGACCAATTCCATCATAGAACAGAAGGTGGGAAGGGGAAAGGAAATAGTGCAACACAACGAAACTAATAAATGATCATGGAGCATCGCGGGCACGAGCGAGCCACCTGACAACGCAAGACATTTACTAGAATTTGGTTACTGTTGTTAGAAAAAGAGGCCTCCAAGCTCCTACGTGTCTGGTCATGGCATCTAGTCGTTAAAAAGAGGACATAGAGGATAGATTAAGACCTCTCAAACCTAAGAAGGCTCGAGAGCATGGTAAAAGGCCTATAAAATTTGAAAATTCAGAGTAACAAGGGTTCAACTTTTGGAGACTGTGGAGACTCTGCTCCTCTAGCTTCTCATCTTCATTCCAGTAATATAAGCTTCTTTTTTTGTTACATGTTCAATTCCCATTTTCTCTTCTATTCTAAGCTTGCACTTGAATAGGTTATTCATGTTCTCTTCTGTGTCTAATGCTAGATAACTATCATCTTATCTCTGCACTAATAAATTAGCTTAGCAAGTTTCATTTACTTCTTGTAGCTAGCCATTCATATGTTCTTATGTATGCATATGCTGGTACAGTCAGTATTCTCCATTGATCCATTGAATCTATAAACTATTGAGCATTAGGGGTCTAAATCCTTGTAAAGCTTAGGGTGTTCATGCATGTCTTGAGTGAAAATATAGTTGAAACAGTAATCTGACTTGATCCAAACCATCATCCATTCCAATAGTTCAGAGAACAATATTGAACATTATATGTTACTAGGCATCTCCGAGCTGCAACCTAGGAGAGCTACCTAGAGTGCTAACATAATTGGTGTCGTTGTCAGGGAGAGGAGACTGAAGCTCAACTTCCCTGGGAGATGATAGACAAAGTCTGGGCACTTTTTTGGTTGTAATCATCTATCTGGTGACTCTACTGGAGGACGAACCTTTTAGTGACTCCACTTCATATTTATAGCTCAGTTTGTGAGGCATACTCAGAGAAATCCTTAGAAGCCACTAGCTGACCCAGTATCTGACCTGGAAAAAATCATCAAAGAAAGAAAGGCATTGTAGAAAGGAGTATCAAGTTCAAGTAGTTCTAAACAATATTCTATATCTCTTCAAGAAAGGCCTATAATAGAACAAATACATGTTGAGAGTATAGCTTCTGATATTAGCAGTGAAGAAAAAATCTCAGAGATTCATAGAGCTCCTTGTTCTTTAGGTTCTCCTTTTGTTGTAAGCCCAAAGGAAACCTCACCTCCTATCCATCATACTCCTTCAGTCCTATCAGTCACTCCTTAGCCCTCTATCATTCAGACTGTCAGTATCCTTATAGCCACCACAGTTATGGTAGGACCACAAGCACCTACCAAAATGGAAAGAATCATAGCTGCTAGATATGGACCTCTAGTACTACCCACTCATTTGAATGTCATTCCTACTGGAGAATATCAAAAGTATAGGCTTAAGTTCACAGGGACTGAAGGTGTTTCAGCTGAGGATGAAAGTCTTTGTCCAAAGCCTAGATGGAGAGGCTAGAAAATGGTTCAGAGAACTGATCCCAAGGTTTATAGCAGATATTGAGGCTCTAGATTATGTATTCCTAAAGCATTGGGGGGATAAGAAGGATCTACTCTACTACCACACCAAGTTTGGGAACTTAAAGAGGGAAAATGGTGAGTTTTTGTATGATTTCAATAAGAGATTTAACTGCATGTACAACAAAATACCAGCTGAATTAAAACCCACCACTACCTATGGTAAACTCACCTGTGCCAGTGCTTTTGATTCTGACTTATGTCTACTATTGAGGGAGAGATGATGTGCTACCTTGGCTAATATGCAAGATGCATCCTTGGAAGTAGAATCAAACATCATGGCTGCAGAGAAGCTAAAGGTAAATGTTAATAGAAGGAGACAGAGAGGTGAATCTTCATCATCTTCAGATCCCAAGATCGATAAAATGACCAAGATGATATAGTCATTAGCCTCTGAGATCTCCTAGTTAAAGGTTGAGCAACACCCTGGGAATGGAAGAGTCATGGAAGAGGAGTAGTTTGATGAAGATGATGAGATCTATTATATGGAACACAAAGGTATTGCCCCCTTTTTGACCTTAGCTTCCTATGAAAAGTCAATTTTCAATGACCAGATCAACCAAGAGTGGGATGGTGGGGATGTTTTGCAAACTGATGATCAACACAGATATGATCTGAGGTCAAAGATGAATAATGTCAAAGAAACTCTTGTTCAGAAAGTTATTGTCCCTACAGTATAGCAAGCTAATAAGCAGAAGCGACCGGCTATTGATTCCATCATCCTCAAAGCTCCAGCTCATGAGGTAAGAGGCCTTGACAAGTCTCCTTCTCCTTTCAGTTTTCAATTCGAAGTTTAGAAGCTAAGAATACCTATACCTTTGATTGAACTAGTGAAGAATGAGTCCTTCAAAAGATCTATCCTTGAGTCCCTTGAGCCTAAAGCCATCCAAGCCTCCACTAACTATGTAAATATGCAAGATGACAAACCGATTGTTATTCTCAGCCTAGTGATTGAAAATTGTGATGACAACACCACATCATTCTATGTCTCTTTGACTATTCATGACAAAATCTTTCACAACTACTTTCTAGACACAGGATCCAACCATAATCTAATGCCTAAGGCTGTCATGGATGACTTTGGTCTAGACATTACCAAGCCTTACCATGACCTATTTTCTTTTGACTCTAGAAAAGTGAAATGTTTGGGATTAATCCAAAACTTAGCCATCACCTTGTCTCAACTACTCATGAAGAGCATGATGATGGATATTGTGGTAGCAAATGTACCCCCCAAGTTTGGCATGTTTCTTTCCAGAGCTTGGATCAAGAGATTTGGTGGAACATTGCAAAATGATCTGTCCTACACTACTATCCTAGTTTTTGGAGGTGAGAGCAGGAGATTACACAGAGAAGATTAGTTGGCTTATATTATTAGTGATGAAAGGAATCCCACTAATCATCCCATCTGTGCCGTCGACACTGATTTTGGAGCCTATATTCTTCAGATTGAAGAATCCCAGTCAGTCTCCATGCAACTTAAGAAACCAGTTTGCCAGATCACAGAGGAAGAAGGCCCACAAATTTGGGATATCTTCTTTGACGGAGCTTGCTATAAGGAAGTTGCAGGGGCAGGTGTATTCCTTGTGTCCCCCACACAAGAATGCATCCATTTATCTTTCAAACTAACTTTTCAGGTCACAAATAACATAGCAGAGTACGAAGCCTTGATATTAGGCTTAAACATTACTAAAGAAATGGGCATCAAAGGTCTGAAGGTGTTTGGAGATGCAGACATTATCATTCAACAATTCAACAAAACCTTCCAAGCAAAGCATCCAAGGCTAAAAGCATATAGAGATGAGATCAGAGAACAACTAGTTGAGAAGTCAAGAATTCATTAGAAGAAGATCAAAGAAACCTTTTATAGAAAGGAAAAAAGGGAAAATTTTCAGTTTGGTGACTGGGTTCTCAAATGGGATGTGGTTAAGGAAAATAAGGGCAACCATGGTAAATTCAATTACTTATGGACATGTTCATTTGTCATCGCTCAAGCTCAGATGAGCAACATTTTCATTGTGCAAAATTTAGAGGGGGAAGGTGTTTTTGATGGCCCAGTCAATGGGTGATTTTTGAAACTTTACTTCTTATAAGGCCTTAAGGCCTTAATATTGTAATATGCTTTTCAATTTTTATTTTTTATGCAAAAATGAACTCCATGCCCAATGGAACACTAGGAGATAGATTTGATTTTTTTTTTTACAAGAAAGGCATTGGTTTATGGTTCTTGAAACCTCACAGGGAGGCTTTCATCCCTAGACAGAGCCAGTGTTAGCCTTGCTATTGTAGAGTCGTTAATATACCATTATTATTGTCGCTTGTGAACGTTTATTTCACCCATTTCTACCATTCTTCATCATGCCATTTATTATAATTTATCATTTAAATCCATTTTATTAATTATTTATGCTCTCATGAATAAATATTATTTATTCTCCTTTATTTCTAATAAATTGATTATTATGCATTATTTTACCAATGATAGTTCTAATAAGTTGGTTGTAACTTTATTTACCATTTTTAGCCTCCAAAGTAACTTCCAGATTGAAGATTTGATTTTTAAATCAGCCAACTCAGAAATTCGCTGGTTTAAGGAGTGACAGTTTTGCGGTTACGATTCTGAGCAAATGAAGACGAATTTGGAAAATCCGGAACATGGGTTTTGTCCAGAACGGGCCCAATTATCTTCCGAAAGAACAGATTGCCCAAATTCGGCTTGTACAGGGAGAAACGCAGGGTTCTTTGAGCACGATTTTCTTAGATTTGCAGTTGCGGCGGCCCTCCAAATCTTAGCTGTAAACCCAAATTCGTCTTGCTTTTGTTGAAGAGATGAGAGGGAATATATTTTCTTGTTGATCATCTGGTTAGAATCAACCCAAATTTATCATGTTGTAATTATCTATGCTCTGATCTTTCTCTATTTAAATGAAACCAAAGATCAGAGGAGGGAGGATTGTTTTTGTAATTTTGCACTTTCGGAATAAACTTTGATCGCTGAGTCTCATTGAGACCTGACTTTGTTATACTTTTGTGGATGCAATTAATATAAGAGACTTGGTGTTCATTCCGTCTCTGCGTCTGGAGTAATCTAAGGCGGTGTACCATCGGCAGCTAAGGGCCCAGCTCCGGAGGACACTTGCCTTTGTATCATACGGTGATTTGTGTGGTTTGCTTATTTCTCTTGTTTCAGTAATCCGATATATCTTTTATATGATAGACTATGCTTCTTAATTAATATCTGAATCTGAATAAGTTCTTTAATTCACGTCTCTGTATTACACAAACTGAATCTATTCGAATTGCATCCATTTCTACAGCAAGATATTGGTATGAATGTTATCATTATTGGATTCATATAAAATAAGTATTTGTGAGGCTTGAAGATAATATCACTTTGTTCAGAAGCATAGTCACATCATACATTACTCTCGGATCGCTACAATAGTATAGAACGCGTACATACATCGGAGTTTGCTGTTCCATTTGATTGATGTTGTTCCATTTGATTATTGCTGTTCCATTTTACTGCTGCATCATTTATTGCTGTCCCATTTCCATTTCGCTGTTCCGTTTTACTTTTTGCTGATTTATTTACTTGCCTTTATTGCTTTGGTGTGAGAGAAGGTCTAAAGCTGTAGTGAGTCAGCAAGCCGCTGCTTAGCTCCCAGATCTTTGGTCCATGCTCTAATTTCCATTCCATTTACTTGCATTTACTGTTTTAGTGTGGGAGGAGGATCAAGGCTGTCGTGAGACAGAGCAGACGCTATTATGCTCCCAGATCCATGATCCATACTCTAATTCCTTTTCCTTCATCAATTTCTAGAGGAATGAGTTATTGCTACTATATCCTCGATTGATGGTTGTTTGAATGAATGATTTAGTTTAAGACATTTTAGTTTCTTGCTGTTTCAATTAGATTTTGTTTCAAGCATTCATTTACTTTTGGGTTTTAAGCACTATACTGCGAAACATTACTCTTAAGAAAATAGTCGCCTCAGACAGAGTACACTCTTGAAATAAAAAGTCGTCCCTGGGTTGATAATTAATGTGAGGTAATTAGGAGTTCACAAGACACCTTTTTATCACTCCACATTTTGGCGCCGTTGCCGGGGAGAGTGTAGCCATTTCTAAAGAGTAGTGTGAATTTGATGACTGCCTGCTAGGAAAGAGTTGGATCTTAAAAACGGAAGGTAAGAACCTGCGTACGGAGCATGTAAAAGCCCTGCTCCCCCGTCCGCTTTCCAGCAGGACTGTTAAAGAACCTAGAGTAGAGATAGATGTTTGAATTTTTGTGTGAATAATAGAAATTTTTAAAAAAATGAATCACATGATCTCACGCAAGTGGTGATGTAAGCACCACCCATTTCACTAACCGATTGACAGGAACATTTGAATAAGGAGCCTTGAAGAAAACACATGAAGAACATCTTCTATTATGGTAAGAAATGGCTCACGTTTCTACTTTTGAATTTCCTATCAAAGATCTAGGAGTGACACAAATGAACATAATTCCCCCATCTTTACCAAATTTTCATGGTTTAGCAAATGAAGATCCACATACATTTATGTTTGAGTTTGAAATACTTTGTAGAGGATATGATTATTGTACTAATGATCAAAGATTGAAAGTGTTTCCTCTTACTCTAAAAGGAGCAGCTCTCCGATGGTTCATGAGCCTAGGTGGGAATTGCATCCAATCATGGGAGGACATGAAGAACATATTCTTGAAGAAGTACCAAGACTATTGCAAAGCCAATGAAGATATTTTCTATATGATACAAGGGGAAGATGAAAGTTTGGAGGACTATGTAGATCGATTTCATTATAACCTTCAAAAATCAAAGCATAAGCATTTGGAAAAAGAGATCTTAAAAACACTCCTTCTTAAAGGAATCAAAGATGAATTTTTAGAACTTTTAAATTTGATAGGAAAAGGTGATGTTTTTCAGTTATCATATGATGATGTTTGTGAGTTGTGCATAAGGTATTCAAGAGGAATCTCCAAGGCTGGTAAGAATCCTAGAGATGTTTTTTCTTTCTTTTCCAAATCTGCTACAAGAATAGGAGACATAAGAGCTGAAATCAATGTGTTATTTGACAATTTTAAAGTTGATTTTATTAGCTCTCTAAATGAAAAATTGGATGTTTTGCAGGTTCATAAAAATGAAGAATTTGATGAAGTGTTTTGTTCTCATGACCGAAAGGAGCATCTCATAGATACTCACTCTTCCTTAGCTATGATGGAAGTGGCATATCAAAGAAGTAAGGAAGTTGCAACAAGGTCAAAACCATGGAAATCATGGCCTACAGGTATGGTTCAAAACACTTTTTCTCCATTGTCATACTTGCATAATCCATTATGGAATGTTAATGTGTTAGGGCAGCCATGTCAATTTCAATATAACCACCTATCTTGTTTACAAGTTGGGCATGGTTCATCTTATGATGGCATGACTACTCTCCCTCATCTTGTAGCACAAACATATTCTCCATATTTTTCACCAGCTCTTTCACAACATCCTGCTTGCATACCAAATTCATTCACCCAACCCAACCAACCACATCATCACAATGCTCCATTCTTTACACATTTTCCTGCTCAACTAATTCCACACCCTCACCATAATAAACCAGTACAACATGCTTACAATGTTGAGCTGGCAAATTTACCCACCCTTCTCACCCATTCTATCTCACATGTGCCATTAAGGAAAACCTACAATGAGATTCAGAATGTTTCAAATTCAAAAATTGTAGAAGCTATGGAAGAAAATGAGGTTTCTTGTAGGTTGCATCAACAAGCCATTTTAAAAGACCAAGGACTTCATGATTTGATGGATATGAGAAATCAACAAAATAAAGGATACATTGAAGATTGGTTTCATTCCATCATTTGTTTGCAACATCACTCCATGCTTCAACAATTTTTGATACCATTTTTTGAAGGGAAGTTGACTTCTCATACCCTAATATCCATTAACATGCATTTTTCAAATTTGGGTAGGTGCATATGTGAAGCCGTATTTCGAAAATGGCTTCACTGGAAGTACTCATACACGTAGTCATATTCATCCTTCAATCAAAGTAGGTTAGTGAATAAAATAAAACAAAATAAGGGAATAAATAAATGCATTTTGTTTTTCCATGTAAAACTAGGGTTTTTGTTGCAACATGCTATGCAAATCAACATCGGTGATAATTTTTTATAATTTGTGTATGTAGATGATTTACAATGGAAATAATAAGTTCTACAAACACTCATTTTCATTTTTTATCACCAATTTGAAAAAATGCTTGAATTTCATTTTTTTGGCTTGCGGGTTTGATGAACTTTCTGGAAAAACAGTCGGGACAGTCATGTTTTGAGGGACCAAAAGTGAATATTTTTAAAACCTGTTTCTACCCTAGGTAGCCCTTGATGTCTACTTTCCAATCCAATTTGAATCACTCAATTTGGATTTGAAACGAAAAAGTTAGAGCCAAAACATTGACCGGATGTCTAGCAGGGCAGCTCAGGAACAGAGTTGGGACAGTCCGTTTTTGGAGGCCTAAATGAATGAATTTTTAAAACCTGTTTCTATGGTAGATTCCCCTATGAATCTAGTTTACAATGCAATTGGAATCACTCATTTTCAATATCGTATGGGGAAGTTATGATCAAAATACTGACTGTCTATCGTAAATCAGCACTCTTAAAACTATGTCTTTCCAGCTGTTCCTTAAAGTATTTGACCTATCAATTCTTCTTGTCTTCAAAACTTGTTTCTATTGGAGATCAATAAATGAATCTACTTTCATCTCCAATTTGAATCATTCGAATCCGACATCAAACGAAAAAGTTATGCTTGAAATATCAACTGTTGGTCTAAGCCGGGTAATCGACAATGACTCTATTATGCAGGTTGTTCTAAACAAATTTGACATATCATATCATTGAGTTTTTAAAACCTGTTTCTATTGGAGATACACCTTTGAATTAGTTTTCATTTGGCTTTGGAATCACTCAATTTGGACGAAAAACAAAGAAGTTGTAATTAAAACACTGCTGGTTAGTATGGTCGACCACTGCTCTCCCGCAGGTAACAAATAAATTTTATTTTGTTATTTTCTCTATGGATTTGTTATACAGAATAACTACTTGTTGTTTTTTGCATAATTATTGGATTAAGGGAGCCCGTACACCTCTCTTTCTTCATGATTTAATGCTTTATTGCAGGTAGATACTCGTTTTTTGCAGGTCCTGGGAAAATAAAGAAGGTCAATTTATGGACGAGTGATTTTTCAAAGAAGTTTTTATAAAACAAAGGAATTTTATCCAAATCATTACCCAACGGATTCATAATAGAACAAATGAAGAATTGATTTCAATTTCAAGATTCATGTCTTGTCACTGCTGCCAAAACATTTTTCAAAAAGATCATTTTTTTTACATAATATCATAGTTGTTGTAACTTAATTTACATATTGTTTTTTAAATAAAATGTTGTTTTTTTCTAATTTCTTTTATATTTTGTGTTTCAGGTGTTGCTTCATTCAAACTGTGACCCATCCTCAGCTTCAATACAGTGAACAGCTAATTCATTCTTTGCGTGCTTGCATTTTATGGTTGTATATTTTGCTGTTCTTTTTCTGAAGGAACAGCATTTGTGAGCATTTTTGTCGTTCCTGCTGTTCCTTTTTCAAAGGGACATCATTTTCGTTTTGCTATTTATTTTCTAAAGGAACAACACTTTTTGGTTCAGCCATTCATTTTGCTGTTCCTTATTCACAGTTCATTTTGCTGTTCCTTTTCGAAATGGAACAACACTTTTTGCACTTTCACATTTTGCTGTTCCTTTTCGAAATGGAACAACACTTTTTGCACTTTCACATTTTGCTGTTCCTTTTCGAAATGGAACAGCACTTTTTGCACTTTTACATTTTGCTGTTCCTTTTCGAAATGGAACAGCACTTCTGCAATTTCACGTTGGGTGTGTTTTTGCTGTTCCTTTTTCAAAAGGAACAGCATTTGGTGTGTTTTTGCTGTTCCTTTTTCAAAAGGAACAACAGTTTGATTTTTTTGCTGTTCCTTTTTCAAAAGGAACAGCAGTTTGTGTTTTTGCTGTTCCTTTTTCAAAAGGAACAGCATTTGGTGTGTTTTTGCTGTTTCTTTTTCAAAAGGAACAGCAGTTTGAGTTTTTTGCTGTTCCTTTTTCAAAAGGAACAACAGTTTGTGTTTTTTCTGTTCCTTTTTCAAAAGGAACAACATTTGGTGTGTTTTTGCTGTTTCTTTTTCAAAAGGAACAGTAGTTTGAGTTTTTTGCTGTTCCTTTTTCAAAAGGAACAACAGTTTGAGTTTTTTGCTGTTCCTTTTTCAAAAGGAACAGCAGTTTGAGTTTTTTGCTGTTCCTTTTTCAAAAGGAACAGCATTTGGTGTGTTTTTGCTGTTCCTTTTTCAAAAGGAACAGCAGTTTGAGTTTTTTGCTGTTCCTTTTTCAAAAGGAACAACAGTTTGAGTTTTTGCTGTTCCTTTTTCAAAAGGAACAGCAGTTCGAGTTTTTGCTTGCATGGATTCTTCTCTTTCAAAAGGAACGACATTTGCATTTTCGCGTTTTCTGTGTTTTTGGTGTGCATTTTCTTTAATGTTCCCTACACGGAACACCACTTTTTGAGTGTTTTTGCTGTTCATTCAAAAGAGCAACACTTTGGGAATATTTTTGAGGGCAACCCTTTCCTTTCTCTTGTGGGATTATTCATAGTCAGCTCAACCACATTCTCCTGATTCTCTTTCATGGCATGAAGTACACTATTTTTATAAGGACAAGAATTATGGATTCTTTTGAAGCAAGTATTATCATTCACGTTATGATCTTTAACAGGACAACTCCTTGATGATAGATTTTTTTTCAAAAGAGACACAATTATTTATATATTACTTTACTGCATTGTTTTCTGCTGTACATGATACTGATTGATCATCTTAATACCATGTTGGTTCCACCCTTCCTGGTTATAATCTTCTCTGTCTGTAATAAATGAGATTATGGGTATATTTTTTTCTATTGACATCTTCAACTTCTTCTGCCATCCCTGCTCTTAAGGAGTACTGAGCCTCCCTCATTTTATCATAAAAATATGCAATAACAACAAAATTTTGTTCGCAGATAGAGGATAGGGGGTCTCATTACGAGCCAGCCTACCATGTTCATAAGGCTATAACAAAGTGACATTCCCATTATGGCCACCACACCAGGGTTATGATCCATTGGATAGCCAAATTATCCTTGGAACAGGAGATCTCATCACGAGCCGGCCTAATCACTTTTGCTACATCCCAGTGAATGGCAGTGTGATTATCTGGTTACCATGCCAGCACATTGATCTCTTCTGTAGAACAACACTGAAACTCTCTACTTATAAATTGAGGATTCTGGCTCATATGGGTTAAAAAGCAACCCTGCCGAGGCTATGGACGCCTGCTGGCGGCAACGGCGCTGCTTATGGTATTGAAGTTATATCTTTTCGTCAATTATTATTATAATACCCTTTTCTTATTTTCTTTTTATCAGAGAAGTTATTTCCTTAACTTTTTCCCTGTTTGAACCTTTATGCATGAGAAATTGTTTTATGATCAATCACATCATTTTCAGCTAGAATACCGTCAGCAAAGCATCTTTTTAGCATATTGTTGTCATTTTTCGTTTTGCATAAACTATCATCACTCCAAAGCGTCCTATCTCTTATTCATAACTATCTTTACACACTTTGCTCTCAAAATAACCATAATTTTCACCGTCCTATCATTGATAAGTGTACTCTGCTTCATTTACTATTGTATTGTTCACTCCCTTGCCTTGCCATCAACACCACCCCTTTCATATGCTTTATGGTTATGGAACCCATTTTCCAATTGGAGGGGGGGAATGTATGCATTATGGAATTGCATGCGATATGATTACTACACTTTGCCATACCTTGTTGATTTGACAACATATTAGTGTTGCATGTATACATAAGTTTTTCTAATTGCAATTTTGCATGCATCTTATCTGTTGCTATTCAAAGCTAACACTATGGATTCAAGCACCTTGTATGCAAAATAGTGCTTTGTTTACAGGAGAACAACAAGTATGAGCAAAATTCTATTCGTAGCATGACCACACTATTGCACTTCACAGTAGAGGCTCGCGAACGTGAACAATTCTTCAGACATGATGTGCTTCTCTGGATTCCACCTTTTGCATCACGTTCAGCACCAACTCTATCTACATCAGCTTCAACAACTGCCAGTCCATATATGTCATTCCACATTTTTGGAGGTAAAACTTGAGGTAAAATTGCATAGTTTTCTAATTTATTATAAATTTGGGAGAATCTAATGAAAATCCATTTTGAGCATTATTTACCATCCTTCATTTCTACCACTTCCCATTTTTCAGCAGCATATCATTTCCGAGTATGGGGGCGTGTTCCTTCATTTTTTTCTTATCACCACGCCATTTATATTCTTTATCATCCATTGCTATTCTTATTCACTCTCAACACCGCCCTTATTCCATGTTGTTTTACACCAAGCATAGAATTCAACAGCTGGTAGCAACCACCTCTATTTGTTTTCTAGCATCGCATGAGGACATGCTAATTTTTCAGAGAGGGGGAGGAATTGCTATGCATGATGGATATTTTCTACTTTCTTCCTTATTTAAGGCATACAATTTCATTTTTTGATTTCCACATATTTTTTAAAAACTATGAACCTAATTCTTGTAATTTTTGGAAAACACATACCTATCATTAATACAAACCCACAGAATTTTAAGAAATAATGGTTCATAAAATTTCGGAAATCATGCACTCTCACCTACAGCCATTTTGTTTATATCTCATGATCCATGCATCAAAAAAATATGATTTTTGGATCATAAAGGCATTCATATATTATAAATTTACTTGCCAAATTTCAACAAAAGCTGGTTTGTAGTTTTTGAGAAAATGGTTCATGAAGTTTGTTGTTACTTATATCATATTTTGTTGCAACTTCATATATACATATAATTGAATGTCAATGTAAAAATTGTTATGCCTTCATCAAGATTACTAAAATTGAATATTCATTAATTAAGGAAGAATTCATTTGTTCTATCCATTTCATGAGCTGAGATGAACATATTTTTTTTTATTGCTTGGTTAACACATGGGTTTTTGTCTTTGGGTTGCATGAGGACATGCAATATATTCAGTTTTCGTTGCATGAGGACATGCAATATATTGAGTGTGGGGGTGTGTAGAGTCGTTAATATACCATTATTATTGTCGCTTGTGAATGTTTATTTCACCCATTTCTACCATTCTTCATCATGCCATTTATTATAATTTATCATTTAAATCCATTTTATTAATTATTTATGCTCTCATGAATAAATATTATTTATTCTCCTTTATTTCTAATAAATTGATTATTATGCATTATTTTATCAATGATAGTTCTAATAAGTTGGTTGTAACCTTATTTACCATTTTTAGCCTCCAAAGTAACTTCCAGATTGAAGATTTGATTTTTAAATCAGCCAACTCAGAAATTCGCTGGTTTAAGGAGTGACAGTTTTGCGGTTACGATTCTGAGCAAATGAAGACGAATTTGGAAAATATGGAACATGGGTTTTGTCCAGAACGGGCCCAATTATCTTCCTGAAGAACAGATTGCCCAAATTCGACTTGTACATGGAGAAACGTAGGGTTCTTTGAGCACGATTTTCTTAGATTTGCAGTTGCGGCCGCCCTCCAAATCTCAGCTGTAAACCCAAATTCGTCTTGCTTTTGTTGAAGAGATGAGAGGGAATATATTTTCTTGTTGATCATCTGGTTAGAATCAACCCAAATTTATCATGTTGTAATTATCTATGCTCTGATCTTTCTCTATTTAAATGAAACCAAAGATCAGAGGAGGGAGGATTGTTTTTGTAATTTTGCACTTTCGGAATAAACTTTGATCGCTGAGTCTCATTGAGACCTGACTTTGTTATACTTTTGTGGATGCAATTAATATAAGAGACTTGGTGTTCATTCCGTCTCTGCGTCTGGAGTAATCTAAGGCGGTGTACCATCGGCAGCTAAGGGCCCGGCTCCGGAGGACACTTGCCTTTGTATCATACGATGATTTGTGTGGTTTGCTTATTTCTCTTGTTTCAGTAATCCGATATATCTTTTATATGATAGAATATGCTTCTTAATTAATATCTGAATCTGAATAAGTTCTTTAATTCACGTCTCTGTATTACACAAACTGAATCTATTCGAATTGCATCCATTTCTACAGCAAGATATTGGTATGAATGTTATCATTATTGGATTCATATAAAATAAGTATTTGTGAGGCTTGAAGATAATATCACTTTGTTCAGAAACATAGTCACATCATACATTACTCTCGGATCGCTACAATAGTATAGAACGCGTACATACATCGGAGTTTGCTGTTCCATTTGATTGCTGTTGTTCCATTTGATTATTGCTGTTCCATTTTACTGCTGCATCATTTATTGCTGTCCCATTTCCATTTCGCTGTTCCGTTTTACTTTCTGCTGATTTATTTACTTGCCTTTATTGCTTTGGTGTGAGAGAAGGTCTAATGCTGTAGTGAGTCAGCAAGCCGCTGCTTAGCTCCCAGATCTTTGGTCCATGCTCTAATTTCCATTCCATTTACTTGCATTTACTGTTTTAGTGTGGGAGGAGGATCAAGGTTGTTGTGAGACACAGCAGACGCTATTATGCTCCCAGATCCATGATCCATACTCTAATTCCTTTTCCTTCATCAATTTCTAGAGGAATGAGTTATTGCTACTATATCCTCGATTGATGGTTGTTTGAATGAATGATTTAGTTTAAGACATTTTAGTTTCTTGCTGTTTCAATTAGATTTCGTTTCAAGCATTCATTTACTTTTGGGTTTTAAGCACTATACTGCGAAACATTACTCTTAAGAAAATAGTCGCCTCAGACAGAGTACACTCTTGAAATAAAAAGTCGTCCCTGGGTTGATAATTAATGTGAGGTAATTAGGAGTTCACAAGACACCTTTTTATCGCTCCACAGCTATCATGTGGCCCAAAATGGATCCAAATATGCTCTCTAAGTCTTCAAAAGTTAGTAAAATCAGGCCAAATATCAAAACAATTGCAGGAGGAGAGCCATTAGAATGGTGGAAAAGCACTATTGGGAGGCCAAAAACACATAAAAACAATGAAAAATGGAGTATCAGAGGCATAAGCAGTGAAATGAAAAGCAGCTGTCTAATCTAGCCAATCAACGGTCTTGATCTGATTGGCAGGTCGCAATCAGCGGATTTAGGGCAGACTGTGTGGAACTTGCGATGGCGATCAGGGATGAAATGTGGACTGTCGATCAAGCACGCAGATCGATGGCCCACGTTTCATCGTAGGATCGCTATCGGAGAACACAACAGAGTGCTCACCATTGGCCCAGGGCACGAGCGATATGTGATTGTGATCAATAGTGTCAACGGATCACAATCAGGGAAACATTATGGAGAGGGGCCTTCATATATGTATATGTGCGACGCAATTAGCCAGACCCAATGGCTCTATAGGCATTATTGCACAGATTTTCAGATCCACCGAAAGGCATGTTTTAATGCATTTTCGCATATTTCGTTATTTAAAAAAAAAAAAAGGGACAACACTGATGCAATAAAACCCGGAAAGGGGTTTGGGAATGAAAATATACAATATTTCAGAGCCGTCATGAGGCATTTTTAATGTATTTCCAATGTTTTGATGTATTTATAAAATAAAAAGGGGAACCTTGGAACAAGTTGTTTGTGACTTGCGATAGTGATAAGGACGGACTTGATAGAGGAATAGACAGTGTTTAAGGACTTTTGAAGTCCAAAATAAGCAGAGGTTGGTGGGATTTCATAGTGTTGCAATTTTTTTCTTTATAAAATAGAAAACAATCATTGTTATTGTTTGAGAGGATTTGAAAGGCCCGAAGACCCATTCCATCACAGAACAGAAGCCCAAAAGGGGAAAGGCAACAGCACAACACAGTGAAACCAACAAGTAATCATGGAGCATCACTGGCACGAGCGAGCCACCTGACAACGTGGCACATTAACCAAAATTTGGTTACTGTTGTTAGAAAAAGAAGCCTCCAAGCTCCTGTGTATCTGGTCATGGCATCAATTCGTTAAAAAAAGGATAGAGAAGATAGATTAAGACCTCTCGAGCCTCAAAAGGCTCAAGAGCATGGTAAAAGGCCTATAAATATTTGAAAATTCAGATTAATAAGGGTTCAACTTTTGGAAACTGTGGAGACTCTGCTCCTCTAGCTTCTCATCTTCATTCCAACAATATAAGATTATTTTGCTATTACATGTTCAATTCCCATTTTCTCCTCTGTTCTAAGCTTACACTTGAATAGGTTATTCATGTTTTCTTCTATGTCTAATGCTAGATAACTGTCATCTTATCTCTACATTGATAAATTAGATTTGCAAGTTTCATTTACTTCCTATAGCTAGCCACTCATATGTGCTTATGTATGTATCTGCTGGTACAGTTAGTATTCTCCATTCATCCATTGAATCTATAAACTATTGAGCATTAGTGGTCTAAAACCTTGTAAAGATGAGGGTGTTCATGCATGTCTTGAGTGAAAATAGAGTTGAAACAGTCATCTGACTTGATCCAAAACATCATCCATTCCAATACTTCAAAGAACAACATTGAAGATTATATGTTACTATGCATCTCTGAGCTACAACCTAGGAGAGCTTCCTGGAGTGATAACAGGGTTTAAAGCTGAGTTTTGGTCCATGTAATGTAAATACCATGGAAAATGTGGGCGCAGAGTGCGAAAGTCTAGGGTTATCCATCCTAAAATATTGTAATTTAATATAGAATGTGTCAGCCTACCCATGGTCCGTGGACCATGGAAATGTATAAATAGAGTGAGGCTCTAAGTGTAGAAGTCAGTCTTAGTCTTGATCTTAAGTGTTATGGGATTTTGAAAAAGGAATTCTCTCTGAGTTTGTAAGTCCAAGTCTTGGGTTGTAGGAATAGGAAGAGGCTCTGCAGCTGTGTGTGCAGAGGCCTGGTAGAGTATGCAGTTGTGTGCGCGGACCCCTATAGCTGAGTGCACAGGGCAGAGTTGGGATTCTACTGAAAAAAAGGATTAATAAAAGATAAGTTGATATTGTGCATCTTCTCATAGATCTATATGTTTATGCTTCTGTTATTTCTTTGCATCTCTTTATAGTTTATGATTGCGCACACTTGTTATGGATGTTGAATGATTGATGAGAATATTGGGCCCACATAATTAAGTTAAGATCTATAATAATAACACCGTAAGGATAAAGGATCTAGACAGTGCCTCTTCACACTCGTTACAGAGCTGCATGAAGGTCAGGTGGCTGCGCAAAGCGATGCAAGCATGCAAGATTGGTTTGCAAACTTCCCAGCCTTCATCAAGACATCCCTAGGGTGCAGAAACCTAGTTCCAACACCCTCCCATACTACCTCGGGTGAGATCTCAGTCTGCACACCCCAGACTGTTGCTGAAAGGGCCAGTAGTTTTGGGATCTGTTTGGCTAATTCACTTCTGGACTAGGGTTAGGCCCCAATAAGCCAACAAATGGCTCTGTTGCTCAGACCAGGATCTGCCTAAGGGATGTCTAATGTCAGAACACCGGAATCCTACGAAGAAGGAACTTGAAGATTGGTTGGGTTAGAAGCTTCACGAGTTCATGACACATGAAAGTAGAACTCCGCAAATATCCAAGAAAAGGTAGTTGGATCACTACATATATACAGAAATCCATGAGATATTCTTAACATCCTTCTCTTCTGAACTGTATGAGTGGATCGCGAGGTTAGCTGACAGCCAGGGATGGTATAAGCTCAATCAAATGATAGTGTGGACTCTGAGGTTAGTGCGCAGATTAGAGGCATCAGAAGATAAGATCACGCGGGTTGTGGACCACTAGCTCGACTGGATAATCGGAGGGTTTACCACTGAGTTCGTGGTAGATACGACTGTGAGCTAAAGTGAATCAAAGTGACATTTTCTCAAAGGACCGTGAGGTAGGTACATTAAATCCCTGAATACCTAGATTAAGATGTTGTTATGTGAAAAATGGGTGATGCAAATACATTAATATTTGGAATGATGCAGAGCAAAAAGATCTACAAAGGTACCAAGGGATTAGGGAACAATCCTTTAATTTCACCTTCACTGGAGAGCGAGGAAGAGCGTGCTTGGGTCTCTCCGAGAAGTGCGGTCAGTTTTATCAGGCAGTGCATTCCGCAGTTACCACCTCCACTTATGCCACCACCTGCTTTACCTCCTTCACCCCCATCTTCACCCACCCCACCTCAACTACCTGCATGTTTTAGCATGGCAAGCGCGATCAAGCTACCCATATTCAGTAGAGTAGGGAATGAGGATCCAGAATTGTTCTGGTTCATGGTAAGAGCAGTATGGGAAGCACAAGAAGTCATGGATGACAACATTAAGAATGCCACATTGGTGAGTACGTTGCAGGATTGTGCATTGACATGGTATATCAAGCACTCTAATGATCACCCAAATGCAGGAAAAACGGAGATCCAGATTGCGCTGAAAAGAGAATTTAGCCGGTCGAAATCAGAGATACAATCAATCATTAGATTTAAAGAGATCACGATGCTTCCAGGCGAGACCCCCTGGGATCTGGATTTGAGGTTGAAGAGTATGATCCATGAGGCTAATATGATGATAACAGATGCACAACACTGCGTGTCGTTTGTGGCGTCTTTGACACCACATCTGAGTACGACACTGTCACAGCAAAAGCTTTCAACCCAAGCCGAAGCATTGGAAATGGCGATGAGGTTGCATGAAACACTGATACAAGATTCGGTATTGGGAGTTCAATAGTGCCACGTGCAGCTATAGAATCTCTGCTTGGAAATGCAAAGCCTAAACTAGGATAGGGCACCACAGCTGGAGGCATGTAAGGAAGTGTGGTGCATAAAATGCAAAGACCAGGGCCACGACAAGGATCACTGTCCAGTGTTCGCGAACTACTTGGAAGGAGGGGGACCGATGCCATTGAGACTAGAGGCACAGGCAAGGGCAAGTGCAGCACCCGTGCTCTGGTGCGTGATCTATCAGATAGGAGGGAAGCACATGACAGATAATTATCATTTGTTGTAGAAGTATACACAAACTCTCCAACAACTGTTTTGTAATTTTTGTAGATCAGTGGGCCAGGATGAGCGTACTTCTAAGAGCTACGATTTAATGATGGATTGGACCCTAGCCTATTAGATGCAGAAAGAAATGCGAGCCCTCAACCTAGCAGTGGGAATGGCGCGGGGTGGATTTCGAGGGCAAGGTCGATGACAAGGAGGAATCGAGCCAGGAAGGGGCCACAGATAGTTAATCTGTTAAAATTGTGGAGGACCAGGGCAATACGCCCTCGACTATACCAACCCAACGAGACTATCTTGTTCATAGTGTGCTCAATTCGATCATGAAGTAGTAGATTATCCTACATTGATTATGTAGATGCGGGAGAAAGGGGTACTTTAGCCTACTCCGATGCAGAATATTCAAATGATGATGTTTGAACCATGCAAAGAAGACCCAAATGTGAATATGGTGCTCTGAAGTGGTGCAACTACAGGGGAAGGCAAAGGGAATTAGCCTGAGGAAGATACATGGGTTCACAAGGCTCCTACAAAGGAACCTGAATTTGACTTGGAACCCACAAACGAGACATTTATGGAAGCTAAGAAGAGCTTCGCGAAGGCCTCTACTTCAGGTAGTAAGGATCAACCAGAGCCAGGAAGGTATCCTCCTATGCTAACTACCCTTTTAGAGACATGCATTAAATTGCTGTGAGACAATAAGGTGGTTAAAGGACTACAGGAGCTGATAAGTAGGTGCACAAGGTCAAGAGAACCGTGGGTAGTCCAGAAACTAGGAAAGCATACATTGTGCATAGGGAGGGAGATGAGATTAATGGCACAAATTGGCGAATATGAAATGGATTAGGTAATACTAGACCTAGGTTCAGATGCGAATGTGTTACCAAAGCAGACCTAGGAACGAATGGGCAAGCCCATGTTACAGTGGTCCCCTATTCAATTACGGATGGCGAACCAACAAAAGATCTTGCCCATGGGGAGGGTGCAAGGGGTAACAGTTAATATCGTGTGAGCACGCAGACAGACTTTTAGGTGATAGATATTGTTGATGATAGCAATCCTTATCTTGCGTTGCTAGGAATAGACTAGGCCATGAATATCAATGGAGTCATCAACCTGAAGAAGCGGAAGATGATGTTCGAGAAAAGGTCCCTACGTGTAGTAGTTCCACTAGATCCAGCCGAAGGAGCGAGCTACACTAAACCTGTGTGCGACGATGATAGTGACGATGAGACAGATTGCATTTACGAGATAATGGCACAAGACCAGGATTGGGTGAACCGAAATGCAGATGGGAGGATCTGATGGGAGTGTGACAATTCCTGTACTTTGGATTCAGATGAAGAAATAGAACGCTGGCAGAACTGGTTACAGAAAGTGACAACATTGAATTGCAACATAATGATTAGATCACTATGACACATGATGACATAATTAAGGGAACTACCAACATATGATGAGGTAACAGCGGTGGATGAATTCTTAGACAAATTTGAAAGTGCATTACTAGAACAGTGGTGGTATGGTGCGTTGGAATGGGCATTGCACGCGACGCCCACACGATGGTGGAGTACACATCAGAAGGCTATTGGAAACTGGCGCGAAGGTAGAATATGGATGCGCTCATGGTTTGGAAGCCCATAGCATTGAATGAGAATCAGCCAGCCAGGATGAAGTAGTTTGCATGCTCACCTATGTCGATGGGTGTAGACGTGGGATGTGCAAGCATACCCTAGACTAAGGATCGAAAATCGATGCATGCCACAAATATTCCACAACGGGGCATTCAGAACGCTATGTGGAATCATGAACAAAGTTCACCAGGTGAGACGAACTGACTGGGACGTATGCGTACCAACTGTTTGATGGGCCTATAGGGCCATAAACAAAAAATGGAGCACAAAAATAACCCCAACACTGATGAGATGAAACGAAACTAGGAGAGGAGAGAAGAATCGCTAGACCATAGCTCTTGCAGTTGGGCTAGGACGCGAGGCCCTGGGTAGAGGAATTAGGTAGTTACAGGAAGCCATTCGGCGAGGGAGTTTGAATCTTCACGAACTCGATGAATATTGGGCACGACTGAGGAAGAAAAGCATGACATTGGACGAAGAAATTAGCAAACTGAACTCTAAAGTCATGCAAGCAGGCCGCACTAAGAAACTAAGCATGATGGGACAAAATCTGGATAGCCCTACTACTGCATTAGAAGAAGTTGCGACCCTACTACCATGGCTACAACCGCACCTTACTAAACAAGGGAGTGTACCATACAAAGAAGAACAGGACGCACTAATGGACATATGGATAGCTGGAGGGTGCCCGCGGCCCAGGCTAGCAGGAAAATTGAAGCCTCGCACCAGGGATGTGACCACCTGACTATCTGTAGGAAGCACAGTCTCATTGCTCCAAGCAGTTGAAAGAGAGTGTGGGACTATAAACAAGTCTATAGGAGAGTTGTGTAGGGAGGAGGTTACAAGCAACATCAGTATGTCATAAGGGTCACGATTACGCATAAGGGGCTGCACTGCTACGTCGGTCGGCTGGAAGGTGACAGTTGATGTCACTGTTCATGATAAGAGGTCCAATTTAAGGTAGAAAGGAGTGGGCAGCAGGCCATTAAGACAGGAATTAAGAGCTAGATTCGGGACGATCCTCTGCCAAGAAGGCATTAATGACTCAGAGGTGGAGGGAATGGTTGAATTCAAATTCAAGTGATATTATAAAATCTCTTGGGGTACCCTTGAGGCAACACTTGGTTGTTTAAGATTTGAGCCTGTATAGAGCATTAAGCACCAAGCTACCTTGCCACCCATGAGTATGCGACTGAACAGATCCAGTGTAGAAACGTTGACGACTGCAAGAACCAGAGTGCAATTTGCAGAAGTTACCCCAGAGCCCCATGTGATCCAAGAGAAGCCTAGAGAGGCGACATCTTTACCAGAGGTTCCAAAGTCCGCGCGTATGTTGTGACCACAAAAATACAAGCAGATAATAGGGCTAGTCCGGGTATCACCACAGAACCCACGGTTTAGTAATTTGTCCATGGCAGAGAATGGAAAAGCTATCACCATTGAAAAAGAGGAGGAGGAGGAAGATTTGCAAGCCCAGATCGCCCAAATTGAAGCACAGGACAATGAGGCAGAGAATGTCTCCCAAGTGCCATTGGCGATAAAGTTACCCCCCTGCATCCTCTTGTGGAAGGGGACAACCAAGATACCGAAGGACTTGGAGGCCACGAAGAGTGTGCTCCAGACCTCACTTCTTCTGGATGAAATAAGGTTTGAAGGTCCGCCGCTGGGATGGGTACCTATTATAAAGTTTGAAGACTGGGACCTCGTAGACAATGAGAAGTTCCCATAGTTGGCCACGGAGAAATTATTGCAGCAGAAATGGTTATGCGGTGTGGAGAAGGCTAGGTTACTCCATTTGCGGTGGATACCCCACTACTACCTCACGCCCATCACAATTTTTGTCATCCAGCAGCTACTGTGCCTAGTACACGATGGGTATCTTTAGTTGGAGGAGTCGATTCCCATCATGTCCGATTTAATTCATAGGATTTCTCGGTTGCCCATCAAAGGAAGCGATCTTGTAGCCATAGCAGGAGAAAACAACGACTTGGCCCTCACAGAAGCTATGAAGGCCAAATATAAGTTGGAGAAGATCAAGCGAGGGCAAGTAATCGTGAGCATTAAGGACCAAGGGGTGCGAGTTTCCACCCAGCTACTGGTTGGCAAGCTAATGAGGAAATGTCAGGTTGATGAAGTGCCAGCATCTGTAATTGCATTGGAAGAGCAGTGTGCAGAGGGGGTCGAGTTCAATTCGGTGCAGTTTCTTTGCGATGAGTTTTTGACAAATTGTAGGGAGGCCCAGGAGCAGGGTAAGAGCTTCCACTACGCGTGGTTACTCTTATCCATCCCGTTGGTTGCAGGGGAGCTGCCAAAGAACAACCAGTTTCCCACCATTGAGAGGAATCTACCCGAAGCCGTGAGGTACATCTCACTTTAGGCAATGAAAGACGCAACAAGGCTTTGCAAGATCAAGGTGTTTTGGGTGTTCGTAGAGGTGAGAATACGAACATGGATCAACCGTAGGCCATGATTGTCCCCTATAGTATATAACAGCTTGCAAAGCATGGTAGAGTTCAAGGCAGATATGCATAACCTATATATCCAAGTGCGCAAGTATCCATCAAAAACGTGGGTGAAGCTTTTGTTCATTATGAGGGATGATGCAATATTTGATGTGATGGCATCATGGTCTCTAGAGTGGCATGCTTCAGACTTGGTAGAACTGGAAAATATCACTGCATAGCAGCGGAAGAATGAAACCAAGTTGTGCATCGTGAATCTGGCAAAGAGAAAGCACCAAGAACAAGAAGCGACCACACAGCGGAAGGTGGCTGAAGTAGCAGTGATCGCACAAATGGCAGAAACCACAACCGTACCCATCGCAGAGACTGAGGAAGGCCACGAAATTTCCATGGAGCAGGACATATAGGGGGAGGCTGAGATAGTGGAACGCACATACCCTACACCAAAGTTGACCCAACTCAAGAGGCTGTGCATCCAAGAGAAGTCAACTGCGCGGAAAAAGATAAAGGTAACGAAGACCTCTGAGGGAGACCTTCTTGAAAATGGCGAACTAGTTTGTGATGTCACTAAATATGCTCTTGAAGAATTAATGACGGAGCAAACAACTGTGTTGGGGGCACTCAGAGTGCAGTTGCAGGCATTACAGGTGTGACCCCCATGAATGATGACACCATACCCGCGGAAGGTGCATCCGAAGCCGATCAGATGTTGCGCGCCTACACAGGGAACACTTTTGTGTTACCAGAAGGCACAGTCTTGGTAACAGCTGAAGAGAACATGAGGGTATAGGGGATGAATTTTGCCACCCTCCCAAGGGAAACCCTATACCAACTATAGGATGGGGTAATTGCTGAGCTTCGTGCCAGGGAGGGCAGCGCCCTCCAATTTTTGAGTGAGAAAAAGTCAAATTTAGAACATCTCAACCTCCAGCATAACAACTTGGTCATACAAACCCAGTGGAACAGGCCATTTTTGAGCACTAGAGAAGGTATGTAATTACCACTTATTTTGTCATCTTTTCCTTAAATTCATAACTTCTTTACATTATGAAATAAGTATATGGTGAAAGAATATGATAAAGTCTAGAAGATTTTTGTACAACGTAAAATGACTAATAATTACCCTTTTCCTATGCAGAAAAAGGAGAAAATGGAAGATCTCCATTCTAAAGGAAAAGATAAGACAAGGTTAACTGTTGTCCCTCTGACAGGGAACCACATCCAAACGAGGCAATCCAAATTGGAGCGTACAAGCCAGGAAAAGGAAGAGGAGATACCAAATCGGCGCAAGAGAACAATAAGATAACCGAGAACTAACAGTATGGAAAATCCCTCAAGATCCTTCGATCCTGAGGGATCACTACCTTAACGATTCTCTGTATCATTGATATCTCCACTCGACTGCTATAAGAAGAGGTAGGAGTGCTAGCCCAAGGGATGAACTGTTGTTGTTTTTATGAAACTTACTGTTGTAATTGAAACTTTGATCATCGACTCTCTTTAAAAGAGCGATTACTATAACTCTGTTTTGATGCTTAATATATAAACTCTGGTTGTTGTTCCGTCTTTGATTCTGGAGTAATCTTAAGCAGTGTATCCCTGGAGGCTAAGGGCCTAGCCCTGGTGGATCACTTGCTCCTATACCATTATTTTCCGATTCGTGTGTGGTTTGATTTCTCTTATTCGCTTTGTTCAGTAATCTGTTGTTCCTTATTATTTCACATATCGGTTTTGTTATATTTCATTTCTATTTGAATAGTAATGTTATTCTCTACAACAGGAATGTTATGCTCTTCATTCTAAGTTTATATCGCATCGTTGTTCCTTTAACAAACTGATATTATCATATGACATTATTGTTCCTTCCAGATTGCCATTGTTGTTCATTTACAAAGTAACAGTGTTGTGTATTCATAAATCAATATTATTATTTATCCACGGTTTACTTCCAAACGTGATTTTTGTTCCATCGTGATCACAATTGTTGTTTCTTTATAACCGTGATTAACAACTGTTGTATCGAAACTCATATTACTGTTCCTTTCAATATATAAGTGTTGTGTGTAATATTCGATTGGGTTTTGCTGTGCATTTACATTCGGTTCAAGTTGTTGTTCAATATTTCATTTCCTTTAGTTTGCTGTCTCATTTCCATTTGCTGTTCGAATCATTTCTAAAGTAGAGATTGTTGCTTAATTCCTGTAGAATACAGTTGTTTCCTCATTCATTTCTGTAGGTTAAGGTTTTGTTGTTCAAACTTGTTAAATGGATTAGTTGTTGTTCCATTTCCTATTATTTGAATTATCATTTCTTTGGTGTGTAGAACAATCTGAAACTGTAGTGAACACTAACTATTGTGTCCAGTTCCCAGGTTGATGATCTTTTATTTTTGATTACTTTTCAATTATCAGTTTACAAAGGGAAGAGTTATTATTACTGAACCCTTGACTGATGAAGTACTGTAGTTTCTTCATTGAATGATTTAGTTACAAGCATTTCCAATTCTTGCCATTACATTTAGAAGTTTGTTTCCAACATTTAGTTACTTTTGCAGAAGCACTATACTACTAGCATTACTCTGACAAATGACCACCTCAAACTGAGTACACTCTTTGAGATAACAAATCGTTCCTGGATTGATAATTAATGTAGGGTAAATAGAGGTGAAAAAGACCCTTTTTACTGCTCTACATTTTGGTGCTGTTGCTGGGGAAGAGTGTAGCCACTTGTTTCTTTTTCAGAGTAGTGTAAGTACCTACTAGGAGAGAATTGGGTTTTAAAAAAGGAAGGTAAGAACCTACGTACGGAGCCTGTAACAGCCCTGCTCCTCTGCCCTCCTTCCTGCAAATTTGTTGTTGTTTTGGGTAGAAATCAGTATTTGAATTGTGTGCATGACTAAGCAGAAAAAGCCTGAAAAGAATCCTAAACCACTACCCAAGCCTAATAAAGCTAAGGGGCCGGTGACCCTTGGCCGATCAACCTTTATAGACAAAATCCTTAAGAAAGCAGGATCTCAGCCTTCAGTAGGACCTAGAAAAGTTGCTTCTAAACAACCTACTAATTCCCTTTAGGCCACAGGATCACCATCTGTAGCCTTTGCTGAGGTGCATAGTCAAACCGAGGAGAAATATTTTCAAGAAATTGAGAATTCTAGCCCAAAATCATTGCAAGAAAGGAACCTTAGGAACCTCTGCGAAGGAAGAGGAGAAATAGGGGAAATTGAAGAACCAAGATCTCCTCTTGGAATAATTCAGCCATTAAGCAGCCTAGATAAGGGAAGTGCTGCAAAAATCATTCATAACGAAGTTGAAGAACCTCAGGAGTCAAACCCCCCTAGACATTAGGAACTCTCATCATCATAGACAAAGGAGGTACTGTTAAGGCCATTCCTATTAAAGCCATCCCTGCTCCATCTAGCCAACCTAGGAATACGTTCCTAGAAATTCTGGAAGGTTATTGGCACATATTTGACCAAATGGCCCAGAACCAGCCAAACACCCAAACCTCCACACTGTAATATCCCATTGTAGATACTACAGTCAATGCACCTATGAAGGAATTCCTCTCCAGAATATCCCTACATTTCATGGCCTAACATCGGAAGACCTAGATGCATTTTTGTTTGAATTCAATGTGTTGTGTAGAGGATATGACTATACCACCGATCCCCAAAATCTGAAACTATTTCCATCTACATTAAAAGGAGTCGCTTGACGATGGTTTATGGGGTTGGGTGGAGGTGTTATAAATGACTAGGAACAGATGAAATGTGCTTTCCTGAAGAAATATCAAGATTATTGTAGATCCAGAGAGTCAAAAGAAATATTTCATATCGTAGCTAGACCTAATGAAACACTAGAAGAATATGTTGAACGTTTTCAGTATAATCTTCAAAGATCTCCTTATGCATCATTACCCTTACCGGAAAATGCACTAAAAACAACATTAATTAAAGGTATGAAGGAACAATGGATTGGAACACTAAATATTATGGGAAAAGGAGACATCGATCAAGAAAATTTTGCTAACATCATTGATTTATGTATCAGGAGCTCACAAGGTAGTACAAGGCTAAGACCAACAAAACATGACAGGTTTACAAGGGAAAACAAGATCTCTGGAGGAGTAACTCGCGTGGAAATTGGAAATTTATTAGAAAATTTCAAAACTGCCATATTGGGGACTCTGATAAAAAAGCTCAATATTATGCAAGCCAAGCAAAAACAAGCAAAGCCAGAGAAAAATCTAGCAATATTTTGTCCCAGATGCAGAAAGAAACACAGCCACAAAGAGTGCCCATTAGATGCGGTTCAAGTTTGTGCCATTTGTAGAAAATACCACTCTACAGAAAGTTGTCCCTCAGTTCCTAGTTTGAAAGCAGTATACAAAGAAGCAGAAGAAGAACTAGAACTGGTGTACCTACTTAATCAACGTCGTCAATGGAAACCGTAACAATTAGGTATGTTCCCCGATCCAGCTTCTTCTTTTCAGCCTCCACAATATCATGCTCGGTAATATAATACAATGTGGCAAAATCAACCTCCTTTCTCAAATTGGCCACAACAACCATTTCCTTCATCATCACCATGGCCGAATCAAACAATCCAATCTAATTGGCCAAATTTTCCCTATGCCCCACCATATTGGCAAACCAATGCATATCCAGCACAATGGTCCCCTCCTACTTCACAGAGTCAAGCTTGGCAGACAAACTGGTAAAAACCAATGAATCATCTAGTAGGAACCATTCCGCTCCCTCAACCTACACTGCCAGCATTGCAACAAAACCCCGAGTCCAACTTAAGACCACAACTCCCAGCCCAACCCAACCCCAATCCAAATAATAGACCGGTTCAATCTATTCAAATAATTGAAACACCAAAGGTAGAAACCGATCTAAGGGAATGCAATGACCTTCAATTAAGGTCTAGGTGCATTATAGAAACTGAGGGAGATAAAAATGTTCAAATTGAAAATTAGTTACCTGTAGAACAACCATTACAAGAAGAAGATGTGGCTAGAAAACAAACTCATGATCAAGTAACCACATCTTCTTCTCCATTCCCAGAATGATTAATTATACCGCGACATATAAAACATCCTAATTTTGATATTCTAGGAGAACTTAAGAACCTATACATAAAAATTCCACTCCTCCAAGCCACCCAAGATATCCCCATATATGCCAAGACCATCAAAGAACTATGTATAAAAAGACCAAGGAGGAGAATAACAAATAACCCAATATTCCAAGTAGTTGGCACCTTATCTGACCTGTTATCAGGAAAAGAAGCACCTATCAAATATGAAGACCCAAGAGATCCAATAGTGACAGTCCAAATAAATGGAAACACCTTTTCAAATGGCTTAGTTGATTTAGGCACTGCAATTAATATCTTAAAGACCACCGCTTATCAAAAACTAGGCATTACATATGGAGAGCCAACTTCCACTTTATTAGAACTAGCTGACCGATCAGTGGTTAGGCTGGAAGGCACACTACATGATGTCATGGTATCAGTTGAGTCTTGGGAATATACTGTCAGATTTCTAATAATAAACCCCAAAAACCAACTTGATGGACACCCATTAATTCTAGGTAGACCTTGGCTTGCAATTTCTGATGCTTACATTGGCTGTCGACAAGGCAGTATGACCATAACTACATGGGTTAATATAAAAAATCTAGCCTTATACCCTCCAGCCCAGCCAAGTGTCACAATAATAAAAACTAACAAACATCGTGTATCATACCTTACCAAAAATATTAGATCCCCATTAACTATAGAAGACACCCTCAATTTCAAAGATCAAATAGAGGATGATATTATTAACAACTTTATTAACTAAGCTAAATCCAGATCCCACATATAATGTCACATGATAGAGGCGGAATTTGACAATGAATTGGAAGAAGATCCTCTCAAGGACACTCACAACCAAATGATACCTACTACCTCTGTTTCAAATAGACAAATTGTAGAGATTGAGCCAGGAAAAACTTTAAACATTAATAGTAACCTGACTCCTAAACAAGAAGAGAAACTGATCCAGATACTGAGAAAATACAAGGAAGCATTTGCATGGGATTATCCAGATATGAAGGGAATCGATCCCCAGTTATGTACACACCACATTTATACAGAAAAGGATGCAAGACCTATTCGCCAACCCCAAAGAAGACTTAACCCTCATCTAAAAGACATTGTGAAAGCTAAACTACAAAAACTTTTAGGTGTAAACTTTATTTATCCTATCTCTGATAGCAAATGGGTCTCTCTGCTTGTATTGGTGCCGAAGAAGAATGGAAAGTGTAGGATTTGTGTATATTACAGAGAGTTAAACAAAGAAACCCAGAAATACCACTTCCTCTTCCATTAATTGACTAGGTATTAGATACATTAGCAGGAAAGAAATTCTTTTCTTTCCTGGATGGATTTAGTGGGTACAATCAAATTTAGATTTCCCTTGAAGACCAAGACAAAACTACTTTTACCTGTCCTTGGGGAACATTTGCCTACAGAGTCTTACGTTTTGGTCTATGAAATGCCCCTACCACATTTCAAAGGGCTATCCTCAACATCTTTTCAGATTTAATAAATGAAGGGCTCGAAGTATATATGGATGATTTCACACCATACCGAGATGATTTCGACCCAACACTAGACACACTAGAAATGTATCGCTACCAGGCTCTGTCTGAGCTATGAAAAATGCTATATGATTATGAATGAAGGCCTCATCCTAGGTCATTATATTTCAACAGCTGGAATACTGGTAGATCTAGCTAAAATTCAAATAATATTGTTAATATCTACTCCTACCACATAGACAGAGGTACGCAGTTTTCTTGGATTTTCTGGTTATTGTAGAAGATTTATAGAACAATTTTCTCACATTGTTGCACCTCTATAAACAAGGAATGTTGACTTTGTTTGGACAAATGAATATGACCATGCTTTTGAGGATTTGAAAAAGCTTGTGTCAACAACACCAGTGCTCAGAGGTCCAAATTGGGACCTTCAATTCCAAATTTCATCAAATGCTTCAGACATAGCTATTGGAGTAGTCCTTGGGCAGGAAGAAGACAAAAAACCATATACAATTTATTATATTAGAAAGAACTTGTCTCCTGCTGAGTTGAACTATACTGTTACTGAAAAAGAATTTTTAGCTGTAATACATGCTGTAAATAAATTTAGGCATTACATCACTGGATATCCTGTTGTTTTATATACAGATCACTCTTGCATAAAATATTTCACAAATAAACCAATCAAAAACAGTAGAGTAACAAGATGCCTTATTTTATTGCAGGAATTTGACATCACAATAAAAGACCAACCTGGAAAAGGACACCCTGTAGCTAAATTTCTCTCACAAATGCCAAAACCAGTGGATGCAGTAGCAGTCAAAGATCAATTTCCAGATGAACATTTGTTTGCAGTTACTATCAAAACACCCTCGTATGCTGATGTTGCAAATTATCTATCAGTAGGAAAATTACCAAAACATCTGACTCCCAATGAATGAAAGTAGATTGTCTAGCGTAGTACCCGATTTTCTTGGATTGGGGGCTACCTATTTCATACAGGAGCAGATATGTACATTAGAAGATGCATCTGTGAAGATGAAATTTTTGACATTCTGAAAACCTGTCATGACGGACCGTGTGGAGGACATTTCACAGATCAAAGAACTGGTCACAAAGTTCTACAAATAGGGTATTCTTGGCCCACAATCTTCAAAGATGCAAAGAAATTTGTTCAAGCCTATGACAGTTATCAAAGAGTAGGACACCCTGGACAGTTTGACGAGATGCCTCTGAACCCATAGCTAGTCATTGAACCATTCGAACGTTGGGCTCTCGATTTTGTGGGCCCAACAAATCCATCATCAAAGCAGAAAACATATATTTTGGTAGCAATAGAATATGTCACCAAATGGGTTGAAGAAGAGGAATTTTCAAGAGCTACAGAGGATTCCGTCATTCAGTTCTTGTTCCACATATTTGTGCGATATGGCCTCCCAAGAGACATAATCACAAATGGAGGACCACAGTTTGCTGGTAATAAAATTGTTGCAACATTGAAAAACTATCATATTCAACATAAAATTACCTCTCCATACCACCCACAGGCAAATGGCCAAGTAGAGAGCACGAATAAAGTAATAGAAGCAATACTGACAAAAACCATTGCGTCACACAGATGCGATTGGGCTACAAGATTTCTGGAAGCCTTGTGGGCATATAGAACAACATGGAGAAGCATTACTGGTTATTCACCATATCAACTAATATTTGGAAAGGAACCCATCTTTCCAATAGAATTCGAAATACAGACCTTGAGAACAGCACAAGAAGTCGGTCTAGATTTGAACGAGGCCCAGATTAATAGACTACAGTAAATTAACAAGCTGGATGAAATCAGGCTCTCTACTCTTCAACATACTGCATTGATCCAATAACAAAGAGCCAAATGGAATGACGCCCTCATCAAAAAGAAAGTCTTCCATGAAGGAGATTGAGCGCTCCTATATGATTCTAGGTTTTAGGATTTTCTAGGGAAACTCTAGACTCGCTAGCTCAGACCATACAAAATCTAGAAGGTACATGATAATGGCACCATTACTTTAACCACCATTGATGGATTGGGACATACCTTTAAGGAAAATGACCACCGAGTTCGATTATACCGCAAACCACTCACTCGGGAATCCTTCTACCAGCAACTCCGCGAAGAGTCTGACATGCAGATTCTGGTTGAGGAAGAAAAATCTTCCTCGCCTTTGGTTCATTAAGTGATTTGATTGCTTTTACATTTTGTATATAATTCTGTTGCTTTGCTTCTGTAAGTTACTTTCTGTACATATTTCTGCAACTTTTGCATTTTGTTGTTCCTTTTGGATGGAACAGTGTCTTCAACATTTTGCTATTCCTTTCCAAAGGAATAGAACTTCTTCATTTTGTTGTTCCTTTCGGAAGGAACAACATTTTCGCCATTCCGTTGTTCCTTTTCAAAGGAACAACATTTCTACATTTTGTTGTTCCTTTCCAAAGGAACAATAGTTCCACCATTTTGCTGTTCCTTCTTCAAAGAAACAACGCTTTTACATTCTGGTGTTCCTTTCCAAAGGAACAACATTTATGCCATTTTGTTGTTCCTTTCTGAAGGAACAATACTTTCACGTTTTGCTGTTCCTTTCTGAAGGAATAGCATTTCTGTATTTTTGTTGTTCCTTTCTGAAGGAACAGCACTTTCGTTTTTTTTTGTTCCTTTCCAAAGGAACAAAACTTTCATTTTCTGTTGTTCCTTTCCGGAGGAACAAAACTTTCATTTTCTACTCTTCCTTTCCAAAGGAACAACACTTTCATTTTCTGTTGTTCCTTTTCAAAGGAACAACACTTTCATTTTCTGCTATTCCTTTCCAAAGGAACAACACTTTCATTTTCTGTTGTTCCTTTCCGAAGGAACAACACCTTCATTTTCCTGCTGTTCCTTTCCGAAGGAAGAGCATTTTCGCTTTTTTTTGTTTGCTTGCATTTGTTTTCTTTGATGTTCCAATTAAGGGACAGTTGCTGCTCCTCTCAATGAATAGTAGTTTTGAGTATATTTTTCCTTTTTCTTGTGGTTTTGTGTACAATAGTTGTTCTATCTTGAGAATAGCATTTTTAGAGTGAATTTTCTTCTTTGTGTGTTTTACCTTTTAGATCATTTTTTAGAGTCATGGTTATCTAAATCATAGCTATACATTTATGCAATGAATACAAAAACTAGAGGATACTGAAATCAGAAAATTACATAAAAACCATAGATTTTACAAGAAATTGCTTTGAATTGATAAGAGAAAAGAGGAAAGGACACAACTATTGATCACCTTGCTGTCATTATGTTACTAATACCAATATGATTGATTATTTTTATCATGATGGTTCTTTCTAAATCTCCTGTAATTCTCTTTGATCAGTATTATTGAATAAGAATAAGGATATATTTTTCTCTATTGAGATGTTAAGACTTCTTCCACCATCCCTACTCTTAAGGAGTGTTGAACCACCCTCTGTATATAAATAGGAAAAGTGCTATATAAAAGAAAAAAGAAAAAGAAAATGTTTATATGATTGCTAACATGGTTTTTTAGATGAAGGATAGGGGGTCTCATCAAGAGCCAGCCTACCATGATCATAAGGAAGAAAGTGAAGTGGCATTCCCACTATGGCTACCACACCAGGGATATGATCCAAGAGGCACATCAGAAAAATAAATTCCTTGGAAGAGGAGGTCTCATCACGAGCCAGCCTACCCACCTTTCACTCCTTCCTGGTGAATGGCATTTTGATTCATCTGGTTAGCAAGCCAGCATAATGGCCTCCATTCTGACATTGCACGACACTTTCTAGGCATACACAAAGGATTATGGTTCCAAGGGTGAAATAAACAACTCTGTCAAGGTTGTGGACACATGTGGCCAACAGATCTCTGTTGATGGTATTGAAGTCATATTTCTTATACACCAATAGCAATTATAAAACCCTTCTTCTTATATCTTTATAAATCGTTCAAATGAGATTATGTATATAACCCTTCCGAACCTTTGATACATGAAAATCAATTACAAATCAATTATGGCAGTAAAAGTTGATAATGACTGCATAGGACCTTTTATGCATGACAGTTGTCTTATCTTCCAATTCTCACATCATATCATGGCATTTCCTTATTTATTAAGCGATTCTATTCTACGCCTTGATTTCGGTAATCTCCTCATCATTGTAAACATGGCATTTCTGTATACACTTTTCCTTTATGACTCTGTACTATGGAAGTTTAGCATGTTGTTCCTTCATTTGACAGCTGAGGACGGCCTATCACATTGCAGGGGGTGCAGGTAATCCCCATAATTCATTGACATACATGTCAGCTCATCATTTGGAAGAATTAATGACTTGGGAATAGCAATGCTTAATGATATTTTGTTTCCCAATGTGCATGCTTGCTATTCTGAAGTTATTTCCATGTTTTTCTCTGCAAAAATTAGCAGTAAGTTTGAAATTCAAATAACTTGCTATTCTGACATCTTCTGTGTGTTTTCCTAATAGCTAGCTAAAATTTGAACAACTTGTTGTTCCATTATCATCTTCGCATTTTTTTTACAGTGTGCTAAGTATGGGAGGAAGATCAATTTAGAGTGAGCCACAGGTGTTGATGGTCTCCGATGCTACACAAGAGATCCTAGCAAGGGTAGGATGGATAGTTTATCTTAACCGCATACAACAATCCAACGAGACGGTGGCAATTGAGTTTTTACAGAACCTGAATGAACATTATTCCATGGTGAGAGGGAGATAGATAGCAGTCATTGACGACATAATTGCAGAGGTTTCCGGACTGCCAGCCACTGGACCTGTGTGGACTCTAAAAAAGGTGAGGCTGTGGGATGCCATGAAAATCTTCCAGGATGAAAGGCAGAACCTGACTCTAAAAAGGAAGGGAGTTTTACTAGCAACCTTGGGAGAGCCATGGGCGGAATTGGTGAGAATTATCCAGAGCTACATCACTTGTGACGACAGGAAAGATGTGGTAAGACCATTGTTAAGTTACAGTATGTTCTATGCTTATAACAGTTTACTTCTTTTTCTTATTATATTCCACCGATTAGCAATCACATGTACATAAAGTAAAGTGCAGATAGAACATTAAACGATCGACAGAAAACAAGCCAAGACAAGAGACACAAGATGTGGCGGCTAGCCAGGGACAAACCCCACAATGTGTGGGGAAACCCTTTGATCAAATCTTCTTTTATCTTCAATAATTCAACAGAGAGAAATAGTACAATAAATCTGATTCATATCAGCAATAGAAAACCCTAGATCAGTAGCATCAGCATTAGCAGCTTCATTATCAAACTAGGGCAGACCATATCTCGCAAACCGACAGTCGGATTGACTTCATTCCACCACCAAAAGTTTCAGCTTCCAGAGGAGGTTTAGATGAACCTACAGTGCAGTTCAGATGAGGAGATCTTCTAGGCCACGCAAGTCAATCTTTACTTCTGCAGTTGTAGCTTCAGTTTCAGCAGTTTCCGGCTTCAAACTAGGGCAGTCGATATCTTGCAAACCGTTCGTCGGATTGACTTCATTGCACCACCAAAAGTTGCAGCTTTCAAAGGAGGTTTAGATGAACCTATAGTGCAGTTCCAAAGAGGAGATCTTCTAGGCCACACAAGTCAATCTTTACTTTTGTAGTTACGGCTTCAAATTCAACAGCTTCCGGCTTCACATGTGTGAGAGAGAGAGACCCATTTCAGCGCAGTAGAGAAGAGACTCATATTTGCGCAGTAGAGAGAGAGAGAGATGTGATGAGATGAGTGAGTCCAAATGAGGAAAAGTCCTATTATATTTATACACAACGTTGGTGGGTGAATAGATGCGACTGTTGGGCTTCTGAGCCTACATGAGTTGTAGGTCGGCTTGATAATAATTCCATAATCAAAATAAATTCATATCTCCATGAATACATATCGGAATTGGATGATCTTTATATCAATCCTACACCTCTCGACGAGAGGAATCTAATAAAAATATTATTAGCCATGAATAAGATGACCCACATGAAGTTTTTCCCTGGTTGCCAATTTTAACACTCCCTCTCAACCATGGAGAACTTCATCTGCAATCTGTCTATCGGTCGTTACTAGTCATCCATCAAATGCACTGCCTTGTACAACCTGACCCTTACCCTGCTCTGCTCTATTTTGCCTGTTCTGCGTTGTCTTGTTCTGCCCTGCACTGATCTGTACTATTTTGTTCTGTTCTGCTCTGCTCTTGCATTCTTCTGTTCTACTCTACTTTTGTCCGAATTATGAAGAAGAAGAAACGATCGAGGATGTATCATACTGACTCAAAGTCAGTCTCAGAGTATGTACCACTGGTCCCAGACCAGTCTCAACTGACCCGAAGTTAGCGTCATAGTATGGTACAACTCCTACCACTGGTCCCAGACTAGTATCATTGATCCCAGATCAACGGAGGTCATCCTAGCGTAGGGAGTATGGTAGTTACAAAGATGCGTCCATCGGTACTACTATGGTCCCTAACTTCATTTCCCTGCTCATTGATCAGATGAGAGGTGCTTCCCATGAGTCCCAGACTGCATGGGTAGGATGCCTCGACAGGAGAACTAATCAATCCTGTCCTCATAGGAGAACACATCAATCTTGCTACAATTGCCATGGAGAACACATCAATCCAGGCCTCACAGGAGAACACATCAATCCTGCTACAATTGCCATGGAGAACACATCAATCCAGGCCGCCATGGAGAACACATTAATCCAGGCCTCACAGGAGAACACATCAATCCTGCTACAATCGCCATGGAGAAAACATCAATCTAGGCCTCACAGGAGAACTAATCATCCTGCTACACAGGAGAGTGAATCATCCTGTCTCACAAGAGAGCGAATCATCTTGTTCCAGTGTGCACCACCAGGGGAGGGTGAGTCACCCTGTGGTTGTATGTTGCTCCAGTAATAACCGCAAGCCCTCAGAGCTCCCAGAGCTCAATGTATGCAACATGCATGACCCTTGTACAAGGGTTTCTTATCGACTCCAAGTCGTTTGGGAAAATCACATATTAGATCTTTCCTCGGGGCTTTGACAACGTGTATCAACCTGTACATCATCTTAATGCGATGGAGCCTCCTTGCTCATCAACTTACCATATCCAAGATGATGTCTATCTGCTGGAGCAATCGACGAATACGGGATTCCTCAATAATCGAATCCCACCTCTGGTTGTTATAGAGAATCACATTGGTATCCAATGTAAATCCAAACAGCTCTCTGAAGAGCTTTCGCAACTAGACTACCTCACACGAGGTTATGCTAGCAACAATATATCCTGCTTCGGCAATGCTCAAAGCCACCGACTTCTGCTTCCTTCTCATCCAGGATATCGAAGCAGATCCCAAGGTGAAACAACACCCGAAAGTGCTCTTACGGTCCACCACACTGCCTGCCCAATCAACATCAATATATCCAAGTAGTCTCACATCTCCGGCAGTGTATCTTAATCCATGAGAGATTGTGTCCTGAAGGCATCTCAGAAGATTCCTGGCATCAATCCAGTGAGGCTCAACCAAATATGAGCTCACAATGCTAACTGCAAAAAATATGTTCGAACGGAGGTTCACCAAGAACATCAATGCAAATGAGTTTATGAAACTCAGAGGCATTTCCCAAATCTGGTCCGACATCACTACCATATAACTTCTAAAAGTTAAGATCCTCGAGGTATTCACAGGCTTGCAGTCCATCATACCAAATCTTTCCAATATCTTTACCACATATTTCCCTTGAGATAGGAAAATTTCCCTTGGCTTCTGCCATACTTCAAGTCCTAGGAAGTAGTGCATCAGTCCTAGGTCTTTCATTTCAAATTCAGAGGCCAGCTCCCTCTTACATTTGTGAATGACAGGGTCTGCACCTGTTAGAAAGAGGTCATCCACATACAACACCATTATGAGAGGCTTGTCATCTTCAACCTTAAAGTGAAGGTTATGATCGGCTTCACTCCTAGTGAATCCCAGCTTCATCAAGTAGCTATCGATCCTCTCATACCATGCTCGGGGTGCTTGCTTCAGCCCATAGAGAGCTTTCTTCAACCTGCATACATGAGATTTTCGATCATAAATCTAAAATCCTTCGGGTTGCTCTACGTAGACCTCTTCTTTGATTGAGCCATGCAAGAACGTAGTCTTGACATCCATCTGATGTAGGTTCCATCCTTGTGAAGTGGCAAGGGCTATGATCGAGCAGATGGTCGTATATCTGGCAACAGGTGCGAAAATCTCATCATAGTCTATACCTTCCTTTTGGGAGAAACCTCGAGCAACAAAACGAGCCTTATACTTTTCCGTGCTTCCATCTGCTGCATGCTTTATCTTGTAAAGCCATTTGGAAGTAACAATAGTCTTGTCCTGGGGTCTGGGAACTACTTCTCAAACATCATTCTTTATGATAGACTCATATTCTTTGGTCATAGCATCCTTCCATACTTGATGCTTGACGGCATCTGAGAATGATGAAGGCTCATTTTGTATGATCGTGCTCATGATGGTCAGGTATCCTTGATACCTATTAAGTTTCTTACTTTGACGGAAGGTTCCTCAGGGTGTAGCATGTCCTTCAGCATCATCAAATAACCCCTTAAGCCATGAAGGCCTCTTCCTAGAAGAGGAAGGCTCATATGGAGGAGGATCAATTGGATCCATGGGTTCTTCTACATCAGGCATTGATTCATCATCCTTTTCTTTCGGTTCCTTGGTGTCGGCTTCTTGAGAGCTCCTCAAAGTCGGAAGATTGATCACCTTGCTGAGAGCCATATCTTCGTCAAAGGTGACATCATGACTAATTATGACTTCCCTTTGACCGGCTACATAGATTCTATAGCCTTTAGTATTTTCACCATAGCCCACGAAAATTCCCTTCTTTCCAGATGCTCCCAATTTATTTCTTTTCTCTTTCGGCACATGAAAGTATACAGGGCTTCCAAAAATTTTAAAATGAGAAACATCAGGTTTCTTACCGGTGAATTTTTCTTCAGGAGTCTTGGAACCCAATGCTTGATGAGGGCATCAATTTTGTACATATATGACGGTGATTGTAGTTTCAGCCCATAGAAACATCAGAAGTCTTTGATCATGTAGCATGGCCCAGATAGCTTCCATCATCATGCAGTTCTTCCTTCCCACCACACCATTCTGCTCAGGAGTATGTGGTGTAGTAGTCTCCCTCTTAATTCCAACCTCAGGTATGCCTGAGTGAACCAATTGTAATATATCAGAGGTCTTGCTTTGGCTTGAGGGGAATGGTCCCCTTTTGAGCTTTCCTTCAGCACATCCTGGACATACACCTTCATTCTCTATTTAGAATTCAAGCATCCCTATCACCATTTGTCTTACACCGAGTATAGCTTTATAATGAAGGTGGGCAAACCTCCGATGCCAAAGTTCGGACTGAAGAGATGTGTCATAAGACATGACACCTAGTAGACTTCCATCGACTTGATATAATGAATCAACAATAAACCCAAGAGTAAAGGCATCTTTAAATTTTTTTCCATATACATACCTTGCCATCGCTGAAGGTTACCTTGTAGCCTTTGTCTTCCATTCCCGAGATGGACACTAGGTTCTTTTTTAGGTCAGGTGCATTTAATACATCTTGGAATTTCTGGCCTTCTTGAATGCTTGTCCTCTTCCTTGATTCCCAGCTCTCCTCTTACCTTTGCTGTTGAATTTGTCATTCCTTTGATTGCCATCAGAGGGATTTTGATCATCGTCCTAGAGTGAGTCCTTTCTATCAGGGCACTCCCTTGCATAGTGACTTGCTTTATCGCAAATGTGACATCGTCATTTTCTTCTAGCCTTAGGTCGAACCTTTCCTTTTGATTTAGTCCCGGAATTATTTCTTTTCTTTGCATGAAAAGAAAAGGCAGCAGGAGGACCTTTAGGCATGGGCATTTCTTACACTTCTTCCCTTGTTTCTTCTTGAATGCATCTAGCCATTAATTCCTCGAAACCAGGAATTACATTATAGTTCAGAACAGTAGTCCTGAACACATACCATTCAGATGGTAATCCTTCAAGAGTTGTGAGTGCCATTTCTCTGTCAGTAATAGTTTCCCCAATAGATAGGAGATCGTTCTTGATCTCGGTGATTCTTAAGAAGTATGCTTGCATACTTTCATCTTTACCCTTCTTGATTTCCCTCAGCTTATTTCTAAAAAACAAAACATGATTTGCATCATTAACTTTAAATAAACTCACCAGTCTGTCATAGATTTCCTTGGAGGTGTCTAGATCAGAGATGTAGGCCACCAAGCGCTTGTCGATAGAGTCTCGGATGATCTTCTTTGTTTTGACTTCTCCATTTTTTCATTTGTTCCAGGCAGCAGCAGATGCATTTGATGAAGGCTCAACAATATTGCCTCTTACATGGTCCAGCACTCCTTGATCTTTAAGGGTTAGATCGATAGACATCTTTCATCCGTGATAGTCAGCTTTCTCACGGAGCTTGTCTTCGGCAGGAAAGAGTGTTGAGGACCCCATAGTTCTTTTAGGATAGCCTTGCCAATCTTCTCTTCAATGATTGCTCTTGCCCTTGCTCGGGCTTTGTCTTCACCTCAGCTCTGATACCATGTTAAGTTATGGTATGTTCTATGCTTATAACAGTTTACTTATTTTTCTTATTATATTCCACCGATTAGCAATCACATGTACATAAAGTAAAGTGCAGATAGAACATTAAACGATCGACAGAAAACAAGCCAAGACAAGAGACACAAGATGTGGCGGCTAGCCAGGGACAAACCCCACAATGTGTGGGGAAACCCTTTGATCAAATCTTCTTTTATCTTCAATAATTCAACAGAGAGAAATAGTACAATAAATCTGATTCATATCAGCAGTAGCAAACCCTAGATCAGTAGCATCAGCATTAACAGCTTCATTATCAAGCTAGGGCAGACCATATCTCACAAACCGACAGTCGGATTGACTTCATTCCACCACCAAAAGTTTCGGCTTCCAGAGGAGGTTCAGATGAACCTACAATGCAGTTCAGATGAGGAGATATTCTAGGCCACGCAAGTCAATCTTTACTTCTGCAGTTGCAGCTTCAGTTTCAGCAGTTTCCGACTTCAAACTAGGGCAGTCGATATCTTGCAAACCGTTCGTCGGATTGACTTCATTCCACCACCAAAAGTTGCGGCTTTCAAAGGAGGTTCATATGAACCTACAGTGTAGTTCCAAAGAGGAGATCTTCTAGGCCACGCAATTCAATCTTTACTTCTACAGTTGCAGCTTCAAATTCAATAGCTTCTGGCTTCACATGTGTGAGAGAGAGAGACCCATTTCAGCGCAGTAGAGAAGAGACTCATATCTGCGCAGTAGAGAGAGAGAGATGTGATGAGATGAGTGAGTCCAAATGAGGAAAAGTCCTCTTATATTTATACACAACGTTGGTGGGTGAATAGATTGGACTGTTGGGCTTCTGAGCCTACATGAGTTGTAGGTCGGCTTGATAATAATTCCATAATCAAAATAAATTCATATCTCCATGAATACTTATCGGAATTGGATGATCTTTATATCAATCCTACACCTCTCGACGAGAGGAATCTAATAAAAATATTATTAGCCATGAATAAGATGACCCACATGAAGTTTTTCCCTGGTTGCCAATTTTAACAACCATGACATCTTAAACTTTTAGCTGTGTTAAAGAAAAAGTGTGCTGTGAATTTGCCTGTGTTTTTAAACTCTTTATTATATGATGTTGCCCGAAGCATGAAGAAATCTCGCCATTTAGAGTCAGTAGTAAGTCACCATGGCTTAATATGATTGATAGTCAGCCACAACCTTGCCCAACAACAGAGCAGTTGGGAAGAACTGATTTTCGCAATAGATGGGGGACTGGCTTTGCCAGCCCCAAAACGAAAACATGTTGCCTGTACATCGAGCAAACCTCTGAAACGAAGGAAATCTGTTAGACTAGAAAGAATCAGGGGAATGCTGAGGAATCTCCAGGAAGACAGTGGTCAACCTATAGAGATACATGATTCAGGAGACGAAGAACCCCCACAATTGGAAGGAGGGGAGAATGACAAAGAATTGGCGGGAAACGATAAAGGAGAATCAGAGGAAGAGACTAATAAATCCAGTCAGGAGGAAGAGGAAGCAGACCAACGTAGTGGAAGTCCACTACAAAACCCGCTGTAAGAAGATGAGTTGGCACAAATTCTAGCCAATATGGGTGAATATGCCCAAGCTCATAGCCCACATAACCCCCACACCGAAGAGGGACTGCAGGAGCACTCTATTCATGAGAAAAGTGCATTCGAAGAACTGTGTAATGAAGAAGAAGGACCATAGGAGCACTTAGTTCATGACAAAAGTGCATCCCAAGAACTATGTGACAAAGAGGAAGGAGAAGAGGATCACTTTGCTCATGACAAGAGTGTATCTGGGAAGAAGAATGATGAGAATGAAGAAGAGGAACAATTTGTTTCTAGTCAGAATACACCAAAAGAATTTCACGATGAAGAGGAGGTAGAGGAAGAAACTGCTCAGGAAACAACAGAGCAAGCTAGGGTTTCTACCCCTAAACAACCGTATCAGCATAGCACTAAAGAAGAACCTCGAGAAGTAAATAAGGAAATTGGCCAAGACGAAGCCACAATACTTGAGGTAAAAAGTCTAGGCTCGAGTAAATGAATGACTATTCCTTCCAAGAAAACATACGAAATTAAAAGATTGCGAAAGGAACAGCAGAGACTGCTTAGCGTGATTAAACAACTTCGGCAACAAATAAGGGTTTTGAAAATGGGGAAGAAGTCAAAAGGAACCTCTGTGGTAAAGCATGCAACTGCTCATACAAAACCCATTAAGAAAAAGATCAAGAGGACTCAAGTCCAGCCTGGCATTCAAAATTGAAAGGAACAACATCCGACTATTGTCCATGTCGAAGTACAAATAGATAACATATCAACCTGTGACAAGGAAATTCAGACAGAGGCACCATCCTCTAAGGAAACTCGGAACATAAACATGAGATGCTGTGATAAGAAGATCCAAGTAGATCTCCCACCTACAACTACTATGTGGGATAATGACCCAAGGATAGTAACTCTATGAAAGGATTTGGTACAAGCCTAGCAAGCAATAGAGAAACTTATAGAGCAGACTGTCTCTCGAGAAAAATATGAGAAATTACAACAACAACTGAGGAACGTTAACTTATCTGAAAGCCAGGCCTTTGAAGGATGGCGAAAGGAAGAAGAAAGAGTCAAAAAGGTAACTCATAGACTAGACATAGTCATCAAAGAAATGAATACCTTATGCTCTTTGTATACTAACATTCTAGCGTGTAGGGCACCTGCTAGGAACTATGCTTTGTTTTTAATGGAAAGATATTTACAATTGAAAATTAAAGCTATCAAAGCAGGAGTACCTATAGAGATAAACACCATTTATGACTTAATAAATTGTTGTAAGCATTACGGGGAGAAATTTCAGCGACTGTTATGTGAATTCTATTTGCACAATCTTGTATTAGATGTAGAGATAGATCAGAACCCTAGCCCTTTTGTGGGTGATGTCCAACTGTAGGCATTTATTTCTTTTGGTGTTAATCAAATAAAGTGGCTTAAAGCCTACAATGTCTTTCAAAGACAAGAGAATGGACTAGACTTATTGGTGAGAGGAGAACCTACAGACCCACAACAATTATGGAATAAACATAGGAGCCTAATGAGAACTTAGGGAGTGACCGAAGCATTGGGACCTATTCATACAATAGTGATCCAACAGGGGATAGAATACTTCTTTACCATCAAAGACCTTGCCATAGCAGCAGCCAAATTTCGATACCAGACTTCTAATATGAACATCCAAAACTGAGAACCATTCAATTATGAGAAATTTAAGCCAGTTGTTGACCGCTTGGGTATCTACGGTGACCTCGTTTTGAGAGAAGGCCTGTCCTGGTTAGGTTGTAGTTTCAAAAGTCCAATTATTTGGCACCCTGCACCAGGATATCAAGTCTTATATGAAATACCTAAAGGACAGACAGGACATTTCTTTGAATTCCTAGCTAGCAATCATGGTTGTAGACCACCTCATGAGATCCCTTCTCCAGCCTATTCCCTAATTGCCTCGTATGTCAATTATAATGTTTTCATGAGGGCATGAAAAAGGGTAAGCAGGGGGGTGTGTAATTACCACTTATTTTGTCATCTTTTCCTTAAATTCATAGCTTCTTTACATTATGAAATAGTATATGGTGAAATATTATGATAAAGTCTAGAAGATTTGTGTTCAACATAAAATGACTAATAATTACCCTTTTCCTATGTAGAAAAAGGAGAAAATGGAAGATCGCCATTCTAAAGGAAAAGATAAGACAAGGTTAACTGTTGTCCCTTTGATAGGGAACTGCATCCAAACGAGGCAATCCAAATTGGATTGTATAAGCCAGGAAAAGGAAGAGGAGATACCAAATCAGCACAAGGGAACAAGAAGATAACTGAGAACTAATAGTATGGCGAACCCCTCAGGATCCTTCGACCCTAAGGGATCGCTACCTTAATGATTCTCTATATCATTGATATCTCGACTCGACTGCTATAAGAAGAGGCAACATTGCTAGCCCAAGTGACGAACTATTGTTGTTTTCATGAAACTTACTATTGTAATTGAAACTTTGATCATCGACTCTCTCTAAAAGAGTGATTACTGTAACTCTATTTTGATGCTTAATATATAAACTCTAGTTGTCGTTCCATATTTGATTCTAGAGTAATCTTAATCAGTGTGTCCCTGGAGGCTAAGGGCCCAGCCCTGGTGGAACACTTGCTCCTGTCCCATTATTTTCTGATTCATGTGTGGTTTGATTTCTCTTATTTAGTTTGTTCAGTGATTTGTTGTTCCTTATTATTTCACATATCGGTTCTATTATATTTCGTTTCTATTTGAATAGTAATGTTGTTCTCTGCAACAGGAATGTTATGTTCTTCATTCTAAGTTTATATCGCATCGTTGTTCCTTTAACAAACTGATATTATCATATGACATTGTTGTTCCTTCCAAATTTCCATTGTTGTTCATTTATAGAGTAACAGTGTCGTGTATTCATAAATCCGTATTATTATTTTTCCACAGTTTACTTCCAACGTGATTGCTATTCATTTGGGATTATTGTTCCATCGTGATCACATTGTTGTTTCTTTATAACCGTGATTAACAACTGTTGTATCGAAACTCAGATTACTGTGCCTTTCCATATATAAGTGATGTGTGTAATATTCGATTGGGTTTTGCTGTGCATTTAAATTCAGTTCAAGCTGTTGTTCAATATTTCATTTCCTTTAGTTTGTTGTCTCATTTCTATTTGCAGTTCAAATCATTTCTAAAGTAGGGATTGTTGCTTAATTTCTGTAGAGTACAGTTGTTGCGTCATTGATTTCTGTATGTTAAGGTTTTGTTGTTCAAACTTGTTAAATGGATTATTTACTATTCCATTTCCTGTTATTTGAATTATCATTGCTTTTGTGTGTAGAAGGATCTAAAACTATATTGAACACTGACTATTGTGTCCAGTTCCTAGGTTGATGATCTTTTCCTTTTGATTACTTTTCAATTATTAGTTTAAAAAGGGAAGAGTTATTATTATTGAACCCTTGGCTGATGAAGTACTGTAGTTTCTTCATTGAATGATTTAGTTACAAGAATTTCCAATTCTTGCCATTACATTTAGAATTTCATTTCCAGCATTTAGTTACTTTTGCAGAAGCACTATACTACTAGCATTACTCTGACAAATGACCGCCCCAAACTGAGTACAGTCTTTGAGATAACAAATCGTTCCTAGATTGATAATTAATGTAGGGTGAATAGAGGTGAAAATGACCCTTTTTACTGCTCGATAGCCGTGGAGGAGGCCTGTAGTAGCATACTGGAGTTGGTTGTGCCGACGGCACTCCCAAAATCGGAAAAGATTCACCAGCTAGCAACTGGATTCTGCAAGGCCCAGGAGGAGGCCGCGAAGGTTCAGTTGGAGCTGAACTTGTAGTTCACGGAGCTACGACTGAAGGCCTAGCCCTCTGCACCCCCAAAAGTTAGATAGCAGTGCCACCGTGCCATTCAATCGAGGTTGGAAGTGATAGAACACATTGTACAAGACTTCACGGGATTGTTGGATTATTCCCTTTTCACACTCACTTCACTGCAGCAAGACCCAACGCTATAATAGTTAGAGACAGAAGCATGGGAGTTGCAGCAGGCCTATGACAATGTTCAAAGGACCACGCAGACAGTCACCCTTACTCAGCGACTGGCCAAAATGAGGGAATCTTAGGCTCTAAACGAACAGGTGGATGTTGCGTGATATAAAGAAGCGGGGCTTAAAGCACGCATCGAACCGTGGCTCGAGGAAGCATTCATAGTCACCACCATGATCGAGGGAAAGCTAGCCTAGATGTAGGATACATATGCACTAAGGCAAGAATGTGCCTCTAACAATGATGCATCGGGGAGTCGTGCACAACAGATAGCGGAGGAATGTGTGGTAGACGTCAGCGAAGCGTAGATTGCTGGATGGACTTTGCACGAAGATCACCGCACTAGCCGACTGACTTGGGACGAGTCACAATGATTGTGTTGGGGGCTTGTTAGGAAGCGAATCCCCCCATAGTAGGTTTTTGGTGCTTAAAGCCAAGTTTTGGTCAATGTAATGTAAATACCCCCAAAATGTGGGCACAGAGTGTGAAAGTCTAGGGTTGTCCACCCTAAAATATTGTAATTTAATATAGAATGTGTTGGCCTACCCATGGTCTACGGACCATGGGAATGTATAAATAGAGCGAGGCTCTAAGTGTAGATGTCAGTCTTAGTCTAAATCATAAGTGTTAAGGGTTATTGAATAAGGAATTCACTTTGATTCTGTAAGTCTGAGCCTTGGGTTGTAGGAATAGGAAGAGGGTCTATAGCTATGTGTGCAAGGCCTGGTAGAGTCCACAGCTATGTGTGCGGACCCCTGCAATTGAGTGTGTAGGGTGGAGTTAGGATTGTATTGAAATAGAGGATTAATAAAAGATAAGTTGATATTGTGCATCTGCTCATAGATCTGTATGTTTATGCTTCTGTTATATCTTTTCATCTCTTTACAGTTTATGATTGTGCACACTTGTTATGAATGTTGAATGATTGATGAGAATATTGGGCCCGCATAATTAAGTTAAGATCTATAATAATAACACCGTAAGGATAAAGGATCTAGATAGTGTCTCTCCACACTCATTATATAGCTGTGTGAAGGTCAGACAGTTGAATGGAGTGGCGCAAGCATGCAGGATTGGTTCGTGAACTTCCCAGCCTTCATCAAGACATCCCTAGGTGCGAAAACCTGGTTCTAGAACCCTCCCATACTACCTCAGGTGAGACCTCAGTTCGCACACCGCGGACTATTTCCGAAAGGGCCGGTAGTTTTGTGATTTGTTTGGCTAAATCACTTCTGAACCTGGGTCAGGCCCCAACAAGCCAACATGCATCCACATTTTTCTTCCCTTTTCTATAGATGATTTCAAAGTCATAACCCAACATCTTTGTGACACATTTCTTCTACTTTTTTGAAGATAATCTTTGTTCCAAAAAGCATTTAAGGCTATAATGATCTGTTTTTACCTTGAAGTGTCTTCCCATTACGTAAGGTCTCCAATTATTTAGTGCATGTAGTATTGCCAACATTTCCTTCTGTAGATAGGTTTTTGTAAATCCTTTCCTTTGATTAGATGACTTTAAAAAGAAACGGGTCTTCCTTCTTACATTAAAATAGTACCAATTCCATTTCCTAAGGCATCACATTCCACAATAAACGTTTTTGTGAAGTTTTGCATAGCTATGACCGATGCTTGCTAAAGGTTTTAGCCCCGTACATTAATTACCTGCATACGAATTCTAAAAATAGAAAATAAACAATGGCAAGAGAATAACACATAAAATAAATATACACAAAGATTTTCCCCTGGATCCCAAAACTGGGACTACCAGATTGATTTTTCATTATGTTCCTTTCAATGTTACAATACATATATATACATAATTGTAGTTCCCTTGATTGATGTTGGCTTGAGGGGGCCTGACATAGCTTCAATGTTATTTAGCCAAACAAATCCCTACACTACTAGCCTTTGTGGCATCAGCCCACAGAATGCAGACCGAAGTCTCACCCGAAGCAGTATGGGGGGTTGCTGGAACCAAGTTTCCATGCCCTTGAGATGGTTGTGATGCCGTTTCATCTCTTCTATCCCTACGTTCACGTCGGTGATCTCACTGTAGGTCTTGTAAGACAAAGACTATGTTACAGCTTTCAATACCTTCATGAAAGTACACAATTGACCTTCAGACAACTATAGTAGCATGTCATGCAGATTCCTCAATTATCCTAAGTGATTTGCTTATCTTGTAAAATACTTAAAGATATCACCGTGTAAGAAGATATTCGTGATTGCATTCAATTATTCATGTAATTACATTCAATCACACATCAACTAAGCATAATAACAGAAATTCATACACAACATATCCAAACCCATTAACAGAACAAATACATAGAAATTTCATAATAACTCCTTTTATTAATATCTTCCAAGTGTTACATACTTTGTTCACCCTGTGCACACAGTTACAGGGGTCCACGCACTCAGCTGTGGACTTCTACCTGTCAGGCGGAAAGAGTCGATAGTGCGGACACAAATCAACCTCCCTAGGAGCCTAAGACTCTCTAGTGACAAACAAGACAAACAAGAGCAATCCTTCTCTAAACATGCATTTACCATATAAGAAATCAAGTGTTTAGATCCTACCTGTAGTCCAACGCTGTTGTAGCAGTCCAGCTCGCGGATCCGGATGAGCTCCTCCTTCACTTTGAAACCTGCATCCACTAACAATCAAATGATTAAATAGCACTTGATAATCTCATAGAATAAAACATATTTAACACATAGACCAAGGAGTACATGAAACAACTCATAAATAACAAGTTATTGAGAAGAATGGACTCATTTGCATTAATAGGAAACAAAAGGAACAATTACAACCTGAGCCTTGGTGTTGTGCAAGTCCCTCCCAGGGTCCATCAAGAGTTCTCCTTTACTTTGACAAAGCTCACCCACTTCCAAATAGAACAAGTAAAGATGGCAATCTCTCCTCACAAGCTTCTAAATGGGAGTCCTAATTCCTGCAGCATCTACCCTTAGAAATGTTTAGCTTTCAACCTCCCCTCCTTCTGGCCCAATGCCTGTATTTATAGTGCTCAAGAGGAGGTTAATCAGGTCCACCATCAATGGGATAATCCCCTCTTTGGATGGGATAGCTCCCTTATTGATGGGATAAGTTCCTCTTTGGTAGGGGTACATGAACCATGTGGAGGCGCTCAATACACGTCGAACAACCTTCTAGAATGCTCTAGAAATGACCACAAGTAACTTTTTAAAGATGAAACTTGCGCATTTTGACCTTTACAGGGGGACGCACCTGCCCCTTTACATACAGAGCGTCCAAGGACGCAGTTTTTGTGAACATTGGGTGCGTACCCGCAGGTAAGGTTGAGAGAACCTGCGTACCCAGAGATAAATACATTTATAAAGACTTTCTCTCTTTTTGGAGTTTGACATGGAGAGCAGAGGCTTAAGACTTGCCCAGGAGGATAGCATGACTGTTGATAGAGCCATACTAACTGTAAATAGCCATGGTGACATTTTTTAGTGTAACAGATTGCCCCCTAAAGTGCGAAGCCTGTAATAGATTAGGGTTTTGTAAATCTAGGAAGGGTGAAGCGCTTTATCATTTCAAGGATTATCTCGTGGAGAGCCTGGTCAGAACCTGTAATTTTCAACACAAAATACATGTACAAGATTATATCATAACTGAGGTAGGCATTCCCATACTCAGATCAAAACTTTAACTAACTGACTAACTACTCTGATACAGGAATGATCTTGCAATACATCATAATCATAGACTTTTGTAGACACAGTATGGGCGCAGCCATCTGTTTATGATTAGTCTACTTAGATAATGAATACAAAACTCCTCGCAGCCTGGATGGTGGAAACTAGATCCAGGGTCTTCATTTCCGCTTCCCGAATTGGTACGATTCTAGCCATGTGAATAAATGAGTTGATGTCGAACATGGTAGAAACCACTTGATTACCAGTCGATGATGTAAACTGTTAACAAGTGTGAGAGAGACCACCAATAATGTCAATGGTTCTCACAGTACCCAGTACAATCCATGAGATGTGAATGAATGAGTTGATGTCGAACATTTCACGGAATCCTTCGATCGAAAGTCAATGATGTAAACTGACGTCAAAGGCGAGAAACCTGCCATTGATGCATGCAGACTTCAAGGTACTGACGATTTCTAAGTCATCTCTCTAGATAATGTGCTGATGTCGATAGAAAGCGACCCATTGCAGGCAAGCCCACAACACGAAATCATTGTTCAAGTTGAAAAAATGTTGCTGTAAGGACTGACTCAGGGATGGTCAAATGGATGACAAGTATTTTGCAGATGAAAGTTTTGCTTACAGACCTCTTGAACACATAACGACACAACAGATGGCTTGGTGACGAATGACTCAAAGTTAATCCCCGGAACCCGGCTGAAGACTTTCAATGTGGTTTGATCAACTGTGAGGTAAAAGATTTCCCAACCCAGGTGAATGAAAAGTGTCGTGTTCAAGAGTGGTAATAAAGTTTCTTCTGAGACAAAAGATAACAAATAGGTTCATTCTTCTCTCTTTTCCCCCACCATTTCTGGCAAGTACCTCTTTATTTTTAACAAGCTTGAGGAGGATAACATATGCTTGATTATAAGCTCATCCTTCGGATGAGTCCAACCTAGTTTTGATTCAAACCCTAGGAAGGAGTGGTTCGTTCCTGTTTGTAATTGAACGGGTCCTTTACTGTGAAATTTTAACGAGCCCAGTATAGGAGAAACTCGGCGTTTTTCAATTTTAGAGAGTCTGAAAAACTTAAGAAGACTCCAAGTTGAACTTTTTCGTAGATTTGTGTCCCTCAAGCCCGAAAAAGTATAAAATAATACCTGGGGGAACCGCTTGATCTTGCGACCAAGGAATACTTTCATAATTAGTGCCACTGACCTACAAAGTAAAAAGCGATCAAGGACACGTCGTTTTATTTCCAGTATCGAGTTTGAAACAACAAAAACCCGGCAATCTTTTCTTGTTTTTACGGTCAGAAAAGGGCTATAAGGGGACCGCCTTTTAATTCCGTTTTAACGAGTGTAAAAGAAACGCTCGGCAATCTTTTCATATTTTAGGAGTCAGAAAAGGGCTTAAAAGATGACTCTGATATTTTGGTTCGTGAAAAATGACAATTTTCCCTCTAAATCCCTTTGTCCTGCACAAAACGACACATTACTTATACCTGTTTAAGATAGGCAAAAATACATTGAAAAATATCCTTCCATGGTGAAAAATAAACAAACCTAGCATTCATTTATCCAAAAAACCTATAAAAAGACTTTTTACCATGTCATTTTTACCATTTTACTGTTGAGGTTGAGAAAAGGGCTTTTGGCAAGAAACTTCCCATGGTCGTTGCGGAGAATCCGACCGTCAGAATCGAACGCCGTCTCTTCCAGGTATTTCACAACATCCCCCTCTTCAATTTCATCCGATTAAAATTTTGTTTTAGGTTTTAGTTTTGATTTTTGGGGGGTTTTGGGTTTCAAAAATCGCTCTGCGGGGTACGCAGGTGCCCTAAGGGTGACCTGCGTCCCCCGACTTTTTCCCACACAGGAAAAAGGTCGGGGGACGCAGCCTACCTTCAGGCCAGCTGCGTCTCGATGCTCTGTGTCCTGAACGCGGGGTGCATCCCCCGCGAAAGGCGGAATTTGAAACCCCAAACTCCACAAACAACCATCTGAATTTTCCAAAATCAATTCTAACCTTTGTTTCTTGGTGTGTAGGGAACTCACCATGTTGGATTGGAGAGAAAGAGAGCACGAGGACGTTGATTTAGCCGCAATCAATCATCAACCTTCCATTGATGCCCTAAAAGCATGCGGACTATATAAATACTGGGCCATACCTGGCATGAGGGCTCAGGTGAGATTCTTGGAGTGGCTGGTTGAGAGATGGAACATTCATGAGCAGTGCTTTTACATCGGAGGACACCAGCTCGAGATAGAGCCCTCTGACATATACTTTCTCACTGGCTTACCAAATAGGGGTAAGCAACTCAATCTAGCCGGGACTAGGCCGGGTGGCCAATCCCTTGCTAGTCTCTGGGAAGATTGGTGCATACCCAATGCACACCATGCGAAAGGCGTAGAAATCAAACACATCTCTCTGCGTGAACTCAAAGTTATAGCTTTCACAGTTACCAGAATTTGCGGTTCAGCCACTTTACATATTGCCACCGGGTCCCAAATGCGGATGGCGATTGACTGTTTCCAAGGCACCATTTTCAACTGGTGTGATGCTGTGTCGGCCAATATGAAGGGCCAACTGACTAGGGTAAAGAACGGACAACTGAAGACCTTTGGATATGGGCCTCTAGTTGTGAGCTTTGCCTTAGAGAGAGTTCCGATGCTGATCCCTCAGCACCTCACTGTTGAAAACTTGGGTCCTCGGGAGCCAAAGCTGATACGATGGGTTACGGTGATGGCCCGGCATCCTGACGAGGGCGCGGCGGTTGTTCGATTCCCCGATAGTTATTTTCACTGGTTAGAGGACCAGGTTTTTTCGATCCAGGACTTTCCGTATGCCGGAGTAGATTTTCGAGGTGATCTGGACATGGTTCTTCCACAGGGAGAACAATGGGACGATAGAGGTACTTTATTTTTCACAAGTTTTCAAATTATATATATATTTTTTTGTTTTTATATATATCGTCTCAAAACTGACAGTAATTTTTTTTTTCAAAATGCAGATGTAGGTCCACAGCGTCTAGCCAACCTCCGGCCTTTTGAGAGGAGACATCCAGTTGCACCGGTACCGGCCCCACAAGACGCGGCTGCAGAGTCGCTAGCTGAGTTGGAGCAGGATCTAGAGCGTCTGACGGTGGATATACCTGAGACTACCATAGATGATATTCCTATCAGACTTCAGCGCTATGTAGTCGCAGTCCCTGGACCGTTTAGGAGGTTTTTGTGTAAGGTAGCCCGTGCAGTGGTGTCGTATAGAGAGCACCACCAGTGATTGGCTAGTCACTTTTGCAGACACATATGACATTTTTGGCTTTTTGTATTTATCATTTTTGCCGATCATAAGGTGTTTTTCAACCTATGATCGAAGACGATGTATATTTTTAACACACACCTATCTATATATATATATCATTATTACCGGCTTATCTTGTTTAACATATGTGATGAAATGTTTTTTAAATTTACTTGCATGATTATCGTAAATGTCTGTCCAACATTCGAGAAGCAATTGCATCTGCTAATGTATTTAAAGACCTTGGAATATGCTGATATTCAATGTAATCAAATTCACGTTCCAAGAGACGCACTCTCAAAAATAACCTTAATAACACAGGATTTCTAATGGCATATACTCTATTAAGCTGTAATACAACAAGTTCAGAATCTAACCTCACTATCAAACGTCGAATTCCAAATGAAATAGATTCGGATAATAATTCAACCACTGCACTGTATTCTGCAATGTTGTTCGTTGTTTGACCGAGGCTTACCCCATGCATAGAGACTAACTCGTCAGAGGGCGAATAGATAACCCAAGCTACGGAAGAGATATTCTGTGTACTACGACAAGCACCATCAGCAAATCCGATGTATGTTTGGAGAGGCGTCGACATCTGCAATATCAAGAGTAAAACCAAGATAAGCCAGAATAACGACGAAAAACACACTCTCTAAGCTAAGCACACTAACCAAACTAACAAACACACTAGCTAGAAAGAAAACCTAACCTAACTAAAAAATCTCCATACCCACCATTTAAGCATAATACCTCTTTAGGTAAAGACCATTCCTGGGTTTACCCAAAGAGTCCCCATCAAAATCTACTAGCTCATAGGCCCCTTTTGCTAGCTTTCGCTTTACAATGTAGGGTCCATGCCACATAGGAACGAACTTTCCAGCACCTAGCTTATCGTTAGCTTGATCATATAATAGCACTAGGTCTCCCTCCGAAAAACTTCGAGGGGTCACATTTCTATCATACTGAGCTTTCATCCGCTTCGCGTGAGTCTCGATTGCCAATGCAGCGTTACGTCGAGTCTCATCTAACTGAGCTAAGTATAATAAACGTTTCTCCTCTTCGGAAGTAGCTGGGAGTAATTCGACAGCCATTTGAAGTGATGGGATTTCGCATTCAATGGGTAACACAGCTTCCAAGCCATAAACTAGCTGGAAAGGAGTGAACCCTGTTGAAGTTTTTACTGAGGTTCGGTATGCCCATAGCGCTGGAAATAACATGTTGTGCCAATTCGACCGATGAATACCAATGGTTCGTCGGATCATGGTAACCAGAACTTTGTTGATAGACTCAACCAAACCGTTGGCTTGTGGATAATAAGGAGTAGAGCTATCGTGGCACAAACCAAGCTGGCTTGTAAGCTCAGTCATCATGATGTTTCGAAAATGGCTCCCATGGTCAGTGATGATTGCTTGTGGGACACCAAACCTAGTTATAATATGATTGAATACGAAAACTGCAGCTGTTTTGCCGCTTGCGTCGAATGTAGGCATCGCCTCGGCCCATTTAGTAAAATAATCAACCGCGAGGATGATATACGCATGCCCCCCAGCTGAGTGAGGGTTACAAGTAATAAAATCGATACCCCATTTGGCGAAAGGACCAACAGCAATTATAGGATGGAGAGGAGCAGGTGGTGCGCGCATCTTGCGATCAAACACTTGACAGTTGTGGCACTTCCGGACCGCAATGATACAATCTTTAAACATGGACGGCCAGAAATAGCCAGCGCGCAACACCTTCTGAGCTGTGGCATACCCAGACATATGACCGCCACATGCTCCAGAGTGACAATCATTCAAAACCCTCTCAGCCTCTTCGTGAGTTAAACAACGTCGAAAAACTAAGTCTGCCCCCTGGCGATAAAGTGTATCTCCAATAATCTTGTATTGCTGGGATTGAAACCGAATTTTTCGACGTTCCGACTTTGAAGCTTCAGGCCGAAAGGTTTGAGTTTGGAGATAGATGATTATATCCCCGTACCACGGATCAAAAGTACTGATAAGAAACAAAGATTCGTCCGCAATGGACTCCTCTGCCACAGTTTCTGTGTCAGTACGCGGGAAATCACACATCAATTCCGCAAAAACTAAGGATTTCTTAGACTTGGACTTCTCAAACTCCAAGTCGAACTCTTGCAGGATAACGATCCATTTAGAGTACTTGCCCCATAGCAGTTGTTTTGTCAAAATATAAATCATAGGGTTGCAATCCAAAATAATTGTAGTTTTACGAAGAAGAATGTAGTGACGAAAACGCTGGACAGCTTGAACGGCTGCCAGGGCCAATTTCTCCACATGCGAATATTTTAGCTCAGTGGGGTTTAATGTCCTACTAAGATAATATATCACATGTTCCGCTCCGAAATCTTCTTGAACTAACACCATTCCAATAGTGGAATGTGAGGCTGCGAGGTATAAGAAGTAATCTTGGTTGTAGTTGGGAGGATGCAACAACGGTGCATGGGTCAACGCATGCTTAAGTGCATCAAAAGATTGTTGGGCAATCTCGTCCCAAAAGAATTGAGCGTTCTGTTTCAACAACCGTGTAAAACCTTTAGTGACCTCAGCGTAATTTGGAATGAATCGACGTAAAAAGTTTGCTTTCCCTTGCAAACTTTGGAGTTGGCGCAAACTCGAAGGAGGAAGCAATTTGATGATGGCTTCGACCTTCGAGGGATCGACGCGAATGCTGGCTTTTGAAACAACAAATCCCAGCAATCGACCCGCTTCTATACAGAAAACACACTTGTGTAGATTCAACCGAATACGATAATGCCTACACCTCATAAAGATTGCTCGTAAGTGGACAAGGTGATCAGCTCGATGTAAAGAATGAGCCGGCAAATCATCGAGGTACGGTTGCACAATGTGCTTGATGTCATGAAATGTGTAAGACATCGCCCGTTGAAAAGTGGCTCCGGCATTCTTAAGCCCAAAAGGTAATTTGCAGTAAGCAAATGTCCCCCATGGACAAATGAATGCCGTTTTTGGTTGACCGGCAGGTAGAATATTGATTTGATTATAGCCCGAAAAACCATCCATAAAGGAAAACATTTCACTTCCGGCACAATCATCAATTATTTGATCGATATAAGGCGTTGGATAGTTGTCTTTTGGACAAGCGCGATTTATATCCCTATAATCGATACAGATTCTTATTGTTCCTTGTTTCTTGTTAACCGGAACAATATTCGATACCCAATCCGTTAACGGGATTGGATAAATGAAACCTGCTTTCAACAGCTTCTTGACTTCTGCTTTAATCGCAGCCGCTTTCCGAGGGTGAATCTGACGCAACCGTTGCCGGATGGGTTTAGCGTCCGGGTAGGTTTTTATTTCATGAACAACAATGGCAGGGTCGATTCCCGGCATTTCCTCGTAAGACCAGGCAAACACATCGCGGAATTCTTGGAATAGGGCCTTGTAAATTTGGATTTCATCTTCTGTACATGAGGCACCTATATGAATGTTTTCCTCAATTCCGGGCTTCACTGAAATGTCAATGGGAATAGTGCGAGAAATATTCCCTAAATTCAACTCTGAATCAGGATGTTTCATTGGATTCTGAGCATCTTTGACATATTCAGCGGTAAAGATATATGAAAAATCATTTTCAAGAACATCATCCTCAGGTAAAAACGAAGATTTGTGATGAAGATCTTCCCATGGTAGATCGTCTACACTTAGGATTTCGCGAAGTTGCTCGTCAGATGATACGACTTCGGGAAACGCTATCCGTTCTAAGGATGATGTGAAAAGTGACTCTTCACTGACCACATTCATTTTGTCAATTTGGGTTGAACGCGAGTCGGTAAAAGACATGACGGCTTCATAAGCAATTTCATATGGACTCAAAGGCATAGCATCACCGAATGAGTCTATCTCAGATTCATATGGGACGATCCAAGGATCATCATAAATAATGTTGTTTGATGTGATCATATGAATTGATGCAAATGAAGGGTCTGCGTTGATTGGAGGGAAAGGAAAAGTTCCCAGTAAACCGGAATCTTTAACTAAACCGACGCCAACGTCCCTATAAGGGATTGTCGTCTTACCGACATGCTGGATACTCTCTGAAGAGGCTGGGTCGGATGAAAAGTATGTCAGCTGATCAATTGTCACGATCTTACCGTTATGTGGAAACTTTATTACTCTGAAGACCGACGAAACGACCGCTGTCATAGCATATGACCAACTTCGACCCAAAAGAAGGTTGTAGTCTAGAGGGGCATCAACCACTTCCACATCCAGACTAACGGTTTTACCTTCTACCCCTATAGGCAATTCCTGTAGAATACCAAATGGACAGAACCCATGGCCATCAAAGGCCTTAAGGATGGTCGGGGATTGGTTCAGCGAAGGAGAACCAAGCGATCTCCAACACTGAATTGACATAATACACGTAGAAGCTCCCTCATCAATCACAGTCCGATGAATAGGCCTGTTTTTGACTATCACTGGAATTTGGAAAGCCATTTGATGGGGTAGACGCGGTGTACTATTTTCTAGATCGAAGATTATCAGATTCGGGTCCTGAACATCAACAGCTCCGATAGCCGACAAAAGTAATTTTCGTTGTGCTGGGCATGATTACAGCACTTCTAAAGCCGACATTGCTGAGGGTGAAACAGCTAAGTCCTCAACAATGTTGTAATTCTGGGCTGCTCTCGCATGTGGATTAAAAGCAGACCTTCGAAGTACACCCTTGGCGGGCGGTTTAATTACTAAGTCCGGGTTAGGTTTTTCGATCTGTAGTGGATCGAAACCACTTTGTCAGGCGAAAAGATTCGATAGTGCGGACACAAATCAACCTCCCTAGGAGCCTAAGACTCTCTAGTGACAAACAAGACAAACAAGAGCAATCCTTCTCTAAACATGCATTTACCATATAAGAAATCAAGTGTTTAGATCCTACCTGTAGTCCAACGCTGTTGTAGCAGTCCAGCTCCGCGGATCCGGATGAGCTCCTCCTTCACTTCGAAACCTGCATCCACTAACAATCAAACGATTAAATAGCACTTGATAATCTCATAGAATAAAACATATTTAACACATAGACCAAGGAGTACATGAAACAACTCATAAATAACAAGTTATTGAGAAGAATGGACTCATTTGCATTAATAGGAAACAAAAGGAACAATTACAACCTGAGCCTTGGTGTTGTGCAAGTCCCTCCCAGGGTCCATCAAGAGTTCTCCTTTACTTTGACAAAGCTCACCCACTTCCAAATAGAACAAGTAAAGATGACAATCTCTCCTCACAAGCTTCTAAATGGGAGTCCTAATTCTTGCAGCATCTACCCTTAGAAATGTTTAGCTTTCAACCTCCCCTCCTTCTGGCCCAATGCCTGTATTTATAGTGCTCAAGAGGAGGTTAATCAGGTCCACCATCAATGGGATAATCCCCTCTTTGGATGGGATAGCTCCCTTATTGATGGGATAAGTTCCTCTTTGGTAGGGGTACATGAACCATCTGGAGGCGCTCAATACACGTCGAACAACCTTCTAGAATGCTCTAGAAATGACCACAAGTAACTTTTTAAAGATGAAACTTGCGCATTTTGACCTTTATAGGGGGACGCACCTGCCCCTTTACATACAGAGCGTCCAAGGACGCAGTTTTTGTGAACATTGGGTGCGTACCCGCAGGTAAGGTTGAGAGAACCTGTGTACCCAGAGATAAATACATTTATAAAGACTTTCTCTCTTTTTGGAGTTTGACATGAAGAGCAGAGGCTTAAGACTTGCCCAGGAGGATAGCATGACTGTTGATAGAGCCATACTAACTGTAAATAGCCATGGTGACATTTTTTAGTGTAACACTACCCTAGGCCTTTGTGCACTCAGCTGCAAAACCTCTACCTACGCTACAACCCAAGACTTAGAATTCTTCTTATGACTCTCTTCTTCATCTGATTGATCGATTGATGCGTCTAACTACTTAGAGCTTAGCTCTTTTTATAAAATCCCATGGTTCGTTGACCATGGGTAGACCTCTTACATCCGACTTTACTTTACAAAACTAAGGGTGGACTAGCCTTTTGTGACACATAATACCTTCACGCTCCACGACCACAAAATGCGGAGTATCTACAATAATATTATGAAAACTTGACTAAAACATGGGCTTTTAGCCCCAAAACTGCCCTTGGCAGATCCCACTCCCAAAGGGCCCCCAACGCAAACATCATGACTTTCCCTTGAGTCACTTGGTAGGCATGGATATCTTTGCACAGAGCTCATTCGGCTCGAAGCTGATGACCACAACTTTGACTGTGCACTAAGCTCCTGCCTACTTCGCATCTTCGACTATCTTCTTAGTTACTGCCCATGTGCTATCGACTTGAAGCTGTTGTTGTGTCGCTTGCAGAGTTGCAAGCTTGGCTTCAATGTTTCTTGTAACCAAATATGCTTTCTCCAGCTAGGGCTTGAGTCATGCCTTCAGCACTGCTTCCTTGTGCAACAATGTGTCCACCTGTTCCTTTAGCTCCTTGGCTTCCTGCAGCTTAGCCAACCTCTGTGTCAGTGTGACGGTTTGTGCTGTGCCCTTTACTTTGTCATAGAATTGTTGGATTTCATGCTCTTCTATTTCAAGTCTTTGGATGTTTAGGTCTTCCTGCAAGTTGGTTAGGACCTCAAAACGACTATTCAAACAACTAGGTGCAGTCTACTATGGCACTCTCCACTACCGCAACTGTTTTTGTGACAGCGACTACCCACTGTTCTTTTACCTCTGAGCCCTCAACTGAAGCTTTGTAATCTGCAAGTTTAGTTACAAATGAACCTGCACCATCTCTGTCTAAGTGTCACACACCCCTATGGCCAATTTATGGATGCGAACCTCGACTGGCTCCCTCTCCGGAATGGCCAATTCCAGGACCATTCTACAGGCCTCCTCCATGACCTGTATGATCCTTTTTTTCTGGTTGGTTGCCTCAGCCTCGGTAGCAATGGCAACATTCCTCTGTAAGGCTATTTGCTCATTTTTTATTCTCTACTCACTAATCACTTGGAGGGCGTGGTGCTGGTGGGCCCTTAACTCAGAAATTACTCCATCCTGCAAAGAGTAGAGTGCTTCACGTTGGAGCCCTATGAGGTTGAGTACTACTCACTTCAAAGCACTATTAGTGGGCCTCTCAACCTCATTCTTTATTGTCAATACTCCATCTGGAAGCACTAACGCACTAGAAGCCTTTGTGCACAACATATCTATAGCCTCGAATGTGCCGATAGCCATGCTGGTAGACACTGTACCAACTTGCGATGCATGGGCCTGCAACTCCTGTAGTCTAGTCTGGATGGCCCCTAGGATGATCTGCTACTGCTTTTCAAATTTTTGTAGGACCTTCCTAGTGACATCTCTGACTATGTCACTGCTATCATATCAATATCCCTCTGTTAGTGTGATGGGGTCCAGCGAGTTCTTGGTCACCTTGGAATTCCTTCTGCACCCTCGCTTTTCTGACTCTCTCAGGCACTTAATATGGCTAGACGTCTCCTGAGGATCTGCATAGTGCTGCTCTGTTTCCTCTTCTTTAGTTGTAGATGAAGGCGGTTGCGCACCTTTGTCAAAGCCCCACTCTGTGCCTCCCATTTTTTTTACTCCCTCCTTTCTTTTCTGCTCTTCCTTGGCCTTCTCAGTAGCCTCCTTCTTCCTTTTCTCGACTAGCTATGCCGTCTTTAGCTTGGCCTCATCCTTCTTCTTTTGTGTGGCAGACTTGATTCCACCCACTGCTAAGCACATGGAGGTGCACCACTCCGCCAATCATTTATCCAACACCACATCAATGGCATCATCTATGGATAGGTACGACAAGTTGTACCACTTCTGTGCAGGGTCCTTTCATGCCCTGATTGAGATCTGATGGAAATCAGCTTTGAATTTGGCATAGCTCTATAGGTTAACATTTACGGTTGATGAAAATTGTAGTTTGTGATTGATATCCATCCTGAGATTCATTTCCATTAGGATCTACAAGATTTTACTATCTCGAACGCAGTCCGTGTCCTTGGTTGCCCACAACGAAGCGTACTTCATTTCTTCAGGGAGGTCCGACGCGACCAAGGGGAATTGGCTTTCTTCCGGTAGCTCCCATGCTAAAAGCACAATTGAGAGCAGGAGCCATGCATAGTGTAACATCTTGTTGTACTCTTGTGCTTCATAGTAGTTGGCCAGGAACTCGCTACGAAGGTAGTCCAACAAGTTAAACTGGACTCCTTCCATGCACTGCTGTGCGAGTGTGACGACAGGTGCCGACACCTCATCGACGCGACACTCCCGCATCACCTTCGCTACAAATATCTCCCTCGTCACCTTCACAGCGGGGTAGCATATGCTGGAGAATGTGTACACTCATGACTTCTTCACCAATTTAAACTTCTCTTTCATTGATTTGCGAGCACCAGCGCACCACTTGTTACAAGAATAAGTACCCTGGGGCTTTGGGTTGAAACCCCAACAGAGCAAGAGCAAACTACAATAAGAAACTCTCATACAACTCAGGCAACACGCTTATATGAATAAACTTTGTGATAGCGATCATACCCGGATGTCCTTCGTTTAGGTAGTTCCAGCAGGGTTCAAACCCTCTGCAACTCCTGATGATCTTCGATTCTGCAAATCAACCAATCCGAACATACATAGCAGCATATAGATAAATAATTTTAATGAAATCAACTTTATATCATATAAGCAAGATGATTATTTATACATCAAAATGGCATTCATACATGAATTAAAATAGTATCCGATGCATAAATAAAGTTAATCTCAGGAACAAGATGGTGTTTCTTTTTATTGTAGAAAGTTATAACCAACATGGAGAGAATTCACCTGAGTCTTCTTCTTCTAGCTCCAAGTGGAAACATCCTCCAGATCTGTCCAGTCCCAGTCTTCGACAGCCTCCTTCCATAACCAATACCATGATATGTCAAGCAAGTGGAAGAATATCAACACTCAAGGAAACAAGAGTTTCTTGAACTTGGGGAAGTGCTTGAAGCACAGGGATACCTCGGACTCAGTCAGGGGATAATCTCAGTATAGTAATTCTATCTCTTCTCCTCCTTAAGGCCTTCCCATAGAAGTCTATTTATACTTCTCCCAATTATTTTTTTAGTTGGGAAACAGTTGGTAAACGTTTGGGCCACGGGCACTAGGAGGTAATCAATAGGTAAAACTCATGAACTTCGCCCATAGTTAAGGAAATTTATTTTTTTTAAGTGTTTTAACACATATACGCAGGTTTGGTATTGACTAACCCACGTGTACATGCTTTTATCACAGGGAAAAGTAGCGTACATGGAGTAAAACACTATTTTTAAAATATTTGGACCAAGTTTGGAAGGAGTGGTTGCCCTAGGCCATAAACCAAGCATCACAAATACTAAGGGTGATATTTGGAGCTATAAAACCGCCCTTTCCATCTACAAAATACCATGGACCGAATACCATCACGCCCAAAACCATGTGCAAAATCCATGCACAAAACCATAGGTAGGTCTACCCACCTAGTCGTGGAAAGAATATAATGCAACCCAACATTCTCACACTTGTTGTTTTCTTTCCATAGGGGGCCACAAGAGAGTTTAGTGATTGATCTAGCCCTTCAATGCCCATTATTTCTCTACACCAAGAGAAATTCTTAGAGCTCATATACATTGTCAATGTATCTGAAGTATTCTTCAAAGATCCACATTTACTAGAAACACCTTTTTGTCTTCTACCATATCCCTCACAAAGTGATACTAAAAATCAATGTGCTTTGTCTTTGAATGATAAGTAGGGTTCTTTGCCAAGAAAATTTCACTTTGGCTATCATAGTCTATCCTTATAGCTCACTGTACTAACCCCATACTTGAACACAATATTTGCAACCAAACTGCTTCCTTGCTTGCATGAGTGGCTGCCATGTATTCTGCCTCTGTAGTTGACATTGCCACTACAAATTGTCTCTTACTCATATAACTGACTACACCTCCAAATAGGTCAAACACATACCCACTTGTAGATCTTCTCTGATCCATATCTTCAGCCCAGTCTACATCAATAAAGCCATGGATGTCCAAAACTCTATCGAATCTTGGTCTTCCTTGGTAGCACAAACCATAATCACTAGGGCCACGCAAATGCCTAAAAACCCACTTCACTGTTGTTTAATGCCCCTTCCATGGTTTTGACATAAACCTGCTCAATACTCCCACTGCATGTGAAATTTTGGGTTTAGTATAGACCATTGCATACATTAGACTATGGAATGCACTTGCATATGGAACACAGGACATGTTCTCTTCCTCTTCTTGTGCATTAGGACATTGTTAATGAGATAACTTTACACCTACAGGAATAAGAACCTTCACCGATTTACTATCCTACATATTAAACCTCTGTAGTATTGTCTCAACATACTTCCTATGTTTTAATCAAAGCTTCCTCTTTGCCCAATCTCATTTAATTTCCATGCCCAAAATATAGTTTGCAGCACCAAGATATTTCATGTCGAATTTGGAGGACAATTTGGTCTTCAAATCCTAAATAATTTATTTTTCATTTCCAACCATCAACATATCATCCACATACAAGAATAGATAAATACACACATTGATCTCCTTTGCTTCTGGTGAAGCCAAGTCCCTATATAAATGTATCAAATTTCTGATACCACATCCTTGGTGATAGTTTTAACCCATACATAGGCTTTTTTAACTTGCATAGCAGTTCCTTCTTACCCTTCACCACAAAGCGTTCAGGTTTATTCATGTAGATCTCTTCTTCCACATCTCCATGAAGAAATGTTTTCTTCACATAAATCTATTCTACCTCAAAATAAAAAGTAGTAGCAATAGATAAAAGTAATCTAATAGAAGCCACCTTATGAAGAGGAGAAAAGATATCACCAAAATCAATTCCCAGTAACTGGGAATAACATTTTACTACCAACCAAGCTTTGTTTTTATCCACCTTTCCTTCTTCATTCATCTTCTTCTTGAACACCCATTTTCTACCAATGGGTTTCCTTCTAGCCGACAACTCCACCAGATCCTAAGCCTCATTTTTGTGCAAAGATGCCATTTCATCAACCATGGCCTCTTTCCAGAGTTTTCCATCCTCTAAATCTACTACTTCCTTCATAGTTCTGGGATCATCATCAGTCATAGATAGAAAAATTTGAACAGAAAGAAGATGGACTATACCTTTCTGGTTGCCTTCTTTCTTGAACTGGCCTTCTCACAACTAGAGTTTGTGGTTCTTCATTTTTTGATTCCTCTTTTGCTGTAGAGTCTGATTCTTCCTCCTTTAGCTCAAACTCTATCTTCTCAGGATCCTTTGGTAGGACTTCATGTTTAATAACATCTTTGACCTCTATAAACAACACATCTCGGTTGTACACAACCTTCCTGGTTATTGGGTTCCAAATCTTACAACCTCTTAAACCATACTTATAACTAATACAGATGCACTTTTCGGATTTACCATCCTGTTGGGTTGTGTTATATTCTTTCCACGAATAGCCCACTTAGTTAATCGGGGGCTAGAGGGGGGAGGTCATAGGGGGTTTGACGGGTAGCCGTAACCCCCCTTTATGAGGTCCATGGTAGTGCCCTAGAATATTTTGGTTTTGGACCTTATGTTAGGTTCGGCGGACCCAGCTATGGTTTTGTGCATGATTTTCGCACATGTTTTTTGGACATATAGTTTTTGGTCCATGGTTTTGGACGCAATGGTTTTTAGTCCATGGTATTAGATGCTTCATTATGTATAAATATGTATTATAACATCAGAAGGAACATAATGAAAAATCAAGCTGGTAGTCCCGGTTTTGGGATCTAGGGGAAAATCTCTGTGTATATGTGTTTTATGTGTTATTCTCTCGCGTTGTTTATTTTATGTATTTTAGAATTCGTATGTAGGTAATTTCTGTACGGTGTTAAAACCTACATTTGGTATCAGAGCTGTTTTGGCTTCAAGGGGATGCCTTTGTTGCTGAGGGGTTTCGCTTGAGCCTGTGGTAGACCCTGTTCAATGGGAGACCTGTGAGATTGATTCTTGTGGTGAAAGAAGATGGCGAGCAGTGGAAAGATATAGATCGAGAAATTTAATGGTCAAAGTTTTGAGTTGTGGAAACTCAAGATGGAGGATCTATTGGTGGATAAAGATCAGTGGATCACGGTAGATCCAGGTACTAAACCAACGGGAGTGTTTGATGAAGAATGGAAGAAGTTAGATCGGAAGGCAAAGAGCACAATACGATTGTGTCTCAAATTTAGTATTGTTGAATGTATCAGGGGAAGCTACGACGAAAGCTTTGTGGGACAAGTTAGGGACTTTGTGCCAATCTAAGTCTCTGGTGAATAAACTGTTCCTGCAGAAAAACCTGTATAACCTGAGGATGAAAGATGGAGACTCTGTGACAGAGAATCTGAATGCATTTAATACTATGGTAAGTTAGTTAGCATTTGTTGATTTTAAGATTTCAGGTGAAGATAAGTGCATCAGTTTGTTGTGTTCTCTACTAGATTCATGGGATAGTATGGTTATTGCAATAGGTAACAATGCAACTGCCTTGCAGTTTGATGAAATAGTCTCAGCCTTGCTGACAGAGGAGATGAGATGGAAAAATATGGAGAGCCAGCATGGTGATGCCTTGTCTGTACGAGGACTGTTCAATAACAAAAACAAAAATAAGTCATCGAGTGGGAGATATAAATCTAGAGGGATATCTAAAGCTCCAGGAAAACCTGTAAAGGTGGTGTGCTAGAAATGCGGAAAGGAAGGCCACATCAAAAGGGACTATAAATCTAAAGCTCCTAACAAAGGAAAGGGATCTGATGAGTCTCCTTATACAAAGGTGAAAACCACCTCAGATGAAGGTGGGGATGTGTACTTGGCTTCTTGAAGTACACATGTAGATCATGAGGCATGTTTGATTGACTCAGGTGCATACTTTCAATTCACTCCTCATAGAGAGTGGTTGTACGAGTATGAGAAATATGATGGTGGTGATGTCTTCTTGGGGTATGACAGGAAGGCTAGAATCGTTGGTCGTAGAAAAGCAAAGTTGAAGTTGCAAGGTGGAAGGGTTAGAACGCTTCCAGGTGTTCTACATATTCCTGCATTAGCCAGAATTTTGATTTCTGTAAGCAAGATGGATGATGCATGTGTAAAAACAGTGTTCAAGAAGGATACCTACAAAATGGTTCGGGGAGCACTGATATTGATGTGGGGAGTTTGGATTGGAACTCTCTACAAGCTGCAAGGTAGAACTGTTGTTGAACAGTGCAATAACTCTGTGGTTCTTGAAAGTGGAGCAGAAAATCTAGTGGTTTCAGGAGAGAAGACCATGTTGTGGCATGAAAGGCTTGGACATATTGGACAGAAAGGCCTTTGAATACTTCATGGTAAAGGTATGGTGGAAGGTATGAGTAATAGCTCTCTGGATTTTGATTTATGTGAGAATTGTGTATATGGGAAGCAGAATCAGGTGAGCTTCCCCTCTGGTAGTAAGAGGTTGAAAAATATATTAGAGCTTGTGCACAGTGATGTGTTTGGACCTGTGAAGGTTCCATCACTGGGAAATTATGTGTACTATTTATCATTTATAGATGACTTCTCAAGGAATACATGGATATATTTCCTTAAGAAGAAATCTGAAGTCTTTGATAGGTTTAAAGAATTTAAGGTTCTCATGGAAAATCAGACAGGGAAGAAGATAAAGGTGCTGAGGACAGATAATGGTGGAGAGTTTTCCAGCAAGGAATTTGAAGAATTTTGTAAGAAGTGTAGTATATCATGGCAGAAGACTACTCCATATACACCTCAGTAAAATGGAGTTGCAGAAAGAATGAACAAGACGTTGATGGAAAGGGCAAGAATCATGCTCAGTGGTGTCGAGTTAGGACAAGAATTCTGGGTAGAGGCGGTGGATACTGCATGTTACCTAGTCAACAGGTCAGCTTGATCAGCGTTGGAGGATAAGACTCCACAAGATGTATGGACTAGTAAGAAACGCTCTCTTTCACATCTAAGGGTATTTGGATGTGATGCATATGTACACGTTCCAAAGGAGAAACGAACCAAGTTGGATAGTAAATCTGAAAAGTGCATATTTATTGGGTATAAGGATGGTTTAAAGGGTTATAAGCTTTGGAACCCAAAAACAAGGAAGGTTGTGTACAGCCAAGATGTGGTGTTCAGAGATGTGAAAGATGTTATTAAACATGAAGTCCAACCAAAGGAACTTGAGAAGATAGAGTTTGAGCTAGAGGATGAAGAATCAGACTCTACAGCAGAGGAGGAATCATAAGATGAAGAGCCACAAACTCTGGCTATGAGAATATCAGTTCAAGAAAGAAGGCAGCCAGAAAGGTATAGTCCATCTGCTTTCTATTCAAATTTTTCTTTTTTCTGTTACTGATGATGATCCAAAAACTGTGAAGGAAGCAGAGGATTCAAAGGATGGAAGACTCTAGAAAGAGGCCATGGTTGATGAAATGACATCTTTGCACAAAAATGAGGCTTCGGATCTGGTGGAGTTGCCGGCTAGAAGGAAACCCATTGACAGCAAATGGGTATTCAACAAGAAGACAAATGAAGAAGGAAAAGTGGAGAAATACAAAGCTCGGTTGGTAGCAAAAGGTTATTCCCAGGTGCCAGGAATTGATTTTGGTGATATTTTTTGTCATGTTGCCAAGGTAACTTCTATTATATTACCTTTATCTATTGCTGCCGCTTTTGATTTTGAGGTAGAACAGATGGATGTGAAGACAACATTTCTTCATGGGGATCTAGAAGAGGAAATCTACATGAAGCAACCTAAAGGCTTTGCAATGAAGGGTAAGAAAGAATTGGTATGCAAGTTAAAGAAGTCTCTGTATGGGTTAAAACAATCACCAAGGATGTGGTATCAGAAATTCGATACATTTCTATGGGGACTTGGCTTCACCGGAAGCAAAGCAGATCACTGTGTGTATTTTAAATTAATTGGTGATCATGTTATCTATCTGTTCTTGTATGTGGATGATATGTTTCTAGTTGGAAATGACAAAGAAATTATCCAGGATTTGAAGACCCAATTGTCCTCCAAATTCGACATGAAAGATCTTGGTGCTGCAAACTATATTTTGGGAATGGAAATTAAAAGAGATCGAGCAAAGAGGAAGCTCTCGTTAAACCAGAGGAAGTATGTCGAGACAATACTATAGAGGTTTAATATGCATGATATTAAACTGGTGAGCGTTCCTATTCTTGTAGGTGTAAAGTTATCTACTGAACAATGTCCCAAGGCACAAGAAGAGGAAGAGGATATGTCCCATGTCCCATATTCAACTACAGTCGGTAGCCTGATGTATGCAATGGTCTGTACTAGACTAGACATTGCACATGCAGTGGGAGTATTGAGCAGGTTTATGTCAAAACAAGGGAAGGAGCATTGGAAAGCAATGAAGCGGGTTTTCAGGTATTTGCATGGCACTAGTGATTATGGTCTGTGCTACCAAGGAAGACTAGGATTGGACAGAGTTTTGGATATCCGTGGCTTTTTTGATGTAGACTGGGCTAGAGATTTGGATCAGAGAAGATCTACAAGTGGGTATGTGTTTAACCTATTTGGAGGTGTAGTTAGTTGGATGAGTAAGAAACAATCTATAGTGGCACTATCAACTACAGAGGCAGAATACATGGCAGCCACTCATGCAAATAAGGAAGCAGATTGGTTGTAGAGATTGTGTTCAAGTATGGGGTTAGTACATGAAGCTATAAGGATAAACTGTGACAGCCAAAGTGCAATCTTCTTAGCAAAGAACCCTGCATATCATTGAAAGACAAAGCACATTGATTTTCAATATCACTTTATGAGGGATATGATAGAAGAAAAAAAGGTGTTGCTAGTAAAGGTGGACACTTTGAAGAATATTGCAGATGCATTGACAAAATCTGTGAGCTCTGAGAAGTTCTCTTGGTGTAGAGAAACAATGGGCATTGCAGGGCTAGAAAAATGAGTAAGCTCTCTTGTGGCCCCCTATGGAAAGAAAACAACAAGTGGGAGAATTTTGGGTTGTGTTATATTCTTTCCACAACTAGCCCACATAGTTAACTAGGGGTTAGAGGGGGGGAGGTCACAGGGGGTTTGAGGGGTACCCGTAACCCCACTTTATGGGGTCCAGGGCAGTGCCTTGGAAAATTTTGGCTTTGGACCCTATGTTAGGTTAGGCAGACCCAATGGTTTTCGGTCCATGGTTTTGGACGCGATGGTTTTTGGTCCATGGTATTGGATGCTTCGACATGTATAAATATGTATTGTAACATTGAAAGGAACATAATGAAAAATCAAGCTTTTAGTCCCTGTTTTTGGATCCACGGGAAAATCTCTGTGTATATGTGTTTTATGTGTTATGCTCTCGCATTGTTTATTTTCTGTGTTTTAGAATTCATATGCAGGTAATTTCTGTACGAGGTTAAAACCTACATATCCAACTTTGTTCTTTTCCCCTTTGGAGAATGTACACATGCATCACATCCAAATACCCTCAGATGTAAAAGAGAAGGTTTATTACCAGTCCATACCTCTTCTGGAGTCTTATCCTCCAACGTTGATGAACGTGATCTGTTGACCAGGTAACATGTAGTCTCCACCACCTTTTCCTAGAATTCTTGTCCTAACCCAACAAAAATGAACATGCTTCTTGCTCTATCCATCAACGTCTTGTTCTTTCTTTCTGCAACTCCATTTTTCTCATGTGTGTATGTAGTAGTCTTATGTCATGCTATACCACACTTCTTACATAACTCTTCAAATTTCTTGTTGTAAAACTCTCCACCATTATCTATCCTCGACACCTTTATCTTCTTCTCTGTTTGGCCTTCCACCAGAGCCTTAAATTCTTAAACCTATAAAAGACTTCAGATTTCTTATTCAGGAAATATATCCATGTATTCCTTGAGATTTCATCTATAAATGATACATAGTACATAGAATTACCCATTGATGGAACCGACATAGGTCCAAATACATTATTGTTCACAAGCTCTAATATCTATTTCGCGCTCTTACCACCAGAAGGGAAACTCACCTAATTTTGCTTCCCCTATAAACAATTTTCATAGAAATCAAAATCTAGAGAGCTATTATACATACCTTCTACCATACTTTTACCATGAAGTATTCGAAGGCCCTTCTCTCCAATATGTCCAAGCCTTTGATGCCACAACATGGTCTTTTCACTAGAGACCACTAGAGTTTTTGCTCCACTTTCAGGAACCACTAAACTATTGCACCCATCAATAATAGTGCTACCTTTTAGCTTGTATAGAGTTCCAATATGAGCTCCTCGCATCAATCATCATCCAGCTTGCTTACAGAAATCAAATTTTTGGCTAATGCGGGAATATGCATAACACCCAGAAATGTTCTAATCCTTCCACCTTGCAACTTCAACTTGACTTTTCCAAGACTAATGATTCTATCCTTCTTGTCATCCCCTAAGAAGACATCACCACCATCATATTTCCCATACTTGCAGAACCACTCTCTATGGGGAGTGAAGTGAAAGGATGCACTTGAGTCAATCAACCATGCCTCATGATCTACATGTGTTCTTGAATAAGAGGCCAATTACACATCCCCACCTTCATCTGAGGTGGTTTTCGCCTCTGTAGAAGGAGCATCATCAGATCCATTTCCTTTCTAAGGAGCTTTAGATTTACAGTCCCTTTTGTAGTGCCCTTCCTTTCCGCATTTCCAAGACATGTTTATAGGTTTTCCTAGATATTTAGATCTCCCACTCAATGACTTATATTTGCTTCTATTTTGAGATTGTCCTCATATAGACAAGGCATCACCATTTTGGTTCTCCATATTTTTTTGTCTCACCTCCTCCGTCAGCAAGGATGAGACTATTTCATCAAACTTCAAGGTAGGTACATTGCTACCTATTGCAACAACCAGACTATCCCACAAATATGGTAGAGAACACAACAAAATGGTGAACTTATCTTAGTCTAAAATTTTAATACCAACAGACAATAACTGGCTTACAACAATATTAAATGCGTTCAGATTCTATGTCATCGAGTCTCCATCTTTCATCTTTGGGTTATACAACTTTTTCTATAGGAACAATTTATTCACAAGAGACTTAGATTGGTACAAAGTCCCTAAATTGTCCCACAAATCCTTTGTTGTAGCTTCCCATGATACATTCAGCAATACTGAATCTGATACACACAATCGTATTGTACTTTTTGCCTTCCGATGCAACTTCTTCTATTCTTCATCAGCCACTACCATTGGTTTAGTACCTGGATCTACCCCGATCCACTCATCTTTATCCATCAACGATCCTCCATCTTGAGTTTCCATAACTCAAAACTCAGACCATTAAATTTCTCGATCTCTATCTTTCCACTGCTTGCCATTTTCTTTCAGCAAAAGAATCGATCTCACATATCTCCCATTGAATAGGGTCCACCACAAGCCCAAGAAAAACCCCTCAGCAGCAAAGGTGTCCCCTTGAAGCCATAACAACTCTGATACGAAATGTAGGTTTTCAACCACATATAAAAATTACCTACATACAAATTCTAAAAACAGAAAATAAACAATGGCAAGAACATAACACATAAAACAAATATACACAAATATTTTCCCCTAGAACATAAGACCGAGACTACCAAATTGATTTTTCATTATGTTCCTTTCAATGTTACATTACATATTTATACATGCCGAAGCATCCATAAACCTGAATCCATTAACCCTGGATTAGAACATAACCGTAGTTCCCTTGACTGGATCTACAAAATACCATGGACCTAAAACCATCGCGCCCAAAACCATGTGTGAAATCCATGCACAAAAACATAGGTAGGTCTGCCCACCTAATATAGGGCCCCACTAATATATGGTTAGATTCATTTATTCTTTCTCTGGGGTTGGTTCTTGTGTATATCCTCGTCTTTTGATGTTTCTTGTTCCTTTTATTCCTCCTCTCCACAATCTATATAGAATAATTTCTTCTCAGCACACATATTCCCTTTAGTGTATTTTCTATCTGTTATACAGAAAATGACCCCGCATAAGCTCATATGACAAAGACACTTTGACTGGATGAAAACCCTAAAATTACAAGCCCATTTTTGAAGGTAACATGCCCAAGAAACATACAAAAAGCATTCTAATGCTACATATGACCTAGCAAGGTGTGTTAATCCCTAGGTTAACACTTTGTTTTTCCTGAAGTGAACCATTACTGGATTTTTATGAGATTTTGGAGGTCAAAGATTGAGTTAACTGACTAATACTTTGTTTATCGCTTAATTTCAGCTCCAAAAAGCTAAAAACATCTTCCTTAGACCTATCAAAGGAAATTTTTAATCCTAACAAGAGCACAGAAAGGATGAAAGAGAAATAAAGCAAGGCAACATCTAAGGTTTTCCTGAATGGAAATTCTAAGGAAATTGGAAAGGATAGAGATTCTCGTTGCCTATAAATTGGAGGCTAGGCCATTGTAATGGGGATCGAAATTTGAGGATTTTTATTTTGTCGAGAAGCTGATAGAGAGAGTGATAGAGAGAGAGGGAGAGGAGTTAGGAGTTAATGGAAGGCTTTTGATCTCCTAGTTCCTGGATCTCTATTTCTCTCTCGATCTGAAATATGATCACCCTGTAGACTCCCCGACCACTTTTGTTACTTACAGGTTCTACTTAGACCCTTATTAGACCCTTATTTTCATCCTAATCCTTTGTAACATTCCCTACTAGTGTTGTCTAAAGCGTTATAACATTGTCTAGCTTCTTGGATAGAGCATTAGCCCTGTTACTAACCTCTACTAAACTAAAATATTGACATCCAAATAGTCCTATGGATTCTTGGTTTGATAGGTTTCATGTGGTATGTCCTTAGGATCTACAATTGTGAGATTTTTCTCGTTGGCTACTTGCATGGCCATTTTTCTTTTTAAAGAATAGCTTGATTTCATTTAATTTTTGAAAAATAAAAATGAAAAAAGTTTCTTTATCTTCTATTATTTGAGTTTGATTTTCTCAGTCTACTGGGTTATTTGTAAGAGAATTATATATATCTGCATTGCTTTGCATGTTTTTAGGCTGCATTTGGATGTGTTTAGCTACCCCCCCGTGACCCCCCCATTGCACCCAACACAACAAAGGGGTTAGTCGTGGAAAGAATATAGCACAACCCAACACCTGCCACATTGCCTCTTTAAGAAGTCCAAAGGACTTTGCTACTTCTATAGTCCAATAAAATGCATCTTTCTTCAATAATGTTGCTAGAGGTGCCACTATTCTCCCATAATTCTTAACAAACTTGTGATAATAACTTCTCAACCTAAGAAATCCTTGGAATAATAACTTTGACTAGGTTGAATTATACCAAGCTCTAGAATTTATGCAACCATATGTTCAATTTCACTCTTTTGGGAATAGGGATATCTGTAAGGATTTATGTTTGGAGGAACACTTCCTGGAAGCGAATGAATAGCATGATCATGATCACAAATAGGTGGGAAATTCAAATACCTTGGAATAATTGTCCAAAACATTTTGGAGATATGGAGAAATAGATGATTTCGATGTTTGAACCTCTAGTAAGCATAATTTTACAATTACACATCATTTTTCTTTCTTTATAAGCCTTTTCATGCCATTAGAGTTGATTATCTTTCTTGGTTTCCTTGTGATATCCCTTAATTCAAATTCATTTCCATCCCAAAAAAGTTTCAATAAAAGTTTTTGAAAATTAAAACCTATCATACCCAAAGATTGTAACCATTAGACTCCTAGTACAACATCAAAACTAGCCATTGGAATGGAAAGCATTAGATTATTCAATACATATTCCCCCATGGTTAGCTTGATAATATGGAATTTTCCATAGAAATTTACAATTCCTCCATTTGAAACCATCACTTGACACTTTGGTGTTGGATATAGGAAGAAATTCAATTCGTTGGCTATCTTACAAGAAACAAATTATGGGTACTACCTTAATGAATCAACACTATTACCTTTTTTTTCTTGATATATCCTTTTATCTTGAGAGTTTCAAGAGTGGTAATTCCAACCAATTCATTACAAGAAATGGTCAGATTCATTTCTTCTTTCTTTGGGGTTAGTTCCTATGTATATCCTCCTGTTTCGATGTTTCTTATTCCTTTTATTCCTCCTCTTCACAATCTATGTAGAATAATTTATTATCAGCGTGCTTATGATCTTTAGTGTATTTTCTATCTGTTATACAAAAAATGACCTCTGCATAAGCTCATAGGACAAATATACTTTGACTCGAAGAAAACCCTAACATTATAGGCACATTTGCGAAGGTAACGCACCCAAGAAACATACAAGAAGCATTCTAACACTATCTACGACCTAGCAAGGTGCACTAATCCCTAGGTTAACACTTTATTTTTCCTAAAGGGAACCATTACTGAATTTTTATGAGATTCTAGAGGTCAGCTAACTGACTAACACTCCGTTTATCACTTAATGTCAACTCCAAAAAGCTAGAAACATATTCCTTAGACCTATGAAAGGAAATTGTTAATCCTAACAAGAGAACAGAAATGAGGAAAGAGAAATAAATAAAGGCAACATCTAAGGTTTGCCTAAATGGAAATTCTAAAGAAATTGGCAAGGATTGAGCCTCTGATCACCTATAAATTGGAGACTAGTCCATTTTAATGGGGATCAAAATTTGAGCATTGTTGTGTTGTCGACAAGCTGATAGAGAGAGAGAGAGAGGAGCTAGGAGTTAATGGAAGGCTTTCGATCTCCTAGTTCCCATATCTCTATTTCTCTCTAGGTCTTTTTGTGTCTCTAGATCTAAAATATGATCACCCTGTACACTCCCCGACCACTTCTATAACTTATAGCTTCTACTTAGACCCTTCTTTTAACCATAATCCTTTGTAACATTCCCTCCTAGGGTTGTCCAGAGCATTATAACTTTGTCTAGTTTCTTCGACAGAGCATTAGCCCTGCTACTAACACTCTACTTGTCCTTCTGGGCCGCATTACTGAACTAAAATATTGACATACACACAGTCCTATGGATTCTTTGGTTGATAGGTTGCCCATGGTATGTCTTTAGGATCTACAATTGTGAGATTTTTCTGGTTGGCTACTTGCATGGTCACTCTTCTTTTTAAAGAATAGATTGATTGCATTTGATTTGTGAAAAAATAAATATCAAAAAACGTTTCTTTAGCTTCTATTATTTTAGTTTGATTTGCTCTCTATATGGGGCTAGTTGTAAGGAATTATATGTCTACATTCCTTTGCATGTGTTTAGCCTACATTTGGATGTGTGTTTTTAGAAATGGCGTATAGTTACTCTCTCCCTATAAGCGCTCTTCTTCATGAATGGAAATCTACAAGCAATTTTTTTGCATGGTTTAAGTTATAGTCTCCCTGAACTCCATACGTCAACACCCCCTCCAAGGTCATTAATCAAGTTCACATAAAATAAATCGCTCAATAAAAGTAATAAGAAACTCGCTTTTTAGCATAAACACAGATTAGTTAAAGCTAGAATTTTGGGCTAGGATGTTTTAAGTAAACTACCCAAGGTTTCTAAATTGAGACTAGTGTCATCAATGAGAGTAAAATCTTGTTGCACTCATATCATCTAATATTGCTCCACTTACAACGAAGTTAAGTGATAGGCAACATCAGAGTGTAAGAGAAGGTAGCCTACATTCAATTTCATGTTAGTGTGTATTATCTGTACTAGGGATCCCCTTAGGGATATCAAAGTCTAATCACGGACTCAGGTGTCCTTCCCACATAGCAAATTGTCCAGAACCATGACCCCCTTATTGGTTTCTATGATTTGAGATAACCTTAGAGGCCATAACTTTTAGTGATGAACACAAAGTGGTTGGCATAGACTTCCATAGTACCTAAACATATGAACCTACTCCGTATTTTGTTTTTTTGGAGGGTGCTTTTTGGGAACGGGATCCCCCAAGGATAGTTTTGGGGCTAAAAGGCCATGTTTTGGGTCAAATTATCTAATAAAGTTGTAAAGACTCCAAATTTTGTGGTCACAAAGCGTGAAGATGTCATGTGTTATAAAGGGTTGTCTGCCTTATTTTTTAAAGTAAAGTCAGCTGTAAAGATCTACCCTTGGTCCGCGGACCATGGGATTGTATAAAAAGAGCTATGTAAGTAAGCTCTAAGTAGTTGAGATGAGTCATAGTGGTAGAAGAATTCTTGAGAGATAAGAAGAGAATTCTAAGTTTCGGGTCTTAGTGTAGGTAGAGGCTCTACAGCTCTGTGCACATAGGCCTAGGGTGGAAGTCCGTAGCTGAGTGCGTGGACCCCTCCAGATATGTGTGGAGGGCGGATAGAGTCTATAATCATATGAAGATATCAATAAAGAGAAGTATTGTACAAATTATGTGTCTTTTTTTCCTGTTAATGCATATTTTCATATTGTGTATGAATCTCATTTATAATGCTAATATGATGCATGAATGTATGTAATTACATTGGTTAAGCTAATGCAAGTAAGAATATCTGTTTAAGTGGTGCTAACTATGATTGTTTAGTAAGATAATTAATCACTTAAGGATAACTTGGAAACATGTTCTATATGATACTTTAGCAGTGCGAAACTACCTAAACCACAAGTTAGAGGTGCATGAAAGCCGATAGTACCCCTTCACAGAGGTACCGTAGGGTGAAGCAAGGGGTTAGATAGATAGAGCCCAGAACTCAACGACCTGTGTGAAAGTAGGAATAGAAGGAATAAACCAACATCACGACCATATCAGGGTGCAGAAACTTGGTTCCAGCATCCCCCCATACTACTTCAAGTGAGTCTTCAGTCTGTGCTCCGTGGGATGATGCCAAAAGGGCCAATAGTGTGGGGATTTGTTTGGCTAACTAACTCTGAACCTAGGTCAGGCCCCTCCAAGCCAACAAATGGTTTCATTGCCGGGACCAGAATCTGTGTAAGAGATGTGTGATGTCGTATCACTAGAATCCAACCAAGAAAGAGATCAGAGATTGGTTGGATAGGAAGATCCATGAATTCGCAGCGCGGGAGAAAAAAAATCCATGACTGACAAAAGAATAGTGGCTGTACAGGTACCTATATATAGAAATACACGAGATTTTTTTTTTTCCTTTCCGGTTGAGCTATACGAGTGGATCATGAAGCTAGCAGAGAGCCAAGGAAGGTGGAGACTGGATGGTCCTATTGTTTGGACCCGAGAGTTAGCACAGAGATTGGAAGCCTCTAAGGATAAGATCATCTGTGCTGTCGATCATTGGATCGATCACATCATAGGAGTATTTGTGACTAAATTCATAGTCGATACCTCAGTCAGCTACAACGAGGCAAGGGACATTTTTTCAAAGGTCTGCGAGGTAAGTACTTGAAATCTTTGAATACCTGGATTAAAATGTTATTGTGCAAAAAGAAAGTTATGCAGCTACCTTGATATTCGGAGCTATGTGAAGAGGAAAAACTTACAAGAATGAAGGAAGAAAGGGTCCTGAATATAGTCCATTGATTTCACCTCTATGAGGTGACGAAGAGGGAGTAGTGCAGGCTTCTCCGTGAAGTCATATTCAGTTAATAAGACAAGGATTCCCACGACTACCACCTCCACCCACACCACCTCCAACTTCACCACCATCTCCTAAGACTTCACCCGTACCACCTCCACCTCCACTACAGTTTAGTATGGAAAATTCAGTGAAGTGCTTTTGTTTAAAGGCTTGGGAAATGAGGACTTGCACCCGTTTTTGTTCGTTGTGAAAGCTGCATAGGAAGCTTAGGGCATTATAGATGATCACATGAAAGTTCTCTGCAGGATAGCACACTAACCTGGTACATTAAATACTTTAATGATAACCCAAATGCTGGAGCAGCAGACATCCAAACCGCGTTGAACAAATAATTCAGTAGGCCTAAATCTGACGCACAGTTGATTATAGGGTTCAAGGAAATTGTGATGAAACTAGGCAAGAGACCTTGGGAATTAGATCATAGATTAAACTATAAAATCTGCAAACCTAATATGAACTTAACAGATGGACAACACCACAAATGGTTCGTGGCTTCGCTCCTACCACACCTGAGGGTTGCGTTGTCCAAATAGAAGGTAACGACTCAGGTAGAGGACGTTGACATTGCAATGAGACTACATGAAACACCGATGCAAGATCCAAATCTGGGGGTTTAGCAGATCCATGCGTAGTTTCAAAATATTTTCATTGAATTACAGAGCTTGAAGCAGGACATGACAGTTTGACCGGAGGTGTGCAAAGTGGTATGGTGCCTGAAATGCAAGGGTCAGGGGCATGAAAAATACCATTACTCGGTATTTTTCAACTACATTACATGAGGAGGACCGATGCCTTTGAGGCCAAAGGCCCAAACAAGACCAAGCATGGGGCCTGCATTGTGGTGCGCTATATGTCATGTAGCTGGAAAACATGCCACGAACAACTACCATTTGTTGAAAAAGTTTGTACAAACACCACAACAACTATTCTGCAACTTCTATAGGTTGGTAGGGAATGATGAGAAAAACTGCAGGAGCTATGAATTCATGATGGATAGAACACCTACCTATAGGGTTCAAGTAGAAACGCGGCCCCCTAACCAAAATGTGGGAATGGCACAAATAGGCTTTTAGTGGCACGGATGAGGCAAAGGTGGAGGAGGACATGGTAGAGGTCGAGGACAACTAATCTTCTACAATTACAGAAGACCGGGACACTATGCCCGTCATTGCACTAACCCAACACGTCCATCATGCAAATATTTCACTCAATTTGATCATGAAATGGAGGATTATCCTACACTGATAGCAAGGATACATAAAAAAGGGGTGTTACCACCTCAACCGACTCAGAACCTGCAGATGATAAGGTCTGGGCCTCATGAATATAGTGCTCCAAAGTGGAATTGCAACAAGGGATGATAAGGGGAAACAACCTGAAGACAACAAATGGCTTCATAAAGCTCAAGCAAAGGAAGCTAAATTCGATTTGGAGCGCACACATGAAACATTCATGGAAGCAAAGAAGAGCTTTTCTAAGGCCTCCACCTCAGGAAGGAAGGATAATCTTGATCAGGAGATGGACCCTTCTATGCTTACAACCTTCCTAGAGACCTGCATGAAGTTGCTACATGCTAGCAAGGTTGTGAAGGGATTACAGGAGCTTATAAATAGGTGCGATAGAAACAATCCGAGTGAACCGCGCGTGGTATGAAAAAATGTTAATCATAAAAGAAGGACAGGACGAGAGATGAGGCTGATCACGCAGATAGGAGAGTATGAAATGGATCAAGTTATTTTGGTTTTGGGGTTCGACGTGAACATCCTAACGAAGCAGACTTGGGAGTGAATGGGAAGACTTGTGTTGTAGTGGTCTTTGATTCAGTTAAGGATGGAAAATAAAAAAAATATCATCCCCATGGGGTGGCTGCAACGGGTGACTGTAGATATTGAAGGCGCGAGCATGTTGGCTAACTTTGAGGTAATAGAAATTGTGGATGACAGCAACCCCTATCCTGCACTCCTTGGAATTGATTGGGCTACTGATATCAATGGGGTAATCAACCTAAAGAAGAAAAATATGATATTTGAGAAGAAATCGCTACGCTTAATAGTACCCCTAGATCTTGCTGAAGGATCGTGCTATACTGAATCAGTCCGTGATTATGAAAGTGATAACGACTTGGACTGTATCTATAAGATAATAGTGCGAGACCAAGATTGGGTGAATCCAACATTGGATAGACGAATTACATCGGATCAGAATAGTTCCTGCACCTCGGACTCTGATGAAGAATTAGAGCATTGGAAGAATCGGTTACATGAAGTAACCATGCTAAGTTGTAACATGATGACTTGGTCGCTACATTGTGTGTTGTTGGAGGTAAGAAATATTCCCACCTATTATGGCTTGAATGATGTAGATATATTCTTGGATGAATTTGAATGAGAGGTACCAGAAAAGCAGTGCTTCCAGGCTTTGGACTGGGCACTACGCGCTATGCCTGCAAGATGGTGGGGTACACACAAGGAAAACTTTGATGATTGGCGCGAATGTAGGAGGATGATGACAACACTCTTTTGGAAGCCGAAGGTATGAATGATAGAAAAGTATGATGGGAAGGATGATACATGCACACACTTGGCCAAATGGGCTCAGGGTTATGGAGAAAAGCCCCAACCTGACTCAGTGCACTTGTTCTATCACACCCTGGATGTCATCTTGATGAATTGGTACTTAGAAATAGAGCTCCACCATGGTACTAGTGAATGGGATATTCTGCGTGAAATATTCATAATGACATTCAACTTTGAAGATGGGTTTGACTGTATTGACAAAGCACTACAGGAAGTGAAAGCAACGATCTCTAGGATACTGCAGGATCCTTTGGACCTGATTCAACCCGATTGGATGACTCAGCTGAATCACACACTAGAATGCTATAACATGACCACTAAAGAAGAAGTTGAGGATGCGTGAAAGGTTAACATATTGTTGAAGCCCCGAAAATTGGGTCTACAACAAGGGGGATACCCACCCGGTCTGAACCTTGGTTGGCAGCTCCTTATCCATTTGGTATAACAGGTCCGTTGGGGATATGGGACCAGTTTCCCAATCTATGAGTGTGTGTGTGTAGAATTTGATGTTCCTGATCTAACAGTTCCTAATTAAGATATTCTAATTTTAATTTTAATCTAATTCTATGCTATTGTAATCTAATAAGTAGCAACATCTAAGTCTATACTAACCTGGGATATAATTCTGTTATTATGCGATCTAAAACGATTTCAAATAACAACTGGTAACAAAGATCATTCAGCTATTATAAGAAAGGAAATCAATAAGGATGAACCACTTCGCATAAAAAGTTAGACGAAACAGTTGTGAAAAAAATATCACATAATAGGCTATTCATACATTAAGCATAAATAAATAGCTATCACTGTAAAAAAGTGCCAAATGATAACTCAGGCATTCATGCAATAATACACAAACAACTAAAAATTGTATATCACTTTAACACATAAGCAGAAATGGTCAAGAGATAAAAGTACCATTTATGACTAGTCCTACTGATAAGCTTCAAGCGACAATGATTTATCTCTCCTTGCTCTAACATCCACTAAGAGTACAGAAGTGCAACATCAGTAGTAGACATCAAATGCAAACATCAACAAATCTTGTTCCATTCATTCACCAAAACCTCCTCTGAGGGTGCAAAAGTGCATGTTATGAGGACAAGTTTTTGATAAATTTCTGGACCCTTCTCTAAATGCATGAGAAGGGTTTAAATACTACTAACTAAATAACTTAATTACACAGATTCAGGATACGGTTTAAATGACCGCCCTTTTTCTAAGCAAAAATAAAACAAAACTATTTCTAAAAATTAAATCTAATATCTAACTATTTCTGCATTTTCTCCTTAACGTTGCAGGCATTCAGTATTTGCCTGGGTAGAGTCGGCTGGCTGTCTTCCACTTTTGGTTGAGCTAAGCAAACAAAATTGGTAAGAGCTGGCACCATCTTCTTAGCAAAATCGATGATATACTCGAGAGTCATCTTCTGACTATGTGGCTTTACCTCGTATGCCCAGTAATAATCTCAGTTCAACTTGGTTAACCCTTTCAATTTCTTCTGCCTTTTCTTCAGCTTTCTATTTCCAGTTTGTTTTTTACCATTGCTTTCTTACACTTTTTGGGCTTACAGGTGACTGAGCAGTTAGAGGCTTTCCTTCTCGAACAATTTTCTCAGCGATGCGCGATTAGCGCAATCGCACATCGGAAACTGCCTCTATTCTTTGATTTGGGCTTCTCTGGTGCGTTTTTCTCCTTTTGCGCCTCTTCATCTTTATCGGGTATAAAGCTTCAAAATTTGTAAAAATAATGACCTTGTGAGCTCTTGACCCTGAGCATTAAACTGCCTGTTGATATCAGCATCGTTCAGTACTCATTCAATCATGGTTGTATATGAAAGATCTATAATGGATGGCTCAGCAACATCCTGTGAATCTGCGGCTCTGTTGCATGTGATATCTATTTATGAGGGTGTCTTTTCTATGTCTTTGCACATTGGAGCCTTACCCTTTTTCCTCATAGCTTCCTGCACATTGCTTTGTGTAACTTTTGTTTTTCGTTCTTGCAGTTCACAAGTGAGGGGAGAGTAATGATAATAAATAACGACAGGAAAGCTTTAAATGCTATGGATATGCAAAAACATGCCACCTGACATGAACTGGCTCTTCGAACAACACAAAACCATATTTTATTAACAACTGGCATATAATACATTAATTATCATTAAAGCGCATAACCAATTCTTAGTTTATGGAAAACTTTTTCTTGAATATTGAGCCAGGAAAATCTGCGATGGAATGTTTCTGTAATCTGCATCACAGTATCGCATTTCGCAGCATCGCATTATCGAAATTTCATCGTGCTGTGCTATCGCAAGGTTGCTTGATCGCAGTATCGCAAAATCACAGATCGCTTAATTGTTTAATAGTTATGTGTCTTTTATGCAATTTTGCGAGACGCGATATGCCATATCGCATATCGGTGATTTTTTTAAGGTTTTCCACCGTGAGTGTTTCTTAATGCATGCGATGCGATGGAGTTCATGTCGCAATCTCGCATTTCATCATTTTGACTCATAAGGAAATACCCTATCATTCTCTGCGCGATGCGATGTTTCTTAAGGAGTAACATATATGAGCACTAATTAAATTTTTGAATTTTTTGACTAAGGGTCCCCACTTACATAGTCTTATTGCTAATACTAAATAAGGAGGGGGGGTTGTTGGTGGCCACAACAATTGGCGATTCACTTGGAACAACCAGTTATCTCTGTTTTTCTATTGAATTTTCTAAACTTCCAAAACAGAATTTTTTTTAGAAAATTAAACTTTATTATGGAAAGATAAAGTACATTATGCTCTAACCTGTCAATGATATTTTGTTTCAACTATTTTCAACTTTGATTATTTGCTTCCTCGGGCTAGTCCTTGTATATACATTAGTCATTACTTGGTTTTGTAAAGATAAAACAATGTCTTCTCTGTAAACTAGTTTTAAATATGCTCATTTGTCGTAGGTAGAGCCTCTGCTTCCAGCAGGCGTTTATAGCCTCGACAGGGTTACCTGTTACCCAACAATGATCCTGTATCCTACTTAAGGTAGCCTACAACTTTTCAAAGAAAACTCCATATCCACACTTATTGCTTTGATTTTCATTTTATTCTTAAAGAACAATGTCTTGGTTTGGTAGCCAAATTATGACACAGCCATTCACTTGATTTATAACTTTGCTAAACAAGCTGGCTCGTGATGAGACCCCTTGTCTTTTTATTGCAACAATCTTGGGTCATTGCCCTGTTGTGGTGTACAGTATTGGCAAAGTCAGCAAGTTGTAATATATGTGATTATGATAAGCCGACTCATGATGAGACCTCTTATTCCTTAAGATAAAGTGCATCCTTGGGTTGTTCCTCTGAAAGTTGTGATTTCCTTAGCAGGGAGGAAGTCATTGTTTCCTTAAGATAGCTCTGGACGACAATAATAGAGTTTTTGGAAACAGTTGTTCTACAGAGAATCTTTATTTTGTTATTGATACCTTTCATTGTACTAAGATAAAACAATTTCTTCACTAAAGGTTGGTTTCATCAAACTTTTTTGAAGTTGAAACCAGTATCATATCTGGGCTAGAGTCTTTAATTGTATCTATCAATAATAAAGATCAATTTTCCAAAAGATTTTCTATTTATACAAGCGAAAAGTTAAAAATCTGAAAGAGAATTCGTGTCTTTTTCGTAAATGCCTAATGTGACTACTCACAACTGGTTTTATTATGACAAGAAAAACCACTACTCTACAAAAATAGAAGGATAATCTTCTATGGAAAATATTTCTTGAGAATTTATCCGTTAACAGGCAAAGAGTCTCTTTTACCTGCTAAATCCTGTAACACAAATGTTGATGGACCTATGACTTCTACAATTTGAAAAGGACCAAGCCACATTCTTTGAAATTTTGTATGTTTGCCTTTCTCTTCATGAGCCTTGTCCCATTTTAAAACCAAGTCTCCCATCTGAAAATCTTTTCTGGTCATTATGTTTGAATGAAAAGAGGATTTTACTAGTGCTTGATGATGAGCATGCGTTTTCTTAGCCTGTTCTCATTGTTCTTCTAATTTGATTATCTCCATTTGTCTTAACTGTAAGGAGGAAGTGGGTACTTCATCAATGTATTGAACTAGAGATAAAGAGGGAATTTCTAAATGATTCGGAAGAACCACTTCTTTCCCATAAACTAAATTAAAGGGAGAAGTGCCGATAAAAGCTTTTTGCATTATTCGGTCTGCCCATAAAGCATATATCAAAGCCTTATGCCAATTTTTTATGATTTTGGTCAACTGTTCTTTTGATAATCCTGATTAGGTTTTTATTTGTGGACTCAGCTAACCCATTGCCTTGTGGGTAATAATTGGCCGGATATTTAAGTTTGAATCCTCTTTTAAGTGAAAATTCAGTCATTGCAATTCTAGAAAAGTATGATGCATTATCAAACATTAAAGCGGAATGAAATCCAAACCTGGTGATTATAAATTGATCTATGAACTCAATGATATTTTCATCATTAGCCGTCTTGAGTGGAACTGCTTCTACCCACTTAGTAAAATAATCTATTGCTATGAGGATGTATCTATGCTACTTAGAAGAGTGAGGAACGATCTCACCTATTATGTCCAATCCCAACAGACTGAAAGGTTGTTCAATGTTAACCGGCTGTAGTGGCAAGGATGGCTTCTTTTGTCTTCCAGCAGTAGTTTGGCAGACTTGACATTTCCTCACGTAACTGTGCGAGTCTTTAAACAACGTGGGCCAGTAATATCCTACGCGCAAGATTTTATGTGCAGTAGCATCTCCAGCATAGTGTCCGCCTGCTGGCCCATCGTGGAGTTCCTACAAAACGTTTTCAGCTTCAGATTTCTCAAGACACCTAAGAAGAACAGAATCATAATTTATTCTAAAAAGAATATCATTTATGAGCTGGTATTGTTTGGCTTTCAACCTTAGAGCTCTTTTCTTAGTATGGTCGAGGTGTGAAGGAGCATACCCATTCTTAAGATAATAAATGATATCAGCGTATAATGGCTCTGCATAATTTAGGCTTACCTCGCATATTTGTACCTCTGCGGATGGGATTTCAGAAATTTGTGATGCTCCAGCTAGCATTTTGCAAAAACCTTGGCCTCTTACAATGTTTTCTGGTTTAATCTCAATGTCATATTCCTGTAAGGCAGTAATCCAATTGGCTCTTTTCTCACCCACATCCTTATGTGCTAGAAGATTCCTTACCTCTGGAAACGGTACTATAATTTTAGTATGGGTTTCGAGTAAAAAATGTCTGAAGTATTTGACCGCTTTGAAAACAGCATAAGCTTGTTTCTCCACGTCTGAATAATTTAATTCAGCGCCCTGTAAATTTGAACTGAAAAACGCACTTGGGGCTTTTGCTTTTTCTTGATTTTCTTGAGTGAGAATCATAGCATATGACCTATCTGAGGCAAATGTATATAAAATAAAAGGCTCTGAAAAATTCGGAGTTGCTAACGATGGAGCATTAATAATAGCTTGTTTGATCAGGTTGAATGCTTCGTGTTCATCTTGGCCCCATTTAAAATTTGAGTTCTTTTTAATCATGGCTTGCAAAGGAGAGATGATTCGTGAAAAATCTGGAACGAATCTCTTTACAAAGTTGATCTGACCAAGGAAAGATTGCATGGCTTTTTTGTTATGAGGTAAGGATATTTCAGAAATCTCTTTGATTCTGTCGGAATCGATGTGAATACCGGATTTTGACACTATGAATCCTAGAAGTTTCCCTTCACTTAATGTGAAAAAAGATTTCTTTGGATTAAGTGAAATTCCATACGTTAAACACCGTTGAAAGATTTGTTTCAAGTCTTTAAGATGGTCGCTTCGTTTCTTGGAATACACTGTTATATCATCCAAATAAATTACTACAGATTTATTGACTACACCTTTGAATGCGATGTCCATGGCTCTCTAAAATGTGGCACCAGCATTAATTAAAGCAAATGGCATCTTTCGATATGCATATGTGCCCCATTTAGTTCTGAATGTGGTTTTCAATTGATCATCAGGATGTACCAACACTTGATTATATCATAAAAATCCATCCAAGAAAGACATTAATTCTGAGCCTACCACTGCCTGCAATATCTATTCCATAGGTGGTAAAGGAAAATTATCTTTTTGGTAGGCATTGTTAAGGTTTCAAAAGTCAACGTAGATCCTAATATCTCCGTTTTTCTTTCTAACAGGTACCATATTGGAGACCCATTTGGAATGTCTGACAGGAAAGATTATTCTAGCTTTCAATAACTTATTAAGCTCAGTTTTTATCTGATTTTCTAAATTGGGATGGATCTTTCTCAGCTTTTGTTGGACAGGTTTTTCATCATCGATCATGGGAATAGTATGTTGGATGATGGAAGTGTCATATGTTTTAAGCTCATCATAATTCGAGGAAAAAACATTTTTATACTGTCTCAAAAGACGAATATACGCTAGTTTTTCTTCAGGGGCTAGGCCGAGACCTAGATTAATGTTTTGTGGTTTGGCATCGGTTCCTAGGTTTACTAATTCGTAGTTCAAGGTTGAACTTTGGAGCTTTGAATTGGTAGACCTTTTAAACCGATCCTTAAAATCGTACAAGTCTTCTAACTTGACTACTGACTTAGGTATAGCATTGTTAGTGCTATCTTGTTGCAATTGTCGATCATGTTGGTCTTCGTCAATTATTTGATTGGAGTAGGATCCTTTAGATGTGAGGAAATTTACAATATCAGGATCGTCATTGAATACTCTCCAATTTGTGATGTTATCAGGAATGGATGGTCTAAAGATTAATTCTATTGAGAATCTATCAAGACTAAAATCTGCTGAAGGAATAAGCTTAGAAGCTATGTTAGCCAAAAGGTCTGCACTTGCGTTTTGGAGTCTGGGAATTGAAGAGATATTAAATGCTATGAAATGCTCAGTCAAATCTTGAACTAAGGATTGATAATGTTTTAAATGACCTGATAAGAAATGTATAGTGTTACGTACCTATTTAACCACAATCTCAGAGTCTCCGAAAACTTGAAGATACTTGACGTCTAACCCGATACTCTTGGACCAAAGCCTCATATTCTGTTGTATTATTGGTGCAATCAAATTTGAGTCTGCATGTTAGCATGATTTTATCTCCTTCTGGACTAATCAAAACGCATCCTGCTCTTGCTCCTTCGTTAGATCAAGAACCATCAAAAAATAATTTCCAAAACAAAGATTTATTTACAGGATTATCTAAAAAATTGATACATTTCGAACTATCAGTTCGAGAAAAATTTTCGACTTGGGACAAAACAGAGTGTTCTAAATAGGGTGACGCATGAGCATTGAAATTGCTGAGGAAAGAATCTACTAAGTAATTGCCAATAATACTACTGTTATATGCTACTGGTTCATTTTCCCCCTCTAGCTTTGTTACTATGTATTTCTGGTGTAATTCTTGTTCAACTTTTATTTGATTCGGTTTGCCATTGTAGGTCAGCCACATGTGCGACCAGTCAGTTGCGAAGTATCCATGAAGTTTTTCTAACCAATCCCTGCTAAGAATTAAGCCATAGAACTCTAGAATATCAACAACTAAAATGTCAATAACTTGACATACCTTTGGGTTGGATGACAACCTTATGGTTACTTGATTTAGTTTGCCAATCACTTCGACTTGAGATCGATCTAGCTGAACTATGCGCACAGTGAATTTCTGCAGCTAAACGTTTAACTTGGCACATATGGGCTTTGGTAAAATATTGGATGAAGCACCAGAATCTACCAAACAATTGTGCACATTTTTATTGAAAATTTCATAAGTAAGGAGAAACGGGGGAGTATGAGATCTCGATCTTCCTCCAATTAGAGCAATGTCATTTTGATCAATCTTATTGATCGCGTTAGTTGGAGGTCTTCCCATGTTATGAGAAGCTTGAGAAAGTACAGCGGCAGGCAAAGGTGCAACTGGCACAGCAGGTAATTCTTTCATCATTATCTTCTGTTGATGCCTTAACTTGCTCAGTTCGTAAAGGGTGATGTTGGCCCTAGTATTTTTCATATCTTCTATAATATTGTACTCCATTTCTTCTGACACGATCAGTGTTTTAGATGGAGTTGATTCATCTGTTTGGACTGGCTGGTTTGAGTCGCTTTAGATGTCGTTTTCTTTGTTGCGACTTTATCCTTTATTGCAGAGCTTGCGCTCTTTGGCTTAGGGATAGTTTGGGGAGGATCAAGCTGATTTTTGCTTCGTGTACTAACTAGGAATACTTCTTGATTTTCTTCTTGTGGGAGGATGAAATCCCACATTCCTTGTAATTCCACAACTTCTTCTTCATCAATTTTCCCTTCAGTGGCAATTTCCTCTTCTTCTCTTCGGATTCAACATTTGAAATAGCATTGGGTGGCTTTGAATCCGTTGAAGGGCCTCTTTTAAAAGCTTTGTAGGGCTTTTTTGAAGAAGTTTCTACTACTTTCTTTCTGATGTCGACAATTTCATTGGACATGGTCTTTAGAACTTTCTGCAATCCTTCCAAATCAAATGGATCTTTTGCTTGTTTCTTCTTGGAGTCTTCCTTGAAGGTGACTTTCTTGGATTTACGTTCCTCTATCGTGGATTTCTTTTCCAGGGCTATTATATGTTTCTCTACTACTATTGCTTCTTTCATGTTTTCGGCTAAGGTTGTTTTATTAGCCCTGTCCACGAAGATTGCTATGTTTGATGGTAGAGCGGTGATATACCATTCACTTCGTACTTCTTCGTTGGGCTGGGAAGCAGTAGGAATTTTGTTTAGGATTTTATTGAAACGTAAATTGAAATCTTTGATAGGCTCTCTAGATTCAGCCCTAAGGTTGGATAGGTCGTTGATTAACGTTGTCGTAGACCTGTCATCACCAAACTTGGTCAGGAATTGCTCCTGGAAGATACACCAACTAGTGATAGATCCGAAGGGTAATGAAAAATACCATGATCCGGCTGTTCCTTGCAGAGTATAAGGAAAGAGTCAAACAACAACATCTTCATTAGTAACCCCATTGAGATTAATGGATAGCATAAAGTTGTTTATGTGCTCTTCTGCTAGCATGCCTGCCTCTGGATTAAATTTAGGCAGCCATTTCTCAGGATGTGCCGGTATTTGACTCAAGGGTGTAGGCATTAAGACTGCCCCAGGGTTATTCCATGGAGACAAGGCCATTGCTGTACTAGTAACAGTGGAAAGTGTAGAAGATGATCCCTGTGGCTGGGAATATGAGGATACTATGATTGTAGATGATTGAGGAATATTTGTGGGGGTTCCAGTGGACGGATGGACGATGATCGGAAGTGGCGGAGTGGATGGCTTACTTCGCGGTGAAGAAGTTGAGATGGATGATGCTAATGAAAGAGTCTTGCTGTTAGACTCTTTAGGTGATTTCCTTGCTCTTTTCCTAGTGGGATGAGGTAATTCGGTTGGCTGAAAACCAAACTTTTCACTCTTTAGCCTGGTCAGGGGATGAGCAGGGTTATATTGCGAAGTCACACTGCCTTGAGATTTATCAGACCTTTGAGGAGAAATGGAAAATCACTGAAGTTTGTGAATCAGAGATTCGACTTCATGAAGTTCAACGGTAGATTGTTCTGAAATGTCAGGCTTTGTAGCAGCAGTTAATACTCGAGCGACTTCTAACTTTGGATTTAAGTGTAATGGAGAAGTCGGGGGAGATGGTGAGGGCGATTTACTCTCAGAATGGTATTCAGATTTAGATTTACTTTCCATTCATAGTTCAAGCCCTCCTTCTAGCGCCAAATATGTTGACGCCCTGAAAATTGGGTCTACAACAGGGCAGATACCCGCCCAGTCTGGATCTTGGTTGGCAGCCCCTTATCCGTTTGGTATAGCGGGTCCGACTGGGGATATGGGACCAATTTCCCAATCTATGAGTGTTTGTGTGTAGAATTTGATGTTCCTGATCTAACAGTTCCTAATTAAGATATTCTAATTTTAATTTTAATCTAATTCTATGCTATTGTAATCTAATAAGCAGTAACATCTAAGTCTATACTAACCCAGGATATAATTCTTCTGTTATGCGATCTAAAAAGATTTCCAATAACAGCTGATAATAAAGATCATTCAACTATTATAAGAAAGGAAATCAATAAGGATGAACCACTTCACATAAAAAGTTAGACAAAACAGTTGTGAAAAACATACCGCATAATGGGCTATTCATACATTAAACATAAATAAATAGTTATCACCGTACAAAAGTGCCAAATGATAACTCAGGCATTCATGCAATAATACATAAACAACTAAAAACTGTATATCACTTTAACACATAAGCAGAAATGGTCAAGAGATAAAAGTACCATTTATGACTAATCCTACTCATAAGCTTCAAGCGACAATGATTTATCTCTCCTTGCTCTAACATCCACTAAGAGTACAAAAGTGCAACATCAGTAGTAGACATCAAATGCAAACATCAACAAATCCTATTCCATTCATTCACCAAAACCTCCTCTGAGGGTGCAAAAGTGCATGTTATGAGGACAAGTTTTTGATAAATTTCTGGACCCTTCTCTAAATGCATGAGAAGGGTTTAAATACTACTAACTAAATAACTTAATTACACAGATTCAGGATACGGTTTAAATGACCGCCCTTTTTCTAAGCAAAAATAAAACAAAACTATTTCTAAAAATTAAATCTAATATCTAACTATTTCTGCATTTGCTCCTTAGCGTTGCAAGCATTCAATATTTACCTGGGTAGAGTCGGCTGGCTGTCTTCCGCTTTTGGTTGAGCTAAGCAAACAGAATTGGTAAGAGCTGGCACCATCTTCTTAGCAAAATTGATGATATACTCTTAGTCATCTTCTGACTATGTGGCTTTACCGCGTATGCCCAGTAATAATCTCAGTTCAACTTGGTTAACCCTTTGGATTGCTTCTGCCTTTTATTTAGCTTTCTATTTCCAGTTTGTTTTTTACCATTGCTTTCTTACACTGTTCGGGCTTACAGGTGACTGAGGAGTTAGAGGTTTTCCTTCTCGAACAATTTTCTCAGCGATGCGCGATTAGTGCAATCGTGCATCGGAAACTACCTCCGTTCTTTGATCCGGGCTTCTCTGATGCGTTTTTCTCCTTTTGCACCTCTTCATCTTTATCGGGTGTAAAGCTTCAAAATTTGTAAAAATAATGACCTTGTGAGCTCTTGACCCTGAGCAGTAAACTGCCTGTTGATATCAGCATCGTTCAGTACTCATTCAATCATGGCTGTATATGAAAGGTCTGTAATGGATGGCTCAATAACATCCTGTGAATCTGCGGCTCTGTTGCATGCGGTATCTGTTTATGAGGGCGTCTTTTCTCTAGCTTTGCACATTGGAGCCTTACCCTTTTTCCTCATAGCTTCCTGCACATTGATTTGTGTAAGTTTTGTTTTTCGTTCCTGCAGTTCACAAGTGAGGGGAGAGTAATGATAATAAATAATGATAGGAAAGCTTTAAATGCTACGGATATGCAAAAACATGCCACCTGACGTGAAATGGATTTTCAAACAACACAAAACCATATTTTATTAGCAACTGACATATAATACATTAATTATCATTAAAGCGCGTAACCAGTTCTTAGTTTATGGAAAACTTTATCTTGAATATTAAGCCAGGAAAATCTGCGATGGAATGTTTCTGCGATCTGCATCGCAATATCGCATTTCACTGTATCGCATTACCGCAATTTCATCATGCTGTGCTATTGCAAGGTTGCTTGATCGCACTATCGCAAGATCGCAGATTGCAGTATAGCAAGATCGCAGATCGCTTAATCGTTTAATCGTTATGTGTCCTTTATGAAATTTTGTGAGATGCGATATGCCATATCGCATATCGATGATTTTTTTAAGGTTTTCCACCGTGAGTGTTTCTTAATGCATGCGATGTGATGGAGTTCGTGTCGCAATCTCGCATTTCATCATTTTGACTCATAAGGAAATACCCTATCATTCTCTGCGTGATGCGATGTTTCTTAAGGAGTAACATATATGAGCACTAATTAATTTTTTGAATTTTTTGACTAAGGGTCCCCACCTACATAGTCTTATTGCTAATACTAAATAAGGAGTGGGGGTTGTTGGTGGCCACAACACATACCTAAAATAGAGGGTCACTCCGAGGTTGAAGGACCACAGATTGAGAATACTGATATAACCACACCACTAAAAATGAAAGAGGTAAATATTGGTACGGAGGCAAAGCCCAAATTTGTGAAAATTGGAGATTACTGGGAGAACGTGACAATGGATAAGGTCACTGAATTACTCTGCAAATAGTAGGATTTGATCCCTACTAAGTTTACAAATCTAAAAGGGATAATCATGGACCTAGGTGTTATGAAGATCACGTTGAAGCCCGATGCGAAGCTGGTTAAGTAAGGACCTTACCATCTCAATCCGAAGTATAAGGGAAAGGTCCGCTTAGAGATAGACAAGATGCTCACGGCAGGCAACATTGAGCCTATGGAATAATCTGATTGGGTAAGCCCAATTGTGGTACAAGAGAAGAAGGAGAAGGATGAAATAAGGATATGCATAGATCTCAAGAAGTTGAATGACACTTGTGTACATGATCCTTTCTCAACTCCATTCACTAATGAAGCGTTGGACAATGTAGGTGGCCAAGAAGCATATTCCTTCACTGATGGGTTCTCTAGGTACCATAACATAGAAATCACACCGGAAGATAGGAGAAAGACAACCTTCGTGAGTAATGGGGGTGTTTTCAGTACACTGTAATGCCTTTCAGATTGAAGAATGCACCTGTGATTTTTTCATGCGTAGTTGTTGCGACATTAAAGGAATTTATTCACAAGTTCCTGGAAGTATACTTTGATAATTGGACTATGTTTGGGCTGGTGAAATTCCATGTCGTAAGCTTGTGCCTGATGCTGGATGCCTATTGAAGATACGAGATCACACTCAATCTGAAGAAATGCTTGTTTTGTGTTCCTTTTGGGACCCTGCTGGGTCATGTGGTTTGTAGACATGGACTAATGGTAGATCTCACAAAGATTGTGGTGATACTTAACTTGGAAGCATTGAGGAGTGTGAAATAGCTATGCACTACCCTAGGACATATGAGATATTACATAAAGTTTATCAAACGTTATGCCCAGATCACTGCGCCTATGGAGAATTTGTTGAAAAGGGATGTCACATTCTGCTGTAATGGGGACTGTAAGAGAGGCTTGGATGTATTGAAGCAAAAGACAGTCACCGTGCCAATTTTAGTCTTCTCGAATTGGAAGGAGTTTGATTTACATGTCGACGCATCATGTATAGTGCTGGGAGCAGTATTGACATAGCTAGTGAACGAGACTTGGACCATCCTATAGCATTCGTAAGAAGAAGTTTGTCCAAGGTAGAGAAGAACTATTCCAGCACTAAGCATGAAGCGTTAACCATGGTATATGTGCTCTAAAAGTTTAGACATTATTTTTTGGGTGGAAATTTTAAGATGTATATAGATCATTCAGTGCTGAAATACTTGGTCAATAAGCCTATGTTGGGGAGGGGAATCTGCAGGTGGTTTTTATTGTTCCAAGAGTATGATTTTGAAGTTATTGTGAAGCCTGGATTATTGAATGCGAGACTAGACCATTTGTTGCGCATCGAAACAGGGAAAGGGCCCACTAATTTGGAAGAAGGATTGCATGACACACAACTATTTGTAGTGCACGTCGTGGATGGTTATTTGAAGATATCATACACTTCCAAACGACATGAACTACCCCAGAAGGATAGATCCTCCAACAAAATAAGGAGTTAGTGGTGCGCACGATAGACGTTTCTATCATTGCTGGGCATCTGTATAAAATGGGGCCCGATGAGATGTTGCAACGGTTTTCACCTGATTTTGAAAGGAGCAGTATCCTCACGAAAACTCATGGGGGCGCTGCGGGAGGGCATTATGCAGGGAGAGCGACTGTGCATAAAATTCTATGTGCAAGGTTGTGGTGGCCAACCCTCCATCAGGATTCGAAAGCATACTACAAAGCATGTGATGTTTGTCAAAGGACTGGCAGGCCATCATAGAGGGATGAGCTTCCTTTAAATTCACACATGAGATTACAACCCTTTTAGAAATGGGTGATAGATTTTGTGGGACCCATCCAGCCCCAAGGAAAGATGGGGGCAAGGTACATTATCACCGTGATGGAGTATTTGACTCGATGGGCAGAGGCACAGCCGGTGAAGGATTGCATAGGCACGACTACTACAAAGTTCCTCTTTGATTATGTACTGACGTGATTTAGGTGTCCAAAGATTTTGATGAGTGATCATAGTACACACATTCTAAATGAAATGATAAGAGCACTAACGGAAGAATTTCAGGTATATCACCATAAGAGCACACCTTATCACCCGCAGGATAACAAGATGGTGGAAGCATTTAATAAAGTTCTAGAGAATGCACTGTCCAAGGTTTGCAACACTCAATGAAGTGATTGGGACCTACGCATACCCGCAGTACTATGGGCCTATCGGATGACATGTAAGAAGTTGACAAGACAAACACCCTTTAGGCTTGTACATGTTGTTGAAGTAGGGATGCCCATGGAATACATTGTGCCTAGTTTGCGCATAGTGGCACTCACGGGTATGACGAATCGTGGAGCCCTGGAGGAGAGGTTCGTGTAGTTCGATGAGCTTGAGGAAGAAATATTTGTAGCTGAATTTCACCAATAGGTCCAAAAGCAGTGTGAAAAAGGATGTCATGATCGACACACTAAGTTGTGCACCTTTAAGGTAAATGACCTAGTTTTGTTATATGACAGCAAGTTTGATAAATTTCCTAGGAAATTCAAAATGCACTGGTTATGGCCATATGTCATTAAGGAGATTACCGATGGAGTAGTGGTTCAGTTGGTCAAATTGAATGGAGATCACTTCCCAGGAAAGGTGAATGGTAGTGGCTTGAAGCCATACACTGCTGGTCTAACCATGTGACTATATGAAGGTAGCATAGTCTTAGCACTCCAGGGAGCTAAAAGGAGGCACGAGACTATAAACTACACTACTTGGGTTGGGGAGCTGTGTGATTGGAGGATTTTGCAAAGCAGGGAAGTGTCACAGGGTTCACAGTAGCATGAAGGGAGCTATGCCACCTAAGGAGAAATCACACAAGTCAGCTAGAAAGTGACTATTAATGTCATTGTTCATGATTTGATGGTAGAAATGCGGCTAAATGGAGCGGGTAGCCAGAATTTAAGATGAAATTTATGGGTTAGATCCTTGAAATTCTATCACCAATCTGGCATTAATGAACTGAATTTGGGGGGAATGGTCGGATTTGAATTCAAAATGCCCTCATTAGCTAGGGTGGCTAGTCGTGGAAAGAATTTAACACTACCCAACAAATAATGCTTTGGATTTATGTCAAATGCAATTTGATCCAAAAAAAAAGGACATAATGTATCATAACATATATATGTATGAGACCCTTCGTCCATAAATTAAATAGTGAAAAGAAGGATTACAACATAAAATTGCAACCCTATGTTCTCTTCTAATTCTACCTCTCACTCCTCACACTACATTTTCGCTTCACCCAAACCTTGTGTTCAGGTTAACGCTGCCTCCAATTCCAACTTCGTATGGTTCAAGGTGCAACTTTCACAATGCTTCGCAGAGACTGCGAATTTGTCTAGCAACTCACGCTGTTAGTTTTCTCAACTATGCTGCTCCAAGGCTCCCTCCCAAGGTTTCCTCTGCATGCTTCCTATGTTGCCTCAAGGCTGTGTTCCTACTCAAGGTTGCATTCCTCCTCAAGCTTGCGTTGCTAGCATTCTCAACTGTGTAATGTTTCATCTATCACACTATCCTTCCTCCTCAAGCTTGCATTGCTACTTTTTTTTTAAATGGTTGGAAATATGATATGATAAACAAACATGGAGTGGGATGGTATATGTGGAACTCTTCTATTAAAAATATGTTGATTTTGGTGAACTAATTCCCATCATATATAAAAAAACAACCATTGAACCTTTTTTTGCTAAATTTTTTTTTTGGAAACATAAAATTTTTGAATGATTCCTTTTACTCATGTTTAAGTATTTGTCTTGAATGGTTATTTTGTTGTTGCCCTTTCTATTTTTATTTTTTAATATATACATTTTTATTATATTTATTTTCATATATATATATATATATATATATATATATATATATATATATATATATATATATATATATATATATAGATATATAGATATATATGAAGTTGCAACATGTACATAATAAAACACATATTATGTAACATGATAAAACAACTATGAAATTTATTAATATGAACTAATAATTAATAAAGATCATATTAATAATAATATATATTAAAGTCATGTCAACAAGCATGTTAGTATTATATATATACATTTATGCAAGGTCATGGGAATGTTATCTAAGGTGAAGGCCAAAACAAGATGAAGACCAAAACAAAACTTAACCATCAAATTAGGGAGAATAATCACTGTAACAAGGTGCCATAAAAGTAATCAAATTTTCAAGGGGATGCGTATGGATTTCATGTGCCAATTTTATGGAGGAAATTCCAACAAGTTAAATCAAATGTCAAATGTGAGGTGATATGGAAAAATAAGACCAATGATGCAAGTGTCATTATGAGGAGAATAATAATAACGTGTAAGGTCACAAGTGTCGTGATGCAATAAAATGGTCATAAATAAAAAACAACGAAACTTTATACAAATCAAACCAAGTCCAAAAGAAAACTAGAACAAAGTTAGAAACAAATTTATATGAAGGGTCCCAATGAAACATCAGGTTGTTGATGCTAGAACAAAATCCTACAAGTGAACCTCTCTAGAAAGGGAAAATAAGTCTTCATTTGACATGGGTAAACCCTTTTCCCTTGATGTCAAAAGGGGAGAGAAGCTTTTCTTTTGGAAAAGAATACTTGATGAAAAATATTGGGAGACAAGGTTGGTATGTTTATAGATGTGTTTGCAAGTATTTACAAGAGGTGACCAAACAAAAAAATGGTTTCCATCAAGTCCGAAGGGGGATATTGTTCGTATTATGACTAATATGGTGCCTTTGATGGAAACCTATTTGATAAAGATGTCAAAATTATGATAACAAGATATTTATATAGAGTGATATAGATGCCACAACTGATATGAATAGAGAAAGGATAGTTTAGTGACATATGGATGGCAAAGACAAAGTTTGATAGAGCATACATGGGTCCTATGAAGAAAGGTCCCATACATATGCAGGTATTAAGAAGAAAAGTCGCGTATATAATGAGCACCATAGTAATTTTCATACAAGGGGTCTTTACCATGGTATTGGCCCATAGTAATGGGTGCATCATCAAAGAATACCAATGAAATTACTAATGGATTAGCCTAAGGTATTAGGTAAGGAAAAGCATATATAAGGAGATGGAGATCAAAGTGTTATGTGTGAAATTTATGGGTTATTAATGTGTTATCTGATATGAAACAGGTGTGCGCCAAGGAGCATGGAGATGGATAAGATCTGATAGATCTTAAATGAATACATATTGCTTAATCTATTTATGGTCTCATATATCTACGATGATGGTATAATGATGTGTGACTGTAATAGTGTGTATGTCGATATTTGGGTTTGACAGATATTGTTTTGTGAAATGAAAGTATAATTCAATGATTTCAAATTTGTATGCCAGCTTTACTGAGGTTAGTCATGTACATATGCAGATATTCTTTTGGGTAGTCGTATATATATATTTTACGAAGGGTTTTCAGTTTGTGAAAATATGTATGCAGGTGCTGTGAATGGAAAGCATGTACATATGCTAATGTTTTTTATGAAATCCACGTGCATATGCTATGGTTTTGCAGTATGACTTGTTGATGACATTTGATCAGTTATGTTCTAATTGTTGTTATTTATCAATTGTGTCTTTGACGTGATTTTTATATGACGGTAATGAATGGGTTAAATCATATATTGATTGATAATGATGCTACAATATGATTATCTATTTTTTGTTTAGTAATTTGTGTTGATATGTGATCGATGGAGTGAGATAAGTATGGTTCACTGATTGCCGATTAAATGTTCATTGTTCTGTGATCTGTACACAGGTTTTTTACAGAGGAAACATGTACATACATGGGTGTTCTTCATAAAATTAGTGTTTACATTTAGACATGTGTTTGATCAAGGTTTACAATGAAAAAATTTGGTTTATACGATGAAAAATATATGATTGGGTATACTTATGAGTGTTTGTGCATTGATATGATCATATATGAATTGGTTTGATCTAGTTGCATTAGTTGACTAAGATTTAGTGATTGATTTGATGATTCAGTGGGTTCAATGATTGGATCAGTTGGTTCAGTGTTTTGCTTCAAAATTACTATTTGGTATTGCGCTTCATGATGAAAGTGGGTCTAGTCTGAAAATATGATGAAAGGTGGCCTAGAGGTTTGATGTATTGAGTCAGGTGGATCCACTATGAAACATTATGAAATGTTGTCCACACAGGTGTTCAGGGTTGGAGCCTTCAGTGTGGGAGTCGAAGCTTCCTTCGAGTAGTAGCTGGAGAATTTTTGCAAGGGGTAGGAACTCCCTTCTAGTAGGACCTAGAAAAGGAGATCAAGGGATTGAATCTCCCTTCTAGTGGGTGTTGGAGAATGAGAGAAGATTGTAGCTTACTGCAGGTGTGTTCCTACATACTAGTATGAGTCTGTGCCACTACAAGATTGTAAGAAATTTTCATTTATATTAGAAGACAAAGACGATGACAACAATGGTTTTCTCCCACATTAGGTTTCCACCTAAAAAAATATTGTTATTCATGTGTGTTGATATGTTACTTATTTGTTGATGATCTATCTATTATTTACTACTCATTTTTTATGCTTAATGAATGAATAATGAAGTAATGACACACTATTTAGAAGATGAAAAAATGATGAAATATAAGAAAAGTAGTTAGTTGGGTATAGGTTGTTTTTATTCATCACAATCACGTACATACACTAATTTCTTTAATGACAGTAGCATACATAAATCAAAATATCAAATTGAAAAGTTGAAGTTGAGTTAAAAATATTGATTCACCCCCCCAGTATTTTTCCCAACAGAAAATATGAATGGGGCTTCCCTATCAAGCATCACTTTAGGCAGAAGCTCAATTAGTATTAGTACCACATCATATACTAGTGGACCCTACAATTTCCTTGATAAACTTGATGCTCCCCGTTTTGTAGTAAAAAATTCCCTCCTTGCTTCCTTATATGACTGCTTCTCATTCGCGGGGTTGAACCTAGTACTTGGAGGTTCTAAAGCTTTACACACCCATTAATGAGGCTACTCTTTTGGGTTCACGATGTCGATGGTCATCTTGTCTCCCCCTATGGGTACCATGTAGACTTCCAAGTAGTATTATCAGTGCTCAATGATGACCATTTGCACATTTGAACCCATCTTTTCCTACCACTTCGCAACTAACAATTGAAAATCCTCCATCGAATCTTATAGCATTATGTAATGTGTACTTTTCATGCATGAATTTAGGTACTCCCTCATCAGAGGCCCTTGATGACCAAAGTTGTAGTAGTTTATCGAATGTCTTCCTTACCCAATACCTCCTATCCCCCTAAAAAATGGACCCTATCCTCACCCTAGAGCTCTTTGTCCTTGTGCTAGCACAAGATAGTCTCATCACTGATATTTATTTGTATCCCCATTACTTCGCTCTATCTCCTGTATGAATTAGGCATCTAGTGTTCACTCTTGCATTAGTTTCGAGGGACAAAATAAGTGAATTTCATGTCTACTTGGCTTGTAGAAGTCATAGAATGGAGTCCTCTTTGTGCTATAGTAGTTCTGTATCATTAGTTAGATTTTGAATAGGCTCCTGCATAGTCTAAAAATATCACACTATAGGTCCTTGCCTTAGGCCAACACATTCGCTACTATTGTTTCTACATAATCCGTTATAGTTGTGAACTCATTACAATGTAGTCCCTCCCTCCTATAAATTGTACACCACATTTCCTCATGTTTCTACTTGCTCTTAACAAAGTCTTGTAGCTATAATATCAAAGTGGCCAACTATGACTATATTTGGGCCATTCCAACACTAATTTCTCCAATCGTTAGTGTAGCCTCTAACAACAATGTAATCTCTAGTTACTATAGTTGCAAAGTCACCTTATATTTTGTTGGTCAAATGAAAATATGTGGTAGTATCCCTTCAATAAACCACTCTAGATGTTGTAAGTAAGGGATCCAGAAAGTTACCTTGTCCATCAAAATTTTGAACCTCTGGTCATAGTCCCCAATGGATTCACTAGTTCCTTTCTTAATCTTTTTAATATTAGTTATACATTGGGACTTTGACTTCGGATTTTGGAATTCTTTCAATAATGCTTACTTGATATGTACCAAGGTAAGAGGTTATCCTCATAGCACGGTGGATTTGTACTTCATATAACATGCAAATGCGTAGTCCCAAAAAGTAGTCTCCAATTGTGCAATTCTCAATGTATGTTCATTTAGGATTTCTTTAATAGTCCACTTAGGTTCACATACAAACATAAGTTGTTCTAGATATTTGGTTCTATTCTTTGAAAATTCTTATAATCTCAATGCTGTATCGACACCTACCATGGTTTTCATGCTAAGGTCTACCTATTTAGATTTCGCATTTCATATCATGCATGGAATACTTGAATTGTTTATCCCACTTATATTCCCTCAGCTTCTCTTACACTTATACTTGTACCTAATTTTCCTACTTCAAATTCTCTTATACCTCTATCAAAAACTATGTCTCCTCCTTTAGCTCTTGCCTCTCCCTCCCTACTATATATTATCGTTGTCCATGTGGGAACGTTATTTTGATATTGTTAATGATGAAAAATAAGAAGAAAACGAAGAATAAAACTCTTGCTTAGATGGTTATTGTTGTTAATGTTTCATAGGGCTAAATTGTTCTTTTCTTTGATAATTGCATTTCTTCATTAATACATTAAGTTCACCCCATATCATCATTACATTATTCAAATCTACACAATTATTCATGAGCATATGAAATTATATACAAAGAAAAACACCATTATCATTAATGTAATGGAACATAAAGGAACAATAGAAGAAAAGCATGCACACATAGAGACGCCAGGATTGGTCTAAGACTAGGGAAAAACCCACTATGGGGAGAACCATTTCAAATCTTCTTCTTCTTATATCATCATCAAATGATTAATAAAAAGAGAGTACAATAATCCATACCTTTATCTATCAAAAAAACAACTATGATATCCATGAAACAAATCTAATCACGCTTATAATCAAAATCCTCATTCTAATGGCTGTAATGTGATGTCATTGACTATAGTCAACTGCTAGATACTGCTAAATAGTGTTGTCACTGAGAAAAATCTTCGAAATAGCAAAATATTATGTTTGAGTCCCGGATGTAAGGAGGAGGAATTGTGTAAGCGCCTATAGCAGTCTTGGATGCTCTCTGCAGAACTAGAATATTTCACTTAGAATATATATGGAAATTCCCAGGTGAACTAGATGAGGTCGTCTACGGTCAAACATTCCTAGATCTACCACAAACCTTGGACACTCTCATAACACTATCTAGGGACCAAATGGAGCAGTGGAAACCCTAACCTCCCAGACACTCCCATAACACTATCTGTCAATGTTTAAGGCTCCCCAGGTGCTATCAGGACCATTGTGTGCCAATGTCTAGGGACAAAATTTCCCAGTTCTATGCCAACATCTAGGAATCAGAAAACCACAGATCAGTGTGAGCTTCGATCCTATAGTTTCGTACCCTTTGCACAAGCTTTCCTCCGTCAAACCTGTGTGAACCAAGACAATGAGAGAATAGAATATGGCTTGATCAATATGTGTAAATGAGCTTGAGGTCTCTTCTATTTATAGGCTTCCAAGAGGGTACAATTTGGGTTGAGGATGACATGTGCTTCTTATCTAGATTGAGGGAAATGTTTTTCTATGGTTGTAGTCGTAAAAAAACATAATTTCCTACATCAAAACATTTTTCACTGCAATATTGATTTTCTTGTTCTTTCATTTGATTATGTGCTAGAGGTAGGTTATCCTTTAAGAGTTGGAGAACTTTCTGCTAATGCTCAATGTGAACTTCCACTGCTTGAACTTTAGCATTTTCTCTTAAATAAGATGTGATGTGCGGTGGATGATATCCATAAAGTTCCATAAATGGGGTCATTCTTATTGCAGTATGGAAGGAAGTGTTATACCATCATTGTTCCAGAGGTAACCATTTGACCCATTGTGTTTATTTATTAGATACAAATAAACAAAGATATCCTTCCAAACATTTGTTCACTATCTCAATTTTCTCGTCAAATTGAGGATGATAAAATGAGCTATGAGATAATTGAGTACTAAGACAAGAAAATATTTTTGTCCAAACATTTCAAGTGAAAATGGGACCTCTCTCAATTACAATAATATTTGGGTTTCCATGAAGCTTTTGAACTATTTCCATAAATGCAGTAGCAACTATACTAGCTTTGAAAGGATGAGATAGTCCACAAAAGTGTGTATACTTGGTAAGTTTATCAACTACCACCACAATGAAACTCTTTCCTTTGTACTTGGATAAACTTGTGATAAAATTCATTGAGATATCCTCCCAAAAGTGACTTAGAATTTCTGAAGGTTGTAACATATATAGGGTCATAATTGTCGCAACTTTATTTTGTTGACAAACCAAACATTCTACCACAAAATTTTGAATATAGAATTTAATGTCATCCCAAAAATATTCCTTGTTGACCCCATGGTAAGTTTTTAAGAATCCTTAGTTCCCTCCTAAAGGAGATGTGTGCAATCTTAAAAGAATCTTTTGTTTGAGTTGGGAGTTCTTACATAGATATAAGCAATCTTTGTACCATAATAATTCATTTTTCTAGATAATTGTATCATATGTACGTGAATCTTGCTTCAGTTATTCAATGAGGTTAGATACTAGAAATGGCACAGAGAAATTCTTCTACATCTTCATCCATTTGTGAAAGTTCATCTGCAACAACATTTTTCTTCCCTTTTTTGTATATGATTTCAATGTCATAATACAACATATTTGTGACCCATTTTTTCTATTCTTCCAATGATAATCTTTGTTCCAAAAGCTTTTAAGAATATTATTATTTGTTTTTACCTTTAAGTGTCTTCCCATTAGGTAAGGGTTGCACTTCTTTAGGTCATGTAGTATTGCCAACATTTCATTCTCATAAATATGTTTGTGTAAATAATTTCCCTTGATTAGATGAATTTCAAAAGAAATGAGTCTTCCTTCTTGCATTATAACAACACCAATTCCATTTCCTAAGGCATGACATTCAACAATAAATGTTTTTGTCAATTTTGGTGTAGTTAGGACTACAGCTTGGAAAGCTTCCTTTTCAAGGTTTTCAACGGCCTTAGTTTCTTTTCGAGTCAAAAAACATGCATCTTTCTTCAGTAATTTGGTTAGAGGTATTTCTATTTTCCCATAATTCTTAAAAAACATGTGATAATACCCTATCAACCCAAGAAATCCTCGAATATGACCAAAATATTGCACCTCTTGTACCCCTAGTAAACATTTGGAGGGGTTTTTGGACAAATGTTTCTCCTCCAATAAATTAAGCACCTTGTCAACATGTTAAACATGATCTTTCCAAGACTTGTTGTAGATGAGTATATCATTAAGAAATACTAACACAAATTTTCTAAGAAAGGGTTTGAAAGTGAAATTCCTCAAACCTTGAAATGTGGAAGGTGCATTAGTATGTCCAAAGGGCATGACCAAAAAATCATAGTAACCTTCATGAATTATGAATGTTATTTTTGGAATGTCTTTCGTATTCATTTTAATTTGATGATATTTGAAATGAAGATCTTGCTTGGTGAATTAAATTGCTCCATGTAATTCATCCAATAATTCATGAATGACATGAATGGGAAATTTATCTTTAATAATGAGCTTATTGATCTCTCTATAATCTAGACGCATACACCATGATCCAGCCTTCTTGTGTGCCAATACTACTGGAGAAGAGAAAGAACTTTGGCTAGGTTGAATTATCCCTGCCTCTAGGAGTTATGTAACCATACATCGAAATTCATTCTTTTGGACATAGGGATATATGTATGTTTTGATGTTTTGAGGAACACTTCCTCAAACCAAGTGAATAGCATGATCGTGATCAAAAATAGCTGTGAGACTTTTGAGTGTCTCAAATACCTTGGAATGATTGTCCAAGACTCTTTGCAGATCAAGTGAAATGGATGATTGTGATGATTGAACATATAGTGAGAATAATTTTGAAATTATGCCTCATTGTTATTTATTCTAAGTCTTTGTCACACCATTAGAGTTGATTATCTTCCTTGGTTTCCATGACATACTTGTTAGTTTAATTTACTTTCCTTCCCAAAAAAATTCAAGAAAATTTCTTGAAAATTAAAATTTATCATCCCCAAACATTGTAACCACTGGAAAACTAATACATCTTCAGCACCACCCATTGGAATGGTAAGCATTAGAATATTAGATACATATTCCCCCATGGTTAGCTTTATATTATGGAACTTACCTAAGAAATTTATACTTCCTCCATTTTCAACCATCACCTAACTAGAGCCATGATACCAAATGTTATGTAACCAGATCACAAAATAGAAGAAAATATAGATCAACGACTTGAAATAAGCCTCTTCAAGGGGGTAGCCTCCTTTCACATAACATAAATGAACAATTCTTAGATGACACAAATGACAATACCTATTTGGTATATATAGGAGTCTAAAGGGTCACAATATAATCAGGGCCTACATAACAATAATAATGTAAGGGCGCAACAATAACAATAGTGGGCTTCTATGGGGCACAACAATAGCAATATGGGGGTTACATGGGGCACAACAATAACAATATGGGGGATACACTAGTATTATAATGAGTTAACATGGATCCTTTATGTTTAGCTCTTCCTCCTTTTCCGCTATTCATTCCCCGCTGATACTCAAATGTCACACTTACCATTCTTCTTCTCCATTGCAATGTTCTTCTCCTCGAATCTTGGTGGAGGGACCTCTCCATTGAAATATGCTCCACTCTTAGTGCAAGAACTCCCCCTTTGCACCTCTCTCTACCCTCCATTATTATCTATCCTCATAATGACCTAAAATTGCTCAAATTTGTATGATCTTATTTTGTGGGACACGTCTCCTTGTTATCCTTTAATTGGATATCATTTCTGTCATAATCGTTTTCTCTATATCTAGATTGTGAACATACTTAGTCCTACTATGTAGGAATCTCATTACACTAGTTGCCTTGTCCACTCTCGACAATGATGGGACATCCTCCTCTATTTTGAAACTAGTTGTGGTAGTGGTATTCCCCTACCTCTTGGGCGATCTCCACTCCCTCTAAAATTCATCCTTGATCGTTGAATCAATTTCATACCCCAAAATTTTACTCTCTCTCATCAACCTCTCCCACTTGTTCCCTAATTCCACATCTCACTTACCATGTACTTCTTTATATTACTACCACTCCTTACACCCCTTGTCCTTCAGTCTGCATCAATCCATCCCCAGGTCAAATAGTTGATCACTAGCGTGGCATAGGGATCTTGCCACTCATGGTATCATGTTGCATTGAAATTGTTCCCTTATTACACAAAAACTCTAATATAGGTTGACCCTAAGGAATTTTCCCTATCATTATCTAAATAAATCTTTCTCAATTGCACTAAAATATTATCTATATTGTATTGTAGACTCTACAATATAGCCTTATAGTAAACTAGTTAACCAAAAATATACTACTCTAGAAACATAATTATTATAGTGCTCACTTTTTGGAGTAGATTAGAAATCCAATAGTAAGGTTCTAGCTATGGTCTCAATCTAGTTCTCTCCACTTGGTTCTTAAGCTACTCCCATAATATGACAAGGAACTTTTTAAAGAAAATTTCATGAAAATCAAATCTTAATTATCTCTACAATCAAGCTTGTGGATAAAAATGAAGACCTCTTGTTTTCTCTATTTTGAATTCATACGTCTTCTGTTCAAACCATTATTCAATCTCATTTTTGTTGGCCTCCACATCTCCTTTTTCACCACAAACCTTTAGGTCCTGACAAGAAAACCATTTTTTGGTGCTTCAAAAGGGAAAATACCTAGGGTTTAGGATTTTTCCAGCAAAATAACCACATGTACCAACATTGTCAACACCTATAAGTAGATGGGGTCTCACCCAAAGTTCACAATGGGATTGAGAACATTTGTAGGTTATGCAGGGAGATAGAGGAATAAAAGTAAATTATGGTTCACCATGTCCTAACCCAAAATATAGTAGTGTATTCTATGTCATAGATAATCCTAGGGCTTAAACATACATATTCCCAACTTTTATTGCACACATTTCAAGGTTCAAATACTATATATATGTCACTAGTTTCCCATTTCCTACATTTCATATGAGAAAATAATTCTTTGATAACCATTTGTCATATATGCACACTATAACTTCAACAGAAAACAACAAAATTAGGTTCATTCTTTATACATTGGCATAGATATATATATAAGAACTAATGTAGCTACAACAATAGAAAAATTCATATAAACCCAAATTCCTTCATTCACATTCAAAATCATAATAGAACATTCAACATCAAATAGATACCTTAGACCAAAGCTCTTAATGAGCTCATACATTTATATTAAGCAGTGAAATAAATTTATACATAAATTTAGGAGTCTAAAAACCAACTCAGAACTGAGGTCCTCATAATATGAATTGACCAATGCCACAAGGTACAAATGAGCACAATATCTACAAAGTTATACTCTACTAGAACCTCATTACATTCATCACCATAGAATTCATTGATAGAGCAGTAACAGGAAGATCATATGTCATTTATAGTATAAATAAAGCATGATACAGTAAATTCATAGCAACAGAGCTAAGAACAAAATTCAAGAATAGAGTTCTAAAGCCTTGATCAACAATAGTCTTCCATTTTATAGAACAAGTTGTCCAAATATAGCTTGGGAATCCTTTGCCAACTTGGCTTGCTAGCTCATCAAGTTGAGTTGTCCTAACTTGTGCTAACCTCAATTGTCTTCCACTCCATCCCTTGATAAATATACCACTAGAGCCCATGTCTAACCACCTTGTTTCGATGGAAATTATTGTGTGGATTGAATAATAAAATGTTGACCATGAAATATCTATCACACACTTCTATCAACAATCGATTTATTTATCGTCTACATAATATTTCAAGAACAAATTTGTCGAGCCTCTGTGTAGTCTTGTACTTGGGGTATCTATCCCTTCCAGTGCAATACTCCCATGCTTAGTCAAAATTTTAAAAAATTGCCCCTTATCTCCTCTTTCCCTCAATAGGGAGTTTGAACAAAGTCCTCATAATCAAGCTCTAAAGCCTAGTTAGAACACAAAATCCCAATGGGATAATAATCACTCATAACAAAATCTTAATAATGAACAATTTTATAACTTTCTCGATTATTATCACAAGATATGTATATTTCTTAAATTGGATTATCAATATTGATGATGATTATGGATATTAATATTTATTAATATCAACTTAAATTTACTAAATGTTGAAAACAATAAAAAAATATCCTATTTTCTTTAACATTTGTTTTTTTCAAAAGGACTCCACAAAAGTACTCATAAAACATCATACTTTTAATGAGATAAAAGGATAGGAAGTCCCTTTTATAATTAATATTTGATGTTGTGATTAAATATGTGTATATATAGGACATTCTAAGATAATGTGATTTTCATTTTCTACACTCTTAGTGTCACAAAGATGACAAGATCTTTCTGCCGAGAGTGTTCTGGGAACTGTTCAATGCCCTATTTTACTATGGATCTCACAATATTTCATTTTTTTAGCAACATTGATTTTTGTATTTACACTAGTTAAAGTAGAGATATGTGTTTTTATCTTAAACATTAGATAGATCCAATCAATCATTATAGTATCTTAATTTTATCTTATTCTCTAATTAGTTATCACACCACAATTTCTCCTTAAATTTGGATGCAATAATATGTCTAGCATTTTTATGCCCTATATAATGACCTCCTACTTGATTTCACAATGATTAAACCAAGTCTTGATATTTTCATACCATATTTGCTTTAGTCGCAGGTGGCTTTGGCTAGAGTTTGAAGAAATATTAGGAACCATGTTGTTAAATTGTTCTTATACATAAGGTAACTAGTGATGTCCATGCCTCATTGGGGGGAGGCTCACTTCTATGAAGAGGATAAGATATGACGTATTGTCTTTAATTTTAGAATTCTAAGTTATAAAATGAGTATGGATTTTATTGATTTTTCTCAGTGGTTCTCTAGAGATAGTGGCCCTAGATTTCACACCCATATAAGATAACATTAATGAAGATTTCAAAGAGGAATTTATTTTATCACATGATAAAATTCTATTGGTTTATGATTTCTTTCATGGGAGAAATAAACTTTCTGCCTTCCATCTATCCTCTTCTTAATGCTACAATTCTAGATAGGATCGAGATGTAGATCAATTCTAGGATATTTATATGAACTCACTCCATGTTGTTGTTGTCATATATGAATGTTCATGATTGATATTTTTCTTTATTATTATTATAACCTTTTTCTAGTCAATGAAAATATTCATACCCATTCCAAAGCATAAATCCTTTAGTATTAGTTACTTGTCAAGATCAGAAGGACATCTCACCAAATAACTATATTATCAACATAAAGAAAAAAATTGTTGTCTAGTTGTTCTACTTTTGGATTTTTTTGTTGGAATTCAACGAAACAATTTTTTGTCAGATCGTGATTTTTTGTTGATTTTTGTGGTTTCAACATCCAGAAAAAACCTCTGGGCATTGATATTGTGTAAAGTTCCGTTGTACTGTGAAACAACCCCCCCCGTCCCATTTATATATAAAAATAGATAAGATTAGACATATAAATGGGGACCCTTTTTAAATTTTGGTCTTAGAATAATAAAACATAACTCTAAGAAATTGCCTTAAAAAAAACTTTTAAAACAACCCAAAGATAGGATCCCCATCTCAAATCGCAAATCACGTTTTTTTCCATGTGATTAACATGAAAGACCTTTAAAAAATTGCGATGTGCGATCAAACCTCCCACTGTGATATCCCGATTAAGCAACTTGCGAACTCGCAATCACATTTCACAGAAATCGCAAGTAATTAAGCCTTGCCACGATGAACTTCATTAATGATTTGCGAAATATGATATTGCAATGATCATAATTGCATTTCACTTTATAAGAAGGAAACAATACATTACAACATTTTAAAGATTGTGATGTGCCGATAGAGCAGTAAGCATGTGAAATAATTGCATTTCAATGTAATAATGAATGGTTTGCTCTGGGTAATAAATGTTTAGCAGCCCGAGGAGAGGTAATGATTTTCCAAGTTATGGGAAGTTGACACTGAATATCTCATCTAAACTTTTCCCATGATCCAAAGTCATTTCAAAAGAGCATTCAGTCTTAATTGCCCAATACCACCTACGCTAATATATCTCGTCCATTTCAGGAAAGCTACAAAAAGACATGTCATTGAGGAAGGTGATGCAGAAATAGAAGAAATAGAGCATTTCAGAGTCCAAGTTTATAGAAATGGCTCCTATATTCTCTGATACGGTCTGCAGCACTGATGGGCTTCTAAATTAGAGATAAATTAAGGCCCATGCCTCTAAATTAAATAATAACTTAAGGCCTATGACCATCCTTTAGCACGTTAAACCTCTCTTTTTGCATTAGATAATTTATTTTTAACTTTAATATATTCATTAGGAAGGTTTATGAATAATTGGATATTTGTGCCTAATATTACTTCTTTTTATGGAATATTATGAGAATATTGGGCAGATGATGAAGATTTGGAGGAGGAGATCATCTAGGGACTCGTTCCCTACTACTGGAGGATCAATAATAAAAAATAAGTTTACAAGATATTATGGAATTATGGCACAAATGGTGGAACTCCAATGATTGAGCAAATCTAGGAATGTGTTCCACTAATCAAGGGAGTAGATCCACAAATCAAAGGGACTAGATCGATTAATCAAGCGATTTTGGTGGAGAAAGCTTCCTCTATTCATGAGGAATGATTCCTAGTCATTTTGTGTGAGTACCAAGTCAAATTTGCCTCTAGGGGACTTTTTTTTTTGGGATCTTCAGACTTTTAGATTTTGATTAGTATTATGAAGTAGAGAGCTTGTAGGTTTGCAGCTCCATTGTATTTTTGGGTAGAGATCTAATTCTTTTGATGAAAATAATGAAGATTGGTGTCATGTTAAGCTTCTAGATCTTGTTTTCCTCCATAGGTCTCTGAGTTTCCTTGGGCTTGGCCATCACAGGAACCTCAGAGCCCTTTTTGTATCATTGTCTTTCCTTTTTTTCATTGCTTATTCACATGCATCTCTAGTTCTTATGTCTTTCTATTTTTGCATTTAGTTTCTTGTTGTAGGATTGATTTAATGGTTAAGTGATAAAAATAGAGATTGATTTTTCAATGTAGTTAGGATAGGATTTGATTCATAAAAGAGGAAAGGATGTAATGATAGAGAGCTTAGATGGTCAAGAATAGAGTGAGTAAGCGAGAGGTGTTACATAGATAGGGTTTGAGATTGAAACAGAGGTCAGACAAACTATTGTAATTGAGCAGAGAGGGCCAAGATCTGTAATTTCCATTTTGTTGAATAATTGATTGAAGTGTGGTGTGGACGCACTATTCTGGTGCAGGAATTCATTTTCTCTGTGGATCGGCATTTTGGACATTAATCGAGTGTTTTTCTCTGTTTATGTGTTTTATTGGTAAAATCATAATCGATTAGCGTTAAAAGTTAACACTAAGATTTAGAGGTAAATCCTTGGTTAAATGTCTTTCCTTAGGTTCTGTATCGATTAATGTTAAGAGTTAACACTGAGAGTTAGCGTTAAGCCCTTGGTCAAGCATATTTCTTTAACTTCTGTATCGATTAGCGTTAAGAGTTAACCTTGAGATTAAGCTCTAAACCCTTAGTTAAACGTCTTTTCTTTAAGTTCCATATTGAGCACGTGGGTGGTTTTCCAACGATGGTAAGTGGTATCTCGCGTGTCCTAAAGGTGGGAAGCAATATTCAAAAATTTCACGCGATTACCCTTAGTGGGTGACACGTAGCATAATAAAACAACCTTTCTCGCGTGCTTTCAGAGTATTACTATCATGCACGATTTCATGTGAGATCACACGACAACCATTAAATTAGATGTGTAACATCGATGGTGGAGATTGACCTTGCTAGTTGGCGAGCAGGTTGCGTGATAGCCATTGGATCAGATGGGCTAGATCTGATAGTAATCATGTTGGAAGTTGCATGTGATTTAATCTAGATTTCAAACGCAATAAAGTTTTGAATAGGATTAAATTTATTTGGGATCTGGTCATAACATTAAAGAGTTGAGAAATGTGATACCCATTGGATCCGGCGAAGTGAGATCAGTGGCAAGGATTGAAGTGCTTGATAAATTCATATAAGCGGGACCCTTTGGGTGAAAATCCACGTACAAAGTCTGTTTGTGTGTGCTAATTGGTTGCAAAGCTAAACCGTAGTCGAATTACAGCCTACCACTTCATTTTCATTAAGACAAAAAGACAAAAAGAAAAACAAAGTTATTTTATTCATTTACATGCACTGTAGTAGAAGGTTTGATGGTTTGAATCTGCATGCTTAGGACAGTAGAACTGCATACACGTTAACTTACAATTCTTTTACAGCAAAGCCTCTTAGGAGTTAGTTAGAAAATGGTGTGTTTTAGCATTTGATTTCATTCTCTTTCCTTGTACTTTCTTTCTTGCAATAGGTTAAGGTTCCATTTCAAGCATTTCATCTTATGCAATTAGTTTAGGATTTGACTTCAGTACACGCACTCCATTACATCATGACAACAAAGGAAGGACACATTGTATGTTTCACATATAATGTCGATACCTCTTAAGTTTGTACGAACCCCAGGTTGATATTTAAAGTTGGTAGCCTTGTGAGTTGCATCATTCTTATTGCAATACTAAGGTGCATCACTTCTTGGCACCGTTGTCGGGGAGGTGTCAAAGTATGCATTGTCTTCTTCCCTAGTTGATTCATTTCGCTTTAATTTTTGGAAAAAACAAAAAAAATATTTTCATTAGGCATATTTAATTTCAATAGTAGAAAATTGCATTGCATTATAGTTTTCATTCAATCATAAAAACAAAAACAAAATTCTCCAACACCAACCCACCCCCCCATTTGATCACGTGGTGTAGTAAGAGCCTTATCACCGTCCACTTTTGCAAGTAGTAGAAGAAGAAGAAGACAAAGAATGGAGAAGAAATTGATGGCGGTGATGACAATGAGGAAAATCCTATTGGATTTCCCATTCAAGATACTGATGGAAGTGTACACATGAAGAACATCCCTCTCTCTTTTCTTCCAATATTTCATGGTCTAAGGTCAGAGGATCCTGAAACCTTTCTCTTTGAATTTGAGATTGTTTGCAGATCTTATGGTTACTTATTAAAAGCTCAAAAACTGAGATTGTTTCCACCAAATTTGAAGGATAGATCTCTTATATGGTTCATGAGTTTAGGGACTAATTCAGTAAGATCATGGAATGATCTGCAAAAGATATTCCTAGAAAAATATAAAGATCGTGATCTTAAAAAATAAATCTTTAGAATGAATCAAAGAGAAGATGAGAGTCTAGAGGATCTAGTAGATAGGTTCATGTATAATGTTAAGAGGGAAAAGCTACACCATTTAGGATCCGACACACTAAAAACCCTCTTACTTAGAACAATTAGGGATGAATAGATTTATCTCCTTAATCTCATGAGTAGAGGTGATTTATATCAATTGTCATTTGAGGAAATTTGTGAAACATGCAAACACATATCAAGAGGAAAAGCAAGAGTAGGTAAATCACCGTTAAGATCAGTAAGTCAAGCTAAACCTAGAAATTTGTTTGATGATTTTAGAATGGAAATTCTTAGCAATGTAACAAAACAAGTAGAAATGTTAAGAATACAATATGAAGGAAAAGAAAATGTTGATATTTGTGTTGCAAAATCACAGGATGTCAAACATTGTACATCATTACCAAGGTTGAATGAAGTTCACCAAGAGAACAATGGAGCAAGTCAATTGCCAATGCAGTAATGTTATATAGCTCCAAGAGGACCATGGCAGACTATTCAACCTGATATAATGCAAGAGCCTAATTCCCAATTTCAAGGTTATGCATATCCACCTCAAAGTAATTGGAACACACCTTTTCCTTGGCAACAAGGTTGGCAAGGAACTTATGGGAGCCATCCACAATATCCTCAATATCCTCCATACTAAACTCCATTTTATCCTTACCATTCACCTCCACCACAACCACAACCCCATCCACATCCATCTCAAATATAGACTCCCACTCAACTACCTCTACTTCCATTTCCAAACCCACACATTGAAGTAGCTCAGCCCACTTACAATGCTAAGATACAACACTTACAAAAATCTCCTCTTAAGATAAATGGTATTCACCATAACTCAGGAAGGGTATTGCAAAAAAGAGATTCTCCTGATATCCTTGAAGGACAACATGCAGAGGAAGAAGATTCAAAAGAGAAAATCAAAGAACCATGGGCTACATTTGATGAAGCGCAAACAACAAAATCAGAGAATGAGAAAGCTCCCTCACGGTTATCATCAAACCCTCCATGTGTTCAAGAGAACAATCAGCAAAAAGTGGAAGATTTGAAGGTCATGAAAGAAGAAGAAATCCAAGATGATCCAAATCACCAAATGGACCACGGATATCACAACTACATTGAAATATGGTTCCACACTATCACTAAGCTGCAACATCACTCTCTTCCTCGACTATGCTTGATCCTTTCAAAGTCAAATCATTTGATCTCTGAAATCCAAGTACATGTCAAAGCATACATTTCAGGCCTCCACATCATTTTTTCTGTGATCTTGATGTGCACATGGCTCCATTCGAAGTATTCTTATACTTGAAAGTGATTTTGTTTTTCAAGTAGGGTAGGGTAGAAAAAAAGAGAAAAATAATGGCACAAGTGTGCTCAGACACGTAATTTTATTAATAAGGAAAACAATTACATCTGTAATTTGGCAAGAGTTTACACCCGAACAACAAAAAACTCTTGCAATGAGCTATTTATAAGCTTAACGTCCAAACTACCTCTAATTATGGATCACTTATAAAATAACAAGTGTCCATTTACAATAAAATCTATTCAAACAACTTACTAACAATTCTCATAAATCAGAGGCTAAGATATGACACATTGGTAGAGTCATATCCTTTTACAACAATATACTACTTCTAAATGTCTCCATTTAATAATTAAATATTCTAGATTAATAATTAATAATTTAATATCTTAAATTAATAATTGTTTTATTCTAACTTAATAACCTATGATAATATTTATTTTGGATCATGTAAAATTCCCCCTATGATCCAAAGATACATTACAATATTTACTAAGTTCATCCCTGAACTTAGTAAATTTTATTCTGCCAAGAGGTTTCATGAAAATGTCAGAGATCTGATCTTCTAAAGGACAATAAATTGGCTTGAGGACATCTTTGGCAATGAGAGATCTGATATGATGATACTTGGTGTCCACATGCTTTGTCTTTGAATGAAAAACTAGGTTCTTGGCAAGCTTGATGGCTGACTGGCTGTCAATGAATAATGACGTAGCTTCTGCCTGAGAAATGCACAAGTCCTACAAAATTCTGTGCAACCAAACAATTTCACATGATGCTTCCCACGCTGAAATGTACTGTACTTCTGCTGAAGAAGTGGCCACTGTAGCTTGTTTCTTACAACTCCAAGACACTGTTGCTAACCCCATGTTCATTAAATAACCTGATGTTGATGCTCAATAAACAATACTTCCAGCGAAGTCGACATCTGAATATCCACCAAGTACAAAGTTTTTAGTCTTTGTGTAAAGAAAACCAAAATCTGTTGTTCCTTGGATATATCAAAGAACTCTTTTGGTGACATTCCAGTGGCTATCTCATGGTTCCTACATAAAACGGGAAAGAATACTAACTGCATAAGATAGATTAGGGCAAGTATTTGTCAAATAAATAAAGCTACCAATCAACTGTCTATAAGTAGCACTGCCCACCATGTCCCCCCTTTCAAATTTTAAAAGTTTCAAGTTTTGCTCCATGGGGGTCAGAACAGGCTTGCAATCATGCATTCCAAATCGCTAAAGAACCTCTGATGCATACTTACTCTGAGAAATGAAAATATGATGTGGACGTTGGAAGACTTCAACTCCAAGATAGTAGTGAAGTAATCCCAAACTTGTCATTTTAAAACCTACATGTAACTCTGTTTTCACCTGTTCAATACAATCATCATTATTTCCAGTAATGATCAAATCATCTACATACATAACAAGAATCACAAGATATTTACCCTGTTCTCGCACATACAAAGTATCATCAGATTCACTTCGGTGAAAACCAACTTTCCTAAGGTATTCATCCATTTTTGCATACCAAGCTCGGGGAGCTTGTTTTAACCCATATAAAGCCTTGATCAATTTGCAGACTTTATGTTCTTGTCCTTCAATTTCAAAACCTGGTGGTTGTGTCATATATACTTCTTCCTGTAAATCCGCATTGAGAAAAGCACTTTTTATATCCATTTTATGAACTTTCCATCCTTCCTGAGAGGCCAATGCAAGTGTTAATTGGATGGTGTTCCATTTAGCTGTAGGAGTAAAATTTTCCTCATAATCAATGCCTTCCTGCTGCGCAAAACCTTTAGCCACAAGTCTTGCTTTATACTTTTTAAGTTCTCCCTTTTAGTTGTACTTAATTCTGCAAACCCATTTGCATCCTATGGGTTTAACATTTTGAGGACAATCAACAAGTTTCCAAGTGTTGTTATCAATTACTACTTGATATTCTTCAACCATAGCCTGTTGCCATTCTTTACGTTTTACTGCTTCGTTGTATGTGGAAGGTTCAGTAAAATCATTTGCTATCAACAAAAAATTTCCTTCACTTCTGTGTGACTTCCTTGTTCCTGTTTTATTCTGCTTATCAGGCCTTACATCTTTCAAAAGTTGAACTGCCCATTTTGGTAGTTGCTGCTCACTTGTTTGAGATTCTGAAAAGTCACCATCATTGTAAAGAGGATTAATGTAAACTGATGTTTGTCGATCAAGTGAAGATTCTAGAGAATCACTGTCAGAAGAACTGCTACTGCTTGGAGATGTGGATGAACTGCTAGAATATCTAGATGGTGTTGTGGAAGTAGATGGACTAGATGAATCATCTTCAGATGAAGGAAAATCAAGTTCATACCAATTTGGTGAATTTGGTTGACTTTGTGTATTTCCTTTTCTTTGACTTCCTTTAGTTTCTAACTTTTGAAGAAGACTTTTGATTTCTTCAGCACTCTTACTCTCTGTTTCATCAAAAATTACATCCCTTTTCACAATAAATTTTCCATTGGTCAAAAGACGATACCCTTTCTTCTCATCAGAATATCCAATCATTTTGCATTTCAAACTTCTTGAGTCAATCTTAGTTATTTTTTCTTTCGGAACTAAGGAATAACATACGGATCCAAGAACTCTAAGATGTTTAACTCGAGGTTTGAAACCAAACCAAGCTTCATAAGGTGTGATTCCATCTAAAGAAGCAGTTAGAGATCTGTTTCTTAAGTAGACAACTGTATGAATTGCTTCTACCCAATATGTTCGACTTAACCTTTTGAAAGTTAACATATATCTCACCATTCCTAACAAGGTGCGATTCATTCCTTCTACTACTCCATTTTTCTGTGGAGTGTAAACATTTGTAAGATGTCTTCTTATGCCATGATCTCTAAAATAAGTTTTGAATTAATTTGAAGTGAATTCTCCCCCATTATCTGTCTTGAGAGTACCTATCTTTTCTTTGACTTCATTTCCAACAAGTTGGCGGAAAATTTTAAACTTTTCAAATGCTTCTAACTTTTGCTTTAAGAAATAAACCCAAGTCATTCTACTAAAATCATCAATGAATAGTAAGAAATATTTTCAACCACCGAATGTGTTAGAAAAATTATATATTACGGAGCAATGGAACACATAAAATATTGCAAAAATATAAACACAGAAAATGCATAAAACAAGAGAGACACAGATATACGTGGTTCACCCAGTTTGGGCTACGTCCACCCCGAACAGCCAGACCTTCCTTTCTATTATCCAATAAAATGAAGAGACACAACCTACAGCAGATCCGCTATAATATCCTCTGTTTTCTCTCACAGTCTCACCTCTATGTTTCTCGCTCATAGAATACACATCTATTACACAACCTCAAATACAATGCCCTCATACAAAGAGAGGGGTTCCCTTCTAGGGCAAAAAACCCTAAACTAAGCATAAGTTCTACCGTTAGATCATCTGCCTAATGAACGGCCCAGATTGACTAGAAATTAATATACTTTTACAAGGCAATTTTACATCTATTTTTAGCTTCGAGGGTGTTGCCCCCAAGCCCCCGCCGGGGGACCGCTGGCCCCCAGACCCCCCAGCCGGGGGGATCGGCCCCCCTGAACCCCCACGGGGGGGACAAGTCCCCCCCGCACCCCCCCGCGTGGAGGGGTGTACAAACTTCCTTGGGTATACATCCGGCTGAAACAAAGACCTCTGAACAATCATGCTCCACACACAACAGAATGAAGTTTGTAGTGGCCCACAAAAATCACTGTGAACTAGTTGTAGCAGCCTGTTTGCGCACCAAGAAATTGTTAGAAAACTTTCTCGACTTAGTTTTCGATAAATGTGAGCTTCACATTTCGCATTTTCCTTTTTGAAAGTTGGAAGTCCCTTAACCATCCCTTGTTTTTGCAATTGATAAATACTATCAAAATTTAAATGTCCATATCTTACATGCCACAATCTTATAGGTGAAATTCCTGTAGTCACTGCCCCTGCAAAATCAGAATGCCTTGGAATAATTGTCCCTTTCATCCTTAATAGTTTTCCATGTTCATAACCTATCAGCACTGTTTGCAATCTATGTTTGACTGAATTAATCTTTACTAAGCTAGCTTCCATAATTATCTTATGTCCTGCTTGTTGAATCGTGACTAAAGATAACAAATTTTTCTTAAAGGTTGGTACATACCATACATTTGAAATCATTTTTTCTCCAATGCCAGGGAGAAAAACTTTAACTGCACCTTTTCCATAAGGAGTATGTATTGTCTCATTTGCAAGAAAAATGGAATTAAGTTGGAAATCTTGAAAATTCAAAAAAAAGTCACGTCAACAAGTCATGTGATGAGGTGCCCCTGAATCCAAGATCCAAGCATCTTCATAATCACTTTTAAGATGGGATGAAAGTGGTAATGCCGGCAAAGAAGTAAAGACATATTCAGAACTATCATCATCTTGATCATTTGCAAATTGTTTTGAGTGATGATCAAATTTGGGGAATTTGTCAATAGAAGTTTGACAATCTTCAACATAATGTCCAACTTTGTTACACCTTCGAGACACAATTTGACTTAAGGCTCTTCCTCTTCCTGGAGAATGTCCTCTACCTTTGCTTTGACTTTTTTTTTTAGGTTGTCCTCTACCTTGATTATTATTTCCTCTTCCTTGAAAATAGCCTCTTCCTTGACTGTTTCCTCTACCTTGAAAATTACTCTTGCCTGAACTGTTTCCACTATTAAAGTTGTTTCCTCTACTTTGGCTTCGACCTCGACTTTGTACATTATGTGCTGCTTGATTTTAATTGAAATTCCCTTTGCCTCTATTTCTAGAACTATCAGTTGATGATTTACTAGTGTTGGCCTCTATGAAAAGGACATCTTCACCAACTTTCTTTTTCTTCCCAAAGGTTTTATCATGTTGGGTCAACATTTCACAGAGCTCATCAAACTTTAGCTTCTCTAACTTTCTAATTAATTGTAGCGTTTCCAAAAAATGTGTGTAGGAAGAAGGAAGTCCAACAATTAAAATTGTGACCATAAAACTATCATCTACTACTTGAAAACTAGCATTAATGATTTCCTATTTTATATTATTAGTATGGAGATGTATTCAAGAACATCACCTCCTTTAGCAATTTTTGTTGCAACAACTTTAATTGTACATCAACTTTCTTTGATTCAAATTGAGTATCAAAAAAGTCTTTGAAAATTCGCAAAGCAGACCATGCATTTGTAACATTTCCTATATGGACATACATTTCATCATTAACAGAAGATTTAATGAGAGCTAATGCTTTGGAATTCTTAACCTCCCATTTTGCTAGTGCAACTGCATTTGTGGGTTTATTTGGCTTAATATCACCATCACATATATCATGCCACAATTCATTATAAATGAGAGTGCTTACGATGAGGCATTGCCATGTTTTGTAAGATTTTGTGCCTTCAAGTTTGTCAAAATCAGAAAACAAATTAATCAACTTTGAAATTGTAGTGTTGAAGCTTCACACCAAGAATCTGGCTCAAAAAAATATATCAAGATGGGCAACACACCATGCAACAAACTATGCAAAAAAAGAAAAAATGATCTATCGGGGCTTGGCCTTGACCCTCGTATAGTCGTTGAGATAGGAGAAAAATGACTGAGCTTTGCACTTGGCTCTAGTCAATTTCTCAAAAATTTACAAGGTAACTTTTGAAATTTGACTTTTACAGTGCTCTTGCAAGTCCTGGTAAAAAAAATTACCCCCCCCCCTCAAAGTAAAATTACTTTGAGTTACAATGCCACACTTATCTCTCCAAAAACAAATTACAAATAAAATCTCCTTATTACTCCACAAATTTACAAAATTTACTATCCCTAATATTTACAAATAAGCCTTACACCTGCTCACACCTTATTTCTCCAAAAATATTACAAATTAATAGAAACTTCCTTATTTCTCCATATTACAAATTACAAACCAAAGAAAAATCCTTATCTCTCCATTAACATTAATCCATTTTTAAGTTCTTTTAAACTCTCATTCATTTATAAGAACTTTATGAAAGTCTTTAAAACTTGCATTAAAATGTGAATGAGTTTCAAGTGTGAGACCAATAGTGTTGAGCCTAACTTCTTGTTGTTGAAACAATGATTTCTATTACTACATTCATCAGTTATAGTTCTCTGCTTTGCACAAAACACTAGATTTGACAAATCCATAGACAGCCTAGCAGATTCTGCCAGATTTGCACTTCAAATTGATACCAGATTTCTGCGTTTTAGAAAATACACAAACCTTAACCAAATTTGTGGACTTTATAGAGTATATAAGCTTGGACCTTGACCATATTTATGGATTCTTCAGAAAATCGATATTGTTACAGACTTTCTTCCTGGCATTTATTTTTTTACTGGACAAATTTTGTTTTTCTTTAGACCAAAGAAAAATAGCCCAAAATCCCGCAAGTCAAATTTCTCACTTGCAAATACAAGATTGGAATAACTCTAGTGAGCTTTAGCTCTCCTTGGAATATTGTGTGTATAGAAATCCTAATTAACGAGCTTTCTTATCAGATAATTTACTGGTCAAAGCTAGTTTAAGGATAAATTTGTGAATAACAGAGGCTAATACAAGATGTATTCTGTAATCTACCCCACCAAAACAGAATGTGTGAAATGGGCATTAGAGTAAATCATACAATGAGAAAGCTACTAATTGCGGATCGTATTCTGTGAAGCTCTTTCAAGTCGCAACTTTCAAATAATTCAAACCTGCATCCTTGCAACAACTGAATTAGAGGATGGTATGGATGGTGTTGTTCGAACTGGAAACCTCCATTCACATCCACTGGCATACTGTAATTTACCAGACCAATTAAAGTCCCAAAATCATTAAAATGAAAATCCAACTGTCACAGATTTGATGTCCTTGGACGATGAATTCACTCCATGGAGATAAATCCAATGCTACGTCCGATTTCAGAAGAAATTATCTTCAAAATTCGTTAATGTCACTAATGCCTAAAGCCAACAGAAACATTCCAAGTAGCAACTTATCGATTGTAACAAACCAATCATACCAAGAGAGAAATTGTTGAAGTAGAGCAAATAAGACACAACAATTTTTATAATAATACAAAAATTGATTGTCATATTAAAAATCTAAAATCAATAAAATAATAAAATTTCTTTTCTGTTGAACACAAGACTGGACAATTTCCATACCAATCATTTGCTGATCAATTCAATGGAGTTTTCCAAAAACTTGTAGAGCTGGAATCTCCTCCTCACATCAACTGCATTACTGAAGCTCTGATACCACAATAATGGAAAAAGTGTCCTCAGACATATAATTTTATTAATAAGAAAAACAATTACATCTGGAATTTGGCAAGAGTTTACACCGGAACAACAAAACACTCTTGCAATGAGCTATTTATAAGCTCAATGTCCTAACTACCTCTAATTATGGATCACTTATAAAATAACAAGTGTCCATTAACAATAAAAGTTATTCAAACAACTTACTAACAATTCTCCTAAATTAGAGCCTAAGGTACGACACATTTATAGAGTCATATCCTTTTACAACAATATACTAATTCTAAATATCTCCATTTAATAATTAAACATTCTAGATTAATAATTATTAATTTAATATCTTAAATTAATAATTATTTTATTCTAACTTGATAACCTGTGATAATATTTGTTTTGGATCATCTAACAAAGAAAGAGGAAAAGATGAAAATAAGAGAAAAAATAAAAATCTCTGGTGAAGACATCCTTTGAGGCGCCTCAGATTGGTTCATTGATTGAAAACCTCCATGAGGCGGTCAATGGGTTGGGAAAAAAGAAAAAAGAAAAGATCCTAGGTGAAAACCTCCTTTGAGGCACCTAGGCAGACCTAGTAGTTGAAAACGTCATTGAGGCAACTAGTAGGCCTAGAAAAAAAAAGAATAAAAACGAAATCCCTGCTCCATGCATCTTTTTGATAAATGCATGTACTCTCCAACATGTGCAAGCAACAAGAACAAGTTGGTCAAGCCTAGTCAAAAGAGGTCAAATTTTGACTTTCTCCTCCTTTCCTCAAATGCTCCAGCAAGGCTAAGGCCATGTCAATCTATTACCCTTATCTATTTTCACAATCCACTCATCATTCTCAAGCTTCTACCATTCAGTTTGCTTGTTGTCCTAAAAAACTACAAGATGCTTTGTTTTACTATAGGATACAAAAATACATGGACCAGAAATTTGTTTTTGCCATAACTTGAAAACCATGTATCCATTTGCCAAGTTGTTTTAGGGGGAGATGCATATGGATGAGAGTAACATGCCCAAGCCATTTCAAAAAATCCTAGTGCACGGTTTCCAAGATATTGGCCTCCATTAGCTTCAGCCATTTTTTCATTTTCTCAAGAGTCATGCATCCATCGACCAAAATATTTCTATGGGGAGGTGCATAAGGATGATGGTAACATGCTCAGAAATTTTTAGGTCAATCTAGTCTACCGTTGGGATATATGGACAAAACAAGTCACTATCCTATAAACCTACAAGATACAGAACATCACCTACAGAATTGGCAATGGGAAGTTTTAAAGGAGATCCAGAGGTCAATGAAGCTCCTCCAGAGCTTAGCAGCAGCATCAGGATCATCAGCATCACCATCCAACACTTGCACATCAACATCAATTCAACAGTAGCATGCATGTCTCTCTAAAAACCATCGAGTAGGTATAGGTATGCAATATTCTTGACCTCTTCTCTTGAGCATATTATAGTTAGAAATTTGTTGTCAATTCATGAGAGATGAGGTTGTATAAGCTAAGGATGGGTCAACATCCTCATTCGCCTTCAAGTAGTTGATTGTAGCTCACTCCTTCACTCATATAATGCTGAAAAGTAAAAAGGGTGATGATTTCAAAGAAGGAGGACAACAGCTAAAAGATTTTTTTTTGCAAAGGATAAGTCACCACAACACTCCGAGCACTCCATCCACTTCATATTCACTATCTATTCATCATTCATCTATCCCATTTCATTCTTGAAAAAGCTAGACAATAGCATCCTCTCCATTTTCACAAACCTACACTACTCCCCTTGAGCCCTAACATCATCATCCAATCCCTCTTCATCATTTCTCATCACTCCCATATAGTTAGAAGACTCTGAAGGAGGAAGGAATGACTACTACAGGAAGGCAGAATGCTACTACAAGAAGGAAGAAAAGAAAATTGTGCTAAAACCCCAAAATGACAGTGCCTAATAGAGACCTAATCAAAACAGAGAACTCCAAGGCCAATAGGAAATCATCTAGGCCACAAGGAGAAGAAAAAGGCAACAAAAAGAAATAAGGTGTTCACCAACAAAATATGAATCAAACTACAATGATGTTAGAGGTGTTCAAATGGCAGAACATGGTATCAGAAGGTTGATAAAGGTGTGGAAGACCTTGCCAAATTGAAAAATATTCAAGAACCAATCTTGAATAAGGAGAAGAAAGCAAGCTAATGGTCTCAAGAAAAAATAATTTTTCTTTGCACACATATGTTTTTGGGCTTGTCCTTGTAGAACTTGCAACCAATATTCTTAATGCACAAGAGAGATGCCACTAGTACCATGGAGGAGGCACAATGAGGACACTAAGTTGCTCAGACGATGGGCAAGCCTTTCAGCAAGGGGGTATGATGGGCCTCTAAATTATACATAAATTAAGGCCCATGCCTCTAAATTAAACAATAACTTAAGGCCTATGACCATCCTTCAGCACATTAAACCTCTCTTTTTGCATTAGATAATTTATTTTTAACTTTAATATATTCATTAGGAAGGTTTATCAATAATTGGATATTTGTGCCTAATGTTACTTCTTTTTGTGGAATATTATGAGAATATTGGGCAGATGATGAAGAGTTGGAGGAGGATATCATAAAGGGACTCGTTCCCTACTACTGGAGGATCAATAATAAACAATAAGTCAACAAGATATTATAGAATTATGGCACAAATGGAAGAACTCCAATGATTGAGAAAATCTAGGAATGTGTTCCAATAATCAAGGGAGCATATCCACCAATCAAAGGGACTAGATCCACTAATCAAGGGATTTTGGTGGGGAAAGCTTCCTCCATTCATGGGGAATGATTCTTAATCATTTTTTATAAGTACCAAGTCGAATTTGCCTCTAGGGGACTTTTTTGGATCTTCAGACTTTTAGATTTTCATTAGTGTTATGATGTAGAGAGCTTGTAGGTTTGCAGCTCCATTGTATTTGTGTCAAAGATGTAATTCTTTTGATGAAAATAATGAAGAATGGTGTCATGTTCAACTTCTAGATCTTCTTCTCCTCCATAGATATCTGAGTTTCCTTGGGCTTGTCCATCCTAAGAACCTCAGAGCCCTTTTTGTATCATTGTCTTTCCTTCTTTTTATTGCTTATTCACATGCATCTCTAGTTCCTATGTCTAACTATTTTTGCATTTAGTTTCTTGTTGTAGGATTGATTTAATGGTTAAGTGATAAAATTAGAGATTGAGTTGTAAATGTAGTTAGGATAGGATTTGATTCATAAAAGAGGAAATAATGTAATGACAGAGAGCTTAGATGATCTAGAATAGAGTGAGTAAGCGAGAGGTGTGATAGAGATAGGGTTTAAGATTGAAACAGAGGTCAGATAAACTGTTTTAATCGAGCCGAGAGGGCCAAGACTTTGTAATTTCCATTTTGTTGAATAATTGATTGAAGTGTGGTGTGGACGCACTGTTCTAGTGCAAGAATTCATTTGTCTCTGTGTATCTATGTTCTAGACCTTAATCGGGTGTTTTTCTCTATTTATGTGTTTTATTGGTAAAATCATAGTCGATTAGCGTTAAGAGTTGACACTGAGATTTAGCACTAAACCCTTGGTTAAACGTCTTTCCTTAGGTTCCATATTGATTAAAGTTAATAGTTAACACTGAGAGTTAGCGTTAAACCATTGGTCAAGCATCTTTATTTAAGTTCTGTATCGATTAGCGTTAAGAGTTAGCCCTCAGATTAAGCGCTAAACCCTTAGTTAAACATTTTTTCCTTAACTTCCATATTGAGCACGTGGGTGGTTTTCTAAGGATAGTTCGTGGTATCTCGAGCACCCTAAATGTGGGAAGTAGTATTCAGAAATTTCACGTGATTACCCTAAGTGGGTGACACGTAGCATAAGAAAACAACTTTTCTCGCGTGCTTTCGGAGTATTAACAGTTGTGCAAGATTTCGTGTGAGATTTCCCGACATCCATTCGATTGGATAGGTCACATCGAGGGTGGAGATCGGCCTTGCTAGTTGGCAAGAGGGTTGGGCGATAGATGTTGGATTCGATGGGTCAGATCCGATAGTAATCGTGTCATAAGTTGCACGCGATTTAATCTAGATTTCAAACGTGATAAAGTTTTGAATAGGATATTTTTATTTGGGATCTGATCATAATGTCAAAGAGTTGAGAAACATGATATCCATTGGATCTGGCAAAGTGAGATCAACGGAGAGGATTGAAGTGCTTGATAAAGTCAGATAAGCGGGACCCTCTAGGTGAAAATCCACGTACAAAGTCTGTTTGTGTGCGCTGATTGGTTACAAAGCTAAATCGTAGTTGAATTACAGCCTACCAACTCATTTTCATTAAGGCAAAATGACATAAAGAAAAACAAAGTTATTTTATTCATTTACATGCATAGCAGTAGAAGGTTTGATGGTTTGAATCTGCATGCTTAGGATAGTAGGATTGCATACATGTTAACTTAGCATTCTTTTGCAGCAAAGCCTCTTAGGAGTTAGTTAGAAAATGGTGTGTTTTAACATTTGATTTCAATCTCTTTCCTTGTACTTTCTTTCTTTCAATAGGTTAATGTTCCATTTCAAGCATTCCATCTTATGCAATTAGTTTAGGATTTGACTTCAGTACATGCACTCCATTACATCATGACATCAAAGGAAGCACACATTGTACGCTGCACATATAGTGCCCATACCTCTTATGTTTGTATGAACCTTGGGCTGATATTTAAAGTTGGTAGCCTTGGGAGATGCATAATTATTATTCCAATACCAAGGTGCATCAAGCGTTGACGGGGGAGAAACATATTGGGAGGTCATATACAACAGGCTCAAGGATGAGCATCCCAAGGTTACTGTCACAAAAGTGACAACTGATTCAATAAAACCTTTAGGACTCCAATTCAAGGATGTCACCTATTAGTTCCTTCATAGGATAGGAGTGAGAGATAAAATCTTTCCATACAATGATATGATCAGGTGCATGGTGGAAAACCTCACAATTGAAGAAAAGCAATTCAGGAATTCACGAATGGAACTCATGGGGTCATCCAGAGCAGAGGACCTGAAGCAAATGTACCATATCCCTGACTCTAAAGATATATATGATAAGACATACGTGGACAACTTTGTAAAGAAGAACCAAGAGCCCCTCAAGGTGATTCGAGGCTGGAGAGTGTTGGAGAACAAATTCAAATTCGAGAAATCGATATGTATGCTATAGCCTCTTTGGCAAACCCCTGCAACTATGCAACTGTGATGTTATGTAGACTATATGGGTTACCCAATAATGCTAAGTTTTGCATAGAATGGATTTCTTTGATTGTTGCTTGTGTTAATTCCCAGATTATGAATTGGGCCACCATCCTATCTCATAACCTAGCCACCATCATCAACGATTATCGACAGAAGAGATCCTCCTCTCCAAATAACCTTCCTCCATTCTATACAGTGCCTACATTATGGATTCCATATGTTTTTGCACTAAATTTTCAATCATCGATTGGAAATGGACCTTATAGGACCCATACCCTATCCATCTCAATCATGAGCAAATGTGGGAATCCCATCACATACCCCATTTCTATAAAATATGTCATGTTGTTATTTTGTCACTGAATCAATTAATTTTCAATAGGAAAGCCCCCAGGTTTTCCCAAGAAGCGCTACAGACCTTTTCGTTGTCGACAAATATTTTTTTTTAGGAATGGTTCACCTATGTTAGGGTTTTTAGTAGCACAACAGAACCACATGTCCTCCCTCTGTATATTCCTGATAAATTGTTGGCAAGGGAAATCGCCCACCAAACCATGGGAAATGTCCTGACCAAATTTATCAAAGAAAGAAAGAAGTTATTATGGCCATCTATTTCTATCAAGTGCAGTTCTTTTTCTTTAGAAACTTTTAATCATCTGATAAAAGAATGAGTAAGCCTGGAAGGCCTCAGGCTTCATACTTTGCAAAAAAGGAAATTTGATCCAGACAAGATAGAATATAACATCACTACTGTGCTAAAGATCAAGCCCTATAACCATGAGGCTAATGATTTTGAAGACTTTTTACAATCGACTGAATCCTTCGAACAATCGTTAGAATGGTTAAGGGAAAATCTGAGTCCTGAAGATTTTGGAAACTTTGCAGAATTCAGAAACATAAGGCTTGAAGTAATCCCGATGCACTTTTTGAAAATCGAGGACAAGCCTACACCAAGTGTGACTGTCAATAGTGAAGGACCTAGTTCTTGCATAGAATCTCAGGTGAATACTGAGAAAAGACTTGATATAGGGAAGGCCCAACACATTGATAACATAGTAGAATCTAGCATGAAGTCAGCCGAGAAACATGTTATGAGAACCCCACCTAAAGAGATTAGTTTAGAGATCAAAAGCAACAGTTTGGAACACAAGTGGGATTAGTTTAATAAGAAACTGCAAGACACTCCCAACACAATAGATACCAAGGAAACAATGAAGTGTCAAACTCCTCTGCATAATTACAAAAATACATAGTCCAAGCCAATGGATGAGAAAGCGACAACATCTTAGCAGACTGAGATTATCCCTACTCTGCCCACATTAGAGATTGTCTTGAACGTGACTAAAATCCCTCCTCTAGATGTGTTCTATAGCCCGCTACACAAGGTTGTAGTAAGAAGACAGAGTTTAAGGAGAAGGGTATAAAAACCCGAGCTCCCACTTGGAAATGAGCCAATGGACATAGTTTGGAGGGACATTCCTTCCAGCCCAGCTGAGAACTTGACTAGATTGTCATAGTTTATGGGAGCGTATGCAATGACCACCATGGAAAAAGCCACCGAAGTCTCTATTTTGTTTAGAGGAAAGGAGTATAAGATTGCACGACTCGAGCAACAGCTCAAAACAGAGAGGGCAAGTGTGAACAGGAAAGCCATTGACCATCTTGCCCAATTGTAAGAGTGCATGGAGGTCCTGAAGATAAGCCATGAAGCTGATATATCGGCAAAAAATAGGCAACTCCAAGAATTGCAGGAAGCCATGGAAACATATAAGGATACTCCTATTGTCGAGGAGTTCATTAAAGAGGCGCTGGAACTGAATTCCCTCCTAATGAAACAACAAGAACAATTTTGCCAAAATATGTCACACATCGCTCCTTATCTAATCACTAGTGACCAGCTAACAGATAAAGCGATTAACTAGAGAACTCAGTTTACTGATCTAAACACTAGAATCTCAGATTCATTGAATGGAAAGAAATAGAAAATGGGAGGAAAGCCAATCTGCCTGAGATTGAGGAGACACATAAGGACATCCTTTTCATGGATTGGGACACAAGGATCAAGCAAGCTGAGCTAGCAATGGCAAGAGCAGCTGGGGTGGTGAAGTACATAATCAAGGCATTAAGCGACACTCTGTTTGCCACCAATCTGGTGATTTACATAAAAGCTTGCAGAAAAAAGAAGAAACTCAAAGGGAAGCAATCACAAAATTGGCAGAGATCGACTAGGATTCATATTTGCAGTACCTCATCAAGACACACAGCTAAATCATCACCCTTAACTACTCACTTCGTTCGACTCAGTGGATGCTTCCACCTCTCACTGATGTGATTTTCGTAGGACAGGTCAAAACAAATTTTGGGGCACCTTCGCAAGTCAAACCGATGGCCAAAATATGAGATTTGAAGGACAAGCTAGAAGACAACAAATCATCATCATAGCCTATGCTCATCAAGCCACTGCATATTTTTAGAGTTAGTTAACTAGTTAGGAGGAAGGTTGTTTGCAACCTCCTCAAATTTTTGTATAATCTATTTTTGCACATTAGTTAGAATAGTATTTATACCTTCTCATGCATTTAAATAAGGCTCCATAATTTTATCAAAAACATTTGCAAAGAATGCACTATTGTAAGTTTGTGAATTCTTTGGTGAAATTATGGAACATGATCATTTCTTTTAAATATCAGACTACTTTCCTTTGTTGATGCACTATTGTATACTTGGGAGATAATTTAATCTGAAGAAAGGAGTTGATCCATGTCATTAGTCAAATGAGAAAAACTTCACACATATGGTACTTTTTATCTTGTATGATTGATTATGTTTCTGTTTAATTAGTGACAACACTTTATATTCATTTATTGTGTAGCAGATACATTCTTTCTGTTAAGCATTAATTGCACTATTGTATGATGCCTAGCTGAAATTACCTACTTTCATACATAAATCATCATATATGCGATATAGCTTATACAATTTCTTTGACTAGCTATTTAGACAAATAAATCATCTTCATATGTTATCATCTATGTTTTATGTGTGATTGATCTTTATTATCACATTTCAAGCAGATATCTTTGTAGATTGCATATCACACAGAAATACCGGGGTTTATATTAGAATAAGTTAGTTAGATATTTGCATAATAGAATAGGTCATTTAGATTATCATTATTCTATTGCAATCACTCGTGAACCACCCACTCTCACATTAAAACCCACACTGTGAATCTTGTCCCATTACCCCCAGTCAGAGCCACCACTTTAAACAGAAAAGGAGTTGTCTTAAGGCCCACGCTGGGTGGTTATCCCCCATGTTGGGGTAGCGGAAATCTGAGACCGCAACATTTTGGCACTAAAATGAGGTCCATCCAATTATGAATGGCATATAAACTTGAAGATCAATCGAAAAACATTCATAAGAGTCAAGAACCCTCCACAACTTCTACACCTTCTAGATCTCGTTCAAAATCTCCTGAGCGGAAATATAAAGTTGTAGTAACATCTCCCTCATCTCCTGAAGTAGTAAGATGACCACCCTCTCCATATTACACTCCTGAGTCTCTCGAAGTCCATTACTTGATTCAGAAATTGGAACAGATATACATTTCTACTGAGAAACCAGAGAGGGCCGAAGTTTCTGAAGAAAGTGTTACTTCCTTATTACAACAAACTGGTGTATTAACTAGATTGCAAAGTGAAAGTCCTGGAGTATCCCCTTTTGAGTTCCCCATCCCTCCATGATGTAGGAAAGTTACCTCACCATGATCTGATTTTGATACCAACAAGATCACATCACCTTTTCAAACATTCACTTCTCCATTCATTGCTACTCAATCCACAACTTCTCAACTATCCACTTCTTCAATTAGTACTGCTACTAGTAGTATTAACCCAGTAGTAAGTTCTTCGCCATCTATACCTACTTCCGGACTAACCTTCCCATCTTCTTAGTCTCCAACTCAAGTTATGGCCAATCAACCTGCTCAACCTTGGACAAATCCTAGTGCTGTTCTGGTTGCAAATCCAAATGCGCTCCCAGCAAACCCAAAAAAATTGTTTCCCAAGTTCAATCCCGATGATGGTCTTCCTACTAAAGAACATCTAAAAAAATTTATGTTAGCCGTGAATCTTAATGGAGTTTCACATGAAGATTTTGAAATTAGATTGTTCTCGTATACCTTCCAAGGACCTGCTGGATCTTAGTATTTTTCCCTTCTAGCAGGTTCAATAACAGACTGGGATACCTTTCAAGAATTATTTTTTGCAAATTTGGTGATGACATGATGATAACATCTTTAATCAATGATATTTATAACTTAAAAGCTAATTCAGATGAAAGGATTAAATACTTCAACTCCAGATTTAACAAGTTGCTAAATAAAATCCCAGCTGCATAAAAACCTGTAGTAGATTTACAAATAGAATGGTACATATCATTCATTCCTTCTAATATTGCAATTTTTGTAGATATAACCAATAAGGTGAACCTTGTAGAAAACATGAAAGAAGCCTTGTCTATAGAAAGAAGGATTATATCTTTAGAAAAGAGATCACAAATAGACGAGAGGAAGTGAAAGAAAGTAACATTTAAGGATGGTTCAAAAAAGAAAGCTCCAAAGGACCCTTTCGATCTTGAAGTCCTTCAGAAAGTGTTAAAAACCATGTCTAATGAAATGGTCGATATCAAGAAATAGGTCGAAGAATCCTCTACCCCCAAGAAACATTTTCACTCATTTAAAAGAAATCCTTCTTCTACATTGCAACCACCAAATATTATTTCAAATGCCAAATCTGATCAAGACGCTGAAGAAGAATCACGAGTCAAAGAGGAAGCCAAAATAGAAGAAGAAGTTGAAATAAATGGAATTTTGGATTTCATCCTCCCAACTAAGGAAGAAGCACAAGCTATTCCAGTAACCACAAGGAGTAAAAAATCTCCTGACATGTCTATAACAAATAAAAAACAAAATACTACTACCCCTGTAAAGGAGAAAAAAATAAGCAAAATGTCTAAAACTATAGAAACTGAACCTATTCCACTAAATCCTCCAAATGCTTCCAAAACGTCGGTGATAACAGATACAGTGGAATATAACATAGTGGAAGATATGAAAAAGACTAGAGAAAACATTTCATTACACGAACTCCCTAAACTCAAACAACAACAAAAAATTATATTAAGAGAGTTAAAAGCAGTTCTTGTATCTCTTTTATCATCTGTTATAGTTACTCAGCCTGCCTATGATATGGGAAAACCTCCCTTATCTTCAAACAAAGTAGATCCTTCAGATTTAGTCCTAATCGGTGATAGATCTATTTCTCATACTACTCCATTTCTTCTTACTTATGAAATTTTCAACAGAAATGTTCATAATTGCCTTGTTGATTCAAGAGCCTCTTCAAATATTATTCCAAGAGCTTTGTGCACCAAATTGAATATTACACCTCAAAAATCTGCAGTACTCATAGTTTAATTAGATAGGAGAAAAGTAGAGGTACTTGGAGAAATAGCATCAGTTTCAATTAGGCTTTCCTCTAATCCAAAAGTTTCACAAATAATTGATATTCTAGTGGCTAATATCAAAGAATTATATGATTTTATTCTAAGTAGGGATTGGTTTAAAAATTTGCATGGTTACTTCGCAATTGTTTGGTCTCACATGTGGTTGCCACATAATGGTAAACCAAATCAAATTAGAGTAGACCGAGAAAAGTTCGTGAAATACACAGTCACTGACCTCAAGAGAAGCAATGAACCTGTTGCCTTCACCAATAACATCATTGGAAATTACTCAGCCAAGTCATTTTTGGGATGCTTTAATGCTCACAGGTGTCCCTTCACAGATAATACCGTAGTGTCTCAAATAGAAAACTATTCACAAACAGATGCTTCCAAGTGTGTAAATGTAGTAAATAAATTTTCAAATAATTCTTTGTTCTAGACTCTCTATTTTGACGGTTCCAAATCTGAAGATGGCGCAGGTGCAGGATGCATTTTGATCAACCCACAAGGAGAGAAAACCTTGTTTTCCTGCAAACTTGAATTTCAGTGCACTAATAATATCGTTGAATATGAAGCATTGATCGAAGGATTGTCTAAAGCCATTGGTCTTAATGTCAAATATTTGCAAGTTTATGGAGATTATGAAATAATCATTAAGCAGGTAAGAAACACAATTCATTGTGTCTCTGGGCACCTTAAATATTATCATTCATTAACCCATAAACTTACTTCTCATTCCACCACTTTTAACATTTCTTCAGTTCCTAGGTTGCAAAACACAAGTGTTGACTTACTCACTAATGTGGCATCGAAACTTATACCCTCAAAAGATTTCAGTCCAGACAGATTTTCAATCGAGTTAATATTTAGGCTATCTATTCGTGATAATCTAACAAATTGGAGAGTATTTAATAACTATGTGAATATTGTTAATTTCCTTACATGAGAAGGATCATATGAGGAACAAGTCATAGATGAATATGAGAATGATCTACAAATTAAACACAATCAAGACCAACCCAATCCCAAAATATGTACTTAAGATGGAATATCTCTATGATCTAAAGAATAGGTTCAAGAAATTTTCCAACTCCAAAACTCAAAGTTCTACTTTGAGATTTGAAGTAGTAAAACTAGGGTCAATCGAAAAACCTCAAAATGTCAACCTAGTTCTTGGCCTTTCATCTGAAGAAAGAATGTCATTCATTAGTTTTTTGAAAACATACAAAGGTGTATTTTCCTTTGATTACGCGGATCTCGAGAGCTATGATACCTCCGTAATTCAACATACCATACATATGACTTCGAATGAAAAACCAGTTCAACAGAAGCTTCAGAAAATTCACCCAAACCTTGAGAGTCAAATCAAATCTGAATTGCACAAGCTTTTGAAAGCCAAAATAATATTCCCTGTTAGACACTCAAAGTGGGTATCAACTATGGTGTCTGTAAGGAAAAATAACAGTGGTATTAGGATTTCTATTGATTTTAGAAACCTTAATAAAGCTTCTCAAAAGGATAATTTTCCTTTTCCTACCATGGAGCAGATATTGCAATTAGTTGCAGGTTCCGAATTAATGTCTTTTTTAGATGTGTTTTCAGGATATAATCAGATTCCTGTGCATCCAGATGATAGATTAAAGACAACATTCAGGACCAAGTGGGGAACATATGCTTATCAGAAGATGCCTTTTAGACTCATTAATGCAAGTGCTACATTTCAACGTGCTATGGATATTTATTTTAAAGGTTTGATTAATATGTCATTTGTTAGGAACAATTGTTTAAGTGACCTAAAGCACATTTTTGAAAGATGCAAGAAATATGGCATTTCCTTAAATCCCAAAAAATCTTATTTTTCTTTACCAAAAGGCAAACTTCTTGGGTTTATAGTGTCTAAGAAAGGGATTTACATTATTCATGATAGAGTCCAAGATATTGAAAAAATTCCTCACCCACATAACAAAAAGACCATGCAATCGTTCCTAGGCCAAATTAATTTTGTAAAACGAATTGTTCCAGATTTTTCACAGATCGTCCTACCCCTTCAAGCAATGATAAGGAAAAACACAGTTTTCAAATGGGGCAAAGTCGAAAGATAGTCATTTGAGTTAATTGAAAAAACCATTATTAATGTTCCTTCTTTAACAACTCCTAAATTTCTCAAACCATTTGTATTATATACTTTTTCATCTGATACATCATATGCAACAGTTTTAACACATCTAAACAATAAAAATATCGAGGCACCCATCTTATTTTTCAGTTCCAATTTGCAAGGTGTCGAGTTAAAATATTCAGCTATTGAGAAACAAAAATTTGTTGTTTTTAGTACCTTGAAACATTTTAGACCTTTTCTTCTCAAAACTCATACAAAGATAGTAGTACCCTACCCCACAGTGAGGCAATTATTGATCCAAAGAGAAGTAGGGGAGAAAATATCCAATTGGGTTACTGCGCTTCAATAATATGATGTAGAAATTCAGCCAGCTAAAATTGTTAGGGGCCAAGGTTTTTGCAGGATGTTAACTAGAGCTTCCCGCTTATCAGTATAAGAAAAACAAGGTAATCAAGTACAAATATCAGAGGTAATCCTCAATGATGTACAATCACAATACGCTGATTTGAAATTTTATTTGAAGAATGGGTATGCTCGTATGCATCTTAATTATAAAACATAGCGTGCTTTAATGTTGATATCAAATCAATATGAATTAGTCAATGATATATTGTTTAGAAAATGTTATGATTCAGCATTTTTAAGATGCCTGGAAAAACCTGAAGCTGAGAAGGTGATGCAGGAATTATATGATGCACCAACTTGAGGACATTTCGGAGGAAATACCACATCTCACAAAATCTTGCATGAAGGATATTATTGGCCAACAATATTTAAGGATTCACATGAATATGAAAGAAAGTGTAAAACTTGTCAAACTACAGTCGGAAGAGAAAGGAAGCCAGCATTCCCTTTGCAACTAGTAAACATCCAACAACCATTCGAACAATGGGGATTATACATAATTGGTGAGATTGTTCCTAACTTTTCCAAACAACATAGACACATCCTTATAGCTATTGATTATTTCACAAAATGGGTAGAAGTTATCCCACTAAAGATAGCTAATACAGAAAGCATTATGGATTTCATTGATCAATACCTAATTACCATGTTTGGCCTACCCTCAAATTTAATGTTTGACAATGCATCTTATTTTTTTGGAAATACAATTGTAGAATTTTCTCTAAACGGAGGTTTTAAGTTAAAATATTCAGCCAACTATTATCCTCAAGGTAATGGATTAGAAAAATAAACAAACAAAAACCTCATCAGAGTTATCAAAAGGACTACTAACCAAAATCATAGGAATTAGCACAAAGCATTGACATTTTCTCTTTGGGAAGACATAATTACACAGAAGGCCTCCATTGGTTCTTCTCCTTCTGCTTTATTTTATGGAAAAGAAGTTGTTCTTCCCACAAACACAACAATCCCATATCTTTCCCTAGTGTAATTCATTGATGAAAACCCTTCCTCTTCTCTTTAGGCAAGACAGTTTCAGATTCTTAAGCTTGAAGAAGAACGAGAAAAGGCTAAAGCAACCCACTTCCATCATCAACAATTAGTCAAAGCCTCTTTTTATACAACCTCTTCCAGTAAAAAAAAACTGAAGTAGGTGATTTGGTTTTGAAATGGGACAAAGCACATGCGGAAAAAGGTAAACCTACCAAAGTCCAAATACTATGGCTTGGCCTTTTTCAAATCATTGAGAAAATTGCTCAATCAACATTTCTCTTACAAGACTTGTCAGGTAAGATAGATGCCTTACCCGTTAATGGCCAAATCTTAAAAACATACTTTTCTTAGAAGATATCCTCTTCCAATTTTTTATCATATCACCTTTAAGATTCTTAGGAAAATAAAGGTTAAGTAGCATTTACTTTTGGCTTTTCAAAATAAAATCTTTGACAATATTTCTGATTTTTCACTTCTATAAGTAAGTAAAAGTTAAAGGAAATGATTAGGACATTTGAGTACTGATGTAAACCTGATTTCTTTGGAAAAACTTGATCTTGCTAAAAACATATATTCTATGAAAGAACTCTTATCTTTATAGAGTATGAATATTTTGTTATCACTCAAGAAAAGAATCTTTAACCTAGTAAAGACTTTATGTAGGTCGGTATCTTAAATCTCTATCATTATCATCAAAACTCTTAAAAGATCAAATGATTCACCCCATCTAATTAAATTTTCCTTTTTCAGAGTGTAATCCTAAAATATGTGAAACTTGGAAGATAAAAAGTCTCATTACGAGCTTATTTACCATTGTTGGGCCTAAGAATTATCCTTAAAATTCATCTACTTTCACTCCATTCAACAACCACTTTCTCTCCATTCACACATTTTCTCACCTCTATTCCACCACCATGTCATCACATCTGCTTCACTTTCATCATTATATGTGTTACCTTTGTTTTTTCCAAAATATTATTAATTCTTATTATTTTTAAGAGAATTTGTGGTTAAACTTTAGAGAATCATATCCATATACTTATACATAACAATTAGAATGAGTTTGTTGACATGTGTAGGTACAAAGGAAGCTTCTAAGGCACCCTTATGTGGCACTCTATGTTCAAATTCGAATTTGAGGAGATCATGAACCTCATGGAGAAGATCATGGAGGATAGGGTTATGTGTCACCATTAGTTGAGAGATATGTGGATTTGAAGAGGGAATAGTGGATCATCATTATGAGTTTTTTTATCTCGTCTTCTTGTATAAATAGGAGTGTTATCTCCTTCATTTGTAATATTAATTTCAAAATTTTAGAACCTAGTCCTTCATTTGAAATCTTAGTATCTTATAGGTTGCTAATGAGAAGTTAGATTTAGAGAATTATTGTAATGGTTGTAATTACAATTTGCAATTGATGATGAATAAAACGGAGCTTCTTTGATCCTCTACATTTGACTTCTCTTTTGGTTTGCTTGTGAATCCTTAGAAGGATCCCCATTGCCTAACAAGTACACTTTTATTTTGGTAGGCTTTTATTTTATGTTTGTTTGTGAATTTCATTAGATTAAATTATTAGGTTCATATGTTTGAAATATCAATGAATTACCTTGCATAAGAAAGTATTAATGCTTCCTTCAATGAATCTGATTTGTTATTTAATGTTTGATTTCATTAATTTAAGTTTCTGATTTATATGCTTGAGATATAAATGAATAGTCTCTTGTAAGACAGCTTTAATATTTCATGCAATCAATCAGAATTAGGTTTAAGTGCTTTAATTTCATTAGTTTAAATAGTTTGCTGATTAAGATGATTAGAAATATTAATGAACAATCTCCTCTAAGGGAGATTTAATATTTCTTACACTTGCCACAATGTCTTTAGATTTCATTTTGTTAAATGACTAAATAGGTGTTGGAGATCCCAATGAAAGACCTCTTGTAAGGGAGCTTTGGCATTTCTTCACCTAGCTTAGTTTAGTTTGTCTCTAAGTCCATATATATTGGATGATCCTTGAAGTTTACTTACCCGGATGGATAGTAAATGAAACTCTAATTTGCATCCACATTTTAGAACCAACAACTATGACCATAGGAAAATAATTAAACTGATATTACCAAAACTGCATATCAAAGCATGGTAATAGCCAATGATCTCATTGATCAAAGGACGAGGGGTCTCATCAAGAGCCAACTTGTTCAGTTTAGTTACAACCAGCGAATGTCATTGTCATTATTAGGTCACCAAGCCTAGGCAATGCCTTTCAATAAACCTAAAAGAAAATATTATATTAAAAATTAAAAAAGGACAAGATCCAATTGAGATTCAAAGCAAGTGAATATCATTTTGAATTTTGAAAATTGCTTCAGATGGGACAATGAATAATTGTTGGTTAAAAGATAACCCTATCGAGGCTATAAACACTTTTTGGCAGTAGAGGAACTATCTGTGATAAATGAGTAAACACCAAAAAATTAATCTATAGAAGACACCTGCTATATCACTTTAAATCTTATTATTGATTGATACAAATGTTTATATTTTTATCACTACAAGAGTAAAATAGTTGAATAGATAGATTAAGTGGTTATGATTCTAGAGAAATGTCGTTTACTTTATAACTCATGTAATTCTTATTCCTATAACTCTAATTACTTTGAATGTTTTAGGAATTTCAAAAAACTACTCAAAGATAATTGGTTCTCCCAAGAGAATCGCCAATTGTTGTACTGTGAAAGAAGCCCCCCATTTATATATAACAATAGCTAAGGTTAGACATATAAATGGGGACCCTTTTTAAATGTTTGGACTTAGAAAAATAAAACCTAAATCTAAGAAATTGCCTTAAAAAAAACTCTTTAAACAACCCAAAGATAGGATCCCCATCGCAAATTGCAAATCGCGTTTTTCCATGTGATGAACATGAAATAACTTTAAAAAATTGCGATGTGTGATCAAAATTCCCACTGTGATATCCTAATTAAACAGCTTTCGAACTTGCAATCACATTTCGTAGAAATCGTAAGTAATTAAACCTTTCCACTATGAACTTCATTAACGATTTGCAAAATGTGATATTGTGATGATCGCAATCGCATTTCACGTGATAAGTAGGCAACACTACATTACATCATTTTAAAGATTGTGATGTGTGAATAGAGCAATAAGCATGTGAAATAATTACATTTGAAGGTAATAATGAACGGTTTGATAGGGTAATAAATGTTTAGAGGCCCGAGGAGAGGTAATGATTTTCCAAGTTATTGGTAGTTAACAGTGGATATCTCATCTAAACCTTTCCCATGATCCAAAGTCATTTCAGAAGAGATTTCAGCCTTAATTGCCCAATAGTGTCTGCCCTAATATATCTCGTCCATTTCAGGCAAGCTACAAAAAGACATGTCATTGAGGAAGGTGATGCAGAAATAGAAGAAACATAGCATTGTAGATTCTGAGTTTACAAAAATGGCTCCTATATTCCCTGATATGGTATGCAGTGTTAACAAAGGAGCAATAGCTTGGGAGGTCATATACAATAGGCTCAAGGATGAGCGTCCCAAGGTTACTGTCACAAAAGCGAAAACGAGTTCAATAAAACCTTCAGGACTCCAATCCAAGGATGTCGCCTATTCTTTCCTTCATAGGATAGGAGCGAGAACTAAAATCCTACCATGCAACAATATGATCAAGTGGGTGGTGGACAACCTCACAATTAAAGATAAGCAATTCAGGAATTCACGAATGGAACTCACGGGGTCATTAAGAGAAGAGGACCTGAAGCAAATGTACCATATACCTGACCCTCAAGATATATATGATAAGACATAGATGGCCAACTTCAAAAGGAAGAACCAAGAGCCCCTCAAGGTGATTCAAGGTTGGAGAGTGTTGGAGAACAAATTCAAATTCGAGAAATTGGGAATGTATGCTATAGCCTCTTTAGCAAACCCCTACAACTATGCAACTACTATGTTACGTAGGCTATATGCGTTACCCAATAATGCTAAATTTTCCATAAAATGTATTCGTCTGATTGATGCCTGTGTTAATTCCCACATTATGAATTAGGCCACCATCCTATGTCATAACTTGTCTGTCATTATCACCAAATATCGACAGAAGAGATACTCCTCTCCAGCAAACCTTCCTCCATTCTATTTCAATGCCTAAATTATGGATGCCATCTGTTTTTGCACTAAATTTCCAATCATGGGTTGGAAATGGACCTTATAGAATGCCTACCCTATCCATCTCAGTCATAAGAAAATGTGGGAATCCCATTACATACCCCATTTCTATAAATATGTCATGTTGTTATTTTGTCACTGCATCAATTAATTTTCAATAGGAAAGGCCCCAGGCTTTCCCAAGAAGCCGCTATAGACCTTCTGGCTGTCGACAAATATTTTTTTGAAGAATGGTTCACATATGTTATGGTTTTTGGTAGCACAAGAGAACCACATGTCCTACCTCTGTATATCTGTGATAAATTTTTGGCAAGGGAAATCACCCACTAGACCATGGGAAAAGGCCTGACGAAAGTTCTCAAAGAAAGAAAGAAGTTATTATGGCCATATTTTCCTATCAAGTGCAGTTCTTTTTGTTTAGCAAATTTTAATCATGCGATAAAAGAACCAATAAGCCTGGAAGACCTCAGGCTTCATACTTTGCCAAAAAGTCAATTTGATCCGGACAAGATAGAATATAACATCACTACTGCGCTAAAGATCAAGCCATATAACCCTAAGGCTAATGATTTTGAAGACCTGTTACAGTTGGTTGAATCCTTTGAACAATCGTTTAAATGGGCAAGGGAAAATCTGAGTCCTCAAGATTTTGGAAACTTTTAGGAATTTAGAAACAGAAGGGTCGAAGTAATCCCGATGCACTTGTTGAAAATTGAGGACAAACCTACATCCAATGTGACTATCAATAGCGAAGCACCTAGTTCTCTCATAGAATCTCAGGTGAATACTAAGAAAACACTGGATCTAGGGAAGGCCGAAGACACCAATAACATAGCAAAATCCAACAAGAAGTCAGCCGAGAAATAGGTTATGAGAACCCCACCTAAAGAGATCAGTTCAGAGGTCTAAAGTGATAGTTTGGAACAGGAGTGGGATCAGTTTAATAAGAAACTGCAAGACACTCCCAACACGACAGATACCTAGGAAACAATGAAGTGTCAAACTCCTCTACCTAATTGGAAAAATATAGAGTCCAAGCCAATGGATGAGCAAGCGACAACGTCTCAGCAGACTAAGATTATCCCTACTCTGTGCACATCAGAGATTGTCTTGAAAGTGACTGAAATCCCTCCTCTAGATGTGCTCTATAGACCGCTGCACAAGACTGTAGTAAGAATATAGGGGAAAAGGAGAAGGGTAGAAACACCCAAGCTCCCACCTAGAAATGAGCCAATGGACATTGTTTGGAGGGACATTCCTTCCAACCTAGCTGAGAACTTAACTATATTGCCACAATTTATGCTAGCGTATGCAACATCCACCATGGAAAAAGCCATCGAAGTCTCCATTTTGTTGAGAGAAAAGGAGGAGAAGATTGCACGGCTCGAGCAGCAGCTCGAAACAAAGAGGGAATGTTTGAACATGCAAGCTGCTAACCGGCTCACCCAATTGCAAGATAACATGGAGGTCCTGAAGATAAGCCATGAAGTCGATATATCGACCAAAAATATGCAACTCCAAGAATTGCAGCAAGTCATGGAAAGATATAAGGACACTCTTACTGTCGAGGAGTTCATTAAAGAGGCATTAGAACTGAATTCCCTCCTGATGAAACAACAAGAACAATTATGCAAAAAGATGTCACACATAAAAAGCGACCAACTAATAGATAAAGCAATTGACCAGAGAACTAAGTTTACTAATCTAAACACCAGAGTATCAGAGTTCATCGAATGGCAAGAAACAAAAGATGGGAGGAAAGCCAATCTGCCTGAGTATTGAGGAGACATACAAGGACATCCTTTTCACGAATTGGGATGCAAGGATCAAGTAAGTTGAGCTAGCAGTGGCAAAAATAGCTGGGGTGGTGAGGAACATAATCAAGGTAGTAAACCACACTCTATTTGCCACCAACCTGGTAAGAGAAGGAAATCCAAAAGAAATGCCCGATTTAGGTGACTTGCATAAAAGCTCATAGGAAATAGCAGAAAATCAAAGGGAAGCAATCATAAAATTGGCAAATACTGATAGGGATTCGTATTGGCAATACATCATCAAGCCGCACAACCAAATCATCACCCTTAACTGCTCACTTCATTCAACTCGGCGGATTCTGTCACCTCTCACCAATGCGAATTTTGCAAGATAGGTCAGAACACATTTTGGGCCACCTCCTCAAGTCAAACCGATGGCCAACATATGCAATTTGAAGGAAAAGCTGGTAGACAATAAATCATCAGCATAGCCTTTGCTCATCAAGCCAGTATTTATTTTTAGAGTTAGTTAACTAGTTAGGATGAAGTTTGTTTGAAACCTCCTCAAATTTTTGTATAATCTATTTTTGCACCTTAGAATAGTATTTATACCCTTCTCATGCATTTAGAGAAGGGTCCATAATTGTATCAAAAACATTTGCAAAGAATGCACTATTGTAAGTTTGTGAATTCTTTGGTGAGATTATGGAACATGATCACTTCTTTTAAATATCAGACTACTTTCCATTGTTGATGCACAATTGTATACATGGGAGATAATTTGACCTAAAAAAAGGAGTTGATCCATGTCATTAGTCAAATGAGTGGAACTTCACACATATGGTACCTTTTATCTTGTGTGATTGATTCTATTTCTATTTAGTTAGTGACAACACTTTATTTTTCATGAATTGTGTATGGGATACATTATTTCTATTAAGCGTTAATTGCATTATTGTATGATGCCTAGCTGAAATTGTCTACTTTCATACATAGATCATAATATATGTGATATAGTTTATACAATTTCTTTGACTAACTATTTAGACAAAGAAATTATCTTTATACGTTATCATCTATGTTTTATGTGTGATTGATCTTTATTATCACATGTCAAGTAGATATCTTTGTAGATCGCATATCACACAGAAATACCCAGGTTTATATTAGAATATGTTATTGAGAGATTTGCAAAATAGAATAGGTAATTTAGATTATCATTATTCTATTGCAATCACTCGTGAACCACCCAGTCTCATCTTAAAACCGACACTAAGAAACTGGTCCCATTACCCTGAATCGAAGCCACCACTTTAAACAGAAAAAGAGTTGTCTTAAGGTCTGGACCGGGTGATTATCCCCTATGTTAGAGTAGCAGAAATATAAGGCTGCGACAAGTTCACAACTCAAACTTATAATTACAACACATCATTGCCAAACTTAAAGTAAATTTTACTAGAAAATGTGTGAAAAAAATTCCAAAATATAAAATAGTTAAAATACAAAAAAACAAAAAATAACAACTATTTTAATTAATATTAATATACTCTACTTCTTTCCAACAACTTCCAATTCAATAATTTATAGACCCAAAAAATATAAACAGCCACCTTATATACAATATTACAATTAATATCTCCTAACCATGTCCAATATTTATAAATTTAAAAATAACATTCCTGTAAAATCCAATGATCACAACATTCAACTTAAAAAAAGCTTTTCAATTTAATAATTTATTCTAAAAAATTTCAAAACGATATATCAATATTTTATTAAAATTATTAAAATAATAATAAAATATTATTATTACAACAAATTTTCCCAATATATTTTTTAAAATCAATTATTTTAACTATTCATTAAAAAAATGGAATTATATATATGAACAGTAAAAGATGCTAACCAAAAGTCAACGATAGGACGGGTAGTCATGGCAACGACGTTTTCTCATTTAGCTAATTTTTGGAAGGGCGGTTCTACTTGGTGCATCCCTCATACAGAACAGGGGAAAAATATTTCAAAATAAAAATATTTTATGCATTTAATGATTAAACGTAAATATTAATTTAATCTTTAAAGTAAAAGTGTCGGCTGTTTTGGCCCTCTCGTAAAGCAATGGAAGGCAACGTTGACCTCAAACATTGGGACGTAAGTATTGTATGAGATTGTCCCTCGAAAGAAAATATTATTTTAATAAACTTCAAGAGATTTTCATAGAAGTCTGAAGTCCTTAAAAAGCGAACTTAGCAATGTTAGGAAGTTTCCACTGCACTTCTTTTATACTTCATTATAATTTTATGTAAAATTCAATAATTATGAAAATAAGGTAAAAAATAATATATATATATATTCTTAATTTTAATTTTTTGATTGGTTGAAATGTTTGAAAAGGCTAATTAATTATAGTTAAACGTGACGTGACATGTTATATATATATATAAAAGAGAAAGTGAAGTGATATGTGATCATTAAAAATAAAACATAGTGATAAAATTAAATAGTTAAATTATGTGTATGTATGTTACAAAACATGACATACATATTTCACATTTCCATATGTACTCTAGAATAATAATAAAGAAGAAAACACGTGTTTTGCAAGATTTAGAAATCATAGCAAAATTACATATTTATTTGAGATTATGGGTTCTTTTTAATAAAAAATATGATCACTAAATTTGTTTCAAATTAAAATTTACTTAAAAAATAGGATCATTGATGAGAAAATCCATTTGCTAATTTGCAATCAAATTTGCGTTTTCAGAAAATGATAGGTTGAAACATAAATTTAATTAAAAAAATGTGAATCCAATTGGATTTATGCTATAAAAAATTAATAGCGTGTGAGCAACATTTCACTTCAAGATTAAGAGAAGAGAAAATTTTAATCATTTTTTTTTATTTTAGCCATTTAAGAACATTGATGATCAAATCCCATTGTTGATTTGTGAGTCATGCCGTAATTACTGCTATAATTCATGAATGCATAATGACATACGCCCATAGGAGCATTGTCCGCTAAAGTGTAATTACGGCAGAAATGCATAATGACGTATGCCCATAGCAGCTTCGGGCAGGGGAGATGGAGCAGGAGGGAGGACATATTGATAAGGGACAGGGTGGGTACCCTGTCAGAAAGTGGGAGGGTGTAAGGGGCACTTTACTTTAGGCTCTGGCCATAGTGTGGTAGTGATAAGATAACACACCTTGAGCATTTAATATATCCCCTCGATTGCAGAGGAAGCAATTTGGGATTCATGCTATAAAACTTGGAATGGAGAAGTAGAGCTACAATTGCACAGTCCATCAATCATCTAACGTCTTACAAAAAGTTGTAAAACCTATCAGTCATTTAACATCATTGGAAAAGTTGTAAAACTTGTTATGAAATAGATCTCTATAAATGTTTGAAAAATAGAAATATAGAGATTAAAGTCTGTGAAGTCATCTAAGCATCCAACAAAAAAGAAAAGTTTAGAGGAGTCATATGAGCATATTCCAAAAAGATAGAAGCATCCAACAAAAAAGAAAAATATAGAGTCATCCGAGCATAATGCAGAAAGAGAGATACAGAGAACTAGTAAGTACGTCCTATTTTTATTCTTTTTGTACTTTGTGTTTTTGTTTGCAAATAATTTATTTTTAATGTGCTTAAAGTTGAATCATATTTTCCTAGCATTTTTGTCCTTTATTTTTCCTCTGTTGACATGCATTTGTTTGTTTGTGTGTTTCAAGTTACATGCATTTGTTCTTTTATATGTTTCAAGTTACATGAATTTGGTTGGCTTAACAATGTGCATTTGTTTTTTTATGTGTTTTAAGTTACATTCATTTGCTTGGATTTACAATCTGCTTCTATAAAGTATGGAGTGAGAACTTTGTTAACAGTAATACAATAACATAAAATATGAAGCATCAACCCGGTTAACAATAATACAATATATTTGAAGTGTTAGTGACAATACTAGTAGGCCATGTGTTAGAAGAATTGTATTAAACTCTCTTCCGTGATATGTATATATCTTATGATTACTATATACCTTATTCTTTTCCCTGATATGTATATATTATGATTATTGTATGTTAGAATTTAAGAAAACAAAGAATAATTTGAAACACATCCAAAATAATAGAACAATGGTAATTTCCATCTTCAAACTGCATCGACATACACAATAATACGAGGAATTTGAATATGTAATTCAAATTTTATATCAATCGACTATGTATTTATATTAGATCAAAACACATTACAACACTGGGTAGGAAACTGGTATTGGCTTCAACCAACAAACATACACAAATAGAAAACATTGAGAATAATTACATCAACTAATAAAACACATACATGTAGAAGCATCATTTATTCATTACAATCAGAATGCCCACCAAATATTAGCAGGCTTTATTATTGATGCTTAACATCCTTTAAAGTTAAAATCCATGAAAAAGCCTCTTAAATATTTTAAATGACCAAAGTATGACCATATTCCACCTGCTATGTCACAAAGATCGAACTTTACTTGTGAGGAGGGATTCCCTCATTATATTGATTGTAGCCTTCACATTATCAATGGTATCCAAGCTCTCCACATACAAAGTTGTTGTTTTACTTATAAGGTTCTTTTAAAATATCTGCATGGAAAATTTTAGACAAACCATCGGACAAAAAGTAAATTCCTTTTGAATATTATTTTTGACCATGACCCTCTAGCCATCCTCAAGGTACTTACCAATGAAGAGGAGTCATTTCTAGGTAGTGGGAAATCCTTTCTTTTCTTGGATATTGACCTTGACATTATCAATTGTGTTCAAATTCTCAACTCCCAATGTAAATGTATTTCTAGTGATTCTTTTAACAAAGATATGCATACCCCCCTTGACAAAAAGAATTTTGAGAAAGGTTAACTTAGGAGTTTTAGTGTGCAAGGACCATAGAGAATGGGATTAAAATGTGAAAAATACAACCTATTCTATGTCTATCTAAATGCACTCCATTTTCCAAACTAAGAACCAAGCTTAAGCATAATAAATATGTCTCGTCAACTCCTTTTTTAGCTCTGTTTGAGAACATGTACTTCATTTGCCAAACTGAAGCAAGATTTATCACAGTAAGCATTTTTTATCAACTCCGTGGTACATAATGAAATTTGCAAGATTTGAAGTAAATGTTTTTCTTCAAATCACCTAGGAACAATACTTCATGGTGTTTCTCTCCATTTTACAAGCAATGTTAATCACTTCATTTAAATTTGAAAGGTACTATAACCATCTTCTTGTCTTTTTCTGGTATATATCATTCCATGTAAGCTTGGATGGATTTAAGAGATTATGGAAATGTTGCTTACAATTGGAATTGGAAGAAACGAATACCTTAGAATCTTACATGTAGGATTTGAAACCAATATATTCCTTAACATGCAAGAGATACAAGTTAGTTTCACAACTTAACACATTGTATGGGGAATTTAAAGTCACCTTTAACATGGGAGAAAATGTTATGCATTGTGAATTCAACAATAAAATGTGAAAGTAGCTCTATCTACCCAAGAACAAGCAGAAGATATGTTTCATATCATGTCTCTTTCATAGGAAGCTATTAAATTATTATTTGTTTGGTATGCTCCTTTATTCATCAAATTTGAGATAAAATCACATAAATTTTTCTATTTTATCCAACTACATTTGGGATCGTTCAAAGTCTAATTATTTTATACTAGGATGGGATATCAATTATCTTTTCAACTTCAAAATAGAGTATCTTGTCAAACTCAAATGGAGTTCATTTATAAAAAAAAAAATTGGGTCCAAAATTAAAATTTTATGTCGTAAGTATAAGTGCCTCTCCAATTTTTCCAATTAAAAACACAAGAATTGCATTTGGACATACTATCTTCTTTCAGACATGGAACAACTCTAGCTCACCAAAAATGTAGGGAGAAAGTGAAAGATTTCCACTAAATGAGGAAGGGAAATTTTTCATATAAATAACATTGGAAATATTTATGCATGGACTATATCATTTAATAAATTCTTCCAATTTAATAATTAATGTTTGTTTAAAAATAATTATGTATTTTGGACTATATGAAGCCAATTATAGAATACACACAAGTGGAAACGAAATAAATTTGGAATGCATAAAATTACTTAGATGAAACTTTTTGTTAGCACTCGAAGAGAGTTTGGAAAAAGTAGATTAGTTCCTCTCTACTTGGTTCCCATCAACTTGAAAATGTGCAAAATAATAATAATAATGCAACATCAAATGTCTACTAATGATTCTTTGAGGATATTAGAATCAAACAGAGGAATTAGAGATTTCATGGCATTTACTTTAGCTCCACCGATGACTAAACTAAAATATTCAAATGAAAAATGACAATAAATTGGAACTATTATCTAAAATTATTAATTTGTTTTCCATATTTGCATTATTTTATTACTTCATATGCTCTTTAAAAAAATCGGGTCTAATTCCAAAGAAGATAAACAATAATTTATTAATTGTTGCTAATTTATTGACCACAACTTTATTATTTACTATTTACAACCAAGTATAAATACTCGGGCCACTTCCAAACGTGGTCATAAATTAAATGTGTTATGTGACTAATCTAGATGAAATGACTCTTTTCTAAGCATTTTTCTTATTAATGTTGTTCAAAATATGGTACATTCTTTTAAAAATCATAAGTTTAAGTTGTTTAATTTTCAAAGATCGAGTGCCTTAGGGGAATTTTATGGTGTTGAATCCATTTATGCATTCAAAAAATTATTTTGAAAAATAGGAAATCACAATCTCACTAAAAATTGTATTATCGAATTCTCACAAAAAAATCCAAAAAATCCAATTTCTCTATTAGTTAGACTAAGCATAAATTAAATGCTTCCTTTTGGCGCAACCTTGTGTGGAGTTGTGGAATTTACCCTTTTCCCTTTGCACATACTTTAATTTTGTATATACTTTAGCTATACACATGCCTTGCTTCTGCACAGACTTTAGCCCCACACATGCTTTATTTCTTCACATGTCATTCTTCCAATTAAATAATTAATGTCAATTTAAACCCAATTAACTACTTTGGGCTCTATATTCGTCTTGCATCATTTGATGTAGCTTAATTTCTCTCCACATAACCCAAAAAGGAATTCTACAACTAGAGAAATCATATAACCATGATTTTTATTAATTTCCTAAGGTATCCAAAATATGTCTTAACTTCGCGAGCACGAAGTAAGGTAAAAACATTGGGTCAAACTAATAATTGTTTATTACATATTCTTAATTTATTCAACACAACTTTATTTTTTAACACTTAAACCCAAGTATAAATGTGTGGGTCACTTTTTCCACATGATTATAAGTTAAATATTTCCTTTTGGGCCCACCTTCTGTGGAGCAATGAAAGTTACCCTTGTATTTCCACAGATACTTTACTTCTACACAGACTTTATCTCTCCACATGACTTGTTTCCATACAGACTTTACCTCTGCACATGCCTTACTTAAGCGTCATGTGAGTAATGATAGTCTTCCTCATTTGGTGGAAATATTCCCTTTTTCCACTATAATGTTGGTTGGATATAGTTATTCCAATATGTGAATGAAGACAGTATGCCCAAATGTAATTCTTATTTTTTACCTGGGAATAATTAGAGAGGAATATAAACTTCTAAGATAAAATTTTAATTTATATAATAAATATTTATTAATTTCATTAAAATAAATATTTATGTGCATATATTAATTTCTACATACCTTTGCAATAATTCTCCCTGGTTAAAAAATCTTACTATGTTTAAAACTAGAGGAAGCAAGCCATGTGCATATGTAAGGCATTTGCAGGGCTAAAGTCTCTGTGGAAGTAAGGTATGTGCCAAGCTAGCATTTGTGTGGCATTAAAGTATGTGTGGATGTAAAATGGTAAGTTCCACTACTTCGCACAAAGTCAAACCAAAAGGAAGAATTTGGCTTTGCAGATGCCTTACTTCAACACAAACTTTAGCTTTGCACATGTCTTTATGTTCATACATGCATTCCCTTCACACAATTAGAGAAATTTTGAGGTCTAAAGTGGGTCTCCTAAGGAACATTATAAAATAATAGTGGGAATAATAGAATAATATTAGATTACCTCATCAAGTTTTGGAGGGAAAAAAGGAAAAACTATTTTTTCAACTCATATTTTCAACTTATCTCCCTATGATTCTACTCAAATTTCAAGTAGGAACACTCATTATATGTAAAATCAAATTTTGCATCCAAGGAGTACCCATGATGCCTACTTAAATGAACCCTAGTACATGAAAATTATGAAAAACATGATTGCAATAATGCTTTTACATGTATTTTACATTTTTCATGTAGTAGGGACCGTCAAAAGTATGTAGCATGGGTACTCCTTGGATGAAAAAATAAATTGTGCATCCAACAAGTGTTCCCGCTCGAAATTTGAGTAAAAATGTATGGATTTAAGTTCAAAAAACGAGTTGAAAAAGTAGTTTTTTATTTTATTTTATTTTAACATTTTAACTCCAAAAATGTTGAATCATCCCCCATGGTTAACATCATGATATTGAATCTTATGACTCTTCGTAACTTTTTATATGTATATATATTGTGTTGACTTATAAATTAGTAACGTGTAATCATGAGGGTATATAATTGAGGATTAATTACATGAGAGGATCTGTAAAATGTCATGGATATTCCACTTGACAGTTTGTCACAATAGATCTAATAAAATTATACTTAAAAGTCTCAAAATATGCACTATTACAGTTTTATATCTCTTTAAATTGATAGATATATAGATAAATGTTAATAGCGTATGCATGCAAATTAATATTTGTTGGGTCGCTATAATACTAGTGATTACCCCATTACTATTGTAGTTGTATCCCTTATTAATATTGTTGTGCCCCTATTGTCCCCATATTGTTATTATTGTGCCCCATAGAATCCCTCTATTGTTTTTTTGTGGCTTTATATTATTATTGTTAGGTCGGCTGGGTTATATTGTGACTCCTTAGACTCCTATATATAGAAACGAGGTTTTTTCATTTGAGTCATCCAAGAATTGCTCATTTGTGTAATGTAAAGAAGGTTTCCCCCTCGAAGAGGCTGAATTCTAAGCTGTTGATCTCTCTTTTCTATCTTTTTGTGAGCTGGTTTCATAACATTTGGCATCAGAGCTTTAGATTCTAGGGTTTCACTGCTCCAAACAGGTCATCATGGAATTTTCTCTATAACTTTTTTTTGTGATGTTTCAGAAGCTAAAAAAAGACCCATTTGAGAAGAAATCGCGTTGAATCTTTAGTCCGAATTTCAGAGCTTTTTGCGCGATATTTGCAGACTCCTGAATTACATTCCAAACAAGTGACCTGGGGAAAATCATCATAACTTTCTCTCGGTGCATCGGATTGAAATTTCGTAAGAAGGTACACAAAGACGATGGTCTGTAGTTTCTTGTATATATTTTTCAGAGCCAAAGGTCGAAATAGTGACTCGTGGCGTGTCGTACAAGTTCACTTTACTGAATTAATCTATAATCAGGTCATCTTGGGAGATTGTGCATAACTCTTCCATGGAGAATCCAATTTGGATCAGACTGGTGGAATTGGAAAGAGGACACAGAGGGCTACTACAGGTCACAATTTCAAAACTAGATGATATGAAATTGCAGAGATACATCAAATTCAATATCAAGCTTCTACAAAGTGAAAAAAGGTGTGTAGTTTTTTTAAAATTTTTGCATATGCTTGGTTTGAAAAATTAGTTTAAATCAGTAATTGATGCCCCGAGGAAAGAAAATGAGAACACCTAGTAAGCAACTTGAAAGCTCTAGCATGACTCATGAAGAAGAGGAAGAAATGCAACATGATATATCAAAATTACAGGACCAAGTGCAACAAGTGTCACTTGCACAAAAAGCGACAGAATCTAAGATGGATTGTTTAAAGAAAGGCGTAGAAGCTAATATGGATGGCATGGAAGCTAAGATGAATGGCATGGATGCTAAAATTGATGGCATGGATGATAAGATGGAAGACTTGAAGATAAATATGAATAAGTTGCTACAAGAAATGGTCACTAATGGTGAAAAGGTAGTAAAGGAAACTCATGATGAGAACAAAAGAAATGTTAATCATGATTCCATAAACTCTACTGTTGGATCGAATACCCACCATACTCCAAAAATAGATATGAGGAAGTTTGATGGCAAGGATCCCGCAACATGGATATTATAGATGGAACAATTTTTCGATGTCAATAATGTGCAAAACACACAAAAGGTATGTATTGAAAATTTATATTTGGAACCAAATTAGTTTGTATGGTATCAATGGCTTTGCTCTCGTAAACAAATTATCACTTAGGAAATTTTTACGAAAGAATTGACAACGCATTATGAGGATACAAAAAGAAACACTTTTTTTAGCCAATTGATAAGTCTCAAACAAAAGGGTTCAATAATGGAGCACATTGAGGAGTTCCAAAAATTGAACATAAGGGTAAAAAATATTCCAGAGGAGCATAGGATTGATCTGTTCATAGGGAATTCAAAGGATAATATCCAACATGATGTTCTACTTTGGGAACCTGATTCATTAGAGAAGGCATTCAGGTTAGCAAGAAAAATGGAAAGCAAAATTATGGCAACTAGGAAGCATACCACTCACAACTATAAAGATGGAAGTGTTGTTGCCCCTACTCCTCCACAACCTATAAGGTTGACACCACAAAAATTTGAAGGAAAGAGAGCAAAAGGGCTTTGTTACAGCTGTGATAGCAAATACACTAAAGGTCATAAGTGCGCTGAGAAGAAATTATTCTACATAGATTGTGAAGAGGAAGAAGAAAAGGAGCAAGAAAGGTCAAAAGAAGAGGATATACTCCAGGAACAAAGCCTAGATAAAGAAGAAATGAATCCGACCATATCTTCTAATGCATTGGCGGGAATTACCACTCCTCAAACCATCAAGATAGAAGGACAAATCAAGAAGAAAAAGGTAATAGTGTTTATTGATTCAGGAAGTACCCACAATTTTATTCATTGTAAGGTAGCAAAAGAATTGAATTGATTCTTATATCCAACACCAGAGTGTCAAGTGATGGTTGCAAATGGAGGAACAATAAATTTCTATGGAAAGTGCCATAATATCAAGCTATCCATGGGAGACTATGTATTGAATAGCCCAATGCTTTCCATTCCAATGGGAGGTGCTGATGTTGTACTAGGAGTCTAATGGTTACAATCCTTGGGTACAATAGCTTTTAATTTTCAAGAACTTTTCATGAAATTTTCTGTGGAAGGAAAGGAAGTTGAATTAAGGGGTATTGCAGGGAAATCGGGAAAGATAATCAGCTCTAATGGTATGACAAAGCTTCTAAAAAAGGAACAAAGAGGTGTAATTGCACAATTATGTTCGGTAGATGTTTCCATATTGGAATCATCTATTTCTCCAGATCTCCAAAAAGTATTGGACAATTATTCCAAGGTATTTGAGACTCCCAAAGGTCTCCCACCTATTCATGATCATGATCATGCTATTCATATGATTCCAGGAAGTGTTCCTCCAAACATCAGGCCGTACAGATATCCCTATGCCCAAAAGAGTGAAATTGAACATATGGTTGCAGAAATGCTAGAGGCTGGTATAATTCAACCGAGTCAAAGTTCTTTCTCTATTTTAGCAGTATTGGTGCACAAGAAGGATGGATCATGGTGCATGTGTCTGGATTATAGGGAGCTCAACAAGCTCACTATTAAAGATAAGTTTCCCATTCCTGTCATTGATGAATTACTGGATGAATTGCATGGATCAATTTACTTCACCAAGTTGGATCTTTGTTCAGGATATCATCAAATCAGAATGAAGACTGAAGACATTCCGAAAACAACATTTAGAACTCATGAGGGTCATTATGAATTTTTGGTCATGCCTTTTGGCCTTACCAATTCACCTTCAACATTTCAAGGTTTGATGAATTCCATTTTCAAACCATGCCTTAGAAAATTTGTGTTAGTATTTTTTGACGATATACTAATTTACAGCAAGTCTTGGAAGGATCATGTTGAACATGTTAACAGGGTGCTACAACTATTGGAGGAGAAACAATTATATGCAAAAAGATCCAAATGTTTCTTTGGAGTACAAGAGGTGGAATATCTGGGTCATATTGTATCTCGTGAAGGATTTAAGGTAGACCCTAGCAAAATTAAAGCCATTAAGGAATGGAAAATCCCCACATCCATAAAGCATCTGCGAGGATTTCTTGGGTTGATAGGGTATTATCACATGTTTGTTAAGAATTATGGGAGAATAGCAGCACCTTTAACAACATTATTGAAGAAAGATGCATTTTCATGGACTCCAGAAGCAACAAAGGCCTTCTAGCATCTTAAAGAGGCAATGTGCCAAGAACCAGTCTTAGCTAGACCAGACTTCACAAAAACCTTTATTATGGAATGTGATGCTTCAGGAAAGGGAATTGGTGTTGTTTTAATGCAAGATGCAAGACCCATTGCTTTTGAAAGTCATCCAATCAAGGGAAATTTTTTACACAAAGCTATTTATGAGAAGGAAATGTTGGAAATACTCCATGAACTTAAGAAATGGCGACCCTACCTAATGGGAAGACACTTCAAGGTAAAAACAGATCATGATAGCCTTAAATACTTTTTAGAACAAAGATTATCCTTTCAAGAGCAACAAAAGTGGGTCACAAAGATGTTGGGTTATGACTTTGAAATCATCTGCAAAAAAGGGAAGCAAAATGTGGTGGCAGATGCACTCTCTAGAAAGGATGTGGATGTGGAAGCATTGTTGTGCACCATTTCTATTATCCAACCAAATTGGATAAACGAAGCAAGGGAGGAATGGAAGAATGACAAAGAAGTGTGGGCACTTATTCAAAAGTTACAAGACTCCAATATGTCTGATACATTTAGCTAGCAAAATGATTCGTTATGGTACAAAGATCGCTTATACATCTATAAGAATTCCCAGCTAAAACAAAAGATTCTTATGGAATTGCACACTTCTCCCTTAAGAGGGCACTCAAGATTTTTAAAAACTTACCACAGGGTTAAGAAGGAATTTTTTTGGGAAGGCCTTAAATCAGATATTCAAAAGTTTGTGGCAGAATGTTTGGTTTGCCAACAAAATAAAGTTGAAACAATTAATACACTGGGTCTATTACAACCTTTATCCATTCCAAGCCAACGTTGGGAGGAGGTTCCAATGGATTTTATCATAGGTTTACCCAAGTATAAGGGAAAGAGTGTCATCATGGTGGTAGTTGACAGACTTACCAAGTATGCACGCACACTTTTGTGCATTATCACTTCCATTTAAAGCCAGTACAGTTTCTACTACATTTATGGAAACAATTCAAAAGCTACATGGAAACCCAAAGATTATTGTAAGTGACAAAGATCCCATTTTCACTAGAAATTTTTGGACATAATTATTTTTTTGTCTTGGTACTCAGTTAGCTCATAGGTCATCTTATCATCCTCAATTTGATGGGAAAACTGAGATAGTAAACAAATGTTTAGAAGGATATCTTCGTTGCTTTGTATCTGATAAATAGACACAAGGGGTCAAATGGTTGCCTCTGGCTGAATGGTGGTATAACACTTCCTTCCATACAACAACAAAAATGACCCCATTTATGGCACTTTATGGATATTAGCCACCATCCATCACATCATATTTAAGAGAAAATTCTAATGTTCAAGTAGTGGAACATCACATCAAACATCAAAAACAATTCCTCCAACTCTTAAAGGATAACCTCATTTTGGCACATAATAGAATGAAACAATAGGCAGATCAACATTGCAATGAAAGAAGTTTTGATGTAGGTGATTGGGTATTCCTACGGCTACAACCATATAAGCAAATGTCCCTCAAGCAAGCTAAGAAGGATAATAAATTATCACCAAAGTATTATGGTCCGTACAACGTGTTGCAAAAGATTGGTACTATGGCTACAAATTAGAGCTTCCTACAGCTTCTCGATTGCACCCAGTGTTCCATGTTTCATGTTTAAAGAAGGTTATAGGCGACAAGCTCCCAGTTCAAACAATATTGCCAGAACTTGATGAGGAAGGAAAAATTATATTGGAACCAGAATAAATCGATCAATTTCGGAGTATCTTATCAAGTGGAAGAACTTATTCGCTGAAGATTCCACATGGGAGGATGAGAATTTTATACAAAAGCATCCAGAACTACTCAAGCGTTGAGGACAACACTTTTTTGAAGGGGAGGGGCATGTTGGGTCCCTATAATACTAGTGATTACCCCATTAATATTGTATTTGTATCCCTTATTAATATTGTTGTGCCCCTATTGTCCCCATATTGTTATTACTGTGCCCCATAGAATCCCTCTATTGTTATTTTTGTGGCTTTATACTATTATTGTTAGGTCAGTTGGGTTATATTGTGACTCCTTAGACTCCTATATATAGAAAGGAGGTTTTCTCATTTGAATCATCCAATAATTGCTCATTTGTGTAATGTAAAGGAGGTTGTCCCCTCGAAGAGGCTAAATTCTAAGGCGTTGATCTCTTTTTTCTATCTTTTTGTGAGCTAGTTTCATAATAATATTATGCAGAAAATAGAGAATGGAAATGAAATGCATCCTCTAATCTCACTAAATATAAGTTTAAAAAAAAAAAAATGCTAACATTTTACCATAATAAACAATGTTATTTTTGTACATGTTGCTAGTAGAGCTGGTAACTTAATATTTGTAAGTTTACTATTTTTTACTTTTTATTGTTATCCTATAATTAAGTGAAATAGGTATTTTATATGTCACATCATATAAGTAACATGTTCAAAAGAATGTTTTTGTGTTATAGTCACATCCTTCATTAACAATAGGTCTTGCTTATCTTTCTTGATACATTGGTTTAACACCTATGTGCTTTAAACATTATATAACCATGAAGTTTCATTAACAATGAACCTCATTCATCATTTATTTGATACTTAGGTTAAATGCCTATGTGCATAAGAGGTTACACACCCTAAATTTTACATTACCCACTCCCTTATACCTTAGGGTAGCACCATTCCTTGTGAATGTAGTTTATTGTTTGGATATACACTGGAAGCTTCAAGAGAGATGAGTCTAGGGTTTGACTCCATGTGCTGGATTCAAAATCAAACGCTTTGATCAATGGTAACCTTTTTTTGTAATGTCAATCGATGGTCATCCTTTGATAAGGGTTTCCATATGTCATTTTTTATTGTTCATTTATGCCACTCTTACAATTTTTTTCCTCTTACTAGTTCTCTTTGTAAGTGCAAAGAATTCAGAAACCCTAATTTTTCAGCAAGTGATATCTTTATATGAAAGCTTTACATTCTTTTCTTTGAAGGTTATTTACGAACAATTTTCGACTTTGGTTCTTTTCATTGCTCAAACTAATTTTTTTTTTGGTGATATTCACAAGAATTGAGCACTAGTTCATATTTTTCCTCTTGTGATTTCTAATTATTATTTTCCTCCGACATTTACTTGTGTTTTTATCATCAATTTTTGTTATTTACCGGGGCCTTGCGGAGGTTTTATTCTCTACATAGTATTTTATAAGAAATAATTTTCTTGTTGTCTTTACAGTTTAATGACAATGACATGTTAATTACATGTGCAGGTATTCTTTGTTACGACACATCCTTTGACTAGGGTTCTTTCTCTAAATCTTAATTTCAATTTTATTTATACATATAAATATACCACTAATTTTTATTGGTTTATTTGTGATTTTCATAATAAAAATACCTATGTATCCATGTAGAGACCATAATCATCACTGGCAGGGATTCATTGACACAGTTTTGGTTCTTGTAGGGCTTGTGGGTAAATTTACTTTCCAACTAGTGTTATGCAGAATCGACGATTGTGGAGAGAAGTATCTTCCTTAAGCTTGGTGTACTGACCTAGAACAACAGAAAGACAAAGAGAATAGCATTTTCCTTAAAGTAAATAGTTAATGGGATGAAGCCTAGCTGGAATTTGTCATACGCTTCACTCCTTCCTTGGCTTGTACTCTCCAATCCTAGGTCTAATCGCTATAATTAGAACCTACACAACCAAACGAAAAAATCCGACGATCTACGAAATATATGTAGCATCATATAATCACTTTATTCAATAGATCAACATGGTATTGAAATATATGAAACCATAACATCATATATAGGAAAACAAATAAATCTTTGCATTAATAGATATGGAGTGAGTTACAACAAAAAAATAGGTTTTGATCCCTTAGAATATCTCCTCCAAGCTAACTTGTCCTTTCCTTGTCACAAAGTGCACCTCTAATCACCCTAATGCATGGAATGATGTCTCTCACATCAGAAAATAATGGTAAAATCACTCTCTAAAAGCCAACCCCTTTCTTATGGATATATATATATATATATATATATATATATATATATATATATATATATGAAGGAGGTAGTTCATGAATTCTTATAATTTTACCAATATGGGCTTGAGACCCACTCTTGATGGCTGGATGAGATCAAGGGATAAGGGATGAAAACTCCAAGGTAGGATAGGACAAGATTTAGGACTTTTATTTGAGAAAAATTGTTAGAAACTTATATATTAGAGAGTAATGGAACACATAAAATATTGCAGAAACACAAACACATAATACACAGAAAAAAGACACAGATATACGTGGTCCACCCAATTTGGGCTACGTCCATGGAGAAAAGTCCAATCCTTCCTTTTATATTATGAAACAAAATGAGGAGATACAACCTACAACAGATCTGATGTAATTCCCTCTTCTCTCTCACACAATCTCCTCTGTCTTTCTCGCTCAAAATACACATCTATCCGACCGCAATACAATTCCCTGATATATATACCGAGGGGTTTCCTTCTAGGAAAACAAAAAACTAAATTAAACATAAATTCTACCATCATATCATCTCCCTAGAGAACGGTTCACATTGACTATGAAATTACAATATTTTACAAGAAAATTTTACATCTATTCTTAGCTTCGAGGGCACTGCCCATGAACCCCCTCCAAGGGGGGCTCATAAAATCATTGTCACCCACCCTAACGGTGATTAAATGATGGTTAGCGTTTCCTCCTCATTACAAAATAGGGACCAACATGATGATACCTTTGAATAAAGAAGATAAGCAGTCTCCACACTTAATAATATCCCACTTGGAGACTGATGATAACAACTCCACTGCTGCTTCATTTGCTAGAAAATGACTCCACTTTGGACCTGGTTATTTTTCATCTTCATCATCATGCTTGAAGACCAATTAAAACTGAGAAAAATATTAGTTTCTCCCTGGTTACAACGTTTGTAAACATATCTACAGGATTCTGGCTAGTGTGTATATTTTCCTGCTTCAACTGTCCATCTTCTAATGCTGACTGTATAAAATGGTACTTGATTTGTATATGTTTAGTCTTGGAATGAAATTTTGATTTATTTGAAATATGAATGGAACTATGGCTATCACTATATAACCTGACCAACTCCTACTTCTTACCAAATTCATCCAAAAACCTTTGTAGCCAAATCATTTATTTACTAGCCTTTGTAGTAGCAACATACTCTTTTTCTATCATTGAGAGTGCAACAACACTACAATTTTCAAACCCAACTGACAGTTGTTCCACCTACAGTAAACACATACCCTATGGTGCTCCTCATGTTATCTCTCTCACCTACCATATTTGCATCAACACATCCTTGAAGAGAAATGTTTGAACTACTAAAGCATAATTCTTGATTTGTGGTACCTCTCAAACACCTGAGAATCCACTTCATTACCATCCAATGTTCTTTTTGTGGATTGTTCATGTACCTACATACAACTCCCATTGCATGTGTAATATTAGGCCTTGTGGAAACCATTACATACATTAAGCTTCCAACTACTGATGCATATGGAACTTTAGACATATAAGCCATCTATTCCTGAGTATTGGGACACATCTCCTTAGCTTGAAATGGGTAGCCAAAGGTGTAGTAATTGGATTTGCATTATGCATATTAAATTTTTCCAACAAGTTTTATATGTACTCACTCTAAGGCAATATTAATTTGCAATTTTTCCTATCTCTAGTTATTCTCATACCAAGGATTTGTTTTGCAACATCGAAATCCTTCATTGCAAATTAATTTTCCATTTTTCCTTTGAGCACATTTATTTCTTGCATGTTAGAACCTAAAATAAGCATGTCATCTACATACAATAACAATATAATATAGATGCCATCATTTTTCCTTTTGAGATAAACGCAATAATCAAAGTGGCATATTCTATAACCTTGTTCAGACATAAACCTATCAAATTTTAGATACCACTATATTGGAGCTTGTTTTAAGCCATACAAGCTCTTCTTCAACCTACACACTAGTTTCTCCTTCCCTTTGACCTCATATTGTTGTGGTTGTTACATATATATCTCTTCCTCCAAATCGCCATGGAGAAAGGTCGTCTTTACATCTAACTGCTCAAGATGCAAATCTCCGGCTACTACTAGACTTAAAATAGTTCTGATTGAAGTCATTTTGAAAACAAGAGAAAACATTTCATCAAATTCTATACATTTTCTATGCAAACCCCTTGACGACAAGTCTAGCTTTATACCTTTTCCTACCCTCCATCTTCTTCCTTCAACCTGTAAACCCATGTATTCTAGGATGTAGTTTTACCTGCAGGCAACTTGACTAAGTCCCATGTTTGGTTACGTACCAAGGATTCCATCCTTCTTTCATGGCTATCTCCCACTTCTTCCTGATTTCTACCTATATTGCTTCTTCATAACATTTTTGTTCACCATAATCAGTCAACAATACATAATATAATGAAGGAGTGTATTATCCAGGGGGTCTAATTATCCTAGTAGATCTTCTAACACCACTTTCAGGTGTTTGACGTGTTTGTTGTTGTTGTGGGTGTTGTTGTCGTTGTTTTGGCTATTGATCATTATGATTTTTAGGCACCTTTACTTTTTCTATGATCTCATCAAGCACTGTGTATTCTCTGTTTTCTTTTTCATGATTCTTTCCCTGCATCTGATCCTTATACAAAACCTTTTCATTGAATATGACATCTATGATCCTAATGATTTGGTTATTTTCATAATCATAAAAGAGGTAACCAAAATCATTAAAACTATATTAAATAAAGGTATGTTTCTTTGATTTTTCCTCAAACTTTGTTCTATTTTCTTTATTAATGTGGACAAAGGCTTCACAAGCGAAAGTCTTTAAAAATGAGTAGTTTACCATTTTTACCTGTCCATGCCTCCTCTTAAATATCACCATCCAAGGAACTTGAAGGCCCTCTATTTATTAGATAAACAATAATATCTACAACATCTACCCAAAATTGTAAAGGAAATCATGCATGCAATCTAATGCACCTTGCATGCTCCATGATTTTCTTCTTCATCCTTTCTGACACACTATTTTCTTGTGGTGTTCCTAGAACTATCTTCTCTCTACGAATTCCATATTCTGAAAAATACTTATCAAACTCTTTGCTGTAATATTCACCTTCATTTTCTAATCTACGACACTTCAACCTTTTTCTTGCCTCATTCTCAACCATATCTTTCCATTTCTTGAAAGTATCAAATACATCAGGTTTATTTCAAATACAATAAATACAATTTTCCTAGTTGCATCATCAATAAAAGTAACATAATAGCAAGATACACTGAGAGATGATACCTGAGAAGGCCCCCATACATATGTATGCACAAGCTCTAGTTTTTCGTTCTTCTTTTCTTTCCCAAATATGAGAAATCTGACTCTCTTATGTTTTCGATAAACATGATTCTCATAGGATTACAAATCAACATGCTTCAAACCTGGAAATGAGTTTATTGAGTGAAGAATCTACATCCCATTCTCACTCATGTGCCTGAGCTTATGATGCCACAATGTTGTATCTGCTCATGTTTTTGTTTCTCTGTAAAAACTAATTCTATTAAAAGGAAAGAAAAATATAATTACAAAGAGGCAGAAGCCTCAGCTAAGAGCATCTGAGTTCCTTCTGGTCCTCAATACTGTCCCATATCTAGGAAAACCAATTACACTTTGCAGAAAACCATGCATAGGAGTGGGAATACAACGGAAAAGCCAGAATGAGAGCTTGAACTAACACCATTTGAGGCAGTAGGGACAACACCATTTGACATAATTGTTGTACAAGTCAGCAATAGAACCACAGATGACCGAACCACGAAAACATAAACAGAACCATAGAACCAAAAACAGTAGAACCTAACCATTCAGCAACAGAACACTGAGAGGGCACGAGGGAGTCCAAATGGCATCACATGGGGACGTCCTGGTTTGGTGACTCCTCGACAACGGGGCAAGCGTTACCATACCATATTTCACCTTCCTTTGCCATGTCACCAGCTGTGTTGCCACCTGGAGGATCCATCGCTTGACGGGTGCCACTTGAGCTGCCAGCAATTGCCATCAAAATTGTGGCTCCATGAGAGCTGCCACCTGGTTGCCGAGTGTTGCTTGGAGCATCACCTTCCTCATGTTTTCTGCCACGCCTTGTTGCTCTGCCTTCTTCTGCCTAGTTCTGCTCAGGGCCATGACTGCCTTCAATTCTGCAAATGTCCTGAGAATGCTCTGCCGCGGTACACGCTGGAGCACTAAGATGATGTTCCTCTTTAGAGAAGATGATGGTAATGTTAGCTGTGATAATGGGTCATTTCAGGCTACTCTGAAACTTGAAGTTTGTCGATTGGAAGGTGCTATGCGGAAAGGGTTTGCGGGGCGAGCTGGGAGGGGGAGAATTAGCTGGAGATGATGGCAGAGAGGCAAGGGGTAGTAGCTGATCAACTGAATGTGCTGCATGAGAGCGAGCACGACCATTGTGGCTACCTCCATGGTGGATTCTCATGCGGTGCCTGACGATGGTGAAGTGGCTAAGGAAAAGCATAGGAGAATTGGGCGCTTGAGTGGGAAGCAAAGAATGCACAGTGGGTGCTTGAGTAGGGTTCAAAGGGCAGAACTGGGAATGGGAGAACTGAAACCCAGTTCCAAAATCTAGACAGCAAAGGAGCAGGAAGATGCTTGAGGAAGGGAGGTAAACAATGGGGTTGAAGGGTGAATGCGGCATGTTTAAACTAACAACTGCTTTGTCTCGGCCTGAGTGATCAATTAAGACATCTTGCAGGTGGACCTGATCTTGCCTAAGGTGAGCCTTCAGGTGCAATGACTTTGCATGGATAATAGCGTTGGCTACTAGGTGGCAAGGGCGCATGCCATCAATCCTCTTAAACACCACTAATATGCCCTAATTTCACCCGCATCTGGGTGCTCTTCTTCTCCTTGATTCATTTCATTCTTCACTAGATTTTGGTATTCCATTGATTGGATTTCAGTGGCCAGTCTAGAGATTGAACCTGTATGTAGATCCAATCCACTTTCTACTCCAATATTAACCAGTAAGTCAGCCACTTTATTTCCTTCCCGGTGTATGTGCTTGAGAGTGATCACTCTGTGAGAAGAGAGCTAGTTTTCAATGAGTTCAAGCTACTTCGCCATTCTCCAACTATTGCTCACTTTGCTTTAAGGTGTGCCTTGCATAATTTTGTTGACCATATTCAAGAGGATCTGAGAATCACCTTCTATAATAAGTGAAAAGTATCCCTTTTTTTGAGCTATATTAAGACCCTTCCAAAGTCCTTCCAATTCGGCTGAGTTGCTGGTGTCCCGTCCATTTGAACCTAAAAAAGTTAGAAGAGGAGCGCCCTTATGATCTCTGAAAATCCCTCCAAAGTCTACTTTGACTGGATTTCCTTTCGAGGCTCCATCAAAGTTTAGCTGGAACATATGCTTGGGAGTAGGAAGCCACTTTTCAGGTGTTCTGCCCTTTGGATGAGATGTTCCTTTGGTTATTGATTCTTGATTCCACTAAAGGTTCCAATTTGCTTAGATATTTTGTTCCTCGAGGAGAGAAGGAAAGTCCTCCTCATGCCAGGTCTGGAGAAGTAATGTTTCCTTGATATTTTGACAGATCATTTTCCATAGATTTTCCAGGGGCGAGGATTGATCCTTGAAGATTCTCCGGTTTCTCTCCTTCCAAATAGTCCACATGAGAAAGCCTGGGATAAGCTTCCATAATAAATTTAAAATCTTGCTTTGATATGGGTTCTAATCCCAATTGCTAACAGTGGCTATGATGTCTCTATGGATCCGTCCTTCGTTTTGGCATCGAAAACTAGCTTTTTCCCAAAGCTTGCTAGCAAGTTGAAAAGAGTGCATAAGATGCTTTGTGGTTTCCTCTTCTTGCCTACAATTTGGGCATAGAGAGGGCCCATGATAGTTTCTCTTCCTAAGATTGTTCGATGTGAGGATTTGTTTTGAAATAGAAGCCATAGAAAGGTTGATACTTTTGGCCAAATGGTAGGGTCCCAGACTTTTCTCCAGAGAGGGTCTTTGACCATATGTTCCTTGAGAATGATATTATAAGCTTCCCGAGTGGTGAAGGTACCTTTCTATTCGTAGCCCCATCTAAGAATATCCCTTTCGTCTGAATGCTATATTTTCCTCTTCATTAATTCTATATCAAGAGTCTATTGGGCTTGTTCTATTCGATGTCTGAAGATTTGGTATGCCCTAATCCATTGCCTGTTTCCCTGTGTTGTAGAAGGATTCCAAAAAAGTTTGACTTTGTCATATGTCTGCACATCGTGCTCCTAAAGTTGAAGAGGTGAGAATAAGTGCTTTAACTTGGGCTGTTGCTACCAGGAATCTTCCCAGAACCGTGCAGTATTGCTATCCTTAACTTCCCAGAAACTATGCTGTTGAATTAGGCTTCTGTGATGCTTGGCCGAATTCTAGATTAGGGAGCCTATGCTAGCTTCTCAAATTCATATTAGTTCTTCTATTGGGTGATTACTGGCATATTTTGCTGTCCATAGAGTGGCCCACAGGGTGAATGGCGCAGTAAGCCATTTCCACCAGATACGAGCACCCATGACCTCGTTGCTGTGATAAGGATCCCTCAGTCCAGTTCCACTAGCGCATTTTGGAAGGCACACTGTGTCCCATTTGACCAAGCCCATTTGCGAATTTGACCTGAATTACCCCATAAAAAGGATCTTTGGAGATGTTTAATTTCTTTGAGAACCCATTTGGGAGCAGCCAAGATCGAGAAGAGGTACAACGACATTGATTGAAGAACAACTTTTATAAGGACTAGATGACTTGCCACAGTGAGGGCCCTATGAGTCCAAGAGGTAAGGTGAGCCTCCATATTTTCTAAAAGGATCTTCCAAGAAGAGTGCTTCAAGGTCGAGGCAGTCATAGGTGCTCCTAGATATTTGGAAGGGAGGATAGCAATAAAGAATCCAAGAATGCAGGCTATGGAGGCTTGGGTACTAACAGGGGTATGAAAAAAGAAGATTTGGGATTTGGCTTTATTGATACTAGCACCTGAAGCTTCCAAAAAATCTGTCAGTAGCATTTTGAACTAGCAAGCTTCCTAGATGGATGGATCACCAAAAAGCATGCTGTCATAAACAAACTATTGGTGGGTGAAAGTTGTAGAGTTATGAAAGGACAATCCTCTTAGGATCTAAGATTGCTGAGCTTTTCTAATGTTGCGGCCTAGCCCTTCTGCCATAATAACAAATAGGAAGGGGGAGAGAGGGTCCCCCTGTCTAATTCCATGAGAAGGATGAAAGGGGGATGAGGGAATACCGTTGATTAGAACAGAAAAGGAGGAGGAGGAGATGAGACTCATGACCCACCTTACCCAGGGATGAGCAAAACCAAAAGCAATTAGAGTTTTTTTGATGTACAACCAGCTTAAGCTATCAAATGCTTTTGAAAGATCTATTTTAAGGAGCATACTTGAATTTTTGGAGTGCTTCAAGGAGTGAATAATTTCATGAGTAAGGATGATGCCATCCGTAATCTGCCTACCTTCGACATATCTAGATTGCTCAGGCAAAATGTTAAGAGGGAGTAGCAATTTGAGTGTGAAGGCAATGATTTTGGAGACAATCTTGTAGATTATGTTGCACAAGGCTATAGGCTAGTATTTGTCAAGGGTATTGGGTTGAGCTTCCTTGGGAATAAGGGCGATGAAAGTGGCATTCATGGCCGGAAGCATCCATCTCAAAGTTCTTGATTCCTCAACTACCTGCCAGACTTCCATTTTAATCAGCTCCTAAAAGTTGTGGAAAAAATTGGAGGTGAACCCGTATAGGCCAGGCGCTTTCCTAGCTTTCAATTGAAGAACTGCATTTTCCACCTCCTGTAAGTCGACAGGCTTGAGGAGGAGTTGGTTATGATCTTCTGTAATAACTTTTAGAATGTTCCTTGTAATTTTTTCTATGGCGTGCATTCTGTCTATTTGTGGCTCATGATGAGCCTACTTGAAGTAGTTTAGAAGTTCGCTTTCAATTTCTTCATCTGTTTCCATATTTACCCCTTGCTAATTTTGAATATGAGTGATGTTGTTATTCATTCTTCGTTGGATGGTGGTCCTGCGAAAAAATTTTGTGTTTTTTTCTCCTTCCTAAAGTCATCTTATTCTTGATTTTTGCCTCCATAGCGTTTCTTCCTGTTTTGCCCTCTCTGAGATTTGTGACTCAAGATGCTTTTCCTATTCTGACAGGTCATCTGATCAGCCCTCTGTAATAATCTTCTGCTGCATTCGTTTCATATCTTGATCAAGGGCAATTTGAGCCTGAAAAATATTGCCAAAAGAAGAGTGGTTCCATTGTTTAATCTTACTCTTGAGGTGTTTAAGATTCTGCTGGAATTGAAACATTTTTGTGCCATTTGGAGGAGAAAAATTGTTCGATTCTATGCTTATAAGGTTATTGAAGTCTAGATGAGACATCCAGAAAGCCTCAAAGTGAAATGGTCTTCGGATTGTATTTCCAGGACGAGACCATTGAAGAGAGATTGGCCAGTGATCTGATCCTGAAAGCAGCAAGATTGAAGCTGAAAAATCTCTACCTAGATGAATTGCATTATCTGATGGTAAGAATCTGTCTAGTCAAGAGGCAATCTGATGCAAACCTACTCTTTTATTATTCCAGGTAAAAAGTCCATTATTGAAAGGCATGTCAATAAGCCAGTTGTTTTGAATAAATTTTTTTAGGTTGTTTCCTTCCTTATCCAATCTGTTCCTACCTCCCCTTTTTTCTTCCAACTTGGTTATCATGTTGAAGTCACCCCCAGTGATCCATAGTGGATGCAATTTTTAAGAATTGACTGCTAAAAGGGTATTTAAGATTTCTATCTTGTGCTTGGCCTCCTGGGGAAAATACACATTGGTTAGATGCCCATGTATATTGGTCCCCGTGATGTGAAAAGTGGCTTGAATGAAATGCTTATTAGCGTGGATGTTATTAAGCGTAATGGTACGAGAATCCCACATGATTGCTAGGCCTCCAGAAGCCCCAACAGCATCCACTACGGCTGTGAGACCTCCTGGCTAGGATTTTGCTGCAGTTCTTTCCAAAGCGATTCAATTTCATTTGGTTTCTTGCAAGAATAGGATTTGTGGCCTCTCTTGCAGTATCATATTTTTGATTAGTCTGCCTTTCTCGGGGCCATTGATTCCTCTGATATTCCATGATATTAACTTCATTAGGAGATGTTGGGGAGGGAGTTATAGTACTTTGTAAGCTTGGAGTGCCTGCCTGACTCCATTAACATTTCCCCAATACAAATTGTTCGTTGGAGATCTGTTTTCCTTCCATGCTTTTTGTATCTGCTCATGTTGAGGTTAAAGCATTAAAAGAATTAGAAATACCATTTCATAAATACAATATACCAACCTTTTCTCATTTTGATGTTACGAGGGCTTCTTTAGTGATCATCCAGGTCTTATATGTAAAAGTAGTTACACAGCCTCCACCTCCCAACTGCCCTGTTGAAATTAGATTTTTCTTTAGATATGGATGATGCCTTACCTCATCCAATAGCCATTGGTTTCTGTTATGGTTTTTTATGAAAACTTTTCCCATTCCAATGATTTTATAGGATTTATCATCACCCAAATGAACCTGTCCAAAATCTCCTTGAACATAATTGAAAATGTTTCCTATCAGGTGTGGCATAGAATGAGGCCCCAAAATATACCACCTGAACATCAAAAATATTTTCTAATGAAAGAACCAAAGCATATTGCAACACATCACCTGGCACATTCACTTCATGATTGTTTTCTTATTGCGTGTCTCCTTCTTTTCCCTCTCGAGACACACAACCTTTCTTCAGCTGTCATTTCTTCCCACATTTCTATCACACCATCCCCGATCTGGACTTGGATATGATTTTTCTTGACTTACTGCATTATCCTGAGCTCTTTCCTCTTTCCATCTATATTCCCCTAGTCTCTATTGTCAAAGAATTACCTGATATCTCATTGGAGATTTCCGTCACATTTCCTCACTAAGGATTGTACCAACAACATCATCAAAATTTAAAGTGGTAGATCCAAAGATAGATTACTAATGGCCATAACTAAACCATTCCAACTTTTTGGCAATGAGCACAAAAAATAAAAGAGCCCTAACTTCGTCATCAAAATTTACCCCTACAGAAGATAACTGACTGGTAATCGTATTAAATTCATTTAAATGACCAGCAACATATCAAGCTTCTGACATCTTCATATTAAATAAATGTTTCATCAAAAAAATACCTTATTTGAGTTTGAGGGCTTTTCATATACTTTGGCCAATGCCGACATTAAACCCTTTGTTTTTCGTTCCCTTTGAAATATTGAAGGCTACCAACGTTGCTAGACACAACCGTATTGCTCCAAGTTCCATTCTATAAAGAATATACCATTCTCTATCTAACATGCTCATCATCTACTTTGTCTTTCTGCTCAATCGTAGGTACAAATCTTTCTGATACATATAATCTTCCATCTGCATCTTTCGCAACTAGTAGTTTTGGTCGTTAAATGTTTTGACCCTAAACCTACCATCTTCCACCATTGCTTCCACTTGAACCAAGAACCCTTCCCTCCTACATGTTTATCATCCAAATAGACCTTCGGATCTGATACCAGTTTTTAGAAAATTATATATTACAGTGAAATGGAATACATAAAATATTGCAGAAATCCAAACACAGAATACACATAAAACAAGAGAAAGACACAGATATACATGGCTCACCCAATTTGGGCTACATCCATGGAGAAATAGCCAGTCCTTTCTTTTATATTATCCAGCAAAATGAAAGGATACAACCTATAGCAGATCCACTGTAAGTCCCTCTTCACTCTCACACAATCTCCTCTCTCTTTCTCACTCAGAATACACATCTATCTAGTCACAATACATTTCCCTCATATATAAGGAGGGGTTTCCTTCTAAGGAAAAAATCCTAAATTAAATATATCTTCTACGATCAGATCATCCACCTAATGAACAGTTGAGATTGACTACAAAATTATGATAGTTTACAAGGAAAATTTACATCTATTTTTAGCCTCAGGGGCTCAAAAATATTTTCATAATTTGGGAGTCTGAAAAGAGATGAAAGAGAACTCCTCTTGGAGGAATGAGTGGTATAAAGGATAGTAATTGGTTCCAGCCATGATGGAACTACTCAAAACCCACAAAGGTAAAGAGGTTGGCTAATAATACTGCTCATTGCAGATGTTCCTCAAGAAAGGCTAAGAAAAACCAAGCGAAAGAGTATGTTCAACCAAGAAGATGGTGTTGATGGATTGAGAAAAAAAAGGCTCATATGGCAGAAAAAGGCTGATAAAAATGGAAATCATGAGGGATAGGATGAGAATGGTTCAATTTTTACATAATCTTGAAACATGGGAAACTATGCTTGAGAATAGTTGAAGTTGGTTTCATTTTTTAACAAGCTTGAAATATGCTTGAAATAAGTTTGCATTCCTCCAACGTAATGACTCAATTTGACGTACATGCCCCCCAAGCTTTATTTCATGGACCTAATTAGACTATTGGTTACTAACAAGTGGATTGGAAAGAAGGTTCATTTATGAGATCAAGTGAACGACTCGACTGGGAATTTACAAGATCTAATCAAAGACTTGAATTGGAAGTGTATATGTTTCATTCTTTAAATGAGCTTGACACATGAAAAGAATTATGCTCAAGACCTTGTTTAATTTTTTAATGAGCTTGACACAAGAAAAATAACTCTTCTCAGAGGACCTTGTTTCATTTTTTACCAAGATTTACACAAGAAAAGGAACTTTTCACTAGACATTGTTTCACTTTTTAATGAGCTTGACATACGAAAAATAACTTTGCTCACGGAAACTTGTTTCATTTTTTAACGAGCTTGACACAAAAAAATTAAATTTTCTCTGACACCTTGATCATGACCTGCAGAAGATCATGGATTCTAAGAGGGTCTCATCAAATGCAAGAAATTTTTTTTGGAAAGGATACATATCAAAGGATCAAATGGAAATATTGAACTCCAATGCCCCTAGTAAATACTTCACCATATCACCTACTAGATGTATGTCGAAAGAAGCTAAGAAGACAGTGAAAGGCTCATCTTCATCAATAGGTACATGAATGGGATAGGTTGCCACATAATTAACTTGTGGCGTAGAAGATACCACTTGCATATACAGACCATTTAGGGAAGTTGGTTTATTGGGAGTAAAATTAGGACCAGCAAATGAAATTTGGTTAATAGTCATGATTCTTCCTTCATGTGGGAAACACATCACACAAAAGAGTGACGAGACAAGAGCTCCAATGACATAAACATAGTCATTCCCAAGGAGTAAATTAAAATCCAAAGGGCCTTGGACTACCATCACATCGATATAGACAATCTTTCCTCCCAAAGTAGTAGGAAACTTAGAAAGGATCCATAATGGTTGAACGATTTCTCTATTAAAAGCCAACATATTCTGGGTAATAGGCACAAGCTGTAGAGAAACTAAAGCTTTCATATTATTTGAGCAAATCATACTAATAGGTGCACCTTCATATATTATTGTGCTATGTATGATCACATTATAAGCCTATACTATGAACTTAAAGGGCATGTAAGGAGGAAGATGATATCCTGCCAGCCGACTCCAATCAAAGGAACTGACCATGCTACTTGGAGGGGTGTCGTGGGAATGGGAGAACTGCCCCCTTCTACTATGGGAATGGGAGAAGTTATCTCTAGTGTTTTTAGCATGGGAGTATTTTTCCCCTGTGCCATGGGAATTGGAGAACTATCCACTAGTTCATCGGAACCTGAATAAATGAGAGGAACCTCAACAAGATGAAGTTCACTTTCTACATGAAAGGTACAATCAAATGAAGGGTGGAATCGAGTCAGCCATTTTCTCAACCAATTTTTTCTTAGGAACGGACTCATGGGATTCACATTCAAAGAGAGTGGGATTGACTGGAGATGGATTTTGATCAATCACTTCGTCAACTAGTGGAGGATTGGGAGAAAGCTTTTGATAACTATTCGAAAGACAAGTTTGAGAAGCTATAAGGTTTTCCAACAATTTTGAGGCTTCATCCATATAAGGAAAAATGTGAATAGGATGACTCCCTTCACATAAACTACATGAAAACCTTACTTTACCCATTTTCCCATGAACCTTCTTATCACTAGTTGATGGTTTATCACTAGCATGATGTCCAGAGGCTGATGAAAAAGGTTGATGTGAGCCTATGGACCGCACTTCTAACACCTTAAGAATACTAGGAAAATCTCTAAGAAGTTGGTCACCCTTACATAAATTTCAAGGAAATTTAATTTTTCAGGGTTGATTGGAAGGTCCCTCCATACTAGTTCCATGGGTAGGAATGGTTGATTGGTTGGCCCCCTTCTTATTTTTCTTCTTATTCTTCATCCTTTTCTTCTTATTCTTAGCTTCCTAGTTACTACAATCAAGACTTTCACCGGGAAAATAGGAAGAAAGGGATGAAGAAACAACAAACAAAGAAGGAAAAGGGTCAACTTTGGGATTGGAAATTCAGAACCATAGTGGTCAGAAACAACGAAACTAGAAAACCAATGGTCAATTTAGTAAAGGACAATGTTGCCATATAAGGAGCAACAATATTTCGAAAATAAGTAAAAGGGCTAGGATTCCTGTTAGGTAGGTTTCCTCGACTGGTGGACTTAGGAACTATTGCCATTAGTCTCAACCTAATATCTACTAAGGAGTTGCTCCATGGTAAGGATGTTGTTCAACGGTCTATTAATTGATTTTAGAAATTAACAACAAAAAATAAAACAAAGGGGTAAACGATGCAAAAGGTTTACTAAGCAACTGTGAACTACATTATACACCTTGGAGACTCAAGGACTTAATTTACGTGCAGGAAATATCCCCTAATGTTGTGTTCAGTGTATCAATTTGTATAAGGCGACTAACTTAGTTTCCTATGGATGGATAGAAACCGATGGTGGAATTCGAAAATATACTCGAGGGTACGTGGAGGTGCAATCTGTAGTGGTGTTGTCTAATTCGTAACCATTCCATGAGAGCATTCCCATATAATCATCATACGGGGAGATCCGTTTGATATACCTTGAGGTACATGGAGAATGATTCGATACAAATGTACAAGGAACATGATATCACCCCCAGAATGGAACACTGGAATAAACAACAGTTCCTACATTTAAAGGCATTGGAACAAGTCTCTATCCTATACCTTTATGTGCAATTATAAGAATAATTTCGGCGTAAATCACATATAGAAAGACCTTTGTCGACGCGTTTTGAACCAACTAGTGTGGTTCATCATGCAATGTTAAGTTTCAAATGCTCCTTAGGTTAATTTATATGGATTTTAGAGTTAATCTTGAATTGGATTTCAGTTTCAAGGCTCAAAACTTGATATCACCTAAACAAACGTATCATGCAACTAATATGACAAAAATAAATCTTTTCATTTTCCTTTTAATAATGGAAGGCCTAACTAATTAGGGGAAGAACAATTCAATCAAAAATGCAACAAACAAGTGATGCAACAATTGATTTCTATAACTTCACTTTTCCAATCAAAATGAAAGCCCTCTATGCAATGCATGATGCATAAGATTTTTCTTTCAGATTCCACTTAATTTTTAGATTAACCCTAAGATATTTGAATAATCATTGATAAAAGAAACTATTCAGAACAATGACTAAAACAAAAATTCTTTCAATCACTCAATGATCAAACAATTTAGTTTGCTAATGACCTAATGACAAGAACAAAGGAAAATCTAAAAAAATTCTCATCAAAGGCACTGAAGACTAGAAGAAAACAAGATGGAGGCTTATGAGAGACCAAGACACACTCAAGGACACAAGGAGGACCCACTGGAATAATGTTAATCAGAGATAAAATAACAAAAAGGTATTTTTTTTCATAAAATCGGTATCATAACAAGTGTTGAAAGGGCTATGGTGCACTACAACGTAGGTGCAAAGAAGGCTAGGGTGTAATGCAATGTATTGTCTCTAGACTAGAAGGTGAAGTGATAAAGGAAATCCAAGTTATGACACAAAAAATGCAAGTAAATATCAATGAAATGTCTTCTTAGGTATATTCTTTACTTATTATGAAAGTGAAGGTATGAAAAAGAGGTAGAACAAGAACTAAGGACAAAGAAACCAACAAGGGAATACATCGTTCCCTAGTGGAGTCACTAATTTGCTATGTAGAATCTATGATTGTATACAAAATTATCTTCCCTAGACCTGGTGGAGTGACCTAGAAAAATAGAAAGACAACGAGACTAATGTTTTCCTTAAAGTAAATGAATAATGGGATGAAGCCTAGCTAGAATTCAACATCTAGTTCACTCCTTCCTTAGCTTGTACACTCCAATCCTAGCTCTGATAGCTATAATTAGAACCTGCACAACCAGAAAATAAAAGCCAATGATCTACGAAATCTGTCTAGCATAATATAATTATTTTATTAAATAGATAAACATGATATTGAAATATATGAAACCATAACATCATATTTAGAAAAACAAAGAAATCTTTGTATTAATAGAAATGGAGTGAGTTACAACCAAAAATAGTTGTTGATCTTGTATAAGAGCTCCTCCAAGTTGACTTGTCCTTTCCTTGTTACAAAGTGCACCTTTAATGACCCTAATGCATGGAATGATATCTCTCACATCAACAACATAAGGGTAAAATCACTCTCCAAATTCCAACACCTTGCCTATGGATGGCAATAAATATGTAGATGAAGGAGGCAGTTCATGAATTCTTATCATTTTACCTATCTAGGTTTGAGATTAACTCTTGATGGGAGGATGAGATCAAGGGATAAGGGATGAAAAATCCAAGATAAGATAGTATAGGATTCAAGACTTTTTCTAAGGTAAATAGTTTCAACAAATCCTATAAACTTCTGGAACAGGAAGCTTCAGGATTCTTTTTTGTTTTCTCCAATATCTAGAATCAACACACCCCCAACACTGAGAAACATGTTGGTGATCAACACATGTGTAGAGTAGGAAAAATCGGTAGGCAACACTCTCCAGTAAGGGGCCAGGGTTTGTTGGTCCTTAAAATGACTAAAACAAGGTGCTTTCAGGTTGAAACTCAAGGATTAGAAAGAGTCATTCCTATGGCTTTGTGTATGGAGGATGACAAAGTGTTCAAAGGATGTGAATGATCCAATTTGAAGGCCTATTGACCACATGTGACAAAATGACCTATAACAGTTGGAGAGGACAAAGAGATCCCTTACACATGTCAATTTCCTTTCTTAACTCTCCCTTTCTTGAGTAATCATTTTTTATTGAATTTCCATTGATTTTCCTCATAGAGGGTGTTTTAGTTATTGAAGATTTACTGTTAAAACATGACTTAAATATTTTCCTCCGTCTTTGCAATAACTTTAAGTTACACAACGATAGGATATTATGTTTAGCACTTCTAGTAGAATAATTATACTATAAGAGCTCTGAATTTTCAGAATAATTCTTTTGGTTTTTAGCTAGAGGGTTTTCTTCAAAGTAATAATATATGGATTTGTGTAATGATTGTATAAAAACAAGAGTAGTAAATATACAAACCCAAGTTTAGTTCAAAACTCACTTCAGGTAAATATTTTTTTTTACACATTCACATTTCAATATTTCTTGATAATCCTTTTTATGATATTTCTTTTTCACCCTATGGATCCTTATTAACTAGGTTTTTTTTTGTATCAAACATATGGCTTCAGGTATAAATCCAATTCTCAATTTTGTTTGGTACAATTAATTTGGGTATGCAACTCATTTTGGTGTCATCAAGATTACACTAGAACCTCTCTTGTACTAGGTTGGTCAAACTACCTCCTATGGGTTTATAAATGCTTGGTACTGAATGTTCTGAAGATATGGCTTGAAATCTAATAATTTGGTAGTTTAAAAAATTTCTTAGTATCGAATTTGACCTCTGGGTATCATATTTTGTTTTTTATGAGTTTATTAGAATCCTATTTTTGTATATATGTATTGGTCTTATGCTTGTACCACTCTTCCTTGTACATGTGATTCATTTTTATTTTTAATATATAGATTTCATAGGAAAATTCAGTACCCATATGTTTTATTCCAATAGATACACAAATTATGTTGTCAATTATTTTTCCAGGGTTAAAATATTCTATGTGAAATGTATTTGAATATATTTGTACAAAAGGTTACAATGAACAATTTCTTTTATGATACTCTATTGTCAATGTTTCGTTAACTTTTATTTTCCTCACTTACAGTCATGATACTATTTATTTTAAACTAAAAATAACATATAAATACTTCTGTAATAAATTTTCCTTATATATACTAGTGCAAATAATGTATTTTTGTTTACTATAACTTCACATTTGAAGTTCCCTCTATAATATATCATGTTATTCCCTAACAACGAGTATTGAAAAGAAGATAGGGAGGAAGTTATGAACCATGTTTTTCTATTCTAATGTAAACTTATGTTTACTACATCTACATGATTTTATTTATTTATTTATTTCATCATTTTTCATAGAAGACACTTAATGTATAGATAGATAAACTCATAAGAACTTAAATATATAAACTACAAATTCTTTTGAAGGCTTCCTATATTATTCCCACAATGTTTACTACTGCGTAAACATCATTAATTGGAATTTTTTTTTCTACTTTTCGATTTTGACTAGTAATAACAATAACACTAAGCTCATTAAAAGAAAAATAATAATAATAATAATAATTTTCTTTATCAAAGAATACAATTCTATAGTAACACAATTAATCTAACTTTTTTCTAATATATTCATGCAAAATTATGATTTCAACCATAATAAGGAGAAATATTCATAAACTCTGGATTTTAAACAAGTCACAAATGTTGAGTCCAAGGTATCAACTTGATCAAAATAAATTCTTGAAAATATTACAGAAGCACTTTCACTCCTCCCAGCCATAGAATTTTTCCTCTCCTTGCAAAATTCACCCCTGAGCCAAAATCTCTGCAAGTTTTTTTTTGTACTCCTTGTGTATCCATGGTTTCCCTATGTTCTCTCTCTTCTTTTTTTTCACAAAATCACAAAAATAATAATTACACCTCCTATTCTACCATTTGGTAGTTAGTAACTACCTGTTCCTCACCTAGCTGGTGGAAGGTAATTATTGAGGTCATTTATGAGCTCAACTTATCACTTCCAAGGACAACCTCTTGTCTTTTAGGGAAGTTATGTATCTCACTTATCCATATTTAATTAATTCAATCATTCTATATTGACTCTCTAGGACTCTATAAATGGGTAATTAATAATCAACATTAACTTGTAGCCATCAACGCTTTCAGCCAAGTGTCCCTTTGTAATAATTTCCATATTTTCTTTATTTACAAATAAACACAATAATTACAGATTTTCTTCTTTTCATGTTGATAAGTAGTAAATTATTGATATTTCGTTCCCAACAATAAGTTCCACAAATAATTACACACAGAATTACATATATTTACAACAAATACAATTAAATGTTTTCAGGCTAAGGGATATGACACTCTTCCCCTCCTGAATTTCACATCATCCTGGTGTCTTGTTTTCAATTAAAATGTAGATCAATATGCTTCTTTAAAACAATTATCCAGTTCCAAAGTAGCCTCTTGAGGGCTCAAATGTTTTCCATTATACTTTTACCTAAGTTATGACTTTATTTCAGAGCATGACTTCCCTCTACACTACAATATGTAGGGGCTCTATAAGGAATTCTCCCTCTAGTTCCACCTTTACAAGGTTCCAATAAATTACATCAGATGCGTCATGTACACAATTTCACTTTGAACCTCAGGTCCAAATTTCAGATCTTGTCTCTCTATATTTTCAGTGATATGATCCAATGAAGTTAGGGTTTTTGCAGGATCCCAAATTATATCTCAAACATGTCACTTGCGGAAAATTGTCATAACTTTCTTTCTGAGCATCAGATTGAAATTCCATAGGAATTTACAGAAAGAGGACAACCTCTAGTTTGTTGTGTTTCAGTTTCAAGTCTGAAGGTCGAAACAGTGACACATGAAACTTCGTACAAGTTCACTCACTGAAAAAGTATATAACAAGGTCATCTTGGGAGATTGGGTAGAACCCCTGCGTGGAGAATCCAATTTTGACCAAGCTGGTGGCATGGGAAAGAGGATGTAGAGGGCTACTATAGGTTGCAATTTCAAACCTTGGAGATCCGAAATTTCAGGGATACAAAAAATTCAAGATCAAGCTCGTAAAATCAAGTAAAAGCAATATGAGGAAGTTTGATGGAAAGGATCTGGTAAATTGGATAGTACAGATGGAGCAATATTTAAATCTACATGATGTACAACTGTTACAAAAGCTACAAATTGCATATTTATATTTAGAAACAAATCAACTTGTATGGTATACAGGGCTTTGTTCTCGTAAATCACTTGTCACCTCATCAATTTTTACGGAGGAAATGATAGCACATTATGAGGATACAAAGAGCAATACCTTCTTTAGCCAATTGATAAATCTCAAACAAAAGGGTTCACTAGATGACACATTGAGGACTTCCAAAAATTGAATATAATGGTAAATGATATTCCAAAGAAGCAAAGGATCGATGTCTTCATAGGGAATTTAAAGTATAACATTCAACATGAGGTTTGTCTTTGGTAACCTGATTCATTGGAGAAGGCATTCAAGTTGGCAAGAAAAATTGAAAGTGGAATTATGGACACAAGGAATCCTACCACTCACAACTATAAATATGGAAGTGTGTTTTTTCTCCTAGCCTTCCACGATCTACAAGGTTTACACCACAACAATTGGAATAAAAAGGAGAAAAATGCCTTTGTTACAGTTGTGATATCAAATACACTTAAGGTCATAAGTGTGCTAAGAAGAAATTATTTTACATAGATTGTGAAGAGGAGGAAGAAAAGGAGCAAGAAATTTCCAAAGAAGAGGATATACACTAGGAAACAACCCTAGAGAAAGAAGAAATGAGTCTGACTATATCTTGTAAAGCATTGGCAAGAATTACCACTCCTCAAAATCTTAAGATAGAAGGACATATCAAGAAGAAAAAGGTTCAAGAAGTGAAAGATCACATCAAGCATCACGAAATGAATCCGACCATATCTTGTAATGCATTGGAAAGAATTACCACTCCTCAAACTCTCAATATAGAATGACATATCAAGAAGAAAAGGGTTCAAGCAATGAAATATCATATTGAGCATCAACAAAAAGTTCTCCAACTTTAAAAGGATAACCCCACTTTGGTGCAGAATTGAATGAAACAACATGCAGATCAACATCGTAGTGAAAGATGTTTTGATGTAGGCGATTGGGTATTTTTATGAATACAACCATACAAATAAATGTCCCTCAAGCAAGCTAAGAAGGATAATAAATTATCACTAAAGTAATATGGTCCTTATAATGTGCTACAAAAGATTGGTACTATGGCATACAAATTGGAGCTTCCTACATCTTCCTGAGTGCCCCCAATTTTCCATGTTTCATGCTTAAAGAAGGTTATAGGTGACAAGCTCCCAGTTCAATCAATATTGTTGAAACTTGACGAGGAAGGAAAAATCATATTGGAACCTAAAGCAGTCACGGGAACAAGAACCTGATAGCTATGAAATCGAACAATTTCAAAGTATCTCATCAAGTGGAAGAACTTACCCGTTGAAGATTCCACATGGGAGGATGATAATTTTATACATAAGAATCCATAACTACTCAAGCGTTGAGGACAACACGTTTTGAAGGACAGCGGCATGTTAGGTCCCTATACTACTAGTGTAACCCCTTATTGTTATTAGTGCAACCCCCTTATTATATTTTTGTGCCCATGTAGTCCCCATATTGTTATTATTGTGCCCCATAGAATCCCACTCTTATTATTATTGTGTCCTTACATTTTATTTTGATGCTGGCTCTGATTATATTATGACCCCTTAGATTCCTATATATAGAAAGGAGGTCTTGTCATTTGTATCATCCAAGAATTGTTCATTTGTGTAATGTAAAGGAGGTTTTCCCCTCCAGGAGGTTGATTTCTAAGTTGTTGATATTTCTTTTCTATCATTTTGTGAGCTTGTTTCATAATATCTGACCCCAAGACCAATCTATCTTCAGGATGATCCCAAATTAGGGGTACTTTTCATCTTCTTCCATACATCACTTCAGAAGGAATCATTTTCAAGGACATTTGGTATCCATTATTAAAACAAATTCCACTAAGTGAAAAATAATCCTCCCATTTAGTATGTTTGTCCTTAACATACAACCTTAACATATACTCTAATATTTGATTGGTCCTTTCTATTTGGACATTGGTGTGAGGATGGTAATATGTACTAAATTTTAACTTTGTTCCCATACATCAAAAAACCCTTTAAACAACTGCAAAGTCTAAGTGTGTTTTTTTGTGTTTAACTTTTAAATGCACATTCCATACAACATTAAACCCTTTATAAATTATGTTCAAGTCTACATAGCTCTTATGATGATCTTGGGTTGTTTTCAATTCTTTTTTTAACTTGCTTGACCAATTCTTCTATTTGCTTTAACATATTCAGCCCCAAGTCCAATCTATCTTCAGGATGATACAAACTTAGGGGTACTTTGCATCTTCTTCCATATATCACTTTGGAAGGGATCATTTTCAAGGACGTTTGGTATCAATTATCATAAAAAAATTCTACTAGGTGAAAATAATCCTCCAATTTTGTATGTTTTTCCTTAACATACATCCTTAACATATCCTTTAATATTTGATTGGTACTTTCTATTTTGACATCGGTTTGAGGATAGTAATATGTACTAAATTTTATCTTTTTCCCCATACCTTCAAAAAACCCTTTAAACAACTACAAAGTCTAAGTGTGTTTTTTTTGCGTTTAACTTTTAAATGCACATGTTATCCCACATCAAACTCTATATAAATTATGTTCAAGTCTAAATAGATCTTATGATGATCTTGCGTTGTTTTCAATTTTTTTTAACTTTCATGACCACCTCTTACGTTTTCTTTAACATTTTTGGACCCAAGACCAATCTATCTTCAGGATGATCCCAACTTAGGGGTACTTTGCATATTCTTCCATACATCACTTTGGAAGGGCTCATTTTCAAGGAATTTTGGTATCCATTATTATAAGAAAATTCTACTAAGTGAAAATAATCCTCCCATTTGGTATCTTTGTACTTAACATACATCCATAACATATCCTCTAATATTTAATTGGTTCTTTCTATTTGGACATCGGTTTGAGGATGGTAATATGTACTAAAGTTTAAATTTGTTCATATACCTTAAAAAAACCCTTTCCAAACCTTGGGTGTGAACTTTGCATCCCTATCTAAGATTACAATTTTAGGTATCCCATGGAGTCTGAAAATTTATCTCATAATATTTCTACCATATTTATTTCTTTCAATTTGGATTTTACATGGATAAAGTGTTATTATTTACTGAGAATATCAACCACAACCATAATTGAGTCACGTTGCCTCCTAGTATTTGGTAGTCCATTAATGAAATCCATTGAAATTTTATCCCATTTCCATTTTGGAATGGGTAGGGATTGCAACAACCCAACAGGGTGTTGATGAGAAGAGTTGATTTGTTGACACTCAAGATTGGCCACATATTTTGTTGCCTCATTTTTCATATTTGGCTAGTTAAAATCCCTTTTCAACACAATAAATAACTTTTTTAGCTAGGATGGCCAGCTATTGGCTTTTTGTGCAACTCATATAAAACAAAAAAATCATAGTTATATCATCATGCACATAAATGCTTCCTTTAAACAATAATGTGTCTTGGCTATCTATTGAAAAAAATTCCCCTCTTCATCCATTGTTTCAATTTCTAAATTGTTTCCTTGATTTTTAGGTATTTTGAATTAGAAATCATAGCCATTTTGATTTTGTATATTAAGTTTGTCAACCATCTTGTTGTTGATGTAACAAAATTTGATTAAGATTTCTGCTTGAAGGACCAGTTATTATGTTTTCCATTCCTTTAATATATGTAATCTCAAAATCAAATTCACTAATAAACGATAACCATGTTTCTTTTCTAGCATTTAGATTAGATTGATCAAATAGATATTTGTGTAGAAATAGCTATAAATTTGTAGCTTCTAATGAATTCAGACTTAAAACAATAGACACAAATTTCTTCTACTCAATCTGTGGAAAAGAAAACATACAATAAAAACAGATGCAAATTCAATCACAGGAAACACAGTATTTTTAATGGATAACCCAATTGGAAAAAACCACTTCTCTATTTGTATTGTATCAGATGAGAACAATGATCTATTATAAAGACAACTTCAATCCTTGAAGCTCAACCTAGATTGCAATATTGATCTCCTCCTAAGTCTTCTCTAGCCAATACTTGGCCAAAATATGCCTCTTGCTTCATCCTATTTCATTTCTCAATTACCACTCCTAAAGAACAGGAAGAGACCCTATTTTCTTGCGCAATCCCAAGATAATTCCCCACCTTCTCCATGCAAAATTTGTACACTCACTAGTATATAATAATGATTACATGATGCCTTTTTCCTCCACTCAACTAGGAAATTCGAATTCCATGCATGAATAGGCCTATATTTAGTAAATTAACCAGTTAACTGAGATCATTGACTTAACAATAGTTACAACTACTCAAATGAACTCCTACTGACTCTATTCATGACTAGAGCTCATATAACTCATTTTCACTAACTATAACTCCACTAGATTGCTAGATATTAGTAATCAATTCATGCACAACTCAACTTCTTGCCCAAAAAATTTAATTAACTGACTTGACTAAGTGACTTGGACATGTCACTCTTGCTAACTGCAACTCAAGTCATCCTCCTCACGTGGAAATTCAAACTTCTCCTTTCAAAAAGGAACAATAAAAATTAACTCTTTTCTTGTGACAACTTAACACTGCCTCTTAGCAAGGAAAGGGTTATCAACAATCCCAATCATGCTTCTCTTTGGGAATGTATTGTCACACAATTAACAGTCCCTCTCACTTCTGTTTTTTTTAGTACAACATTTGCAACTAAGAAGCATAAAAAATATTGTATCATCTATGTCTTTGAGCTACAATTGTCTCCCAATATATAACTGCATCAAATGACATTAATCCTTATGCAAATGAATACTATACGCCCCTATATGAAGGGTAATTATTAATCAGAAGAGTATACTTCAAATTTTCCTACTTGTTTCAGGTAGAATCACCCTAGGGTCTTGGGTTGGGAGCCTGTTGTGCTACTCAACAACCCCCCCCCCCCCCCATTTAATAGTTTAATGGTTAATATTATAATAATAAATGGGAACCCTTTATAAAAAACCCTCCAAGAAAAATTTAATACTTAGGCGCTTTCTTTTAAAAAACAATTAGGAAGAAATCAGGATATCGTGTCAAAACCCTCTATGACTAACAATTCTCACCTTTTCGCATACTGCTCGACCAAGTGCATTGAAGAGTTAATTAACAAATGAAATCTGTGAATTGCAATAGAATGAATCACCACTTTTAACTTAGAATTCATTAGACTTTTCATTAAAAATCTAAGATTTAAGGCATTTCCTACAAAGAAAGCACTTATTGACGTACAGAAGGGATGCATCTTGAAAAACATGTCGTAACATGCGAGATGCAATATTGCGATAGATAGGAGTCAACCTTATCACGTTTCATCAATTTTCTTTAAAAAATCAAATCTTATGAACTACGCGAGCTTCCAAAATGTGATAAAGCCCGGAGGTGATAAAAGAAAATGTTATAAATTGTAAGTTAAGTCTGCCACGTACTGAAAAGAAGTTTATGAAGTAATTACTCCTTCAGGCAAACTACACTCCAAACAGTAAAGGATATGCCGCTTATCTCACATCCTGCATAATTCTAAAGAACATTGAGAAAGCACACAATCAAATATGTGATAATGCAATTTGCAATATTGCATTGCAATTGCAAAATCAACAGTCTCGCATTTAGAACTCACCACCTTAAAAGTTTTTCCTTCCCATTTGTGATGCAGTAATTTAATGAGTAGTAAAAGCAGTGATAAGGAGCCTTAGTGGCTATTTAATGAGTTTAATGGCATTTATGTTAAATAGTGGCTAGACGTGATATGATATCTTCTCTTCTGCATTCTAAATAATAGCTCCTATCTTGTCACCTTTTTGAGGTTAACTGTATCATTTCTTCTCATTGTCATTCTTACAAATTCTTTTCAGATAACTTCTGCTTTGCTCCATTTCAGGAGAGCTCTATAGCATCATTGGAAACAATGGTGAAGGAGGGGAAGGGAATTGCATCTGAGAAATCAGAAATGGTGCCACTTTGTTTTTATACCACATGCAACAAAGACGAAGGATATTTGTCATGGTAGGCCATGTATAATTTGTTAGAATAAGAGCAGCCTAGGCCACTGGTAACAAAGGCCACGACAGATGCTCAGGAGTCATCTGATGCCTCGTATTTCAGAACAACATGTTCGTTCCTGCACCACATATCTTGAAGACCAAAAATAATCCCATACGCAAAAATGGTCAAATGGATAATTGATGAGGTAGACATCACATAAAAAACCTTCGAGAATCACAGGCAAGATGTCATGGGGTCCTTCTCAGCGGACAGCCTAGAACTAATGAACGAGCTACCACAACCTAAAAAGCTCTACAAAAAACAGTTCCTTGAGAAATTCGCTAAAGAAAATGAGGACCCGTCAGACGTCACGTAGACCTGGAAATCAACCGAAGGCAAGTTCAAATGAGATAAAACTGGTATGTTATTAACGACATCCATCTCTCCCACTCATAGTTTCGCAACAACAATGATATGTAGGTTATTTGGTAGACCCGATAGTACCAAGTTTTCAATGGATTGGCCCTCGTTAATAGATGCATTAATGAATGCAACAATAATGAATCGTACTCAAATTTTATCAGATAATTTGGTGAAGGCCATTATAGAATATAGAAGGAAAGGAAGTCCCTCCTTAAGGGTTTTCCCCCATTTTTCATGAGTTCTATTGTTATGGATGCAATCTGATTTTGTTCTTAATTTCCCAATATGGGATGGAAGTGGATTGTATAGAACCTGCTTCCCATCCATATATAACATAAGATTTTGTGGGAATCTCAATTCCACCCCAATTTTAATAAAATATGTCAGGGGATTACGCTACCCATTCATATAGAAGTATATGATAGGTACACCCCTAGGTTTTCTAAAGAGTCCGAAGTAGGTATCTTTCCAGTAGCCAGATGGTTTGGGGAAGAAATATTCACCTACATTAGAGTTTTTGGGAGCATTTATTCACCGCATGTCCTCCCATATTATGTCCCTGACAAACTAATGGCTAGAGAAACAACCTATCAAACAACATGGGAAGGTGGAATGAGCAGAGGACTGAATGAGAAAAACAAGGCCATTTGGCCTACATTCCCATTATAATGTGGTGTCTTTTCACTACACGATTATGGAAATGCATTAAAAGAAGAAGAGATTATTAAGTCTCTAAAATTAGCTACAGTTCCGGGAAGGTAGTATGACCCAAATGGCACTGTTAAGGAATTTACTACTACAGTCAAAGTAAAACAGTTCACCCATGAAGAGGACACCCTTGTTGACCTCTTCCTTTAGGCAGGAAAAATTTTCACAAGTTTTTCATAAGGAATCACTACTTTTGACCCCAGAATATGTTAAGGCTTTCCTTGTGTACAGGAAAAAGAGATTATTAAAGGTTCCATCGGACCTACTACAGATTGAACCAATAAGGGATCCAAATCCTAGCATAATCTTGGAGAGTAGCTCCAAAGAAAACTTTGAAGAAGAAACTCAGGAGAGATTTATGCATGAGTCAAAGCACTCAGAGCAGCAGTCTCAAAATGGGGGAGGAAACACCAATAAAGAGTCTGAAAAAGACATAGTTCAAAGTACAGAGGAGACGACCGAGTAGGCCAAAGCAAAGAAGCAAGAAGAGGTTGCTTCTACTTCAACTCAGTCAGGTAAATCTCCAGTCATTGACCTTGAAGAAGAATGCGAATAGTTCAGAAAAAAACTCCACACAGATACAAACCCTAAGAAAACATATGGAATGAAAACTCCCAAGAAGACCCAGCATAATTCGAATCCAGAAACAATAGAGGAAAGAGCTATAGGCACTCAAGATGTTGAGATCATTCCTGCCACTCCTAAATTAGAAATTGTTTTAAGAATTGAAGAAATACCTCCTCTAGATGTATTTTATAGCCCTACCCACAAATCTATAGGCAAGAGACAAAGGAAGAAAATAAAACTAGACGTTGTGGCTATTGCGAATCTGGAAAATGAACCAATGGACATCGTATGAAAGGACTCACCTATCGGCCCATTTGAGAATATCACAAAGCTATCGCAATTCACAGGTGCCTATGCCACACCAACTATTGACAAGGTGACAGAGGTCCAAATGATGCTCAAGGAAAAGGAATAGATAATTATGCTTCTAGAACAACAATTAACCCAAGAAAAATTTAATCAACAGGCAAAATTACAAGTAGCCCAACTCCAAAAGGAATTTGAACAGATGAGAATACAACATCAAGCCAGCTTAGCAGAAAAGGATTTGCAGATACAAGACATGATAGATAAGCATAGAGAGAATTTGAAAATCGACGAATTCATCATGGAATCACTTAGCCTCGATTCCTTACTAATGCAGTGAAAGGAAGTATTTTTCCATAAAATCTCACAGATAAATCCTTATTGTGAGACTAGTGATAAATTAACAAACCAAGTTATTGATATGAGGCTTGAGTATTATGAAATACACAAAAGGATTTCTGAGTTTATCACCTGCCAAGAATCAGAGGATGGGAGGAAGGCTGACCTACCAAAGCTGGAAGAGTTTCATAAAGATATTATGTTCACATATTATGGTTCTCAGTTGAAACAGGTGGAAAGGGCAACAACGAATCATAGCAACGACAACAAAAAACAACATAATAGAAGCCATTAAGGAAAATCTTCATGGCGCTAATATTGTCAAGGAATGTGTACCACGATTTCTTCCTAATGTGAAATAGCTAGAGTAGCAATGGAAACAGGCAGCGCAGGAAAACGAGGAGGTAATCAAACAATTAAACAGCCTGAATTGGGAGGCACATTAGCAGTTTTTGGTGAAACAACATAGCCAATGGATGACTCTAAGATGTTTGAAAACATATACAGAAAATGGTGCCAACACTAATAGATGCCATATTTTTTGGGCAGCTAAAATTTGTGATTAGCCAACCGCCTCAGCTCAAGCCCATGACTGATATTTGTCACCTTAGAGATAAAGTTCAAAGGAGCTTGTCATTAATTTATTTTTCTTTCGGTTTTAGTTTTTCATATTGTGAGGAAGTTTGTATGAAACCTCCTCAACCATTTTTGTAATAATCTATTTTAAGACATATAGTTTAGTATTTAAACCTCTCTCATGCATTTAGAGAGGTGTCCAGAAACTTTATCAAAAACACTTTTCAAAACATTGCACCTTTGTACCTTTGAGGACATTTTGATGAAATGAACAGAACAGGATCTATTTTCTTTAAATATCTAACATGCTCTAGCAAAATTCACTTTTGTACTCTTAAAATGTATTGGATTGATTAAAATTGGGTCAATATTGCTAAAGCACATCAATAGGACTTATCATATATGGTACTTTTATCTTATGATCATGTTTTATTTATGTATTAAGCAATACTTATTCTTTCACTTGTTTTATGTATGAAAGCCTGAATTATAATTTTAGCATTATTGAACTTCTGTATGATGTTAGCTTTGATTTCGCTGTGAATACATGAATGATTTTATACGCGATATATTTTTCTCAATCGTTTTGTCTAACTATTTATCCAAAATGATTATTTTTAAATGACTTAATTTCTTGTTGCAATTGAATGATCTTTATTACCAATTGCTATAAAACATCTTTGTAGATCGCATAACTTATTTGATTCCCAAGTATACTTATAGTTAAATGATGTTAAATTAGGATTTATGCATATGTTTAGAAGTTAGATTAGATTACACTTAGCTTAATCATTTCATGTTACATCCTATATCATCCCACCATCACTATCAAATCTTTTCTCAAAAACTGGTCGCATTATCCCTAGTCAGATTCACTATAGCAAACAGAAAAGGAGCTTCTTTCAAGGTTTGGACCGAGTGGTTTTCCCCCAGGTTGTTGTAGCGATATTCGAGGCTTCAACATTTTGGCATTAGAAGGAGGGTCTAACTATGAATGGAAATAAGATATAAATAGTAAGCCATTCCAAGAGTAAAACTCCCTCACCATCACCTCCAACCTCTCGGTCACATTCTAAATCCCTAAATCCTAGGTGAGAAGTTGTAAACAAATCCTTAGAATCCACTACTGAGATCCCAAAGAAATAAAATCAATCTTCTTCTATAGAAACTCCTGAAGTGCAGTCTTTAATCCATAAACTGCAAGGAATTTCTTTATCTCAAGAAGAATCTGAGTTATCTTAAGCTAGTGTTACTTCTCAGTTTCCTTCCTCTCAAAGGTTAACTAGATCACAGAGAAAAAAAATTGGGATCCCCCCATTTGAATTCCCTCTACCAAACTGAAGGAAAACTAAGAAAACATAGTCTGAAGCTCATAGTGAGGTTCTCTAATCATCACCTGAAACACCCTCATTCATTCCATCCACTTCATCACAAAATCAATCATCCACCTCACAACTCTAGATCGTGGTTTACACTGGTACTAGAGAACAAACCTCCTCTACCCAATCACCTTCAACTACTGGAACATCTTCCTCTACGCAGGTACACATTATGGCTCAAATACCATTGACAAATCCAGGATTTTTTTGAATGCCAAGACCATTACACCCATTACCTGTGCATTCAATGAAATGGTTGCCAAAATTTAACCCTGATGATGGTCTCCCTACCAAAGAACACATAAAACTTTTTATGTTGTCCATAAATATGAATACAATGGTAGAAGAAGATGTAGTTGGCATATTATTCCCATATACTTTACAAAGATCAGCAGGATCATGGTATTTTTCATTACCATCTGGTTCCATTACTAGTTGGGATGCCTTTCAGGAGCAGTTCTTAACCAATTTTGGAGATGACCGACCGACAGCTACTCTTCTCAATGATCTCTCTAAGTTGAAAGATGAACCTATAGAACCAATTAAGGACTTCAGTTCACATTATAATAAGTTATTGAATAAAATCCCAACGGCATCCAAGCCATATGATGAAGTCCAAAATGAATGGTACATTTATGCTCTTCCCTCAAACACAACTATTTTTGTTGATGGGGCTGCCAAACCAACTTTTTCAGAAAACATGAAAGAAGTCATAGCTATAGAAAAACACATTTTATCTTTACAGAAAAGGAATGCATTAGAAGAACGATAATCCAAGAAGGTAGCTTTTAGGGACTAATCCAAGAAAAAATCACCTAAAGATCCTTTTGATCTTAAAGGACTGCAAAAGGTCCTTAAAACCATGTCTAATGAAATGGTTAACATAAAAAATAGGTCACTGAGACTTCCTAAAGGAAAGTTGTCATACCTTACAAAAGAAAACCTTCCTTTGATCCTAAGCCTCCAAGTACCTATCAAATGCTGAATTACATGTAGAGGAAGAGGAAATCTCAACAGGGGAAGAACAAATTGATGATGAAGAAGTAGTTGAATTACAAAGAATGTGGGATTTTATCCTTCCTAATGAAGAGGCACAGGAAGCAGTACCTGTCAAAACAGAAAGCGTCAACTCCAGCTCCCAAAGATAAAGTAATAGGTAAGAAATATTCCCCCAAATCCACTCAAACCACTACTCCTCAATCAAATTATTCACCTTTAGCTTAAACCCTGCTAGTCTTTGATGAAATGGAATACAACATCGCTGAAGATATGAAAAAGACTAGGGTGAATATTACATTCCATGAGATCAGCAAGTTAAAACATCAACAAAAGCTATTTCTCAAAGAACTAAAAGCAGTCCCTACTTCTCCTCTTCCTGTTGTTGTAATCTCACATGCTTCTCAAGAAATGGGAAAACCTTCTACTTCCTCATTAGATAAAATCAGTTCGAATGATATCGCTCTAATAGGAGGAATATCCAAATCCCATACACCTCCATTTCTTTTGACTTTTTAAGTTTTCAATAAAAATATACACATTTATTTAGTTCATTATGGAGCTTCATCCAACATTCTACCAAGAAAAATATGTGTGAAATTAAATGTGGAGCCCCAAGAATCTATTGTTCGCATCGTGCAGTTAGATCGATCTCAATTCGAAGTTATAGGGGAAATCAATCAAGTCACTATTCGACTCTCATCAAACCTGAAAGAATGTCAAGTCATTGAAATCCTTGTGGTTGATATCCCAGAGTTCTATGACTTAATCCTTAGTAGAGACTGGTCAAAAAAGATTCATGGCTATTTCACAACCGACTGGTCCAACATGTGGCTTCCTGTTATAGACATTTTTGTGCCTTACAGCATTGAGCATAAAATGTCAATAATCTAAGGGATCCAAAGTCCCTAAACATGTTGTTCCTACCCCTAGAGGAACAAGGCTAGAAAACCACAGCAATTCACGGAAGTTCTCCACTTGAAACTGCTCAAAAACAAGTCAATTCAGGATCATGTCAACTGCTCCACTGAGCATCTGCGCTGAATGTCAACTGCTCCACTGTCTACCTGCGTTGAATGTCAACTGCAACAAAGGCTACCTGCGCTGAGTGAGTTTGGACAAGTGGCAGGCTCATTCCTCAAGGTGTCAATGCTCAGGAAGCTTCCAAAATGACACTTGCCTCAGGGAATTCGACTGGTGATGAGTAAGAGGTTCCAAATCTCCAAGTGGAAGCAAGAACCTCCAAGTGGACTCAAGAACTGAGAGTGGGAGAGGACACTAGTCAGATCTCAAGCTGACTCATCCTCTCTCCAAAATAACTATATATAGATCTCTCCTCCATGAGATCTAGGAGGCTGGAATTTTGTTATTGCAAAGAATTGCTGTTGGTTTGAGACTGGAATCATTGGGTGCTTAATGCTTTGAAGGGAGGTGAAGATAGGAATTCCATTCTGCTGGGAAGGAGATGCTGGATTGGAGCCCTCTGGGTTGTATCTCTTCCTGAACCTTGTTATTTATCAATAAAGCTATCTTGGTTTTCTCCTATATACTGATGTATCTTTGATGTATGATTGCATTAGTGTATTTGATTTATTTCTAATCCTGAATCTTTTATGAATATGAATATCTGCCTTTGTGTTGTGTTCTTCTCTTGTCTCAAGTAGCTGTTCTCTTGTCGCAAGTAGCTGTTCTCTTGTGATCTCGCAGGAATAAAGTAGCTGTTCTCTTGGACGAGCGAGGAGGCAAGTAGCTGTGAACACCCGAAGGAGAAGAGGATCTAGATCGAGGGACAAACGGAAGACACCGGTAAGTCCACTGATCTCTCTTCTTTCCCATTTCATAAAGGAAGAAACTAGAATAGTTGTCTCTGTTTGTTGCTAAGGCACTGTCACACCTTAGGTGGATAGGATCGTCCTGCATAGGCATTTTTCCCCACAACAAATTGGCGACTCCGCTGGGAATCTTGACTACAACATCCTACTGGGAAGACCGTGGATATATGCCATAAGCTGTAGTGTCGACTTATTTTAGGAAGATTGCATTCCCTTTTCAAGGAGGGATTACGGTCGTCGACCAACAGAACTTCCTCCTTAACGGTTCACAAGTTACTGGAAGCATTCCCATGATCCATGAGAGCAACCATTCGCTTCAAGATATCGGAGTAGGCCTATTGAAAGACCCCACATTGATGGGAACTTTCGTGCTTCCACCTCCTATTTATATAGGAAATATAGCGTTGGTAGCAACCTGCAACATGATATCTTCCACGAAGGTCGCAGAAAAACAAGACATGGATCATACAATGGTTTTGCCCCCAAGCCCTATAGAAATATTGTAGCAATCAATGTTTCAGGCATGGGAGGCGGACCCAAGTCAACGCTCGTCAAGCGTTTGGGTAGATAGGTCTAGAGAATATGGTACCCCATTAGATCCTTGGTCGAAAGTGCATGGGACTGATGAAGGAATCTTACAATCAATGTTGATTGAGGGGGCACCATGGAATGATCACCACCATCGTTCCCTTCTTCCGGAATACGAAGAAGATACTCAACAAGACCTTTATCACCCTTCAGTTTTTGAATTCCTATCAAATACTGTAAATACGGTGGATTCCGAGCGAAACCTATCCAATATTGAAGAGACTATAGCCATAAATATCTCAACTAAAACAAATGTTGTAGAGAATATTTATGTTGGCAAAGGATGTTCTCCTTCAGAACTGGAAATATATAATGCTCTTTTCTGTGAATTCAGAGATGTCTTTGCTTGGTCATATGATGAAATGCCAGGCATTGACTCGAGTATTGTTGAACATGAAATTAAGATGTATCCTGATGTCAAACCAGTAAGACAACAGCTTCGGCAGGTGCACCCCAAGAAAGCTGCTGCCATTAAAGCAGAAGTTGAAAAGCTTCTCCATGCTGGTTTCATCTACCCGGTTCCTCTAACCAATTGGGTATCGAATATTGTCCCTGATATGAAGAAACAAGGGACGATTAGAGTGTGTGTTGACTATAGGGATGTAAACCAAGCTTGTCCGAAGGACAACTACCCTACACCTTTCATCGACCAGATAATTGATGAATGCGCCGGATGTGAAATCTTTTCATTTATGGATGGATTTTCCGGGTATAATCAAATAAATATCTACCCACAGGACCAGTCAACAACTGCATTCATTTGTCCATGGGGCACGTTCGCTTATCGAAAATTACCCTTTGGTTTAAAGAACGCAGGGGCGACGTTTCAGAGGGCAATGAATTATGCCTTCCATGACATCAAGAACATCGTTCAACCATATCTCGACGACCTTCCGGCTCATTCGCGAAAGCGGACTGATCATTCGCAACATTTAAGAGCGATATTTCTACGTTGCTGACACTACAAGATAAGACTCAATCCACATAAATGTGTGTTTTGTGTCAGTTCTGGTCGTTTACTTGGCTTTGTAGTCTCCAAGGATGGGATTCGTCTCGACCCTTGCAAGGTTCAGGTAATCATTAATTTGCCTCCACCTTCAAATTTGCTTCAGATTCAGAAACTCCAAGGGAAAGCAAACTTTCTGAGGAGGTTCATTCCAAATTACGCGGAACTTGCTAAAGGTTATACTCGTCTTTTGAAAAAGGATGTACCTTTTATCTAGGATCAGGTAGCGCAAGCTTCCTTTGATGCTCTGAAAGATTCTCTAGTAAAAGCATCATTAATGTATGCCCCGGACTATCAAAGAGATTTTAACCTGTATCTGGCTGCAGCAGATACAACCATTGCGATGGTTTTAGTTCAAGAAGTCGATGGAATTGAACATCCTATATATTATTTGAGTAAGAACTTAAATGATACAGAAAGCAAATATTCTTATGTTGAAAAACTAGCGCTTGCAGCTGTTCAAGCAATTCAAAGATTTCGACATTATGTCCTCTTTCGGAAAACTACCATTTTATCAGATTGCAACCCCATGACTTATATACTGTCGCGACAATTGTTGGGGGGCAAATATTCAAAATGGATAGCGATCCTTCAAGAGTTTGATCTGGAATTTGTAAAATCCAAATCAAAGAAAGCTCTAGTTTTCGCAGAATTATTGTGCGATCTCCCATCGTCGTCCAACGATGAAACATCCGAAGAATCAATCGTGGACGAGAGTTTGTTTCTGATATCTACAAGCAATGAATGGTATGGAGATATCATAATTTATCTCCAAACCCAAAAGTTCAGGCCTAACACCTCTCACTCTGAACAGAAACGTATACGATACCAAGCGAAAGACTACATGATCGTCGGTGATACACTTTACCATCGTGGTATCGATACAGTTCTGAGGAGGTGCCTTACCCATGAGGAGGCCGAAAAGGCCCTGAATGAGTGTCATTCAGGCGTGTGTGGGGGGCATCAATCTGGATATGCAACAGCGCAAAAAATATTACGAGCAGGATACTTCTGGCCAACCATGTTCAAAGATTGCATAATCACAGTCAGGAGTTGCCATGCTTGTCAAATTTTTGATAGCAAAACCAGAAGACCACCCGCACCTTTACAGCTAATAGTTGTTGTTGGGCCTTTCGCCAAATGGGGCATCGATTTCATGCAATGTAACCCCACCTCGACCGGGGGGCATGGGTATATTATAGTCGCCGTTGACTATTTTACCAAATGGGCCGAGGCGATGCCTACATTGGATAACACTGGTGAAACAGCTGCCCTTTTCTTTTTTAATCATGTAGTCGCCAGGTTCGGCGTACCACAGGCTATAGTTACAGATCATGGATCTCATTTTCACAATCACATGATGGTCGAATTAGCTGCCAAGCTAGGGCTATCTCACGACAGCTCTACCCCGTATTATCCGCAAGCCAACGGACAAGTTGAAGCAATCAACAAGGTCCTGAAGCGTATGTTGCAAAGGATGATCGGGGTTCACAAAAGGAGGTGGCACCTAATCCTGTACTCAGCCTTATGGGCTTATCGAACATCGGTAAAGAACGCGACCGGGTTCACACCTTTCCAACTGGTGTATGGCCTGGAAGCAGTCTTACCGATCCAGTGTGAAATTTTGTCTCTTAAACTCGCAATTGATCTCCTCCCTGGAACTTCGTTAGAAGAGGCCCGTTTCTTGGAATTAATCCAATTGGATGAAACCCGTCGTGACGCCGCTTTGGCTAACGAAGCCCATAAGAAACGAGTCAAGGCGCAGTTCGACAAAAATGTCAAACCCCGTGTCTTCTCAGAAGGTGACTTGGTCTTGCTTTATGACCAAGAATCCGATAAATTGGGAGCAGGTAAATTTAATTCTTTATGGATGGGCCCCTATATTGTTAAACGAGTGTTAGCAAAAGGAGCCTACGAGTTAATGGATTATGACGGAATTCCACTGGCGCAACCCCGTAATGGGTTGTACCTCAAGCGTTACTATGCTTAAATAGTAACCTAAATGCTTTTGTTGTATTTTGTTTTCGCTAAAGTGTTTGTTTTGGTTGAGTAATCCACCTTTTTACATTTATTGCAGATGCCAAACCTTCTGGAGACATGTGTTGGATATGCCGACGGAGCGAGTCGTAGTTCGCGGAACCTATCCTCCGCAGCCTGGGCCATTTTTGATCCAAGCGGCGAGTTAGTAAGTTTCAGAGGTGTATGTATTGGGCAATCAACGAATAACATCACTGAGTATAGCACGTTGATAGAACTACTCTCTGATGCCATCACCCATGGCATACGCCGACTAATCGTCAAGCTAGACTCAGAACTCGTAATACTACAACTCAATGGTATATATTCCGTTCGCAATCCAGCTATTTATCGCATGTTCCTAAGGGTTAAGATTTTGGAAAGACAATTTGATTCAATTCAATACCAGCATATTTCCATAAACTTAAACACATTAACAGACTCATTAGCAAACTATGTGTTAGATAGACATTTGCGACATTTATAAAAAGAGACACATCATCAAGGTTGTACATATGGATCATATAACTCAACCAGAATAAACCCCGAAAATCAAAATATATATATAAGTTGTTTATCGTTCATACATAATGTTCTGTAACCAAGACAAAATCGGTCATAAGACCCAAAAACTCAAAAATGCTAGGGGGCACCCTAGCCTAGTGATGTTCATGATAGCACGTCACGGCCTGTGCAATCATGCGCAAGAGACGAGTCCATCGTCTAGGCACACCAGTAGTATGCCGCTGCAACTGTAAAGGTAACTCATCAATCCTCACATCGGGAATGCCGAGAGTAAGGCTCTCAACCTGCTCCTGCACAGCTGTAAGGGTCTCGGTCACATCAAGGTCACGGAGAATAACCCTCCCAGCAGTCTCCCCTGCTGGGGCAGCGACTAGCGCTCTCGGGCAAACTGCTGGACGAACAGGACCAACATCTGCATGCACACATGAGTTTGATTAAAAGTCTTGATAGAATAAAGCACAAGAACATTATGAATAAGAACAATAAACAGTAATATGGTCAAAGATTTTACCAATAGCGCCCCACTGTTCACCGTCCGGCAATACCAAGTCAGGATCACCTCGGAAATCCATACCAACATATGGATACTCGGAATAGACCATCTCCTGACGCTCGAACCACCTGAAGAAGGTATCAGTGAAAGAAATCTGAGATTGACCAGCATGCCTAGACATGTGATCAACCCATATCTACATGCGTGGCTCGGTAGGAGAAGGCAAGTCGAGTGCGATATACTGAGGCTGCATCAGTGGAATTTTCTCCAAGGCAAAGGCAGTCAGAATAGAACCAAATCCAAAGTTCTTCAGCTTCCCGTCCTTTACCTTGTTCAGCTGACTTTTCATCTGAAGAAGTACTACATCACACTAGTTGAATACTTTCGGTTGGAGACACTCCAAGGCGTGCTGCACATAAGATCTGTTGGCAACATGTAGAGATGCACTACCGGCCATCCTACCAATAGTATACAGAACGGACCTGAGAGACCTGTCAGTAATCTCACGGATAACAACTTTGCCGTCTCTGCTCGGCTGGGACCCCTCCCTGCAATACCGGCGGACATAATCTCTCACGGAGTCATTCCCTCGGGCCGAACCAGACAAAGAAATGGGGGCACCCCGCCTCGACAAACCAGTCAAGAAGTAAATGTCTACCACGGTCAAAGCGATGGATTTGCTCCTGATCTGAAACACTTGGTTAATAGGATCCCAAGCATCAAGCATATACTGCAGTAAAGAGATCTGTGCTCTCATACTAGAGATACGAAAGAACTTCAGCAGGCCACAGTTCCGCAGCGCGTTCACCGTGACAGGGTCATGGAGGGCAATCATCTCCTCCTCTTCATGTTCTCGTTCTCGCCATGTGAGGGTCATTTTGCTTAAAAGTCCCTGCAAAACAAACAAGAGAAAGAGTAAGCTCCTGGATTTGATGAGAAACTGGCAAAATTTCATCAAAAAACTGTGCAATAGAACTGCTTTTCTATGATCAACGCAATTGGAAAGTGTCCTACCTGTGTTGAAGGTCAAACTGCCTTAAGGCAACTTGACATTCAACACAGGTTTCGAATGGACTGCCTGCGTTGATGACAGAGCGCCCTAGCAAAACCCCAGGGGCTCATGGGAACAGGAAAATAGGCACAGAATGGGAAAAGGAAACCATGAAAAGAAAGAGCTAGAGTTTAGCTCCTACCTGGTCCAGACGGCGCCGAAAATCGTCCGCAGAATCTCCCGGAATCAGCTGGTGAAAATCAAGGGGGAAGAGGCACCTCCAAAGCTCCAACAAACCAAGTTCAAATGAAATGGTAAAATGAGAGGTAAAACACCTTTTAATTGCTTTTTACGTAGTTCAAAGTGAAATGTTAGGGTTATATTTTCATTTCCATGCAAATGTTATTCATTTCTAACTAAGTTTGATGCAGCAATTGAGAATGCAGTACTATCCTCGAAAAGAGAAAAGCTAGTTATGGTAAAAAATCAAAATTTGACTATGTAATCGAGCAGTTTTAGCATAAAGTTCATGCTCGTTAAAAAACAAACGCAAGATCCGAGCAGTTTTAATGCAGACTTCATGCTCGTTAAAAAATAAACATAAGCAATGAGCAAGAGTTTCCTCCAGTGTTTAAGCTCATTTTAAAATAAAAAATGAACCTACCCAGTAAATAACCACTGTGAATGTAATATCATCAGCCATTAAAGCCTTGGTCGTGTTTGCACTTGCCACCTCCACTTTTCCATTGGCCAATCGTTCACCTCCATATGATTGTTTACCCATTTTGAGGAGCAGCTACGAAGAGTGATTTCACCTAGCCATCCTTGTGACACTGCCGTGATTGGAAAATTCCAACCTGTACCTGGAATCAGCTGCTAACCCTGTTTATCACTCGTTCCTCAAAAGACGAGTCTTCTTTAAGCTCTTTTCAATTGACTCGTAAAATATGAAAAGATTTCCGAGTCCTTGGCCTTCCAGCTCGTTAAAAGACAGGAAGAACTATCCCTCCTCTAGATTTTAATCTTTTTGGACCTGAGGGATTATTGCACAAAAAGATCGAGCGCTTGTTTTGTTCGGCTCGTTAAAACGATCGAAAACTCATCCCTTCTGTATTGTTTTATACTTTTTTAGACTTAAGGGATTAGATGACGAAAAAGGAATTTTGGAGTTAACTTTATGTACCTTTTCAGACTCTCTAAAAATGAAAAGGACCGAGTTATCCTTGTCGTTAGACTCGTTAAACCACTAAATAGCGACAAACTTGTCTTTAGACGAGAACGAGTTTCACTATCGCTAGGCTCGTTAAAACATAGCGATGGGCTTGCCTGAAGGTCAGGTTATAGAACAAGCATATGTTATCCTCCTCAAGCTTGACAAAAATAATGAGGTACTGGTCAGCAATGACTGGGGAAAATTGGGAGAAAACTAAAGAGAACTTTGATGGTAGCAGGTCGCTCTTGAACATGACACTTTTCCTCCGTACCACAATCGGGTTGGGTTGTTTCATTCACCGGTCACATCACCATGGTCTCGCCATACCATCCATATTTGGGGTAATGCTACCGATCCATCGCATCAGTGTCGCCATATGTTCAAGAGAAGTCGTTCAGAAAGAGTCAACCGGGTCCCATCCACTGCCATACATTATCCTTCATCCATTCATGACCGCCACCCTGAATCATATGTCACAGATCGTTTTCACCTCCATCAAAATCATTAGCTCTGTTCCGTATCACTGATGTGGGATTCATTAAGGCCCTCCTTTGACGGATCGCTTCTTGTCGACATCAGCTCGTTATCCAAGAAGTTGATCTAGGAACACCCCCTCAGTACTTTGAAGCTTGCATACCTCAATGGCAAGTTTCTCACTTCCGGCGACAGGTATACATCAATGACCTTCGACCAGAAGATTTTGCGTGGTGTTCGATGCCAAGTCCTTTATTCACACCACGTGAATTGTATTGCAGTACCTTGAGGGTCATTATCATTATCGGTGATTCCTCTCGCGCTTGTTAACGGTTTACATCATTGACCGGTAATCAAGCGATGTCTTTCCATGTTCGACTTCAGCGCAATTCTCACATGGATCGAGTTGTACTTAGAGTGAAGATCAAATGAGTTTGAAGACCCCAGATCTAGTTTCATCCATCCGGGCTGCGATATATATTCAGGAAAGATAAAGGCATTTGACATGTACATCATTGCGGCAGATGATCATCCTACTCAAAGGATGATAATTTCACCAAAATTATCAGTCTACCATCAGACGATTGTCTGTGCTATGTACAAAAATGAATTTATAAAGCTGAGCATGGGAATGCCTGCCTCAGCTAGATCATGAAAGCAGTATGAATCATAATGTATTGTATTGTATCTTATTACAGGTCTCCTCCCAACAAATGGATGAACTTCGAACCCTCCTGGATAAAGCATTTCACCCGATAAACGACCTCATACTTTAGGGGGCAACTGTAATAGACATTTTTGTGCCTTACAGCATTGAGCATAAAATGTCAATAATCTAAGGGATCCAAAGTCCCTAAACATGTTGTTCCTACCCCTAGAGGAACAAGGCTAGAAAACCACAGCAATTCACGAAAGTTCTCCACCTGAAACTGCTCAAAAACAAGTCAATTCAGGATCATGTCAACTGCTCCACTGAGCATCTGCGCTGAATGTCAACTGCTCCACTGTCTACCTGCGTTGAATGTCAACTGCAACACAGGCTACCTGTGCTGAGCGAGTTTGGACAAGTGGCAGGCTCATTCCTCAAGGTGTCAATGCTCAGGAAGCTTCCAAAATGACACTTGCCTCAGGGAATTCAACTGGTGATGAGTAAGAGGTTCCAAATCTCCAAGTGGAAGCAAGAACCTCCAAGTGGACTCAAGAACTGAGAGTGGGAGAGGACACTAGTCAGATCTCAAGCTGACTCATCCTCTCTCCAAAATAACTATATATAGATCTCTCCTCCATGAGATCTAGGAGGCTGGAATTTTGTTATTGCAAAGAATTTTTGTTGGTTTGAGACTGGAATCATTGGGTGCTTAATGCTTTGAAGGGAGGTGAAGATAGGAATTCCATTCTTCTGGGAAGGAGATGCTGGATTGGAGCCCTCTGGGTTGTATCTCTTCCTGAACCTTGTTATTTATCAATAAAGCTATCTTGGTTTTCTCCTATATACTGATGTATCTTTGATGTATGATTGCATTAGTGTATTTGATTTATTTCGAATCCTGAATCTTTTATGAATATGAATATCTGCCTTTGTGTTGTGTTCTTCTCTTGTCTCAAGTAGCTGTTCTCTTGTCGCAAGTAGCTGTTCTCTTGTGATCTCGCAGGAATCAAGTAGCTGTTCTCTTGGACGAGCGAGGAGGCAAGTAGCTGTGAACACCCAAAGGAGAAGAGGATCTAGATCGAGGGACAAACGGAAGACATAGGTAAGTCCATTGATCTCTCTTCTTTCCCATTTCATAAAGGAAGAAACCAGAATAGTTGTCTCTGTTTGTTGCTAAGGCACTGTCACACCTTAGGTGGATAGGATCGTCCTGCATAGGCATTTTTGCCCACAACACTTCCCTATAATGGTAAGCCGAATAAAATAAGGGTTGACCAAGAGAAACATCAAAAGTATATCATCACAGAATTGGCAGGAGAAAATGAACCCGTCGCATACAGTAGTAATATCATCGGAGATTATTCAGTTGAATCATTTCTAGGAAATTTTAATATAAATACTTCAACCTTCTTGGAAAATTTTGCTATATCACAAGTTGGAAATTATTCTCAAACAGATGCCTCCAAATATATAAATTTTGTAGATAGACCCATAGTTAAAACTTTATTTTGGAAAATATATTTTGATGGATCTGGATCTAACGATAGAGCTTGAGCAAGATGCATATTAGTTAGCTTAGAGGGCGAAAAAACTATGTAGCATGTAGACTTAAATTCGAATGCACAAATAACACTACCGAATATGAAGCATTAGTTCAAGGGTTGTATAAAGCTATCGGCCTTGATATCAAATATCTTCAAGTGTTTGGAGATTCGGAAATTGTAATTAAGCAGGTAAGGAATACTATACATTTTCTCTCTGGACACTTGAAACATTATCAATCATTAGTCGAGGACCTCACCTCTCATTTTATAGCATTTAACATTTCGCCTATCCCAAGACAACAAAATGCAAGTTTTGATACTTTGGCTACTGTCACATCCAAGCTCATTCCACCAAGAGATTATAGCCCCAATCACTTTTCTATTGAATTAATTTTTAGGCCTTCTATTCTTGACAATATCACCAATTGGCGAGTATTTAATAATGATCCAGATATCATAAGTTTTCTAACATTTGAAGGCTCTTATGAAGACTAGATAATAGATGAATATCAACATGATTGCTAGCTTAAGCAATAAATGACTGCAAATTCCATGCCTAAATTTCCGGTTAAGCTGGAAAATTTATATGATCTTAAGGACATGTTCAAGAAGCCCACTAACTCAACACTTCAAAGTTCAACATTGAGGTTTGAATTAGTTAATCTTGGAATTGTCCTTAAGCCTCAAAATATCAATCTAGGACTTGGTCTTACACTTGATGAAAGATTAGCCTTTGTTCATTTGTTAAAGAAATACAAAAATGTCTTTTCTTGGAACTATGAATATCTCAAGACATATGATACTTCCATCATAGAAGATACCATTCCCATGATATTTGATGAAAAGCTTGTACAATAGAAGTTGAGAAAAATTCATCCAAATTTAGAAAATTAGAACAAATCTGAATTGAATAAGCTTCTGAAAGAAAAAATATTTTTTCCTATAAGGCATTGAAGGTGGGTTTCTAACCTTGTTCCAGTCAGGAAAAATAATGTGATATTCGAATATGTATAGACTTTCACAATCTCAAAAAGGCTTGTCAGAAGGAAAACTTTCCATTACCTCCTTGTTGTAGTGTTTTCTTCTCAACGATGTATGGAAAGAACTCACTTAAGATTGTGGATGCCAAACAATATCAACAATAAAAATGGCCACTAAACATTGTATATTTGCAGCTATTGATAGAAAGATAACCTGCCAAATTCTGATCTATGCTACGATCATAGTTAAACAGCAAAAGAAAGAGTAATAACCCCAATCATCCAATGGAAACTAGATATATAAAGAATAATTTTATAATAACACCTATGAAGAGAGCAGATAAATCTTACCAATCCCCCTCTATGGGATGGGTTCTTGGCTATCCTCAAATGTCTTTAGCTTCTGTAGAGTCTCTCCCCTCTATAATGCATAAACCCAACAAAAATATGGTGTGCGACAATGAAAATAATGAGAGTGACAATGTGAGTGCAACAATGAAAATAATCAAAAGGGAATAATGAATGTTTATAACAAAATATTGAGTTATCCTCGGATAATGAGCAATAATAAAATATTATTGATCCCATTCTTGGAATAACCACTTGGAATATTTTATTATATTTGTTTAGGAGGGAAAAAGTATTTAAAATTTTATTTAGAAATAATAAATAAATAAATGATTTCTTTATTATCTCAAGGAATTAGTTAAGGAATAATAAAAAAATAAGGATTTATTTAATTATTCCTAAGGGATTTAGTCAAATTTAACAAAGAATAATAATTAATTAGTGATTAATTAATTATTCTTAGAGAAAAATAAGATAAATTTATCTGTTTATTTTTCATGATTGGGTCAAATTTGACAAGGAATAATAATAAAACAATGGTTTAATTAATTATTCCTAGAAGAAAATCAAATAAATAGTGATATATTTAATTATTCTTCATGGGTTTAACAATAATTTACTTATCAAAGGTGGTTTATTAAGTGATTTCTCACAATGAAAGTAATTTTACTATTGTAAAATTGCCTTTACATGGTGTACTTCGATCCATCTAGTAAATTAGGCTAGATGATCAATTTTTTGGTGATAACAGACTGCCCCCCAACATACGAGTGTTAGGAGCAAAAAGTATGACCGAAGTACATTGTAAAGACACAATCACTTAGACAACACAGGGGAGTCAAGGAGAGAGAGAGACCAATGAAGCTAAATTGGAAGAGGATAGGGACAGAGGGGGCGAGACTAATGCAAGTCTCCTTTTATGTTGTGGTACTAGACCTCAATGCGGAAGGGGATGCATACCCATACCAGCCGAGATAACTTAGTGCAAAAATAATGGTTCACCCAGAAATATAAAACTTAGCAATGAAGTACATGCTAAATGGTACATGATATTCTGGCATAACAGATATAGGAAATAATATAATGTGTCCCATATACATAATGCACCTGGTAAAAACATGAGCCGAGACTAAATACAATAATATCTTATTACATGAGATACAAAGCCCCTTCCCTCAAAAAATGAGTGGAAGGGAGGTTAGAATAACTAGCGAAGCCTTGCTAAATAGGGAAGGGCTCTACAAAACTGAATGGATCATCTGAAGGAGACATGCATTCTATGGACACTGCGATTAGTAGGAACTAAACCCATCAACTCTACAGAACTGCATCTAAGGCTTTAGCATAGTAGGTATGCATCTGGGCGTGTGGGGGACTACCTAAAGGGCCACTCCCTCATGAGGTTTGAAACATCTCACACACACCAAGGAATCATTACTACAATCTATTGCATCACTAGACCATCAAGTGTATGGATCACAAACATGAAATGACCAAGTCAAAGGGAAATAATGAGACCCTTTACTCAATCCAAGGCACTAAACAAGAATGGAAGCTGGAACTAAGATGCACTACCCTCTAGAACATTCTTATGGAATAAATGAGCTGATGTCGAAAAAATAAGGCCCGCGATAGAAGAGGCAATGAGGATCCTCAAATAAAGCATGAGGGAACTTAGTAATGCGACTAATGGAATGATAACAGGGATAAGGGGGGAATGGGGCTAAGGGACAAACATACGACTACCATTTTTAGAGCATAAAGTGCATGGTTGACCTGGCAGGAACTAACTCTACTCCAGAGTAGATGGGGACAGTATGACTAGAGGGAAAAATGGGCAACACCAGATGGACGATATGGAAATATGGATGGAATACTATGACATGAGATGATGTGACATGAAGTATACTCCAAGAATGTAAGGGTGACTCATCGTAGATGCTCTGAACAATGGTGACTCGATGACACTGCGACATAGACTAGGCTTGTTGGGGACCATGAAAACACGAGTAAATGATGGTTATGCATGACAGAAACCAACATATGGTACGAAAAGTATTAAGAGGAGGTGGATCTCAAAGTATAATTGTCACTTTATGATGAAATTAAATTTTGAGAGATGACGAAGTGACCTTCTTGGAAAAAAAGGTTTTCGAGTGAAGTGTCTAATCATCAAAAACTGAGGAAGACCTATTTTAGAGCTCAGTGAGAGCTCTCCAATGGAACTGACTACTTGTCAAACTGAGCTACGAAGATCGTAGTGGATAAACCCACCATTAGAATTGAGATCTACGACTTTCAGGAAAGTGGCCTTACTTCTCTAAAGATGGCCTTAATTCTTCTTCGAATGATGGTTCCTAGTGGAGAATTAAGGGAAGAGGGAAATGAGAATGAACTGCTAGAGGAGTTCTAGAATCATCCTCGCCCACTAAGTCAAACATGGGGACTATGTGGACATATAGTAAAATATTTGAAGATATGGTATCAAACATCTATGATATGCGATGTGCATATGACTCGCCAGAGAAGCTAGTAGGATAAACTATCCAAGGAATGGGAGGATAATCGACCATACCTAGATTCAGTGGGATCTAGGCTAAGACATAATTGAGAATATGGCCAAGGGAAAACCATCATGCCCCCAAGCATGGGATGTTCATCTGGTATGTAAAGGTGGGAATGATACCCCCTAGTAGGAGGAGTTTGTGGAGTGCCATTTTGTTTCAGGTGCTTGAAAAAGGGATCCAAGCATCCCGACCCACCTTGGCACAAGATCCTCCAAATGATGATGCAGAGGCTTATGTGCCCCCCTAGTATGCTATGGGCGTACTAGATGTATTTAGAGCTATGGGCTCCAAACGCTTATATGATACATAATATGATTATGCATTTTATATGATGATGATGGTTTGCCATTTTTTTTATTTATGGTTGTCTTTGCGGTATACATGTGATAAATGCCAATATAGAATGTTGTTTTCAATGGTATCTACATAGTGATTTTGGGATCTAGGCACATGACTGAAAGTAATGGTTTCAAATTCACATACCAGTAGCCTCACTCGTAGATATTTTCTAAATAGGATTTGGTTATGCACATGATACACACCATTCAATTGCATGACAAGTAGAAAGGAATCTAAATGAACATCAAGATGAAGGATGCGATGAGAGAGGGCGTCGACTAAAAAACCTATCACCGCATCATATTCGGCCTCATTATTGGTGGCAGATCCAATGCACATGCCATTTGAAATGACTAATGTATGTAAGCGGGTAAAAATGGCTTAGGCTACTGAGGCTAGATTATTGGAGAAGCGACTTGCATAATTGGCATGATCGATATATGGTGTGGATGATGTATCCATATGAAAGGTGCAAAATACAATGGATTAGATGATGTGTTATGAAACCAGCTCAAGAAAAGATAGAAAAGATATATCAATGCCTTAGAATTCAGTCTCTTCGAGGGGGAATCCTCCTTTACATTACATAAATGAACAATTCTTGGATGATTCAAATGAAAAAACCTCCTTCCTATATATAGGAGTATAAGGAGTCACAATATAATCCAGCCAACCTAACAATAATAATATAAAGCCACAAAAATAACAATAGAGGGATTCTATGGGGTACAGTAATAACAATATGTGGGCAATAGGGGCACAACAATATTAATAAGGGGTATAACTACAACAGTAATGGGGTAATCACTAGTATTATAGGGACCCAACATGCCCCTCTCCTTCAAAAAAGTGTTGTCCTTAACGCTTGAGTAGTTCTGGATACTTCTGCATAAAATTCTCATCCTCCCATGTGGAATCTTCAGCGGATAAGTTCTTCCACTTGATAAGATACTCTGAAATTGATCAATTTTGTAGCTGTCGAGTTCTTGTTTCTGTGACTGCTTTCGATTCTAATATAATTTTTCCTTCCTCGTCAAGTTCTGGCAATATTGTTTGAACTGGGATCTTCTCGCCTATAACCTTCTTTAAACATGAAACATGGAAAACTGGGTGCAATCAATAAGTTGCAGGAAACTCCAATTTGTATGCCATAGTACCAATCTTTTGCAACACCTTGTACGGACCATAATACTTTGGTGATAACTTATTATCCTTCTTAGCTTGCTTGAGGGACATTTGCTTATATGGTTGTAGCCGTAGGAATACCCAATCACCTACATAAAAACTTCTTTCACTGCGATGTTGATATCCCTGTTGTTTCATTCTATTATGTGCCAACATGAGGTTATCCTTTAAGAGTTGGAGGACTTGTTGTTGATGTTCGATGTGGTGTTCCACTGCCTGAACCTTAGAATTTTCTCTTAAATATGATGCGATGGATGGTGGTTGATACCCATAAAGTGCCATAAATGGGGTCATTTTTGTTGCTGTATGGAAGGAAGTGTTATACCACCATTCAGCCAGAGGAAACCATTTGACCCATTGTGTCTGTTTATCAGATACAAAGCAACGAAGATATCCTTCCAAACATCTGTTTACTATCTCAGTTTGCCCATCAGATTAAGGATGATAAGATGAGCTATGAGCTAACTAGGTACCAAGACAAGAAAATAATTCTGTCCAAAAATTTCTTGTGAAAATGGGATCTCTGTCACTTACAATAATCTTTGGGTTTCCATGTAGCTTTTGAATTGTTTCCATAAATGCAGTAGAAACTATACTGGCTTTAAATGGATGTGATAATGCACAAAAGTGTGCATACTTGGTAAGTCTGTCAACTACCACCATGATGACACTCTTTCCCTCAGACTTGGGTAAACCTGTGATAAAATCCATTGAAACCTCCTCCCAACGTTGTCTTGGAATGGATAAAGGTTGTAATAGACCCGATGTCTTAATTGTTTCAACTTTATTTTGTTGGCAAACCAAACATTCCGCCACAAACTTTTGAATATCTGATTTAAGGCCATCCCAAAAAAAATCCTTCTTAACCCTGTGGTAAGTTTTTAAAAATCCTGAGTGCCCTCCTAAGGGAGAAGTGTGCAATTCCATAAGAATCTTTTGTTTTAGCTAGGAATTCTTACATAGGTATAAACAATCTTTGTACCATAACAAATCATTTTGCCAGCTAAATGTATCAGACGTACTGGAATCTTGTTGTAACTTTCGAATAAGTGCCCACACTTCTTCATCATTCTTCCATTCCTCCCTTGCTTTGTTTATCCAATTTGGTTGGATAATAGAAATGGTGCACAACAATGCTTCCACATCCTCATCCTTTCTTGAGAGTGCATCTGCCACCACATTTTGCTTCCCTTTTTTGTAGATGATTTCAAAGTCATAACCCAACATCTTTGTGACCCACTTTTGTTACTCTTTAGAGGATAATCTTTGTTCTAAAAAGTATTTAGGGCTATCATGATCCGTTTTTACCTTGAAGTGTCTTCCCATTAGGCAGGGTCACAATTTCTTAAGTGCATGGAGTATTGCCAACATTTCCTTCTCATAAATAGCATTGCTTAAAAACTTTCCCTTGATTGGATGACTTTCAAAAGCAATGGGTATTTCATCTTGCATTAGAACAACACCAATTCCATTTCCTGAAGCATCACATTCCACAATAAAGGTTTTTGTGAAGTCCGGTGTAGCTAAGACCGGTGCTTGGAACATTGCCTCTTTAAGATGTTCAAAGGCCTTTGTTGCTTCCGGAGTCCATGAAAATGCATCTTTCTTCAATAATGTTGTTAGAGGTGCTACTATTCTCCCATAATTCTTAACAAACTTGCGATAATACCCTATCTGTTAGCCTCTTGTTGCAACAAGGTTTCATCTTTCATGATTGACATTTTTACATGCCAAATATGTCATACTTCGTAGGCTGCAGTTTTCCATATTTCCACAAAAAGCCATGAAGTGTGCTAGTCCAAATGCCACTGCTATATTCCAATTTTGATGAGTTGTTCCAGTTTTGAAGAGTTTTTTAAGGGAGATCCAAACAGTCTAACCTTGGTCTCCCTAGGTTTCAATTTCCTGTTTTAGAATGTAGAGAATGCATCTGACCAAACAGTTTAATCTTGGCAAATCTGTAGATAGGTAGAGAATCAAAGGGACCCAGCTGCTTAATCTGGGCCCTTGGCAGAAATAAGTGTAGATTTAGATAGGAAATCATTCAAAAGAAAAATTGTAAAGCTGGGTTTGCAAGTCTAAGTGCACCCAAACCAAAAAGAAGAAAAAATGTTAGGTGAGTAGGCTGGGTAGGTAGCTGTGAGGTTGCAGAATGATGACTTATGATCAATTTTGTGTTACAAAGTGTTTTATCTCTTCAGATCACAATGCAGACAGTTTTTCATCTGAAGGAGCTCGAGGTGGACATCACTAACTCCCCCTTCTTCTAATTCCCCAAGTCACTTACTAATTTCCCCAAAGAGGTCAAGATCTGCTTGGTTCCTCTTAGTTCATCATTTTCCATGTCATTTGCCTTAGTGGAGATCTGCTTCGCTCAAGGATTTCATTTCTTTACAAATTCTTTTCCCCAAAATTAGCCTAAGGTCCCCCACCTTAGCGCCTGCTTATCATTTCCATATTAACTACTAACTCTAGTATATAACTCCCTATCAATTTTCCCCCTTCCCCTACTAAAAGAATGTATATAAAACTCCCCTATGTAAATATCCCCTCCCAGGCAATATAGCCATATTTTCTAAGTCAGGGAAAGAACAGTCCATCTGGGGCTGCCATTAGCCCATCCGTGTCTTGGAATTGGTCTAACACCTGGTTAGACTAACAGCCATTCCCCTAATTCTACAATGCCCTTGTTGCCACCCTCCCCCTCAAGTTGGGCTTGTAAATATTCAAATCCCGCCCACACAAACCTAAAAAAAAAAAAAAAAAAACATATTTTCCTATTTTCCCAAAGTCTCACCCCTGAAAATAATAATCCGCGTGCATTAACCCACATAACGCACAATCTCCGCCATTCCCTAAAGTTTTAAACCCACCACCGCGCCATATTAAAATTGGAATATTCCTTAAATATTCCCGCCCCTTATCCCTCTGTTGCCTCGTCCCAACCGCCAATCGTTAGATCGCCCGCCCCACAGATCTATGGTGGGCAGGCCTTCCTGTCCCTCGACGCGCCCGAAGGTTAGCGTCCGGGAGATGGGCAGTATTGCCGTCGTACTCCTGCCACGCGTCACCTCCTGGGCTGTGGCGGAGCCCCCTCTGAAAAAACCACTCATGCCTAAAGGCGGTGCGCCCCAAAACTGGAAACTGCCTCCTGCCCAGTGACGTCACCCACTTGCGTCACCTCCCTGCCCAGTCACCATGACACATCATCCGCCTGCGTGGCCTCCTGCCACCATACCGTCGAGTCACCCTGCCACGTGCCCTGCCACCGTGTCACCTGTCGTACTGCCACATCACCTCCGTACGTGATGACGTCATCATGCTGACATCATCCTGCCATGTCATCTTGCTGAAATCATCGCTGATGTCACCTGCCATACAAAGTCCTATCATGCTGATGTCATCACTAATGTCATGCTGACGTCATCATCAATTTTTAGCGCGAAGGGCGAAAATTGCACTCCGGAGCCCCGGAATCAGGTTCTGAGGCAGTTTTTGATGAGCGATTTGTGCCTAGCGCAAATCGCGCATCGCTGGATAAAATAGGTCGAAGTGGGGAATCTTTTCATTACGCAGCCCCCAGCAAGCCCGAAAGGCGCCAAATGACCCATTTTTCTTCGCGAAGCTTGCCGAGAGGAGCAGAAGATAGGTTTGAGGAAGACAGAGAGCCGAACAACGGCCATTAATGTTGATTTAGCGCACAACACATCAAAGCAGCCCGGTTTATTGTTAGAGAGTATCAGAGAAGGAAGAAGAGCCAAAGAGTATCAGTCAAGATTTTTTAGGGGCTCGAAGCACCTGAGCATTGATGAACCCCCTCAGCAAAGTCAAATTAAGAGGCGTAAGCCCATCCTTGCCCTCAAATAAGAGTTAAAGCTTTAAATGTAGACAATCAGTAAAGAAGTAGAAATCCATACACATTTATTGCAGAAAACACTGCACCAAGCCACCGAGGACTACATCATTTACTCAGTTTTGATACGGCCACCCTCAGCGCAGCCCGAGATATTTTCATGCATTTATTTCTGATAGAATTAGGTCAATTAATCATTTTTTATGACCTGTTTTAGGTCAAGATGTAATAAAAGCAGTTGTAGAGAGTTTTTCCCTATATATACTGCTCTCTACATTGTTTCAAGCGTTGGTCAATTGAGAATTTTCACTAGAGACTCGCATTGTATACCTGAGTTTTTCTATAACCAAAGATTGCTGAAAGCTTGGAGAGCAAACTGCCTGTTGTAAATGAATATTTTGAAGATATGAAGATGGAATTCTTGTGCTGCAGCCTGAAACAATAAGTGCATCTTACCTCTGTTTTATTGTTTACCACTATCTAAATAGCAGAAAGAAAGAATAGCTTAGAATTTGTTTAAATACACTCTATGCTCATTTTCTGTTGTTTCCTTATGTTTTCCTCTGAATGAATTGGTTATGAATATGAATTCCTCCTGGCTCATATTTACCCCGATTCACCTGTGTATGCCAATTATCTATTGATTCTTAAATGCCCTTAGGTAGAGCTCTGTTACCTACATCTGTTAAGCTGATTGAGAGATTCTTAACTGCCTCTCGTTACTTAGCATTCTTTCCATCATTTAAACCTGAAACATTGTTTCATGCGCAGCTATCTTGCTCCATTTTCCCTTATTGTGACCAAGGAAATGCACCAGCAGTCCTCCTCCTCGACTCCATGCCCAATGGTTTGAAACACTCAGACTGTGCTATGCCTCTCTACTTGAAACATCAATTTTCCCACCAAAACAGAACAAAAAACCCCTGAACTCAATAGCTAGCCTAAGATCAATTTCAACAAAGCTAAATCCCAAAGAGAGAGCCCTCTCTGATTGCAGGTGGGCTAGAACCTGCAATCCAAAGTTGGTTTGTGGTTACCTCGGCTGTATCCCTTACTCCAACCTGGGGACAACCTGAGTGATAACATAATGGCGACTCCACTGGGGAACATCCTCAGTTAATTTCACTAAGAAGGTTGGAAAGATCCCCTAAAAAGGACAATTTCCTAAATTGTTGTATATTTCTTAAAACTACATATGAAGCCTAAATGTCAGCCAGGAAGCCTTTGAAACTGCTTTTGTTTTACATTAGTAGAAGTAAATAAAAGCTGCTTCAGTCAATCTTCATGCTAGTTTTAAGATATACACAGCCATTCCAAAATCTAATCTGTCCCTTGTTAATTACAAAAGTATTCCCATAAAAATACCCAAAAAACAATTCGAAAGCTGGCTCCCAAGAAGAATCCACGATATACAAGGTCAAATCCCGATCCAAACCCTCCAGCTGTTTTTGAAAACCCTAACATAATCTCGAAAATCCTTAGGAAGCAAGAAAGACAGGAAAACTTCGCTGATAAAACTCTTGAAATAGCTTACCCTAGCTGTATTCCGACTCCTGTCAAGGTTTTGTTTCGTTCGGCCCCTGTTTCCCCTAGTTCATCATCTACACCTGGAACTCCTCCTTCCACACCTTCATTCACTGCACATACTACCACTACTGTTGTTTCCAGCGTTCTAGTTACTCCTGTGATCCCTATTACTCCAGTTGTTCCATTTATCCCCGTTGTCCCACTTATCCCTGCCAATATGGCTAATAGATATGCACCCCTGCAATTACCTGCTAATGTTGGGGCTTTACCTCAAGAGTACCAATCTAAAATCACATATTTTGATAGTACTGGCCCTTTTACTGCCATTCAGCATACCAAAAAGATGCAAGACTATTTTGAAAACTACGAAATAGATGATGATAGCGTGAGAATGAGAATTTTTGTTCAGAGTCTAACAGGTGATGTGAGAACTTGGTTCAGATCACTCGCTGCAAATTCCATAACCACCCCAGATGAGCTTTACCAATCCTTTACCAACAGATGGGAGAAAAAGAAAGACCCCTTGCACATACTAGCTGAATATGATACGATTAAACGAGGTCCTCAAGAGACTGTTTTGGAGTACTGTGCAAGATTCAATAATGTTTACAATGCAATACCACAAAACCTAAGGCCTCCCCCTGATCTGGCCTTGTACAAATTTCCGGATGGTTTTGACCCTGATATGGCATATTAGTTAAAAGAAAGAGCTCCTCAGATCCTTGCAGACATGCAAAACGTTGCTGTCAGTGTTGAGGCTAACCTAATTGCCAAGATAAATAGAGCTAGAATGGAAAGAAGAACCACCTTTAAGGAAGAACCCTCAGCCTTTGATCAAAAGCTTGATGCTATTATCAATGGCCTACAAAGGCTAGGAGAAAGAGTAGAAAATGTTGAGAGAAAAGCATCATGGGAAGGACAACAGTCCAATACCATAAGGAATCCAAATTTTAGGAAAACGCTGAACACAAATGCTAGTAGGTCTACCCAAGACCATGACATAAGACCCCCTTTTCAAGATAACTATGTTGAAGGATCTACTTCTAGTGAACCCATAGAGGACACTCACATGAACCTGATGGATCTAAAGGGTGAACACCAAACTGTCCTATCCCAAGAAGACCAAAATGAACTCGATTACAATTAGTTTCAAACTAAATCTGGTGAGTCTTTTGATTTTAAATAAGGATATGATACTGCTGTGTATGAAGTACACAAACAATATAAGTTGAGAACTAGGACCATTGACATTTCGGAACCTAGTAAAACAAAGGATGGAAAACAGCCCAACAAGACCAAAGGCAAGGTTGTCATAACAGAACCCGCTGATACAAATGTTCCAAACCCGCATCAAGTGACTGTAGAAGACATAACAGAAATACAGCCTTCCAATGATCAGCCTTTGCCACCTTCTCTCTCGAAACAAAGCTTGAATAGTATTCCAAAAAACTTTCCTGAAACTAAAAAACTGCAAGCTATCAGTCCTCATAATGCTGATAAACAAGAGCAAATCGCAGATAATTTAAATGAAAAGGAGAAAACTGCCTTTATCAACACCAAGACTCCATTGGAAAACCATTTAATTTAGAGGCAGAAATATCTAAGTTGAAAATATCCATCCCCCTCTCAGAACTTGCCAAACACGATGTATATAGGCAACAAATTCAAAGGTCACTTCAAATTCCAGAAAACAAGGACGATGTAAATGTTTTGGATGATTCCCCTGAACTGTTGTTTGGTCCAAAAGTTAATGGAAAGTCAACATATGGACCTATTCCACCCTTCTACATCAGTTTGCATATACATGACAAAGTTTTGCACAATGCTATGTTTGACTCAGGGGCATCGCACAATCTAATGCCCAAAGCAGTTATGGAAAAACTGAACCTTGACGTTACAAGACCTTACAAAGACTTGTACTCTTTTGACTCAAGTCAAGTGAAATGTCTAGGCCTCATCAAAGATCTGTGTGTCTCCTTAGTTCAATATCCAAATGAGACCATCCTCACGGATGTGGTAGTTGCTGACATTCCACCAAAGTACGGTATGCTCCTATCAAGATCATGGGGAGCAAAGCTTCAAGGATCCCTTCAATTAGACCTTTCCTATGCCACCATTTCAGTCTTTGGGCAACCAAAGAGACTGTATAGAGAAACGCTCATGAAATATGTGGTAAGTAGTGAGAGAAAGCCTGAAAATTTTCCCATTTATTCAATCCATTCTGATATGGATTCCTTTATTTTGTTTAATGATGATACAAATTCTCCAATTGATAATGAGCCCTTCGCTCCAGAGCAACAAGCACACATCAATGAAGAATCAGTTGCACACACTGATAAGACTGTCACAACAGTTATTGCAACCAGCATGCAAGAAGAAACTCCCCAAACAGAAATTTCAAAACTGCCCAATCCTAAGTTGATTGACACTTTAGGCATCAACCACAAGCAAGAAATCACATGGTATTTAGAATCTTATGGCTCTTTTAACAAGTTAGGAGTCGGGGCAGGTGTCTGGATTCACAACACATGTAACAATCATGCAGAAGGCCATGCCTACAGACTGAATTTTAAATGCACAAATAACATGGTAGAGTATGAGGCTCTGCTGTTAGGCCTTAAACTACTCAAAGCACTAGGAGCTACTAAAGTGTCTATTTTAGGAGACTCTGATTTAATCATACAACAAATGAAAGGTAATTTTGTTACCAGCGACAATAGAATGAGAGCCTATAGGACTGCTGCCACTAATATACTCAATGCATTCACTGAATTCAAGCTTGACAAAATTTCAAGAGAACATAACATTCATGCATACAGCCTAGCCACCTTTGCTAGTACATGCAAGCTTCCTTTTGACCCAAACCATCACTTCACAGCTGAAATAAAACATAGGCCCGCTGTCCCAAACAGCATCATAGATTGGCAGGTGTTCGAAAATGACATCCAGATTAATAATTTCCTTACCCTTGAGCATGAATTTTCAAATATCAACATTGACTTGGATGCTATGACAGATTTGGAACAACAAACAAAAGAAGATCAGCAAGCTATAACAACTGCAACAACCAAACAAATCCTGAAACCAACTATTTTTGACAATGAAAACATAGAACAACTGAAACAAATGCATTTGGAAGACATTGCCAAAGAAGAGGCAGAGATCATTGACTTAAAGGATAACTTTCTGCCTGCTGGCCTAACCCCATTAGAAGACATGTTTGACACCAATGACGTTCCTAGAAAGCCAAAATTGCAACCCATTAACAATGATATAGAGGAACACAACATTGGGACGGCAGAAAATCCAAAAATGATCAAACTATCCAAAAATTTACCACCTGATCAAAAGCCCAAGTACATTGACCTATTCAAAGAATTCCAGGATGTATTTGCTTGGAGCTATGAGGATTTGAAATCCTATGACACCTCGGTGATCCAACACACAATCCCCTTAAAACCAAACTAGAAACCCTTCAAATAGAAACTTAGAAGAATTAACCCTATGCTTCTTCCACCGATTGAAAAGGAAGTAAATAGGATGTTTGAAGCAGGCATCATAGCACCCATCAAATTTTCTGAATGGGTGTCCAATCTTGTTCCTACGAGAAAAAAGACAGGTGAAATCAGACTTTGTGTAGATCTCAGAAATTTAAACCAAGTCTCCCTAAAAGACCATTACCCTTTGCCTAAAATGGACCACATCTTGCAGAGAGTAGTGGGGTCATCTAGAATCTCTTTGCTAGATGGTTTTTCAGGTTTCAACCAAATACTTGTTCACCCGGACGACCAAGACAAAACAACTTTTAGCACACCCTGGGGAACATTTAAGTATGTGAAGATGCCATTTGGTGTTAAAAACGCTGGTGCAACTTTTCAACGAGCAATGGACATTGCATTTGCCAAAGAAATACATGACTTCCTAGTTGTTTATCTTGATGACTTGACCCCATTTTCCAAATCTAATGAAGAACACCTCAAGCATCTTAGGCAAATTTTTATGACATGTAGGAAGTATGGCATTTCCTTGAATCCCAAGAAATCCCTATTTGGCCTCGAAGAAGGCAAGTTACTTGGCCACATTATATCAAAAGATGGGATTAGAATTGACCCTGAAAGAATCCAAGCCATCCTCCAAATTCCATATCCAAGAAACATAAAAGAGCTACAAGCGTTCCTTGGGAAAATCAACTTCCTAAGAAGATTTATCCCAAATCTAGCTGAATTAATAAGACTATTAAGCAACATGTTAAAAAAGGATGCCAAGGTAAGATGGTCCCTGGAAACCAAGCAAGCATTCGAAAGTATCAAATCGGCATTGACACAAACCCCTGTACTCACCAGTCCACAGTTTGACAAAGATTTTATCATATTTTCATTTGCATCTGATCACACAATAGCCGTTGTCCTTTTGCAAAAGGATGAACAGGGAGATGAAAAGACAATTGCTTTTTTTAGCTGAGCCTTAAGAGATGCCCCTTTGAAGTACCCAATCATGGAAAAACAGGCCTACGCACTTGTTAAGGCCATCAAGGATTTCAGAGTGTACATTTTATGTTCACATGTGATTGCCTATGTCCCACACGCTACTGTAAAAGACATATTGACCCAAGAGGGATTAGAAGGCAAAAGAGGCAAGTGGATTGCAAGCATCCTTGAGTATGATATAGAAATAAAACCAACCAAGCTGATAAAGGGACAAGGTTTAGCTAAACTGATGTTCGAAACAAACTTTCAAGCCCTAGACATAAACCAGCTGGACAATGAACTGGAGTTGGCGACTCCACAGATCAGTGAAATATTTCTCCAATGCCCTTGGTACACTGATATTTGCTTTTTATTGTTAAACCTGTGTGCTCCCCCAGGATTGTCCAGAACCAAGAAAAGATTTTTGAAAATGAAGGCTTTAAAATTTTGTGTTATAGATGGTGCATTGCTTAATTGTTTAACCATGAATGAAACTAACAATGTCATGAAAGAATTCCTTGCAGGTGACTGTGGAGGACATCTATATTGGAAGTCCACTGCTGATAAAATTCTAAGGGCTGGTTTCCCTCTCTTTTTGCAGATGTAAAGAAGTTTGCCATGTCATGTCACAAATGCCAAATCTTTGAGGGCAAGAGAAAGCTGTTACCCCTACCCCTTAAACCCATCTCAACCGAAAAACCTTTTCAACAATGGGGTCTTGACTTCATTGGAGAAATCCATCCCTCTTACTCAGGCTAGCACAAATGGATCCTAACAGCCACTGACTATTTCGCTAAGTGGGTTGAAGCCATTCCCTGCAAACAAGCCAATGACACCATCATTATCCAATTCCTTGAGTGCAATATCCTGTCTAGATTTGGCTGCCCTGAGAAAATCATCACTGACAATGCCGCTGCCTTTAAGTCCAAAAAGATGATCAATTTTTGCCACAGATTTCATATTACTTTAGGCCACTCTACGGCTTATTACCCTCAGGGTAATGGCTTGGCCAAATCATCTAACAAAAGCCTCATCAACATCATAAAGAAAGTGCTAGAAGAAAACAAGAAGAACTGGCACAAAAAGCTGGTAAATGCCGTATGGGCAGACAGAATCTCGAGCAAAAGATCTATTGGGATGAGCCCTTATGAGCTAGTATATGGCATGGAGGCTAGATTTCCTTCATCCTTGGGCATTCCTACTATCAAATTGTTACAAGAAATTCAGGTTGAACCAAATGACATTCAAAGAAGAATCAATCAGACCATTCATCTTCAGCAAACCAGAGAACAAGTTTATGACAGAGCTCAAATTTTGCAAGAAAAGCTTAAAAAGATGTTTGATAAGAGACCTAAAGCTGAGGATTTCAATATTGGTGACAAAGTTCTGAGATGGGACTCAAGAAGGGAAGACAAGGGCAAACATGCCAAGTTTGATTTTTTATGGAAAGGTTCACTCGTTATTTCTGCTGTTCAGGGAAATAACACATATTTTCTCAAATCTGTAGAGGATAGTTCTGCTGAAGAAGGCCCTGTCAATGGTCGTATGCTGAAACATTACCATGACCCCTTTTAAGGGACACAATGCAGTTTTGTATATATCTTTGTACAATTGTTTTTGTATATATCAGCACTCTGTTTTTATTTTTGTATAAGCAGGTCGATTGTTTAAGGAAAAGTAGTAAATTTGTGAAAGACACAGTTTTTAAAGCTTTGTTTCTACACCAGTTTTCAGCAAAGTATCAAGAGAAAAAACTGTCACATTACAAGCAATTCATGGTAGAAAAGAACTATTTGTAGTCTTTGTGCATAATTATCAAGCACGCAGAAGAAAGCAGGCGATGTTGCATAGTTCACAATAATTCAGTTGAGGAGGAGGTTGTTCATAGTTCAAAGTTTTACATTTTTAGCAACCAGAACAAATGTTTCCAGTCTACAGCAAGCATAGAAGATCAAGGCAGTCTAACCTGCTGTTCTTGACTTTTCACAAGGAAAAGCCATCCCCAAGTGGAGCCACTGTTAGCCTCCTGTTGCAACAGGGTTTCATCTTTCATGATTGACATTTTTACATGCCAAATATGTCATACTTTGCAGGCTGCAGTTTTCCATATTTCCACAAAAAGCCATGAAGTGTGCTAGTCCAAATGCCACTACTATATTCCAATTTTGATGAGTTGTTCCAGTTTTGAAGAGTTTTTTAAGGGAGGTCCAAACAGTCTAACCTTGGTCTCCCTAGGTTTCAATTTCCTGTTTTAGAATGTAGAGAATGCATCTGACCAAACAGTTTAATCTTGGCAGATTTGTAGACAGGTAGAGAATCAAAGGGACCCAACTGCTTAATCTGGGCCCTTGGCAAAAATAAGTGTAGATTTAGATAGGAAATCATTCAAAAGAAAAATTGTAAAGCTGGGTTTGCAAGTCTAAGTGCACCCAAACCAAAAAGAAGAAAAAAATTTAGGTGAGTAGGCTGGGTAGGTAGCTGTGAGGTTGTTGAATGATGACTTATGATCAATTTTGTGTTACAAAGTGTTTTATCTCTTCAGATCACAGTGCAGATAGTTTTTCATCTGAAGGAGCTCGAGGTGGACATCACTAACTCCCCCTTCTTCTAATTCCCCAAGTCACTTACTAATTTCCCCAAAGAGGTCAAGATCTGCTTGGTTCCACTTAGTTCATCATTTTCCATATCATTTGCCTTAGTGGAGATCTGCTTCGCTCAAGGATTTCATTTCTTTACAAATCCTTTTCCCCAAAATTAGCCTAAGGTCCCCCACCTTAGCACCTGCTTATCATTTCCATATTAACTACTAACTCTAGTATATAACTCCCTATCAGTTTTCCCCCTTCCCCTACTAAAAGAATGTATATAAAACTCCCCTATGTAAATATCCCCTCCCTGGCAATATAGCCATATTTTCTAAGTCAGGGAAAGAACAGTCCATTTGGGGCTGCCATTAGCCCATCCGTGTCTTGGAATTGCTCTAACACCTGGTTAGACTAACAGCCATTCCCCTAATTCTACAATGCCCCTGTTGCCACCCTCCCCCTAAAGTTGGGCTTGTAAATATTCAAATCCTGCCCACACAAACCTCAAAAAAAAAAAAAACCATATTTTCCCATTTTTCCCAAAGTCTCACCCCTGAAAATAATAATCCGCGCGCATTAACCCACATAACCCACAATCTCCGCCATTCCCTAAAGTTTAAACCCACCACCGCACCATATTAAAATTGGAATATTCCCTGAATATTCCCTCCCCTTATCCCTCCGTTGCCTCGTCCCAGCCGCCAACCGTTAGATCGCTCGCCCCACAGATCTACGGTGGGCGGGCCTTCCTGTCCCCCGACGTGCCCGAACGTTAGCGTCTGGGAGATGGGCGGTATTGCCGCCATACTCCCACCACACGTCACCTCCTGGGCTGTGGTGGAGCCCCCTCTAACAAAACCACTCATGCCTAAAGGCGGTGCGCCCCAAAACCGCAAACCGCCTCCTTCCCAGTGATGTCATCCGCTTGCGTCACCTCCCTGCCCAGTCACCATGACACGTCATCTGCCTGCGTGGCCTCCTGCCACCGTACCGCCGAGTCACCCTGCCACGTGCCTTGCCACCGTGTCACCTGCCGTACTGCCACGTCACCTCTGTACGTGATGATGTCATCATGCTGACGTCATCCTACCACGTCATCTTGCTGGCGTCATCACTGACGTCACCCACCATACAAAGACCCGTCATGCTGACGTCATCATCAGTTTTTAGCGCGAAGGGCGAAAATCACACTCCGAAGCCCCAGAATCAGTTTCTGAGGCAGTTTTTGATGAGCGATTTGTGCCTAGCGCAAATCGCGCATCGCTGGATAAAATAGGCCGAAGTGGGAAATCTTTAGGGAATCTTTTCATTACGCAGCCCACAGCAAGCCCGAAAGACGCCAAATGACCCATTTTTCTTCGCGAAGCTTGCCGAAAGGAGCAGAAGACAGGTTTGAGGAAGACAGAGAGCCGAACAGCGGCCATTAATGTTGATTTAACGCACAGCACATCAAAGCAGCAGCCCGGTTTATTGTCAGAGAGTATTAGAGAAGGAAGAAGAGCCAAAGAGTATCAGTCAAGATTTTTTAGGGGCTTGAAGCACCTGAGCATTGATGAACCCCCTCAGCAAATTCAAATTAAGAGGCGTAAGCCCATCCTTGCCCTCAAATCAGAGTTAAAGCTTTAAATGCAGACAGACAGCAAAGAAGCAGAAATCCATACACATTTATTGCAGAAAACACTGCACCAAGCCACCGAGGACTACATCATTTACTCAGTTTTGATACGGCCGCCCTCAGCATAGCCCGAGATATTTTCATGCATTTATTTCTGATAGAATTAGGTCAATTAATCATTTTTTATGACCTGTTTTAGGTCAACATGTAATAAAATCAGTTGTAGAGAGTTTTTCCCTATATATACCGCTCTCTACATTGTTTCAAGCGTTGGTCAATTGAGAATTTTCACTAGAGACTCGCATTGTATACCTGAGTTTTTTCTATAACCAAAGATTGCTGAAAGCTTGGAGAGAAAACTGCCTGTTGTAAATGAATATTTTGAAGATATGAAGACGGAATTCTTGTGCTGCAGCCTGAAACAATAAGTGCATCTTACCTCTGTTTTATTGTTTACCACTATCTAAAAAGCAGAAAGAAAGAATAGCTTAGAATTTGTTTAAATACACTCTATGCTCATTTTCTGTTGTTTCCTTATGTTTTCCTCTGAATGAATTGGTTATGAATATGAATTCCTCTTGGCTCATATTTACCCCGATTCACCTGTGTATGCCAATTATCTAGGGATTCTTAAATGCCCCTAGGTAGAGCTCTGTTACTTACATATGTTAAGCTGATTGAGAGATTCTTAACTGCCTCTCGTTACTTAGCATTCTTTCCATCATTTAAACCTGAAACATTGTTTCATGCGCAACTTTCTTGCTCCATTTTCCCTTATTGTGACCAAGGAAATGCACCAGCAGTCCTCCTCCTCGACTCCACGCCCAATGGTTTGAAACACTCAGACTGTGCTATGCCTCTCTACCTGAAACATCAATTTCCCCACCAAAACAGAACAAAAAACCCCTGAACTCAATAGCTAGCCTAAGATAAATTTCAACAAAGCTAAATCCCAAAGAGAGAGCCCTCTCTGATTGCAGGTGGGCTAGAACCTGCAATCCAAAGTTGGTTTTTGGTTACCTCGGCCGTATCCCTTACTCCAACCTGGGGACAACCTGAGTGATAACACTGTCAACCCGAGAAATCCTCACAGATGCTTTATGGATGTGGGGATTTTCCATTCCTTAATGGCTTTAATTTTGCTAGGGTCTACCTTAACTCCTTCATGAGATACAATATGACCCAGATATTCCACCACCTGGACTCTAAAGAAACATTTGGATCTTTTTGCATATAATTGTTTCTCCTCCAATAGTTGTAGCACCCTGTCAACATGTTCAACATGATCCTTCCAAGACTTGCTGTAGATTAGTATATCATCAAAAAATACTAACACAAATTTTCTAAGGAATGGTTTGAAAATTGAATTCATCAAACCTTGATGAGGAAGGTAATTCATCAGTGACAGGAATGGGGAACTTATCTTTAATAGTGAGCTTGTTGAGCTCCCTATAATCTGGACACATGCACCATGATCCATCTTATTTGTGCACCAATACTACTAGAGCAGAGAAAGAACTTTGACTCGGTTGAATTATACCAACCTCTAGCATTTCTGCAACCATACGTTCAATTTCACTCTTTTGGACATAGGGATATCTGTACGGCCTGATGTTCGGAGGAACACTTCCTGGAATCAGATGAATAGCATGATCATGATCACGCATAGGTGGGAGATCTTTGGGAGTCTCAAATACCTTGGAATGATTGTCCAGGACTTTTTGGAGATCTGGAGAAATAGATGATTCTGATGTGGAAACATCTAGCGAACATAATTGTGCAATTACACCTCTTTGCTCCTTTTTTAGAAGATTTGTCATACCATTAGAGCTTATTATGTTTCCTGGTTTCCCTGCAATACCCCTTAATTCAACTTCCTTTCGTTCCATAGAAAATTTGATGAAAATTTCTTGAAAATTAAAAGCTATTGTACCCAAGGATTGTAGCCATTGGACTCCTAGTACAACATCAGCACCTCCCATTAGAATGGAAAGCATTGGGCTAGTCAATACATATTCTCCCATGGATAGCGTGATATTATGGCACTTTCCAGAGCAATTTATTGTTCCTCCATTTGCAATCATCACTTGACACTCTCGTGCTAGATATAGGAAGAAATTCAATTCTTTTGCTACCTTACAATGAATAAAATTGTGGGTGCTTCCTGGAGCAATCAACACTATTACCTTTTTCTTCTTGATTTGTCCTTCTATCTTGATGGTTTGAGGAGTGGTAATTCCAGCCAATGCATTACAAGATATGGTCAGATTTATTTGTTCTTCATCTAGGCTTTGTTCTGGAGTATATCCTCTTCTTTTGACCTTTCTTGCTCCTTTTCTTCTTCCTCTTCACAATCTATGTAGAATAATTTCTTCTCAGCACACTTATGACCTTTAGTGTATTTTCTTTCACAACTGTAACAAAGCCCTTTTGCTCTTTTTTCTTCCAATTGTTGTGGTGTCAACCTTATAGGTTGTGGAAGACTAGGGGCAATAATAGTTCCATCTTTATAGTTGTGGGTGGTATGCTTCCTAGTTGCCATAATTTTGCTTTCCATTTTTCTTGCTAACCTGAATGCCTTCTCTAATGAATCAGGTTCCCAAAGGCGAACATCATGTTGGATATTATCCTTTAAAGACCCTATGAACACATCTATCCTATGCTCCTCTGGAATATCTTTTACCCTTATGTTGAATTTTTGGCATTCCTCAATGTGCTCCATTATTGAACCCTTTTGTTTGAGACTTATCAATTGCATAAAAAAAGTGTTGCTTTTTGTATCCTCATAATGTGCTATCAATTCTTCAATAAAAATTGCCCAAGTGATAAATTTTTTACGAGATCAAAGCCATTGATACCATACAAACTGATTTGGTTCCAAATATAAAGTTGCCATACATACCTTTTGCGTGTTTTGCACATTATTAAGATCGAAGAATTGCTCCATCTGTAATATCCATGTGGCAGGATCCTTGCCATCAAACTTCCTCATATCAATTTTTGGAATATGGTGGGTCTTCGATCCAACATTAGAGTATATGGAATCATGATTAACATTTCTTTTGTTCACATCATGAGTTTCCTTTACAACCTTTTCACCATTAGTAAGTATTTCTTATAGAAAATTTGTCAAATCTATCTTCAAATCTGCCATGTCTATCTTCAAATCTGCCATGTCTATCTTCAAATCTGCCATGTCTCTCTTCAAATCTATCTTTAAATCATCCATCTTAGCTTCCATGCCCTTTATCTTAGATTCCACACCATTTATCTTAGATTCCACGCCATTTATCTTAGCTTCTGTTAGCTTTTGTGAGCGTGACATTTGTTGCACTTGTTCTTGTAATTTTGATATATCATGTAGCATTTCTTCCTCTTCTTCATGAGTCATGCTAGGGCTTTCAGGCTCCTTACAAGGTGTTTGCATTTCCTTTCCTCGGGGCATCAGTTACCGATAATAATTCTTTATTATGCCCTTTGAATTCCTTCAAACCAAGCTTATGCAAAAATTTAAAAAAAAACTACACACCTTTTTTCACTTTGTAGAACCCTGATATTGAATCTGATGTATCTCTGTAAATTCAGATCCTCTAGTTCTAAAATTGCAATCTATAGTAGCCTTTTGTGTCCTCTTTCCAATGCCACAAGTCTGACCCAAATTAGATTCTCCAAGGAAGAGTTATACAAAATCTCCCACAGTGACTCGATTATAGACTAGTTCAGTAGAGCAAACTTGTACGACGTGCCATGAGTCACTGTTTCGACCTTTGGATATGAAAAATGCATACAAGAAACTAAAGTCCGTCCTATTTTTTTACCCTCTTACGAAATTTCAATTTGATCCCCAGATAGAAAGTTATGACGATTTTCCCCAAGTCACCTGTTTGGAATGTAATTCAGGAGTCTGCAGAAAGACCAACTTCCTCAGATCATATCTCCGCAAATATAGCGCGAAAAGCTCTGAAATTTGGACCCAAGGTTCAGTGCGATTTCTTCTCAAGTGGGGTTTTTTTGCAACTTCTGAAACGTCACAGAAAAAAATTTATAGTGAAAATGCCACGATGCCCTGTTTGGAGGAGCGAAACCCTAGAATCCAAAGCTTCGATACCAAATGTTATGAAACCAGCTCAAGAAAAGATAGAAAAGATAGATCAACGCCTTAGAATTCAGCATCTTCGAGGGGGAAACCTCCTTTACATTACATAAATTAACAATTCTTGGATGATTCAAATGACGAAACCTCCTTCCTATATATAGGAGTCTAAGGAGTCACAATATAATCCAGCCGACCTAACAATAATAATATAAAGCCACAAAAATAACAATAGAGGGATTCTATGGGGCACAGTAATAACAATATGGGGGCAATAGGGGCACAAAAATATTAATAAGGGGTATAACTACAATAGTAATGGGGTAATCACTAGTATTATAGGGACCCAACATGATGCGATCTACCTAATTATATGACAAAAATAAAGACATGCAAATAAAAGGGATGGGAGGTCATATACAACAGGCTCAAGGATAAGCATCCTAAGGTTACTGTCACAAAAGTGACAACTGATTCAATAAAACCTTCAGGAATCCAATTCAAGGATGCTGATTATTCTTTCCTTCATAGGATAGGAGTGAGAGCTAAAATCTTGCCATATAATGATATGATTAGGTGGGTGGTGGAAAACCTCACAATTGAAGATAGGCAATTTAGGAATTCATGAATGGAACTCATAGGGTCATTCAGAGTAGAGGACTTGAAGCAAATGTACCATATACCTGACCCTTAGGATGTATATGATAAGACATACATGGCCAACTTCGCAAAGAAGAACCAAGAGCTCCTCAAGGTGATTCGAGGCTGGAGAGCGTTGGAGAACAAACTCAAATACAAGAAATCGGGTATGTATGCTATAGCCTCTTTGGAAATCCCCTAAAACTATGTAGATGTTATGTTATATAGACTATATGGCTTACCCAATAATGCTAAGTTTTCCACATAATGGATTTCTCTGATTGATGCTTATTTTAATTCTCAAATTATGAATTGGGCCACCATCCTATCTGATAACCTAGCGACCATCATCATCGAATATCAATAGAAGAGATCCTACTCTCCAGAGAACCTTCCTCCATTCTATTTGAGTGCCCAAATTATGGATGCCATCTGTGTTTGCACTAAATTTCTACTCATGGATTAGAAATGGACCTTCCAGGATCCCTACCCTGTCCACCTCAGTCATAAGGAAATGTGGGAATACCATTACATACCCCATTTCTATAGAGTATTTCATGCTATTATTTTGTTGCTACATCAATTAATTTTCAATAGGAAAGCCCCCAGGTTTTCCCAAGAAGCTGCTACAGACCTTCTGGCTGTCGGAAAATATTCTGTTGAAGAATGGTTCACCTATGTTAGGGTTTTTTGTAGCACAACAGACCCACATGTCCTCCCTCTATATATTTCTGATAAATTCTTGGCAAGGGAAATCGCCCACCAAACTGTGGGAAAAGTCCTGACCAAAGATCTCAAAGAAAGAAAGAAGTTATTATGGCCATCTTTTCCTATCAAGTGCAATTCTTTTTCTTTAGCAAATTTTAATCATGAGATAAAAGAATCAATGGGTCTGGAAGGCATCATGATTCATACTTTGCAAAAAAAGAAACTTGATCTAGAAAAGATAGAATATAACATCACTACTACGCTAAAGATCAAACCATATAACCATGAGGCTAACGATTTTGAAGACATGTTACGGTTGGCTAAATCCTTTGATTAATTGTTCGAATGGGCAAAGGAAAATCTCAGTCTTGAAGAGTTTGGAAACTTTCAGGAATTTAGATATAGAAGGCTCGAAGTAATCTTGATGCACTTGTTGAAAATCAAAGAAAAGCCTACACCTAGTGTGACTTTCAATACAGAAGGACCTACTTCTCGCATAGAATGTCAGGTGAATACTGAGAAACCACTAGATATAGGGAAGGCCCAAGACAACGATAACATAATAGAATCTAGTAGGAAGTTAGCTGAGAAACAAGTTATGAGCACCCCATCTAAAGAGATCAGTTCAGAGTTGAAAAGTGACAGTTCGGAATAGGAGTGGGATCAATTTAACAAGAAAATGCAAGGCACTCCCAACACGATATATACACAAGAAGCAATGAAGTGTCAAACTCCTCTGCATAACCAAAAAGATACAGAGGCCAAGAAGATGGATGAGCAAGCGAAAATGTCTTAGCAGACTGAGATTATCCCTGCTCTACCCACATCAAAGATTGTCTTGAAGGTGACTGAAATCAGTCCTCTAGATGTGTTCTACAGCCTACTGCACAAGGCTGTAGTAATAAGATAGAGGGAAAGGAGAAGGGTAGAAACACTCAATCTCCCAGCTGGAAATGAGCCAATGGACATAGTTTGGAGGGACATTCCTTCCAACCCTGCCGAGAACTTGACTAGATTGTCACATTTTATGGGACCATATACAATAGCAACCATGGAAAAAGCCACCAAAGTGTGTATTTCGTTGATAGAAAAGCAGGATAAGATTGCACGGCTTGAGAAACAACTTGAAACAGAGAGGGAAGTGTGAACAGGCAAGCCGCTGACGAGCTCACCCAATTGCAAGAGAGCATGGAGGCCCTAAAGATAACCCATGAAGCCGATATATCGGCCAAAAATATACAACTCCAAGAATTGCAGCAAACGATGGAAAGATATAAGGATACTCCTACTATCGAGGATTTCATTAAAGAGGTGTTGGAACTGAATTCCCTCTTGATGAAATAACAAGAAAAATTCTGCCAAAAGATGTCGCACATCACTCCTTATCTGATCACTAGAGACCAACTAACAGACAAACTGATTGACCAGAGAACTGAGTTTACTGATCTAATCAACAGAATCTCAAAGTTCATCGAATGACAAGAATCAGAAGATGGGAGGAAATCCAAGCTACTTGAGGTTGAGGAGACACACAAGGACCTCCTTTTCATAGATTGTGACACAAGGATCAAGCAAGCTGAGCTAGTAGTGGCAAGAGTAGTTGGGGTGGCAAAGAACATAACCAAGGTGGTAAACTACAATTTGTTTGCCACCCACCTGGTAAGAGAAGGCAATCCAAAAGAAATTCTTGATTTAGGTGATTTGCACAAAAGGTGGCATGAAAAAGAAGAAACTCAAATGGAAGAAATCACAAAATTGGCAAAGACCGACTGGGATTCATATTAGCAATACCTCATCAAGCTGCACAGCCAAATCATGACCCTTAGCTACTCACTTCATTCAACTCAATGGATGCTGCCACCTTTCACTAATGTGATTTTCGCAGGAAAGATCGAAACACATTTTGGGGCACCTCTGCAAGTCAAACCGATGGCTGATATATGTGATTTGAAGGACAAGCTAGCAAACAAAAAATCATCATCATAGCCTCTACTCATCAAGACACTACTTATTTTTAGAGTTAGTTAACTAGTTAGGAGGAAGGTTGTTTGAAACCTCCTCAAATTTTTGTATAATATATTTTTGCACATTAGCTAGAATAGTATTTATACCCTTCTCATGTATTTAGAGAAGGGTCCATAATTTTATCAAAAACATTTGCAAAGAATGCACTATTGTAAGTTTGTGAATTCTTTGGTGAAATTATGGAACACGATCGTCTCTTTTAAATATCAGACTACTTTACTTTGTTGATGCATTATTGTATACTTGGGAGATAATTTGATTTGAAGAAAGGAGTTAATCCATGTCATTAGTCAAATGAGAAAAACTTCACATATATGGTACTTTTTATCTTGTAAGATTGATTATTTTTCTGTTTAATTAGTGGCAACACTTTTTTTTTCATGAATTGTGTATGGGATACATTCTTTCTGTTAAGTGTTAATTGGACTATTGTATGATGCCTAGCTGAAATTGTCTACTTTCATCCATAAATCATCATATATGTGATCTAGTTTATACAATTTCTTTGACTAACTATTTAGACAAATAAATTATCTTTATACATTATCATCTTTGTTTTATGCGTGATTGATCTTTATTATCACATGTCGAGCAAATATCTTTGTAGATCGCATATCACACAGAAATACTTGGGTTTATATTAGAATAATTTAGTTAGAGATTTTCATAATAGAATAGGTCATTTAGATTATCATTATTTTATTGTAATCACTCGTGAACCACCCACTCTCATCTTAAAAGCCACATTGGGAAATTGGTCCCATTACGCCACCATTGCCCCAATTGGAGCCACCACTTCAAATGCGAAAGGAGTTGTCTTAAGGTCCGGATCGAGTGGTTATCCCCCATGTTGGGGCAACAAAAATCTGAGACCACAACATTTTGGTGCTAGAAGGAGCGCCATCTAACTATGAATGGAATATACACCTAAATATCAATCGAAAAACATTCATAAGAGTCAAGACGCCTCCACAACTTCTACACCTTCTATATCTCATTCAAAATCTCCTGATCAGAAATCTGAAGTTGTAGGAACATCCTCCTTGTCTCCTGAAGTAGTAAGACAACCAACGTCTCTAGATTATGCTCCCGAGTCTCCCAAATTATTTGATTAAGAAATTGGAACAAATATCCATTTCTGCTGAAAAACCAGAGAGGCCCGAAGTTTTTGAAGAAAGTATTACTTCCCTATTACATCAAACTATTGTATTAACTAGATTGCAAAGTGAAAGGCTTGGAGTATCCCCTTTTGAGTTCCGTATCCCTCCACGAAGTAGGAAAGTTACCTCACCAATATCTGATTTGGATACCAGTGAGATCACATCACCTTTTCAAACATTCACTTCTCCTTTCACTGCTACTCAATCAACAACTTCTCAACTACCCACTTCTCCAATTAGTACTACTACTACTAGTACCAACCCAGCAGTAAGTTCTTTGTCATCTATACCTACTTCTAGACCAACCTTCCCATATTCTCAGTCTCCAAATCAAGTTATGGCCAATCAACCCACTCAACCTTGGACAAATCCTAGTGTTGTTCTGGTTGCAAATCCAAATGCACTCCCAACAAACCCAGAAAAATGGTTGCCTAAGTAGAATCCCGATGATGGTCTTATTGCTGAAGAACATCTTAAAAAATTTATGTTAGCCATGAATCTTAATGGAGTTGCACATGAAGATATTGTCATTAGACTGTTCCCATATACCTTCCAAGGATCTACTGGATCTTGGTATTTTTCCCTTCCAATAGGTTCAATAAGAGACTGGGATACCTTTCAAGAAGTATTTCTTGCAAAATTTGGTGATGACAGGAAAATAACATCTTTAATCAATGATATTTCTAACTTAAAAGCTAATTTAGATCAAAGGATCAAATACTTCAACTCCAAATTTAACAAGTTTCTAAATAAAATCCCAGCTGCATCAAAACCTGTAGTAGATGTACAAATAGAATGGTACATAGCGTCCATTCATTCTAATATTGAAATTTTTGTGAATAGAGCCAATAAGGTGACCCTTGTATAAAACATGAAAGAATCCTTATCTGTAGAAAGAAGGATTATATCTTTAGAAGAGTGATCATAAATAGCCAAGAGGAAGTGAAAGAAAGTAACATTTAAGGATGATTTGAAAAAGAAAGCTTCAAAGGACCCTTTCAATATTTAAGTCCTTCAGAAAGTGTTAAAACCATGTCTAATGAAATGGTTGAAATCAAGAAATAGGTCACAGAATCCTCTATGCCCAAGAAACATTTTCACTCATTTAAAATAAATCCTTGTTCTACATCGCAACCACCAACTACTATTTCAAATGCCGAATTTGGTCAAGAAGCAGAAGAAGACTCACCAGTCGAAGAGGAAGCCAAAATAGAAGAAGAAGTTGAATTAAATGGAATGTGGAATTTCATCCTCCCAACTGAAGAAGAAGCACAAGCTATGTCAGTAACCATAAGGAGTAAAAACTATCCTAATATGTCTATAACAAATCAGAAACAAAAGACTGCTACCCCTGTAAAGGAGAAAACACTAAGAAAAAAGTCTAAAACTATCCAAATTGACCCTGTTCCACTAGATCCTCCAAATGCTTCCAAAACATTGGTGATCTTAGATACAATGGAATATAACATAGTGGAAGATATGAAATATACTAGAGCAAACATTTCATTAAACGAACTCACTAAACTCAAACAACAACAAATTTTTTTATTAAGAGAGTTAAAAGTAGTTCATGTATCTCCTTTACCATATGCTATAGCTACTCAGGCTGCCTATGATATGGGAAAACCTCCCTCATCTTCAAACAAAGTATATCCTTCATATCTAGTCCTAATCGGTGATAGATCTATTTCTCATAGTCCTCCATTTCTTCTTACTTACAAAATTTTCAACAGAAATGTTCATAATTTCCTTGTTGATTGAGAAGCCTCTTCAAATATTATACCAAGAGCCATGTGCACCAAATTGAATATTACACCTCAAAAATCTATAGTAGACATAGTTCAATTAGGCATGAGAAAAGTAGAGGTACTTGGAGAAATAGTATCAGTTTCAATTAGGCTTCCTGTAATCCAAAAATTTCACAAATAATTGATATTATAATAGTTGATATCATAGAATTCTATGAGTTGATTCTAAGTAGGGATTAGTCTAAAAATTTGCATGGTTACTTTGCAACTGATTGGTCTCACATGTGGTTTCCACATAATGGTAAACCAACTCAAATCAGAGTAGACCAAGAAATGTTTATGAAATACACAATCACTGACCTCGAGGGAATCAATGAACCTGTTGCCTTCACCAATAACATCATTGGAAATTACTCAGCCAAGTAATTTTTGGGATACTTTAATCATCATAGGTCTCCCTTCCTAGATAATACCATAGTGTCTCAAATAGAAAAAATTTCACAAACAGATGCTTCCAAGTGTGTAAATGTAGTAAATAAAATTTCAAATAATTCTTTGTTATGGACACTCTATTTTGACGGTTCCAAATCTGAGGATGGCGTAGGTGCATGATGCATTTTGATCAACCCATAAGGAGAGAAAACCATGTTAGCATGCAGACTTGAATTTCAGTGCACTAATAATATCACTAAATATGAAGCATTGATCCAAGGACTGTCTAAAGCCATTGGTCATAATGTCAAATATTTGAAAGTTTATGGAGATTCTGAAATAATCGTTAAGCAGGTAAGAAACACAATTCATTGTGTCTATGGGCACCTTAAACATTATCAATTGTTAGCCCAGAAACTTACTTCTCATTTCACCGCTTTTAACATTTCTTCAGTTCCTAGATTGCAAAATGCAAGTGCTGACTTACTCGCTAATGTGGCATCAAAGCTTATACCCTAAAAAGATTTCAGTCTAGACATATTTTCAATAGAGTTAATATTTAGGTCATCCATCCCCAATAGTGTAACAAATTGCAGAGTATTCAATAATGATGTGGATATCGTTAATTTCCTTACATCAGAAGGGTCATATGAGGAATAGGTCATATATGAACATGAGAATGATCTGCAAATTAAACACAATGAAGACAAAAACCCAATCCCAAAATCTATAGTTCAAATGGAAGATATCTATGATCTAAAGGATAGGTTCAAGAAAGCTACCAACTCCAAAAATCAAAGTTGTACTTTGAGATTTGAAGTAGTAAACCTAGGGTCAACCGAAAAACCTCAAAATGTCAACCTAGATCTTGGCCTATCATCTAAAGAAAGAATATCATTCATTAGATTGTTGAAAACATACAAAGGTGACTTTGCCTGGGATTACATAGATCTCAAGACCTATGATACCTCCATAAGTCAACATACCATACCTATGACTTCGAATGAAAAAATAGTTCAATAGAAGCTTCGGAAAATTCACCCAAACCTTGAGAGTCAAATCAAATCCGAATTGAACAAGCTTATGAAAGCCAAAATAATCTTCCCTGTTAGACACTCAAAGTGGGTATCAAATATGGTGCATGTAAGGAAAAAGAACGGTGATATTAGGATTTGTATTGATTTTAGAAACCTGAATAAAGCTTGTCAAAAAGATAACTTTCCTTTTCCTACCACGGAGAAGATATTGCAATTAGTTGCAGATTCCGAATTAACGTCTTTTCTAGATGGGTTTTCAGGATATAATCAAATTCTTGTGCATCTAGAAAACAAATTAAAGACAACTTTCAGGACCAAGTGGGGAACATATGCCTATCAGAAGATGTCTTTCAGACTCATAAATGCAGGTGCTATAATTGAACGTGTTATGGATATTGCTTTTAAAGGTCTGATTAATAGATGAATTGTTATTTACTTAGATGATATCATAGTCTTATCTAAGGATAGGAACAATAATTTAAGTGACCTAAAGCACATTTTTGAAAGATGCAAGAAATATGGCATTTCTTTAAATCCCAAAAAATCTTATTTTGCTTTACCAGAAGGCAAAATTCTTGTGTTTATAGTGTCCAAGGAATGGATTTACATTGATCCTGATAGAGTCTAAGAGATCGAAAAGATTCCTCTCCCACATAACAAAAAGGCCATGCAATCATTCCTAGGCCAAATTAATTTTGTAAAAAGATTCGTTCCATATTTTTCACAAATCTTCCTACCCCTTCAAGCAATAATAAGAAAAAACGCAGTTTTCAAATGGGGCAAAGACGAAAGAGAGTCATTTGATTTAATTAAAAAACCAATTATTAATGCTTCTTCTTTAACAACTCCTAACTTTCTCAAACCATTTTTATTATATACTTTTTCATCTGATACATCATATGCAACAGTTTTAACACAGCTGAATAATAAAAATATCGAGGCACCCATCTCTTTTTTCAGTTCCAATTTGCAAGGTGCCGAGTTAAATTATTCAGTTGTTGAGAAACAAGCATTTGTTGTTTTTAAGACCTTGAAACATTTCATACCTTTTCTTCTCAAAACTCATACAAAGATAGTAGTACCCTACCCCGCAGTAAGGCAATTATTGATCCAAAGAGAAGTAGGGGAGAAAAGAGCCAATTGGGTTACCGTGCTTCAAGAATATGATGTAGAAATCCATCTAGCTAAAATTGTTAGGGGCCAAGGTTTTTGCAGGATGTTAATTGGATCTTCCCACTTATCAACAGAAGAAGATCAAAGTAATCAAGTACAAATATCAGAGCTAATCCTCAATGATGTACAATCACAATATGCTGATTTGAAATTTTATTTGAAGGACTGGTATGCTCCTATGCATCTTAATTATAAAACAAAGCTTGCTTTAAGGTTGAAATCAAATCAATATGAATTAGTCAATGATATATTGTTTAGAAAAAATTATGATTCAGTATTGTTAAGTTGACCCAAAAACCCTAAAGCCGACAAGGTCATGCAAGAATTACATGATGGACCAACTTGAGGACATTTTGGAGGAAATACCATATCTCACAAAATCCTGCATGAAGGATATTATTGGCCAACAATATTTAAGGATGCACATGAATATGCAAGAAAGTGTAAAACTTGTCAAACTACAATCGGAAGAGAGGAAGCTAGCATTCCCTTTTTAACTAGTAAACGTCCAACAACCATTCGAACAATGGGGATTAGACATAATTGGTGAGATTGTTCCTGACTCTTCCAAACAACATAGATACATCCTTACAACTACCGATTATTTGAAAAAATGGGTAGAAGATATCCCACTAAAGATAGCTAATACAGAAAGCATTATGGATTTCATTGATCAGTACATAATTACCAAGTTTGGCCTACCCACATCTTTAATGTTTGACAATGCATCTTATTTGTCTGGAAATGCAATTGTATAATTTGCTCTAAAGCATGGTTTTAAGTTAAAATATTCAGCCAACTATTATCCACAAGGTAATTGATTAGCAGAATCAACAAACAAAAACCCCATCAGAACTATTACAAGGACTATTGACCAAAATCATAGGAATTGGCACAAAGAATTGACATTTTCTCTTTGCGCAGACAAAATTACACAGAAGGCATCCATTGGTTCTTCTCCCTTTTCTTTATTTTATGGAAAAGAAGTTGTTCTTCCCACAAACATAGAAATCCCATATCTTGCCCTAGTGAAATTCATCGATGAAAACCCTTCCTCTTCTCTTCAGGCAAGACAATTTCAGATTCTTAAGCTTGAAGAAGAATGCGAAAAGGCTAAAGCAACCCACTTCCATCATCAACAATTAGTCAAAGCCTCTTTTGATACAACCTCTACTAGTCAAAAAAAAATTGAAGTAGGTGATTTGCCTTTGAAATAGGATAAAGCACACGAAGAAAAAGGTAAAAATACCAAATTCCAAAGACTATGGCTTGGCCCTTTTCAAATCATTGAGAAAATTGGTCAATCAACATTTCTTTTACAAGACTTGTCAGGTAAGATAGATTCCTTACCTGTTAATGGGAAAACCTTAAAAAATACTTTTCTTAGAAGATATCCTCTTTGAATTTTGTATCGTAGCACCTTTAAGATTCTTATGAAAATAAAGGTTAAGTAGTATTTACTTTTTGCTTTTCAAAATAAAATATTTAACAATATTTTTTATTTTTCGCTTATATAAGTAAAAGTTAAAAGAAATAATTAGGACATTTGAGTACCAAAGTAAACCTGATTTCTTTGGAAAAAATTGATCTTTCTAAAAACACATATTCTATGAACAAACTCTTATCTTTACAGAGTATGAATGTTTTGTTATCAGTTAAGAAAAGAATCTTTAACCTAGTAAAAACTTTCTATTGATCAGTATCTTAAAACTCTAACAGTATCATCTAAAACTCTTAAAAGAGTCAATGATTCACCTCATCTGATAAAATTTTCCATTTTCAGAGTGTAATTATAAAATATGTGAAACTTAGAAGATAAAAAGTCTCATTACAAGCTTGTTTACCATGATAACAGGGAAATAATTAAACTGATATTACCAAAACTGCATATCAAAACAGGGTAATAGCCAATAATCTCATTGATCAGAGGACAAGGGGTCTTATCAAGAGACAGCTTGTTCAGTTCAATTACAACCATTGAATGGCATTGTCATTATTAGGTCACCAAGCCTAGACAATGTCTTTTAAGAAACCTAAAAGAAAAAATTATATTAAAAAGTAAAAAAATGACAAGATCCAAGTGAGATTCAAAGCAAGTGAATATCATTCTGAATTTCGAAAATTTCGTCAGATGGGACAATGAATCATTGTTGGTTAAAAGATAACCCTGTTAAGGTTATAAAGGCCTGCTGGTAGTAGAGGCTCTATATGTGATAAATCAGCAAACACCAAAAAACTAATCTATAGAAGACACCTGCTATATCACTTTAAATCTTATTATTGGCTACTACAAATGTTTATATCTTTATCACTACAAGAGTAAAATAGTTTAATAAATAGATTGAGTAAGTGATTATGATTCTAGAGAAATGTCGTTTACTTTATAAGTCATGTAATTCTTATTCCTATAACTCTAATTACTTTGAAATTTTTATGAATTTCATAAAACTACTCAGAGATAACTGGTTCTCCCAAGTGAATCACCAATTGTTGTAGTGTGAAACAACCGCCCCATTTATATATAGCAATAGATAAGGTTAGACATATAAATGGTGGCCCTTTTTAAATTTTTGGTCTTAGAAAAATGAAACGTAACTGTAAGAAATTGGCTTTAAAAAAAATCTTAAAACAACCCAAAGATAGGATCCCCATCGCAAATCACAAATGACAAATCATGATTTTTCCATGTGATGAACATGAAACACCTTTAAAAAATTGCGATGTACGATCAAACCTCCCACTGCAATATCCCAATTAAACAACTTGCGAACTCGCAATCGCATTTTGCAGAAATCGCAAGTAATTAAGCCTTGCCACTATGAACTTCATTAATGAATTGTGAAATGTGATATTGTGATTATCGCAATTGCATTTCACCTTATAAGCAAGAAACACTAAATTACATGATTTTAAAGATTGTGATGTGTGAATAGAGTAGTAAGCATGTGAAATAATTGTGTTTGAATGTAATAATGAACATTTTGATAGGGTAATAAATGTTTAGCATCCTGAGGAGAGGTAATGATTCTCTGAGTTATTGGCAGTTAACGTTGTATATCTCATCTAAACCTTTCACACGATCCAAAGTCATTTCAGAAGAGCTATCAGTCTTAATTTCCCAATAATGTCTGTGCTGATATATCTCATCCATTTCAGGCAAGCTACAAAAATACATGCCATTGAGGAAGGTGACGCAAAAAAAGAAGAAACATAGCATTGTAGAGTCTGAGTTTATAGAAATATCTCCTATATTCTCTGATATGGTCTGCAGCATTGATAGGGGAGGTCCCAAGGTTAATGTTGGGGATGAGCATCCCAAGGTTATTGTCACAAAAGCGACAACTAATTCAGTAAAACCTTCATGACTCCAATTCAATGATGTTTCCTATTATTTCCTTCATATGATAGGAGTGAGAGCTAAAATCGTGCCATACAACGATATGATCAAGTGGATGGTGGAAAACCTGACAATTAAAGATAAGAAATTTATGAATTCATGAATGGAACTCATGGGGTCATTCAGAGAAGAGGACCTGAAGCAAATGTACCATATACGTGACTCTCAGATATATATATGATAAGACATACATGGACAACTTCACAAAGAAGAACCAAGAGCCCCTCAAGGTGATTCAGGGTTGGAGAGTGTTGGAGAACAAATTCAAATTCGAGAAATCGGGTATGTATGCTATAGCCTCTTTGGAAAACCCCTACAACTATACAACTGCTACGTTATGTAGACTATATGAGTTACCAAATAATGCTAAGTTTTCCGTAGAATGGATTCCTCTGATTGATTCATGTGTTAATTCCCACATTATTAATTGGGCCACCATCATCACCGAATATTGATAGAAGAGATCCTCCTCTCGAGCAAACCTTCCTCCATTCTATTTCATTGCCTACATTATGGATTCCAACTGGTTTTGCACTAAATTTCCAATCATGGGTTGGAAATGGACCTTACAGGACCCCTACCCTATCCATCTCAATCATAACCAAATGTCAAAATCCCATTACATACCCCATTTATATAAAATATGTCATGTTATTATTTTGCCTCTACATCGATTAACTTTCAATAGGAAATCCCCCAGGTTTTCCCAAGAAGCTACTATAGATCTTTTGGCTGTCAACAAATATTTTGTTAAAGAATCGTTCACCTATGTTAGGTTTTTTTTTAGCATAGCAGAGAGACATGTCCTTCCTCTATATATTTCTAATAAATTGTTGGTAAGGGAAATTGCCCACCAAACTGTGGGAAAAGGCCTGACCAAAGTTCTCAAAGAAAGACAGAAGTTATTATGGCCATATTTTACTATCAAGTGCGATTCTTTTTATTTAGCAAATTTTAATCATGCAATAAAAGAATCAGTAACCCTGAGAGGCCTCATGATTCATACTTTGCCAAAAAGTCAATTTGATCCAGACAATATATCATATAAAATCGCTACTGTGCTAAAGATCAAGCCATATAACCATGAAGCTAACAATTTTGAAGACCTGTTAGAGTCGGATGAATCCTTTGAACAATCGTTCGAATGGGAAAGGGAAAATCTGAGTCCTAAAGATTTTGGAAACTTTCAGGAATTCAGAAACAGAAAGCTCAAAGTAATCTTGATGCACTTGTTGAAAATCAAGGACAAGCCTACACCCAGTGTGACTGTCAATATCGAAGGACCTAGTTCTTGCATAGAATCTCAGGTGAATACTGAGAAAACACTGGATATAGGGAAGGCCCAATGCACCGATAACATAGTAAAGTTGATTAGGAAGTCAGTCGAGAAACAGGTTAAGAGCACCCCACCTAAAGAGATCATTTCAGAGGTCAAAAGCCATAGTTTGGAACAGGAGTGGGATCAGTTTAATAAGAAACTGGAAGACACTCCCAACACGATAGATACCTAGGAAGCAATGAAGTGTCAAGCTCCTCTGCATAATCAGGAAAATACAGAGTCTAAGTGAATGGAAGAGCAAGTGACAACATCTCAGCAGACTGAGATTATCCTTGCTCTGCCAACATCAGAGATTGTCTTGAAAGTGACTGAAATCCCTCCTCTAGATGTGTTCTACAGCCTGCTGCACAATATTGGAGTAAGAAGACAGAGGAAATAGAGGAGGGTAGAAACACCCGAGCTCTCTCCTGGAAATGATCCAATGGACATAGTATGGAGCGACATTCCTTCCAACCCAAATGAGAACCTTACTAGATTGTCACAGTTTACAGGAGCGTATGCAACGACCACCATGGACAAAGCCACTGAAGTCTCTATTTTGTTGAGAGAAAAGAAGGAGAAGGTTGCACAACTCGAGCAACAACTCGAAACAAAGAGGGAAAGTGTGAATAGGCAAGCTGCTAACTAGCTCGCCCAATTGTAAGAGAACATGGAGGTCCTAAAGATAAGCCATGAAGCCGATATATCGAACAAAATTATGTAACTCCAAGAATTGCAGCAAGCCATGGAAAGATATAAGGATACTCCTACTCTCGAGGAGTTCATTAAAGAGGCGTTGGAACTGAATTCCCTCCTGATGAAACAACAAGAACAATTTTGCCAAAATATGTCACACATAAAAAGCGACGAGCTAATAGATAAAGCGATTGACCACAGAACTGAGTTTATTGATCTAAACACCAGAATCTCAGAGTTCATCGAATGGAAAGAAAGAGAAGATGGGAGGAAAGGTAATTTGCCTTAGATTGAGGAGACACACAAGGACATCCTTTTCACGGATTGGGATGCAAGGATCAAGCAAGTTGAGCTAGTAGTGGCAAGAGTAGTTGGGGTGGTGAAGAACATAATCAACGCGATAAGCCGCACTATGTTTGCCAACAACCTGGTAAGAGAAGGCAATCCAAAAGAAATGCCTGATTTAGGTGATTTGCATAAAAGCTGGCAGGAAATAGCAAAAACTCAAAGGGAAGCAATCACAAAATTAGTAAAGACTGACTGGCATTCATATTGGCAATACCTCATCAAGCTGCACAGCCAAATCATCACCCTTAACTGATCATTTCATTTGACTTAGTAGATGTTGCCACCTCTCACCGATGTGATTTTCACAGGACAGGTCAGAACACATTTTGGGGCACCTCCTTAAGTCAAACTGATGGCCAACATATGTGATTTGAAGTTCAAGATGGCATACAACAAATCATCATGATAGCCTTTGCTCATCAAGCCACTGTTTAGTTTTAGAGTTGGTTAACTAGTTAGGAGGAAGGTTGCTTCAAACCTCCTCAAATTTTTGTATAATCTATTTTTTCACATTATTTAGAATATTATTTATACCCTTCTCATGCATTTAGAGAAGGGTCCATAATTTTATCAAAAACATTTAGAAAGAATGCACTATTGTAAGTTTGTGAATGCCTTACTGAAATTATGGAACATGATCGTTTCTTTTAAATATCAAACTACTTTCCTTTGTTGATGCACTATTGTATACTTGGGAGATAATTTGATCTAAAGAAAGGAGATGATCCATATAATTAGTCAAATAAGCAGAACTTCACACATATGGTATTTTTATCTTCTATGATTGATTTTGTTTCTGTTTAATTTGTGACAACACTTTATTTTCATGAATTGTGTATGGGATACATTCTTTTTGTTAAGCATTAATTGCGCTATTGTATGATGCCTAGTTGAAATTGTCTACTTTCATACATAAATCATCATATATGCGATATAGTTTATACAATTTCTTTGACTAACTATTTAGACAAAGAATTATCTTTAGACGTTATCATCTCTGTTTTATGCGTGACTGATCTTTATTATCACATGTCAAGCAGATATCTTTCTAGATCACATATCATACAGAAATACCTGGGTTTATATTATAATAAGTTAGTTAGAGATTTGCATAATAGAATAGGTCATTTAGATTATCATTATTCTATTGCAATCACTCGTGAACTACCCACTCTCATCTTAAAACCCACACTCGAAAACTCGTCCCATTATCCGAGTTTGAGCAACCAATTTAAATGGAAAAGGAGTTGTCTTAAGGTCCAAACCGGGTGATTATCCCTCATATTGGAGCAACAGAAATCTAAGGCTGCAACAAGTTCACAACTCAAACTTATAATTACAACACATTGTTGCCAAATTTAAAATAAAATTTACTAAAAAATATGTGAAAAAAACTTCCAAAATATAAAATAGTTAAAATACAACCAAACAAAAAATAACAACTATTTTAATTAATATTAATATATTTTACTTATTTCAAACACCTTCTAGTTCAATAATTTATAGACCCAAAAAATAAGCGACAACCTTAAATACAATATTACAACTAATATCTCCTCACGATGTCCAATATTTATAAATTTAACAATAACATTCTTGTTAAAGCCAATAATCACAACATTCAACTTAAAATAAACTTTTCAATTTAAGAACTTATTCTAAAAGTTTCAAAATAATAATAAAATGTTATTATTACAACAATTTTTCCCAATATATTATTAAAATAATAATAAAATATTATTATTACAACAATTTTCCCAATATATTTTTTAAAATCAATTATTTTAACTATTCATTAAAAAAATGGAATTATATATATGAACAGTAAAAGATGCTAACTAAAAGTCAACGATAGGACGGGTAGTCATGGCAACGACGTTTTCTCATTTAGCTAAAGTTTTGGAAGGGCGGTTCTACTGGGTGCATCCCTCATAAAGAACAAGGGGAAAAATATTTCAAAATAAAAATATTTTATGCATCTAATGATTAAACGTAAATATTAATTTAATCTTTAAAGTAAAAGTGTCGGCTCTGCTGGCCCTCTCGTAAACCAATGGAAGCCAACGTTGACCTCAACCATTGGGACGTAAGTATTGTAATTGTTATTTCCAAACCTACGACAATACGATACGACAATTTCATAAAGTGTATGAGATTGTCACTCGAAAAAAAATATTATTTTAAAAAATTAGTTTTAATAAACGGAGTTGTCTATAATGCGATTTTTTGGAGATTCCGGTGACGGAATCCGGCGGAAGAAATTGAGGTTAGATCTTGATTTTTTGCAGTTAAAATGGTTTTTTAACTGCATATTTGGATTCAGCACCCTGAAAAACCCTTTGGATGCTTTGACTGTGCAGAAACTAGCTATCAAACTTGCGATTCCAATAAATTCCTGCCGGATTTCGACCAGAAAAACCCGCCGGAAAGGCTTTCAAAAAGTCGCGTTATAGACAACTGCTTAATAAACTCTAAGAGATTTTCATGCCGGTTTGAAGTCCCTAAAAAGCGAACATAGCAATGTTAGGAAGTTTGCATTGCACTTCTTTTATAGTTTATTATAATTTTCTGTAAAATTCAATAATTATGAAATGGGGTAAAAAATATTTATATTTATATCTATATCTATATATATATATATATATATATAATTTTATTTTTTCGACTTGTTGAAATGTCTGAAAAGACTAATTAATTATAGTTAGACGTGAAGTGACATGTTATATATATATATATAAAAGAGAAAGTGAAGTAATATGTGATCATTAAAAATAAAATATAGTGATAAAATTAAATTGTTAAAGTATGTACATGTATGTGACAAAACATGTTATATATATATTTTACACTTCCATATATACACTAGAATAATACTAAAGAAGAAAACACGTGTTTTGCAAGATTTAGAAATCATAGCAAAATTACATATTTATTTGAGACTATGGGTTCCTTTTAATAAAAAATATGGTAACTAATTTTGTTTCAAATTAAAATTTACTTAAAAAATAGGATCATTGATGAGAAAATCTTTTTGCTAATTTGTAATCAAATTTGCGTTTTCAGAAAATGATAGGTTGAAACAAAAATTTAAATAGAAAAATGTGAATCTAATTGGATTTATGCTATAAAAAATTAACAAGGTGTCAGCAACATTTCACTTCAAGATTAAGAGAAGAGAAAATTTTAATCAATTCCTTTTTATTCTAGCCATTTAAGAACATTGATAATCAAATCCCATTGTTGATTTGCAGTGGTATTTACTCTGTCAGAAAGTGGGAGGGCGTAAGGGGCACTTTACTTCAGGCTCTGGCCATAGTGTGGTAGTGATAAGATAACACACCTTGAGCATTTAATATATCCCCTTGATTGCAGAGGGGGAAATTTGGGATTCATGCTATAAAACTTGGCATGGAGAAGTAGAGCTACAATTGCACAGTCCATCAATCATCTAACATCCTACAAAAAGTTGTAAAACCTATCAGTCATTTCACATCATAGGAAAACTTGTAAAACTTGTTATGAAATAGATTTCTATAAAAGTTTGAAAAATAAAAATATAGAGATTAAAGTCTGTGAAGTCATCTAAGCATCCAACAAAAAAGAAAAATATAGAGGAGTCATATGCGCATATTCCAAAAAGACAGAAGCATCTAACGAAAAAGAAAAATATAGAGTCATCTGAGCATAATGCAGAAAGAGAGATACAGAGAACTAGTAAGTACATCCTATTTTTACTCTTTTTGTACTTTCTGTTTTTCTTTGCAAATAATTTATTTTTAATGTGCCTAAAGTCGAATCATATTTTCCTAGCATTTTTGTCGTTTATTTTTCCTCTGTTTACATGCATTTGTTTGTTTGTGTGTTTCAAGTTACAAGAATTTGTTTGTTTATATGTTTCAAGTTACATGCATTTGGTTGGCTTAACAATATGCATTTGTTTGTTTATTTGTTTTAAGTAACATGCATTTGCTTGGATTTACAATCTGCATCTATAAAGTATGGAGTGACAACTTTGTTAACAATAGTACAATAGCATAAAATATGAAGCACCAACCGAGTTAACAGTAATACAATATATTTGTAGTGTAAGTGACAATACTAGTAGGCCATGGGTTAGAAGAAGTGTATTAAACTTTCTTCCCTGATATATATACATATTATGATTACTATATATCTTATGCTTTTCCATGATATCTATATATATATATATATATATATATATATATATATATATATATGTATAGAAATGAAGAAAACAAAGAACAATTTGAAACATCCAAACTAATATAACAATGGTAATTTCCATCTTCAAACTCCATCGACATACACATTAATACTAGGAATTTGAATATGTAATTCAAATTTTATGTCATCAACTATGTATTTATATTAAATCAAAACACATTACAACACTAGGTGGGAAACTGGTATTGGCTTCAACCAACAAACATACACAAATAGAAAACATTGAGAATAATTACGTCAACTAATAAAACACATACATGTAGAAGCATCATTTATTCATTACACTCAGAATGGCCACCCAATATAAGCAGGCTTTATTATCGATGCTTAACATCCTTTAAAGTTAAAATCCATGAAAAATACCACTAAATATTTTAATTGACCAAAGTATGACCATATTCCACTTGCTATGTCACAAAGATCAAAATTTACTTGTGAGGAGGGATTCCTTCATTGTATTGATTGTAACCTTGACATTATCAATGGTATCCAAGCTCTCCACATACAAAGTTGTTGTTTTACTTATAAGGGTCTTTTAAAATATCTGCATGGAAAATTTTAGACAAACCATCGGACAAAAAGTAAATTCCTTATGAATATTATAGTCGACCATGGTCCTCTAGCCATTGTCAAGCCACTTACCAATGAAGATGAGTCATTTCTAGTTAGTGGGAAATCCTTGCTTGTCTTGGATATTGACTTTGACATTATCAATTGTGTTCAAGATCTCAACTCCCAATGTAAATGTATTTCTAGTGATTCTTTTAACAAAGATATGCATACCACCCTTAACAAAAATAATTTTGAGAAAGGTTAACTTAAGAGTTTTAGTGTGCAAGGACCATAGAGAATGGGATTAAAATGTGAAAAATACAACCTATTCTGTGTCTATCTAAATGCACTACATTTTCCAAACTAAGAACCAAGCTTAAGCATAATAAATATGTCTGATCAACTCCTTTTTTAACTCTGTTTGAGAATATGCATTTCATTTGCCAAACTGAAGCAAGATTTAACAGAATAAGTCGTTTTTATCAACTTTGTGGTACATAATGACATTTGCAAGAATTGAAATAAATGTTCTTCTTCAAATCACCTAGGAACAATACTTCATGGAGTATCTCTCCATTTTACTAACAATGTTAATCACTTCATTTAAATTTGAAAGTTACCATAACCATCTTCTTGTCTTTCTTCTGGTATATAGCATTCAATGTAAGCATGGATGGATTTAAGAGATTATGGAAATGTCTCTTACAATTGGAATTGGAAAACAAGAATACCTTAGAAGCTTACATGTAGGATTTGAGACTAATATATTCCTTAACATGCAAGAGATACAAGTTAGTTTCGCAACTTAACACATTGTATGGGAAATTTAAAGTCACCTTTAACATTGGAGAAAATATTGTGCATTGTGAATTCAACAATAGATTGTGAAAGTAGCTCTATCTACCCAAGAACAAGCAGAAGATATGTTTCATATCATATCTCTTTCATAGGAAGCTATTGAATTATTATTTGTTTGGTTTGCTCCTTTATTCATCAAATTTGAGAAAAAATCACATAAATTTTTCTATTTGGTCCAACTATATTTGGGGTCGTTCAAAGTCTAATTATTTCATTCTAGGATGGGATATCAATTATCTTTTCAACTTCAAAATATTCTTGAATTAATTTAATTAATTCTAATTATTTTTAATATTATTAATTCTAATTTTTATTAATAACCATTAGATTAATAAATAATAATTATTTTTTTTTCTAAGCAACACTACCTACTTTGTATTAATATTTACAGCTGAAACTTTACATTCGAGATTTCTTGCTGCCCATGTCCGTGAGTGGCTCCATGGGCAGCTGTGACATAGTCCCAAAACCCATTACATCTCTGTAAAACCCACCAACAAAAAGAGCCTAAACATCTCTGTAAAAACCACCAACAGAAAGTCTCTAAACATCTCTGTGAAACCCACGCAGGGGTAGAGTTTGCCAAATGGATACCGGGCATGTGGTTATGGCCCAAACCAAAAAAACTACTATCCGTAACGGAGGAGAAAACAAGTGACAGCGGTAGACACATAAAACCCGTAAACATCATTGAACAGAAAACACTCGATAGACTCAAGACAACAGGAGAGGTAACAGAACCGACCACGATCCCACACGCGTCCAGGCAGAATGCGGGAGAGCCACCTGGGCCTAGTCCCCGGTCGCGTCTTCCTCCAGCTCGTCCTCTGGCTCAGCCTCACGAATCCAAGCCCAACCATGTCCTTCTGGTAAGCCGTCCATGAAGGCTGGCAATTCAGGTTCGCGCGAATGGCTGGATGGGTGGTCGTGCTCCCGTGGTGCAGCACCCCTTGAGCTTGAAGCCTCACCCATTGGCCTCTTACCTTTGTCAACAACCCGACAATCTTCCGCCAGAGCTTGAGGCAATCTTCCTTCTTGCTCCAGGGGAATTCCCCCTTCGTTATCCAAGGGATTTTCCATTGCAGGTGGCCGAGGCAAGCCATCCTCATTCTCCTCCGGGATCCTGGTGAATAACACAGATATGTGGGCATTGATACCCACATTTTCTCTGGAATTGCCCAGTGAGAAGATGACAGAGCCAAACGCAGGTAGCCTTGGCTCGCCATTGTTGGACCCTCCAGCTTCCACAAATTGGCTAGCCTGCACCTGAGGAGCGCCCACACGTCGATGGCAGTAAACACAGCAGCAGTGGTGATGTAAGTCAGCTGCAGGCCCGCGAGAGGATCTGGCTCGCCCTGAGCCTCGGCCTCTACGACATGGCATTCTCTCCCGCACCATTCTTCCAGTAACCTCTTCATCAGGCGGAGTTCCTTCCCAATTCGGCTCAGGGTAGCAAACAAATGAATGCAGGCATGAACCAGGGAGGACCAGCAGTCGGCCAGCCTCCCCCAATTCCACAATAACCCCGGAATTCTCAGAATGCAGAGCATGAACACCATAGCTTTGGGTATCGACTGCCCCCAAATCGCATATCTTATCGTCCCCTTCATTCCTTCGAATTGCTTCCGCATTGAATGCGGCCATCAACCTCAGCTATGGTCCCTGCGCCTTCATAAAGGCTAGTGTGCTGCATTGCTTGGCGATGGGAGGTGGCAGCGAGGAGCCTTAAAGAACTCCGTCCGTCGCGTGTCCTATCGGCCGTGGCAAGTGGCCCTTCCTGGCTATGCGAGGTGGCACCCGCATCCGGGGAATAAATAATATTTATTAATAACATTAATATTTTCAATTAGCAATTATTTATTAATTTCCTTTCTAAGCTAAAACCTATTAAAAAATATAATAAATATATAAATAAAATTGTACCAAACATATATTATAATAAATATAAAAATTAATACAATATTCCTAGATTTTTTTTTTTAATTATGATGATTATAATTATTACTACTAATTAATAATTAATAATTATTATATTAATTTATGATAAATAATTATTTCAATTAATATCAATATTAATTAATATTATTGATCAAATATTAAATATTAATTCAATTTTCTAAAAATTAACATCAACTTCGATCAATTTAATTTCATTATACTAATTATCTTTAATTATTATGAGACTAATTATTAAATAAAAATAAAAATAAAAACAAAAACAAAAACAAAAACAAAAACAAAAACAAAAACAAAAACGAAAACGAAAACAAAAACAAAAAAAAAAAAAAAAAAAAATAAATTAATTAATTAATTAATGAGAGTCAGCCGACTTCTCATCAAAAATTGAGAGCCAACATTCATCTTTTCTCTCCTCATTACTATTTAAACCCTAAAATAAGCTCTTCTTCTATCAAGCATTCAAGTTGTCCTGATGATGGATCCCGGTTGGGATTTGAAACGTTGGTAGAAAATGGTTCTTATTGTGGATTCTCCGGTGACTAAGTCGAAAATAGAGTATCTTGTCAAACTCAAATGGAGTTCATTTATAAAAAAAAAATTGGGTCCAAAATTAAAATTTTATGTCGTAAGTATAAATGCCTCTCCAATTTTTCTAAGTAAAAACACAAGAATTGCATTTGGACATACTATCTTCTTTCACACATGGAACATCTCTAACTCGCGAAAAATGTAGGGGGAAAGGGAAAGCTTTCCAGTAAATGAGGAAGAGTAAATTTTCATATAAATACCATTGGAAATATTTATGCATGGACTATATCAAATTTAATAAATTCTTCCAATTGAATAATTTACGTGTGTTTAAAATTAATTATGTACTTTGGGCTATATGAAGCCAATTATAGAATACACACAAGTGGAAACGAAATAAATTTGAAATGCATAAAATTAGTTAGATGAAACTTTGTTGTTAACACTTGATGGGAGTTTGGAAAAAGTAGATTAGTTCTTCACTACTTGGTTCCCATGAACTTGAAAATGTGCAAAATAATAATAATAATGCAACATCAAATGTCTACTCATGATTCTTTAAGGACCTTATAATCAAACAAAAGAATTAGAGATTTCATGTCATTTAATTTACCTCCACCGATGACTAAACTAAAATATTCAAATGAAAAGTGACAATAAGTTGGAACTATTATCTAAAATTATTAATTTGTTTTCCATATTTGCATTATTTTATTACTTCATATGTTCTTTAAAAAAATCAGGTCAAATTCCAAAGAAGATAAACAATAATTTATTAATTGTTGCTAATCTATTGATCACAACTTTATTATTTTTTATTTACAACCAAGTATAAATGCTTGGGCCACTTCTAAACGCGGTCATAAATTAAATGTGTGATCAAACTAATCTAGATGAAATGACTCTTTTCCAAGAATTTTTCTTATTAATTTTGTTCAAAATACAATACAATTTTTAAAAATCATAAGTTTAAGTTGTTTAATTTTCGAAGATCGAGTGCCTTAGGGTAATTTTATGGTGTTGAATCCATTTATGCATTCAAAGAATTATTTTAAAAAATAAGAAATCACAATCTCACTAAAAATTGTATTGTCAAATTCTGACAAAAAATCCATTTTCTTTCATAGTTAGACTAAGCATAAATTAAATGCTTCCTTTTGGTGCAACCTTGTGTGGAGTTGTGGAACTTACCCTTTTACCTTTGCACATACTTTAACTTTGTATATACTTTAACTATACACATGCCTTGCTTCTACACAGACTTTAGCCCCACACATGCTTTATCTCTTCACATGTCATTCTTCCAATTAAATAATTAATGTTAGTTTAAATCCAATTAATTGCTTTGGGCTCTATATTTGTCTTGCATAGTTTGAAGTAGCTTAATTTTTCTCCTCGTAACCAAGAAAGGAATTCTAAGGCTAGTGAAATCATATAACCATGATTTTATTAATTCCTTAAAGTATCCAAAATATGTCTTAACTTCGCAAGGACCAAGTAAGGTAAAAACATTGTGTCAAACTAATAATTGTTTATGACATCTTCTTAATTTATTCACCACAACTTTATTTTCTAACATTTAAAACCAAGTATAAATGTGTGGGTCACTTTTTCAACACGATTATAAGTTAAATATTTCCTTTTGGGCCCACCTTAGGTGAAGCAATGAAACTTACCCTTGTATTTCCATAGATACTTTACTTCTACATAGACTTTATCTTTGCACATGACTTGTTTCCATACAGACTTTACCTCTGCACATGCCTTACTTAAGAATTAGGTGAGTAATGATAGTTGTCGCGCGGAATGAGTCGATCTTACGGACAGGATAGACCTTCCTAGAATCTAAAGAAGACCTAACGACAAGCAAACCAACCAGACACTATCTTTCTCTAAATATGCTTCAATTAACAATAGCAAACAAAGGTTTTTAGAGCCTACCTTTGGTCCAACGCAAGCTTGTGCATGCCCTCGCTCCTTTGATCCAAATGAGCTCCTTTTCGCGAATCTGCAAACACAAACAAGGCAAACACATTAAATAGCACCTGAAAAACCAATTGCATAAAACATATTTAACATGAAAGTCAAGGAGTCCATGAAACAAATAACATAAGATACTTATTGAGAGAAATGAGTTTGATTGTATTAATTCAAAAGAAGAAGAACCTTACAACCTTTGCCTTGACGTTGTACAAGCTCCTCCCAGGGTCCAACAAGATGTCTCCTCTACTTTGACAAGTTTCACTCACTCTCCAATGGAACCAAGAGGTATGTGATCTCTCCTCTCAAGCTCAACCAAAGAGTCTCAATTTCACCAGCATTTACCCTCAAAATGTTCAGCTTCTAACCTCCCTAGTCCTCACCCCAATGCCTGTATTTATAGTGCAATGGAGGGAAGTTACTAGGTCCTCCTTCAAAGGGATAAAGCCCTCCTTCAAAGGGATAGCTCCTTTAGTCAAGGGATTAGATCCTTCTCTTTTGGGATGCATGAACCACCTCAGAGCGAACAATCCACGTCAAAATTCCTTCTAGAAAACTCTAGAATTAACCCAAAGTGAGTTTTTTAAGATAAAAGGTGCACCTTTTGACTTTCACAGGGGTCCGCACCTACACCGTTAGGAACAGAGCGGGTAGGTACGCAGCTTTTGTACACAGAAGGTGCGGGACCACAGGTGACCATGAGAGAAAGTGCGGAACCAGAGTTACATTGATTTTTAATGTCTTTCTCCCACTTCCAAAGCTTGATTTGAAGAGCTTAGGTCTTAGACTTGCTTAGGAGGACAGTACAAGTGATGATAGACCCATACTGACTGCAAATAATCATGGTGACGATATTTTTGTGTAACAGATTGCCCCCTAAAGTGCAAAGTCTGTAGTAGATGAGGATTTCATTTATCATATAGGAAGAGTGAAGTACTTTATCATTTCGAGGATTATCTTGTGGAGAGCCCGGTCGGAACCTGTAAAAACATTCAATGCAAGATATATATATGAGATCATATCATCGCTAAGGTAGGCATTCCCATACTCAGATCAAAACTAACTAGAAACCTATCTACTGCTCTGATACAGGAAAGATCTTGTAAAACATCATAAGTATAGACTAGTGTGAACATAGTATGGACGCAGCCATTTGTTTATGAATAGTCCACAACATAATGAATACAAAATTCATCGCAGCCTGGATGGTGGAAACTAGATCCAGGGTCTTCATTTCTATATCCCGAAATAGTATGATTCTATCCATGCGAATAAATGTGTTGATGTCGAACATGGTAGAAACCACTTGATTACCAGTCAATGATGTAAACTGTTAACAAGTGTGAGAGAAACCACCAGTGATGTCAATGGCTCTCAAAGTACCCAGTACAATCCACGAGATGTGAGTAAATGTGTTGATGTCGAACATGTCACGGAATCCTTCGATCAAAAGTCAATGATGTAAACTGTCGTCAAAGGCGAGAAACCTGCCATTGAGGCATGCAGATTTCAAGGTACTAACGATTTCTAGATCATCTTTCTAGATAATGAGCTAATGTCGATAGAAAGCGATCCGTCGTAGGCAAGCCCACAACATGAAATCATAGATCAAGTTGAAGAAATTTAGTTGCAAGGACTGACTCAGGGATGGTCAAGATGGATGACAGATATTTTGTAGATGAATGGCTTACTGGCAGTGACCTCTTGAACACATAACGACACAACAGATGGCTTGGTGACAATTGACCCAAAGTTAATACCCAGAAACCGGCTGAAGACTTTCAATGTGGTTTGATCAACTGTTAGGCAAAGGATTTCCCGACCCAGGTGAATAAAAGTGTCGTGTTCAAGAGTGGTTACAAAGTATGACAAACAGACTCATTTTTCTCTCTTTTCCCCCACCATTTCTGGCAAGTACCTCTTTATTTTTAACAAGCTTGAGGAGGATAACATTTGCTTGATTATAAGCTCATCCTTCGGATGAGTCCAACTTAGTTTAAATTCGAACCCTAAGAAGGAGTGGTTCGTTCCTGTTTGTAATCGAGCAAGTCCTTTACTGTGAAATTTTAATGAGTCCAGTATAGGAGAAACTTGGTGTTTTTCAATTTTAGAGAGTCTGAAAAAACTTAAGAAAACTCTAGGGTTGACCTTTTTCGTAAATTTATGTCTCCCAAGCCCGAAAAAGTATAAAATAATACTTGAGAGAACCGCTTGATCTTTTATGACGAAGGAGTACTTTTCGTTATTAGTGTCACTGACCCGAAAAAGTAAAAAAGTGATCAACGACACGTCGTTTTATAACCAATATCGAATTTGAAACGACAAAAATCCGGCAATCTTTTCATGTTTTTACGGTCGGAAAAGAGCTGTAAGTGGACCGTCCTTTAATTCCATTTTAACGAGTGTAAAAGAAACGCTCAGCAATCTTTTCATGTTTTAGGAGTCAAAAAAGGGCTTAAAGATGACTCTACTTGTTTTTTCGTTGAAAATGATAGATTTCGCCTGAATAATCCTGTATTCTGCACAAAGACACAAACATTACTCATACCTGTTTAAAATGGATAAAAGCGTTGCAAAATACCTTTTCAAAGTGAAACATAAATAAATTTGCGATTTATTTACTCAAAAAACTTATAAAAAGGGCCTTTGTCAATTCATTTTTACCGTTCGAGTTTGGGTGAGAAAATAGTGCTTTTGCTTAGAAAACTTCCCGTGAAGATTGTGGAAAATCCAACCGTCGGAATCGAGTGTCGTCTTCTCCAGGTAATCCACATCACCTTACTCTTCATTTTCAACCGTTTAGTTTTTTGATTTAGCCCCTCATTTTGTTTTTTGGGAGAGTTTTTAGGTGCAAAACCCACGCGCGGGGGTCCGCAGGTTTACCATTCCGGACCCGCGGACCCCGACTTTTTCTCCATTGGGAAAAAGCTCGGGGTCCGCACCTTCCGTGTAGACAAAGTGCGGACCCACGCACTGTGTCTAACGTGGAGGGTGCGTAGCCCGCCGCAAGGGTTTTGAACCCAAAATTTCTCAAAAATGGACCAATTAAAAAGTTTTCTAGCAATCTAATTAATCTTTATTCTTGATGCAAAGAATATATCATGCTAGATTGGTGCGAACGGGAGCATGAGGACGTGGATACCGCCGCATGGAATCATCAGCCTTCACTTGATGCTTTGGGGGCATGCGGACTGTACAAGTTCTGGACCATTCCTGGCATGAGGGCTCAGGTAGATTTCTTACAGTGGCTGGTTGACAGGTGGAGTGTACAGGACCAGTGTTTCTTCATTGGCGGGCACCGGCTCGAAATCGAGCCGAAGGACATTTATTTCTTGACGAGTTTGCCTAAGAGAGGCGAGGACTTGACTCTATACGTGACTAGGCCAGGTGGCCATTCTGTCGATAGCCTCCGGCTAGAGTATTGCAACAGCCAGGCTAAAGACAAAGGGATAGACATAAAAACCATATCCCGTCCTGAGCTCATGGTGATTTCGTTTACTGTTACCAGACTTTACGGAGCTGCCGACATTACATGTTGCCACCGGATCCCAGATGCGTATGGCAGTTGATTGCTTTCAAGGCACCATCTTCAACTGGTGCAATGCTGTGCTGGCCAATGTGAAAGGCCAACTGACCAGGGCCAAGAGCGAACGACTAAAGACCTTTGGTTATGGGGCTTTGGTCGTGAGTTTTGGCCTGGAGAGGGTTCCTATGCTGATCCCACAGCATCTTACTGTTGGAGCTGGGCTTCCTCAAGAGCCCAAACTGATGCGATGGGTCGCAGTCATGGCCCGTCACCCAGACGAGAGGACAGAGGTTGCTCTGTTCAAACCTGAGTATTTCCAATGGTTGGAAAACCAGGTTTTTGCCATTCAGGACTTCCCTTATGCTGGGATAGATTTCCGTGGTGACCCAGACATGGCTCTTCCACTAGGAGAGCAGTGGGAAGAGTCAGGTAAAATCCTTTTCAACTTTTCTATTTAATTTTTTTTTTATTTTTGCATCGTCTCAAAACTGATAGTAAAAATTTCAAATGAAGATGTGGGTCCACAGCGACCAGCCGCTATCTGGCCTTTCAAGAGAAGGCAACCAATTGCACCCGCACCAGCCCCACAAGACGAATCAGCAGAGGTTTTGGCCGAGTTGGAGGGCCATCTTGAGCGCTTGACAGGGGATATTCCTGAGACCACTATAGACGACATTCCTCGTCGACTTCAGCGCTATGTGATTGGAGTCCCGGGACCTTTTAGGAGGTTCCTTTGCAAGGTGGCCCGGGCAGTGGTTTCTTATAGAGATCATCACCAGTGATAGGATGATCGCCTATTGTGGGCACATGTGACATTTTTGTTTTTTTGTACTTATCATTTTTGCCGATCATAAGGTGTTTTTCAACCTATTATCGAGGACGATGTATTTTTTGACACACTCCTATATATATATATATATATATATCACTCTTACCGGCTTATCTTGTAAATCATGTTATGGAATGGTTTTAAATTTATATGTATGAATATTGCAAATGTCTATTTAACATTCGAGAAGCAATTGCATCTGCTAATGTATTTAAAGACCTTGGAATATGCTGATATTCAATGTAATCAAACTCACGTTCCAAGAGACGCACTCTCAAAAATAATCTTAATAACACTGGATTTCTAATGGCATACACTCTATTAAGCTGTAATACAACGAGTTCAGAATCTAACCTCACTATCAAACTCCGAATCCCAAATGAAATAGATTCAGATAATAACTCAATCACTGCACTATACTTGGAAATGTTGTTTGTTGTTTGACCGAGGCTTACCCCATGCATAGAAACTAACTCGTCAGAGGGCGAATAGATAACCCAAGCTGCGAAAGAAATGTTCTGTGTACTACGACAAGCACCATCAGCAAATCCAATGTATGTTTGGAGAGGCATCGACATCTGCAATATCAAGAGTAAAACCAAGATAAGCAGGAATAATGACGAAAAACACTCTCTAAGCTAAGCACACTTTTTCAACTAAAACACACTTGCTAGAAAGAAAAACTAACCTAACTAAAAATCTCCATACCCATTCTTTTAAGCATAATACCTCTTCAAGTAAAGACCATTTCTGGGTTTACCTAAAGAGTCCCCGTCAAAGTCTACCAACTCATAGGCCCCTTTTGCTAGCTTTCGCTTAACAATATAGGGCCCATGCCACATAGGAACGAATTTTCCAACACCTAATTTATCATTAGCTTGATCATACAATAACACTAGGTCTCCTTCTGAAAAATTTCGAGGGATCACATTCTGATCATACTGAGATTTCATATGTTTTGCATGAGTCTCGTTCGCTAATGCAACATCACGTCGATTCTCATCTAATTGAGCTAAGTATAACAAACGCTTCTCCTCTTCGAAAGTAGCTGGAAGTAACTCGATGGCCATTTGCAGTGACGGGATTTCGCACTCAGTGGGTAACACGACTTCCAAACTATAAACTAGTTGGAAAGGAGTGAACCCTGTTGATGTTTTTACTGAAGTTTGGTACGCCCAAAGTGCTGAAAATAGCATGTTGTGCCATTTCGATCGATGAATCCCAATGATTCGTCGGATCATGATAACTAAAACTTTGTTGATGGACTCAACCAGACCATTCGCTTGTGGATAATAAGGAGTTGAACTATCATGATGTAAACCAAGCTGGCCTGTAAGTTCGGTCATCATAACGTTTCGAAAATGACGTCCATGATCAGTGATTATCGCTTGTGGGACACCAAACCTAGCAATTATATGATTGAACACAAAAATTGCAGCTGTCTTGCCATCTGCCTTGAATGTAGGCATCGCCTCGGCCCACTTAGTAAAATAATCTACCGCAAGGATGATATACGCATGCCCCCCGGCCGAGTGAGGGTTACAAGTAATAAAATCGATACCCCATTTGGCAAAAGGACCAACGGCAATTATAGGGTGGAGAGGAGCGGGTGGAGCGCGCATCTTACGATAAAAAATCTGGTAGTTGTGGCATTTTCGGACTGTTGTAATACAATCTTTAAATAAAGACAGCCAGAAGTAGCCAACGCGCAATATCTTTTGGGCTGTGGCATACCTAGACATATGACCGCCACATGCTCCAGAGTGACAGTCATTTAGAACCCTTTCAGCCTCTTCGTGAGTTAAGCAATGTCAAAAAATAGAATCCGCCCCATGGCGATAAAGAGTATCTCCAATAATTTTGAATTGTTGGGACTGGAAGCGAATTTTCCGACGTTCCGACTTTGAAATTTCTGACTGAAAGGATTGGGTCTAGAGATAGATGATGATATCCCCATACCACGGATCTAAAGTGCTGATTAGAAACAAAGATTCGTCCGCAATGGGATCCTCTGCCACAGTTTCCGTGTCAGCACGCGGGAAGTCACACATTAACTCTGCAAAAACTAAAGATTTCTTAGACTTAGATTTCTCAAACTCCAAGTCGAACTCTTGCAGGATAACGATCCATTTAGAGTACTTGCCCCCTAGCAATTGTTTGGTCAAAATGTAGATCATAGGGTTGCAATCCGAAATGACTGTAGTTTTACGTAGTAAAATGTAGTAACGAAAACGTTGGACAGCTTGAATGGCTGCCAATGCCAATTTCTCCACATGTGAGTATTTTAGCTCAGTTGGATTTAACGTTCAACTAAGGTAATATATCACATGTTCCGTTCCGAATTCATCTTCCTGAACTAAAACCATTCCAATGGTGGAATGGGAGGCGGCGAGATACAAAAAGTAATCCTGGTTGTAGTTGGGAGGATGCAACAACAGTGCATGGGTCAACGCGTGTTTGAGTGCATCAAAAGATTTCTGAGCTATCTCATCCCAAGAAAATTGAGTATTTTGTTTCAACAACAGTGTAAAACCCTTTGTAACCTCAGCGTAGTTAGGAATGAATCGTCGTAAAAAGTTTTCTTTCCCCTGCAAACTTTGGAGTTGGCGAAGACTCGAAGGAGGAGGCAAATTGATAATAGCTTCGACCTTTGAGGGATCAATGCCAATGCCGGCTTTCGAAACTACAAATCCCAGCAATTGACCCGTTTCTATACAGAAGACACATTTGTGTGGGTTCAACCGAATACGATAATTCCTACACCTCATAAAGATTGCTCGTAAGTGGACGAGGTGATCAGCTCGATGTAGTGAATGAGCAGGCAAGTCATCGAGATAGGGTTGCACAATGTGCTTGATGTCATGAAACGCATAAGACATCGCCCTCTGAAAAGTTGCTCCGGCATTCTTAAGCCCAAAAGTTAATTTGCAATAAGCAAATGTCCCCCATGGACAAATGAAAGCCGTTTTTGGTTGATCGGCAGGTAGAATGTTGATTTGATTGTATCCGGAAAAACCGTCCATAAAGGAAAATATTTCGCTTCCGGCACAATCATCAATGATTTGATCGATATAAGGAGTTGGGTAGTTGTCCTTTGGACAAGCTCGATTAATGTCCCTATAGTCGATGCATATTCTTATTGTTCCCTGTTTTTTGTTAACCGGAACAAAATTCGATACCCAATCCGTTAATGGGATCGGATAAATGAAACCTGCTTTCAACAGTTTTTCAACTTCTGCTTTAATTGCACCAGCTTTTCGTGGGTGAATCTGATGCAAACGTTGCCAGACGGGTTTAGCATCCGGGTAAGTCTTGATCTCATGAAAAAAAATCGCGGGATCAATTCCTGGCATTTCCTCATAGGACCAGGCAAACACGTCGCAGAATTCTTGAAATAGGGCCTTATATAATTGGATTTCGTCATCTGTACACGAGGCACCTATATGAATGTTCTCAACAATTCCGGGCTTAACCGAAATGTCAATGGGAATAGTTCGAGAGATGTTCCCCAAATTTAACTCTGAATCGAGATGTTTCATTGGATTCTGAGGTTCCTTGACATATTCAATCATAAAGATTGATGAGAAATCATTTTCAAAACGCTCATCCTCAGGTGATGGAGATCTTCCCATGGTAAATCATCTACACATAGGATTTCACGACTTTGCTCATCAGAGTGAACAAGTTCAGAAAACGTAGTTAAATTCGAGGTTGATGTGAAAAGTGATTCCTCACGGACCACATTCATTAAGTCATTTTCGGTTGAACACGGGTCGGCAAAAGACTGCATGGCTTCATAGGCAATTTCATATGGACTCAAAGGCATAGAATTACCAAATGAGTCTATTTCAGATTCAGAAGGAACGATCCAAGGATCGTCATAAAAAATAGTGTCTGGTGTAATCATATGAATGGTTGCAAATGAAGATGATGCGTTGATTGGAGGAAAAGGAAAATTTCCCAGTAAACCGACATCTTTAACTAATCCTACTCCAACATCCTTATATGGGATAGTTGTTTTACCGACATGCTGAATACTCTCCGAAGAGGCTGGGTCGGATGGAAAGTAAGCCAGCTGGTCTATTGTTACGATCATTCCATTATGTGGAAAATTTATGACTCTAAAGACCGATGAAACAACTGCTGTCATAGCGTAAGACCAACTTCGACCCAAGAGAAGGTTGTAGTCTAGAGGGGCATCAACCACCTCCACATCTAGACTAACGGTTTTTCCTTCAACCCCTATAGGCAAATCCTGTAGAATGCCAAAAGGATGAAACCCACGGCCATCAAAGGCCTTAAGAATTTTCGGGGATTGATTTAGTGAAGGAGAACCAAGCGATATCCAACACTATATCGACATAATACACGTTGAGGCTCCCTCATCAATTACAGTCCGATGAATAGGCCTGTTTTTTACTATCACTGGGATCTGGAAAGCCATTTGATGAGGCAAATGCGGTGTACTATTTTCTAGATCAAAGATTATTAGGTTCGGGTCCTGAACATCAACAACTCCTATAGCCGACAAAAGTAATTTACGCTGTGCTTGGCATGATTGCAGCACTTCCAAAGCCGACATTGTTGAGGGTGAAACAGCTAAATCCTCAACAATGTTATAATTCTGAGCCGCTCTCGCATGCGGATTGAAAGCTGACTTTCGAAGTATACCCTTGGTGGGCGGTTTGATTACTAAGTCTGGATTAGGTTTCTCAATCTGTAGTGGATCGGAACCGGGAGCTGAGGTTGATGGATTAGAATGAGAAGATTCTGCTTCTTTGCCATCAACAGGACTTTTACTACCATAATCTTGCGATCGAGTCGCAATCCTTACATGGGACATCATCAATATGGGTTCTTCATTGGCACTCGAGGAAGAACCTATCATCTTGCTATCTTGATTTGGAAATGGATCCTTCAAAACAGCAGGAGTTTGGGAACCTTTGACGATCTTCGCAACCTCTGCTCGATGAGGGCAGTCTCTTGTAAAATTTTCTTCATCACAAATGAGACATGGATAACGAGGTTTGCACTTTTCATCATTGGATTCTGCCTTTTCAGATTTCTCTTTTGAACTTTTGTCCGTTTTATTCTTCTTCTTTCCTTTATTCTTCCCACCGGATTTTGATTTAGTCGTAGATGATTCTACAACGTGAATATCGGCGGAAACCTCTGCAGAAGAATCTGCTGTCGGGGAATCAGGAAAGGTTATGATAGGAGAAGAATTCTTGGAAGACTTCTTCTTACTTTTAGTGTTAACCGTACCAATCATACCGTCAGCAGCATGAGATCCCGAAGGAGCTGCAGTGATTTGATTTGACTTGGGAAGATCAGGGATCTTTTCATGTAACGTACATGACTGAGTGTAGACCAAGTCAAGGTACTGTGCTTGAGCAATCACTTGCTCCTCAGTAACAACTTCGGCTTTAGCAACATCTTCAGTGATCCTTGGCAACAAAGATTTTACAAACCACTCAGCCAAGATTTGATCCGGAATAAATACCTTCACTAAACGTCGTCGACGTCTCCACTCATGAATATGATCTGAAATGTACGTGGATGTCGATTTTTTTAGCGAAGTTAACAATTCCGTGCCATTGTCATATCGGACTGGCAACTGGAAATGAGTTAAAAACGAGGTAGCTAACTGACTAAAATTATAAAAAGTGCCTCACGGTGACTCAATGTACCACTTGGCCGCGAGACCAATTAGAGTGCGCTGGAAAAGTCTAAGATGGATCGAATCATCTGTGATGGAGTTAGATGCACACTAGAGGTGGTAAGTCATCACATGGTTCGACGGGTCCTCTCCAGATTTACCTTCGAACATGGGAATGTCACTGGGCAACTTATTCAGCATTGGCGGCCAAAACGGAAGATAATTAATCGGATCGTTCATTAGGCGCGACAAGTCTGGTAAGTCCAAAGTTGCGATAAACGGTAGCTGCCGATTAGGATCCCTAAAACTCTGGGTCATGAGACCAGCCCCAGGAGGAGGATATCCAGGATAACTAGGAATAGGAATCATGTTCGGGATATTGTATCCTCCTGGAAAATCAGGATTAACCAGACCATACTGGGGTTGTTGAGGTTGTTGATAAGTGTACCCAGGATACGGTTGATACTGATAAACTGGCTGCTGGACAGCAGGACCGAATTGGTATTGTCCCTGGTACGATTGATAAGTGAATTGTGGTTGACTTGTGACAACCGTACTTAAACCAGTTTGTCCTACATGCATCTGAACCGTAGTTTGAATTGTGGATCCAGACGGTGGTAAAGATGTCTGAGGAGTAGATACAGGAACAGTAGAAACCGGAGTTGTCGATACTCTAGAAGTAGGTGGGGTAGATTGAACAGATGTTGCGGCAGTTGCAGCAGTCGTTTGAGATGGAGTACGAGGCACAGTAGGCCCAGACTGAGAAACTACCGAAGGTACAGAAGTTTGAATATTAGACTGGACTGGTTGCTGGGGTGAACCAGAAACTAAGGGTTGTCCAGTTTGAGATGACAACTGTACATTTGGCTGCAACACCTGTTGAGTTTGCGATGGATCCCACACTATGTTCATTCCGGGGTACTGACCCATAACAGGTTGAGAATATTGAGGACCATAACCGGGTTGAGGGTAGGTTTGATAATTGAAAGGTACATTTCCCGTCCCTTGAACATAAGATTGACCTTGGGGTGGTTGGAAACCTTGGTTCGAGTACTGACCTTCGGGTAGATACCCCTGAGGCACGTACTGATACTGAGGTTGACCTTGAGGTATAAATTGATACTAGGGTTGACCTTGGGGTACATATTGAGTCTAGGGTTGACCTTGAGGCATATATTAAACCATAGGCACGTACTGTCCTTGAGGTTGCCCCCCAGATGCAAATTGTGTACCTTGAGGTTGCCCCCCAGGCATTAATTGGGGCTGCCCCCCAGGCGTTAATTGAGGCTGCCCCCCAGGCGATAACTGACCACCTTGAGGTTGAGAATTGGGAATAGAACCTGACATCATAAGAATGTCTGCTATGCTCAACGGCTTTGCACCATTGCTTCCAGTGAATAACCCTTGTTCAATGGGTTGAGGAGATGCTCCCGAAAAAGTACTAGAAAGTGATTGATACCCAGAGGGAACAGAAGGACTGCCGTACAAAAAAGATTCAGGCAATTGAGTAAACATGGACGACTGACCTGACATATTTACGGGAGTATAAAAACCTTTAGGATGATAAGGAGCACGAAGTGGTGAAAAAATTAACACTGAGTTTTCCAAATAATTAGTCAAAGAAAGATACCAAGTAGTACTTCTAGGTGGACTGTAAAAATTCACGCTCCCTTAGATCAATAACAGGTTGATTTTCAGGGATAGGGATGCCTACTTCTTCTTCTGGAGCAAGTTCTTCAATAGCTATCAAACCAGAAGGAAAATTTTCAGTGATTACTCTTTCTACCCTAGGTGAATTAGGACCACTAGAAGTTGGAGAGACAAACCCTGATGTTGGAGTAACAGGTTCAGATATCTCAGGTTCTTCGCCTATATCACTAGTAGATGAAAAGCTACCAGCAAGTTCGGAAACTGAAATAGCTTCAGGATTATAACTTGTTTCTAGAGTTTGGTAATCAGGATGTACAACCAACGAAGACTCTCCCTCCTCAGGTGACCCAACTTTACTGCCACTAGGAGTTACGAGGACTTTCAAGCCTTCAAGATGGCTCGGGACTTCTTCAGGAGGTTGGACCCGAAGTCTACGAGACTTCCTCAGTAAATCAACCATGGTTACAAACTCAGGAGACTAGCCCCAAAGTCTACGGGACTGTCTTGGTAATTTAGCCACAGTTAAAAACTTTTAACTACTTCACACGCAAACAAAGTAAAATCTCAATGAAAAACACCTAAAGCCTCTAAAGAACAAAACAAATTTGAATCACACGCCTAAAGAATCTAGAGATCAAAACACACACAAACAGTAACTTTCCGGATCGAAAACACTAGTTGGTGATGAAATCCAACGTCGTAGAATTCAGTATAGAAATGGCGGTTGGAACAGTTACCCCGGCAACCTGCTTAATGAATAGACTGGACCAAGTTCCTCCACTTAACCGTCTCGAGTGAAGTGAACCCCCCAGAAAATCCAAGTGAGTCTAGCTGACGTCTGCTCCAGGTACAGTGGGATCTTCCCACCACTGTCACCTTAGGAAGAATCCTAAAGAATATGGCCACTAAGGTTACCAACTGAGACAAATACACCTGGGGGAACAGTCTACAATCCGATACGCACGCAAGGGCAGAGTAGCAAGCTCAATCCCCTTGAAGGCTCCTTGACATAATCCAAGGTTTACCAACAAGTGACCCCAGGCTCCTTGACAATGGTTAATCCGAGGTTTACCGTTTTTAATACGTGAATATCTGGCGTCGTTCCCAATGAGGAAGGATTGATTCCCACACTCGTTCGGACACGATCTCGTGCTTCTCCTTTAAGAGGAGCTTTCCCAGAGAATAAATGCAACAATTGGATTTCTTCCTACCACAAGATACAGCTACTTGTTTGTTTTTACTGTCTTGGAGAGTTAATTACTCTCCTACTCCAAGACACTAGCCTAAGCTAAGTTGGTGTATCAGAGCCCTAGAAATAAAATGTTACTAAGTGAATTTTACTTTAAGCGCTAATTTTAGTGGTTGTTGTTTAAGTCAAGAGGTGGCGGAGATGAAACTCGTGGTGTAAAGACTCGACTCGAAATCACTAAAAAGATGCACCTAAGGTGATTTAAACAATCTTTTCTCTTCGATGAACTTCTAAACTAAAATAGAGTTTGAGAATGCAAATACTTTGTAAACACAAATCCTTCTCAATTAAACAAATTAAAATAAGAGCTTTTTCCTTTCCAAAGCACTCGAAACGAGACAACTAGTTATTTCACAAAAATTTCCTTTTTCTTTTCAAAGCACTCAATCACTACAAAAACAAACTTTTCCAAAAGAGATTTTTTTATATTTTGTAAATAAAACACTCAAAACTAATGAAAATGACTAACTTTGAGAGCTACAAACTATAAAAAGCTACTTGAAGTCAAAGCCTACTAAAAGTCTTTTTGAGGATGTTTTACTTAGCTAAATGTGAGCTAAGGACTAATTTATGCAGAATCACAATTAGTCAAAAAACAACCAATCTTTCGTTTTCTTTTTGTAAAAATGAAAATTCCAAACTTTCAACTACAAGCTTTTCGAAAATTTGAAATGAGAAAACTCAAAGCGAATTCCTCAACAAGGGGAGATTTCATAAATGTTAGACTCACAAGAAGACCAGTAGACACCAAGGTAATCTGAGGTCCCTAGAGCTTCTAAGCTCAGAGCCACTACACAACCAAAACGAAAAACAAACCCAACAAGCAAAATTCCTAGGAATTCCGCCTAAAACCCTAATGCTAATGAAATCAAACCAAGGAAATTTTTTGACAAGGAACAAGCAGGTCTGGGCAATGGCTAAAACCTATAAACAAATTCTAAACTAATAAAAAAAAGAAAATTTTAAAATTTTTCAAATTTTTGACAGGGTACACAGGAAACCTGTTTACATAGGTGCGTCTACGCTCTATGCACAAAGGAAAAGTGCGTACAGGTACGCACTGTGCCTAAGTTAGAGGGTGCGTACCTCTCCCAAAACTATGAAAAATACAAACTGACTCAAAATTAACTAAATTCACCCAATCCCACAATCATCAAGTCAAAAACAGAAACAAAAAATATAGTTTCTCAGGTCAAAGTATAGACAAAGAAAACAATCAAGTCCCCAGCGGAGTCGCCATTTTGTCGCGCGGAATGAGTCGATCTTGCGGACAAGATAGACCTTCCTAGAATCTAAAGAAGACCTAACGACAAGCAAACCAACCAGACACTATCTTTCTCTAAATATGCTTCAATTAACAATAGCAAACAAAGGTTTTTAGGGCCTACCTTTGGTCCAACGCAAGCTTGTGGATGCCCTCACTCCTTTGATCCAAATGAGCTCCTTTTCGCGAATCTGCAAACACAAATAAGGCAAACACATTAAATAGCACCTAAAAAACCAATTGCATAAAACATATTTAACATGAAAGTCAAGGAGTCCATGAAACAAATAACATAAGATACTTGTTGAGAAAAATGAGTTTGATTGTATTAATTCAAAAGAAGAAGAACCATACAACCTTTGCCTTGATGCTGTATAAGCTCCTCCCAGGGTCCAACAAGATGTCTCCTCTACTTTGACAAGTTTCACTCACTCTCCAATGGAACCAAGAGGTATGTAATCTCTCCTCTCAAGCTCAACCAAAGAGTCTCAATTTCCCCAGCATTTACCCTCAAAATGTTCAGCTTCTAACCTCCCTAGTCCTCACCCCAATGCCTGTATTTATAGTGCAATGGAGGGAAGTTACTAGGTCCTCCTTCAAAGGGATAAAGCCCTCCTTCAAAGGGATAGCTCCTTTAGTCAAGGGATTAGCTCCTTCTCTTTTGGGATGCATGAACCACCTCAGAGCGAAAAATCCACGTCAAAATTCCTTCTAGAAAACTCTAGAATTAACCCAAAGTGAGTTTTTTAAGATAAAAAGTGTGCCTTTTAACTTTCACAGGGGTCCGCACCTACACCGTTAGGAACAGAGCGGGTAGGTACGCAACTTTTGTACACAGAAGGTGCGGGATCGCAGGTGACCATGAGAGAAACTGCGGAACCAGAGTTACATTGATTTTTAATGTCTTTCTCCCACTTCCAAAGCTTGATTTGAAGAGCTGAGGTCTTAGACTTGCTTAGGAGGATAGTACAAGTGATGATAGACCCATACTAACTGCAAATAATCATGGTGACGATTTTTTTGTGTAACAATAGTCTTCCTCATTTGGTGGAAATATTCCCTTTTTCCTCTATAATTTTGGTCAGATATAGTTATAACACTATGTGAGTGAAGATGGTATACCCAAATGTAATTCTTATTTTTTTACCTGGGAATAATTAGATAGGAATCTAAACTTCTAAGATAAAATTTTAATTTCTAGAATCAAGATTTATTAATTTCATTAACATAAATATTTATGTGCATATATTAATGTCTACATGCCTTTGTGATAATTTCCCCAGTTCAAAAATCTTACTAGGTCTAAAACTAGTGGAAGCAAGCCATGTGCATATGTAAGGCATGTGCAGGGCTAAAGTCTCTATGGAAGTAAGGTATGTGCAAAGCTATAATTTGTGTGGCATTAAAGTATGTGTGGATGTAAAAGGGTAAGTTCCACTACTTCGCATAAGGTCAAACCAAAAGGAACAATTTCGCTCTGCAGATGCCTTAGTTCGACACAAACTTTAGCTCTGCACATGTCTTATGTTCATCCATGCATTAATTTCACACAATTAGAGAAATTTTGAGGTCTAAAGTGGGTCTCCTAAGGAATATTATAAAATAATAGTGGGAATAATAGAATAATATTAGATTACCTCATCAAGTTTTGGAGGAAAAAAAGAAAAAACTATTTTTTCAACTGATATTTTCAACTTATCTCCCTATGATTCTACTCAAATTTCAAGCAGGAACACTCATTATATGTAAAATCAAAATTTGCATCCAAGGAGTACCCATGATGCCTACTTTAAATGAACCCTAGTACATGAAAAATATGAAAAGCATGATTGCAATCATTCTTTTTCATGTAGTAGGGCCCATCAAAAGTTTTTAGCATGGGTACTCCTTGGATGAAAATATAAATTTTGCATCCAACATGTGTTCCCGCTTGAAATTTGAGTAAAAATGTATGGAGTTAAGTTCAAAATACTAGTTAATTTTTATTTTTATTTTTTTATTATTTTTATTTTTTTTTTAACTACAAAAATGTTGAATCATCCCCATGGTTGACATCATCATATTGAATCTTATGACTCTTCATAATTTTTTATATGTATATATATTGTGTTGACTTATAAATTAGTAATGTGTAATGATGAGGCTATATAATTGAGGATTAATTACATGAGCAGATCTGTAAAATGTCGTGGATATTCCACTTGACAGTTTGTCACAATAGATCTGATAAAATTATACTTAAAAGTTTTAAAATATACACTATTACAATTTTATATCTCTTTAAATTTATAGATATATAGATTACTGTTAATAGCGTATGCATGCAAACTAAAATTATGCAGAAAATAGAGAATGGAAATGAAATGCATCCTCTAATATCACTAAATTTAAGTTTGCTTAAAAATAAAAATGCTAACATTTTACCATATTAAACAATGTTATTTTTGTACATGTTGCTAGTAGAGCTAGTAATTTAATATTTGTAAGTTTACTATTTTTTACTTTTTATGCTTATCCTGTAATTAAGTGAAACAAGTATTTTATATGTCACATCATATAAGTAACATGTTCATACGAATGTTTTTGTGTTATAGTCACATCCTTCATTAACAATAGGTCTTTCTTATCCTTCTGGATACATTGGTTTAACACCTATGTGCTTTAAACATTATATAACCATGAATTTTCATTAACAATGAACCTCATTCATCATTTATTTGATACCTAGGTTAAATACCTATGTGCATAAGAGGTTACATACCATAAATTTTACATTACCCATGCCCTTATACCTTAGGCTAGCACTATTCCTTGTGAATGTGGTTTATTGTTTGGATATACACTGGAAGCTTCAAGAGAGATGAGTTTAGGGTTTGACTCCATGTGTTGGCTTGAAAATCAAACCCTTGGATCAATGGTAACCTTCTTTTTGTAATGTCAATCAATGGTCATCCTTTGATAAAGGCTTCCATATGTCATTTTTTATCGTTCATTTATGCCACTCTTAAAATTTTTCTCCTATTACTAGTTCTTTTGTCCCAAACTAGGGAAAGAACCCTAAGGTCCCAACATTTTCTCTGTACATGCGAAGAATTCAGAAACCCTAATTTTTTGCCATGCTATATCTTTATCTGAAAGCTTTACATTCTTTTCTTTGAAGGTTATTTATGAACAATTTTCAACTTTGGTTCTTTTCATTGCTTGAATTAATTTTTTTTTGGTGATATTCACAGGAATTGAGCATTGGTTCATATTTTTCCTCTTGTGATTTCTAATTATTATTTTCCTCCGACATTTACTCATGTTTTTATCATCAATTTTCTTATTTACTGGGGCCTTGCGGAGGTTTTCTTGTCTACATACTACTTTATAAGAAACAATTTTCTTGTTGTCTTTATAGTTTAATGCCAATGACATGTTAATTCAAGGTGCAGGTATTCTTTGTTACAACACATCCTTTGATTAGGGTTCTTTTTATAGATCTTAATTTCGATTTTATTTATATATATCAATATACCACTCATTTTTATTGGTTTATTTGTGATTTTCATAAGAAAAATACCTATGTATGCATGTAGAGACCATAATCATCACTGATAGTGATTCATTGGCGGGGTTTTGGTTCTTGTAGGGCTTGTGGGTAAATCTACTTTCCATCTAGTGCTATGCACAATCTACGACTACGGAGAGAAGTACGTTCCCTAAGCCTGGTGGACTAACCTAGAACAATAGAATGACAAAGAGACTAGAATTTTCCTTAAAGTAAATAGTTAATGGGATGAAGCCTAGCTGGAAGTTGTCATATACTTCACTCCTTCCTTGGCTTGTACGCTCCAATCCTAGGTCTAATTGCTATAATTAGAACATACACAACCAAACAACAAAATCTGATGATCTACAGAATCTATGTAGCATCATATAATCACTTTATTCAATAGATGAACATGGTATTGAAATATATGAAATCATAACATCATATATAGGAAAACAAATAAATGTTTGCATTAATAGATATGGAGTGAGTTACAACAAAAAATAGGTGCTGATTTTGTAAAAGGTCTCCTCCAAGTTGACTTGTCCTTTCCTTGTCACAAAGTGCACCTCTAATCACCCTAATGCATGGAATGATATCTCTCACATTAGCAAAATAATGGTAAAATCACTCTCCAAAAGCCAAGTTACCCCTTTCCTATATATATATATATATATATGAAGGAGGTAGTTCATGAATTCTTATCATTTTACCAATATGGGCTTGAGATCCACTATTGATGGGAGGATGAGATCAAGCAATAAGGGATGAAAACTCCAAGGTAGGATAGGATAGGATTCAGGACGTTTATTTGAGGAAAATTGTTAGAAAGTTATATATTAGAGAGTAATGGAACTCATAAAATATTGCAGAAACACAAACACATAATACACATAAAATAAGAGAGAGACACATATATACATGGTTCAGCCAATTTGGGCTATGTCCATGGAGAAACATCCAATCCTTCCTTTTATATTATGCAACAAAATGAGGAGATACAACCTAGAACGGATCCGATGTAATTCCCTCTTCGCTCTCACATAATATCCTCTCTCTTTCTCTCTCAAAATACACATCTATTCAACCGCAATACAATTACCTGATATATAGCGAGGGGTTGCCTTCTATGGAAAAAAAACCTAAATTAAATATAAATTCTACCATCATATCATCTCCCTAGAGAATGATTCACATTGACTATGAAATTACAATATTTTACAAGCAAATTTTACATTTATTCTTAGCTTCAAGGGCGCTGCCCGTGAATCCCCGCCAGAGGGGGCTCATAAAATCATCATCACCCACCCTAATGGTGACTAAATGATGGTTAGTGTTGCCTCCTCATTATGAACTAGGGTCCAACATGACGATACCTCTCAATAAAGAAGATAATCAGGCTCCACACCCAATAATATCCCACTTGGAGACTAATGATATCAACTGCACGACTGCTTCATTTGCTAGAAAATGACTCCACTTTGGACCTGGTTGTTTCTCATCTTCATAATCATACTTGAAGACCAATTACAACTGAGAAAAATCTTAGTTTCTCCCTGGTTACAACATTTGTAAACATATCTACAGGATTCTGGCTAGTGTGTATATTTTCTAGCTTCTGACATCTTCATATTAAATAAATTCTTCATCAAAAAATACCTTATTTGAGGTTGAGGGTTTTTCATATACTTTGTCCAATGCTGCCATTAAATCCTTTTTTTTTCATTTCCTTTGAAATATTGAAGGCTAGCAACATTTCTAGACACAACCGTATTGCTCCAAGTGACATTCTATCGAGAATATACCATTCTCTGTCTAACATACTCATCGTCTTCTTTGTCTTCCTGCTCAATTGTAGGTACGAATCTTTCTGATACAAATAATCTTCCATTTGCTTCTTCCACAACTAGTAGTTTTAGCTGTTAATTTTTTTTGAACCTAAACTTGCCATCTTCCACTTGAACTAGGAACCCTTTCCTCCTGCACGTTTATCATCCAAATAGACCTTCGGATCTGATACCAATTGCTAGAAAATTATATATTACAGTGAAATGGAATACATCAAATATTGTAGAATGACAAACACATAATACACATAAAACAAGAGAAATATGTGGTTCACCCAAATTGGGCTACATCCATGGTGAAATATCCAGTCATTTCTTTTATATTATCTAGCAAAATGAAGAGATACAACCTATAGTAGATCCATTGTAATTCCCTCTTCACTCTCACACAATATCCTCTCTCTTTCTCACTCAAAATACACACTTATCTAGTAGCAATACATTTCCCTCATATATAGCGAGGGGTTTCCTTCTAGTGAAAAAAAACCCTAAATTAAACATAGCTTCTGCCATCAGATCATCCACCTAATGAATGGCTGAGATTGACTACAAAATTACGATAGTTTACGAGGAAAATTTACATCTATTTTTATCTTCCGGGGTGCTTCCATCAAACCCCTGCTAGGGGAGGGGCACTTTACAAAGATTAAAAGATGGGAGGAATTTCCACCCCATTATGAAATGGGTTCCAATGTGGAGATGCCTTTGAATAAAGAAGATAATCATTCTCCACACCCAACATAAATAGTTGCAACATATCTTGGAAGCTATGTGTTGCTTTTATGTTCTCCAAAATTTCTACAATCAGTGCATCCCCAACACTGTGAAATATTCTAGTGATCAATGCAGATGTCGATTAGGGAAACCTAGTAGTCAATGATGGCCAGTAAGGGGCCAAGGTGTAGTGGTCCTTAAAATGATTGAAATGAGGTAATTTTTAGGTAGAAACTCGAGGATTAGAAAGAGTCATGCTTACAACTTTCTATAGGGAGGATGAAAAAGTGTTCAAAGGATGTGAATGATCTTGTTTGAAGGCCTATTGACCATATATGAAAAAATGGCCTATAACAGATTGCCCCCTAAAGTACAAAGTCATAAATGATAGTTGATGAGTGAAGTGATTTACCTTGTGACAAGTTAGGATCATGAACAACTGATGAGATCATCATCCGTTACAATACATTTATGTCATGACACCTTTGCTGAGGGAAGCATACCCATACTCAACATATAAGCTAACATTACATCTACAATGATCAAAAGACATATCCATGGATGAATCATGGTGGACCCATGCCTGAATTACTATCTGTATGATCATATCCATCATACATTATGATCTTGTATTACTCCTGGAATCACAACCTAGATGGATGAAACTAGATCTGGGATATTCTATATCATTCAAATGACTAACCAACGTATGAGTATAACCATGTGAACCAATGAGATGGAGTCAAACATGGTAGACACAATCTGATTACCGACCAATGATGTAATTAGTTAATAGATGCAAAATAAACCAATGATGACGTTAACTGTTCTCAAGGTACTTTATTACAATATGTATGGTGCGAATAAATGAGTTGATGTTGAATTCCACACATAATATTTCATCCGAAGGCTAGTGATGTAAAATTGTTTTCGAGAGTGAGGAAAATTTCCATTGATGAATGCAAGCACTGACGTACCAAGGGGTGTTTCTAAGTCAATTTCCTGGATAATGAGCTGATATTAATAGGAAGTGACCTGTTGTAGTAGGGCCTTGATGTAACCAGCATCAACGAAACAAAACATATATGATGATTTGAGACTATAGTATCATAATGATGTTGATACAAAACTGGATTAAGAAAGCCAGACATAGAAAGAAGGCTTAAGAGTATTGTAGCAAATAGTGACTCAATGACTTCCCTTGAACACAACGACGACACTAAATGGAGTTAGAAGCATTGACGCAAAACCAAAAGCAAAGGCTTTGAAACAATAGGATGAACCAAAAGACAAGCATATTTCGCAACCCAACAACCAGGAAGATAAAGTGGAAGAGTTTCATGTTCAAGGGCGACTCGCTGCAATTAACAAATGGAGTACCCTATTTTCCCAATTTCCCCAACCATACTCATCAACACCTCTTTATTTATTAACAAGGTTGAGGAGGGTAACATATGCTTGATCTGTAGGGTCATCCTTTAGATGAATCCCTCTAAGAATATTTAGTGGACCTAGAGAAGGAATTGTTTGGTCCCGTTACGAATGACGAGAACATCATTGTTGATTCTTTAACGAGTCCAATGAAGGTATAACTCGACATTTTTTTCATGTTTAGATAGTTTGAAAAAGAGGCGAAAAATCAAAATCTCCATGTTCCATTTTATAGATAGTCCCTTGAGTCCAAAAAGGGAAATAATAATATGTAACATAACCTCTTAGCCATGTTCTACTAAGATATTCATTTTTCGTAAGTAGTCTATCTCATTCTAGAAAAGTGTTAAACTTGTACTGATTAGATGTCTTTGCATTTACTTTAACGAGTTCAAAAAGACAAGTGCTCAAAAATATTTTCATATTTTGGGAGTCTAAAAAGAGATGAAAGAGAACTCCTCTTAGAGGAATGAGTGGTATAAAGGATAGCAATTGGTTCTAGCCATGATGGAACTACTTAAAACCTGCAAAGGTAAAGTGGTTGGCTAATAATGCCACTCATCGCAGATGTTCCTCAGGAAAGGTTAAAAACAACCAAGTGAAAGAGTATGATCGACCAAGAATATGGTGTTGATGGATTGAGAAAAACAAGGCTCATATGGCAGAAAAAGGATGATAAAAATGGAAATCACAAGGGATAGGATGAGAATGATTTAATTTTTACATAAGATTGAAACATGGGAAACTATGCTTGAGAATAGTTGAAGTTGGTTTCATTTTTTAGCGAGCTTGAAATATGCTTGAAATAAGTTTGCATTCGCCCAGCATAATGACTCAATTCACGGTACAAGCCCCCCAATCTTCATTCCATGCACCTAAGTAGACTATTGGTTACTAACATGTGAATGGAAAAAAGGTTCATTTACGAGATCAAGTGAATGAATCAACTGGGAATTTATGAGATCTAATCAAAGACTTGAATTGGAAGGGGATCTGTTTCATTCTTTAAATGAGCTTGACACATGAAAAGAATTATGCTTAAGACCTTGATTAATTTTCTAATGAGCATGACACAAGAAAAAGAACTCTTCTCAAAGGACCTTGTTTCATTTTTTACCATGCTTGACACAAGAAAAGGAACTTTGCTCCAGATATTGTTTCACATTTAATGAGCTTGACATAAGAAAAATAACTTTGCTCAAGGAACTTTGTTTCAATTTTTAACAAGTTTGACACAAAAAAATGAAATTTTCTCCGACGCCTTGATCATGCCCTGTAGAAGATCATTGATTCTAAGAGGGTCTCATAAGATGCGAGAACAAAAATTTGGAAAGGGTACATATCTAAGGATCAAATGGAAATATTGGACTCCAATGTCCCCACTAAATACTTCACCATATCACCTACTAGATCTAGGTTGAAAGAAGTTGAGAAGACAGTGAAAGGCTCATCTTCATCAATAGGTACATGAATGGGATATGTTGCCACATAATTAAATTCTGGTGTAGAAGATGCCACTTGCATATACGAACCATTTAGGGAAGCTGGTTTATTGGGAGTCACATTAGGACCAACAAATGAAATCTGGTCAATAGTCACGATTCTTCCTTCATGTGGGAAACACATCACACAAAAGAGTGAAGAGACAAGAGATCCCATGACATAAACATAGTCATTCCCAAGGAGTAAATTAAAATCCAAAGGGCCTTGGACTACCATCACATCGATATAGACAATCTTTCCTCCCAAAGTAATAGGAAACTTAGGAAGGATCCATAATGGTTGATCGATTCCACTATTAAAAGCCAATATATTATGGGTAATAGGCGCATGCTGCAGAGAAACTAAAGATTTCATAGTAGTTGAGGAAATAATACTAACAAGTGCACCTTCATCTATTATTGTGCTAGGTATGATCACATTATAAGCCTATACTATGAACTTGAAGGGCATGTAAGGAGGAAGATGGTATCCTGCCAGCTGACTCTAATCAAAGGAAGTGACCATGCTACTTGGAGGGGTGTCGTGGGAATGGGAGAGTTGCCCCCTTCTACTATGGGAATTGGAGAACTTCTCTCTAGTGTTTTTAGAATGGGAGGATTTTTCTCCTGTGCCATGGGAATGGGAGAACTGCCGACTAGTTCATCGGAACCTGAAGAAATGAGAAGAAGTTGAGCGGTATGAAGTTCACTCTCTATAGGAAAGGTACAATCAAATGAAGGGTGGAATCGAATCAACCATTTTCTCAACCATTTTTTTGTTAGGAAGAGACTCATGGGATTCACATTCAGAGAGAGTGGGATTGACTAGAGATGGATTCTGATCAATCACTTCATCAACTAGTGGAGGATTGGGAGAAAGCTTTCGATAACTAGTCAGAAGACAAGTTTGAGAAGCTATAAGGTTTCCAACAATTTTGAGGCTTCATCCATATAAGGGCAAAGGTTAATAGGATGACTCCCTTCACATAAACTACAGGAAAACCTTACTTTACCCTTTTTTTCATGAACCTTATTATCACTAGTTGATGGTTTATCACTAGCATGATGTCTAGAGGATGATGAAAAAGGTTGATGTGAGCCTATGGACCAGACTTCTAACACCTTGCAAATATGAGGACAATCTCTAAGAAGTTTGTCACCCTTACATAAATTTCAAGGCAATTTAAATTTTCAGGGTTGATTGGAAGGTTCCTCCATACTAGTTGCATGGGTAGCAATGGTTGCTTGGTGGGCCCTTGCTTATTTTTCTTCTTCTTAATCATCCTTTGCTTCTTCTTCTTAGCTTCCTAGTTAGTACAATTAATAATTTCACCAGGAAAATAGGAAGAAAGGGATGAAGAAACAATAGATGAAGAAGGAAAATGGTCAACTTTGGGATTAACTTGAGGTTGATATTGTTAAGGTGGAGGAGAACTTCGTTTAGAATTCATTTGGAAATTCAGAACCATAGTGGTCGAAAACAGCCAAACTGGAAAACCAATGGTCGATTCAGTAAGGTTCAATGTTGCCACATAAGGAGCACCAATATTTCCAAAATAAGGAAAAGGGACAGGATTCCCATTAGGCAAGTTTCCCTGACTGGTGGACTTAGGAACTGTTGCCATTAGTCTCAACCTAAGGTCTACTAAAGAGTTATTCCATGGTAAGGATTTTGTTCAATGGTCAATTATTGATTTTAGAAATTAACAGCACAGAATAAAACAAACGGGTAAACTAGGCAAAAGGTTTACCAAGCAACTGTGAACTATAATATACACCTTGGAGAACCAAGGACTTAATGTACATGTAGTAAATATCTCTGAATGTTGTGTTCGGTGTATCACTGTGTACAAGGCGTCTGACTCAGTTTCCTATGGATGGATAGCAACCTATGGTGGAATTCAAAAATATAATCGATGGTACATGGAGGTGCAATTCGTAGTGGTGTTGTCTAATGCGTAACCATCCCATGAGAGAATTCCCATATAATGATCATATGTGGAGAGTCGTCCGATATGCCTTGAGGTACGTGGAGAATGATTCGATTCACTTACGTACGCGGAAAATGATATCACCTCCAAAATCAAACACTGGAAAAAACAACAGTTCCTACATTTAAATACGTCGGAACAAGTCTCTATCCTATACCTTTATGTGCATTGTTAAGTTTCAAATTCTCCTTAGGTTAATTGATATGGATTTTAGAGTTAATCTTGAATTGGATTTTAGTTTCAAGGCTCAAAACTCAATATCATCTGAACACACATATCATGCAACTAATATGACAAAATAGCTTTTTTCATTTTCCTTTTAATAATGAATGGCCTAACTAATTATGGGAAGAACAATTCAATCAAAAATGCAACAAACAAGTGATGCAACAATCGATTTATATAACTTCACTTTTCCAATCAAAATCAAAGCCCTCTATGCAATGCATTATGCATAATATTTTTCTTTCGGGTTCCACTCAATTTTCAGATTAACCCTATGATATTTGATTAATCATTGATAAAAGAAACCATTCAGAACAATGACTAAAACAACAATTCTTTCAATCACTCAATGATCAAACAATTCAGTTTGCTAATGACCTAATGACAAGAACAAAGGAAAATCTAAACAAATTCTCATCAAAGGCACTAAAGACCAGAAGAAAACAACATGGATACTTATGAGAGACCAAGACACACTCAAGGACATAAGGAGGACCCACTGGAACAACGTTAATTAGAGATAAAATAACAAAAAGGTATTTTTTTCATAAAATCGGGATCATAACAAGTGCTGAAAGGGCTATGGTGCACTACAACATAGGTGCAGAGAAGGCTAGGGTGTACTGAAATGCATTGTCTCTAGAATAGAAGTGCACTGATAAAGGAGATCCAAGCTATGACACAAAAATGTAAGTAAATATCAATTAAATGTCTTCTTAGTTCTATTCTTTACTTATTATGACAGTGAAGATCTGAAAAAGAGGTAGAACAAGAATTAAGGACAAAGAAACCAACAATGGAGTACATCGTTCCCTAGTGGAATCACAACCTTATTATGAAAAATCTAGGATTGCATACAAAATAATCTTCCTTGAGCCTGGTGGACTGACTTACAACAATAGAAAGACAAGGAGACTGGCATTTTCCTTAAAGTAAATAGATAATGGGATGAAGCCTAGCTAGATTTTATCATCTTCTTCACTCCTTCCTTGGCTTGTACACTCCAATCCTAGCTCTGATCGCTATATTTAGAACTCGCACAACCAGAAAATACAAGCTAATGATCTACGAAATTTGTCTAGCATAATATAATCACTTTATTCAATAGATCAACATGATATTGAAATATATGATACCATAACATCATATATAGGAAAACAAAGAAATCTTTGTATTAGTAGAAATGGAGTGAGTTACAACCAAAAATAGGTGTTGATCTTGAATAAGAGCTCCTCCAAGTTGACTTGTCCTTTCCTTGTTTCAAAGTGCACCTTTAATGACCCTAATGCATGGAATGATATCTCTCACATCAATAGCATAAGGGTAAAATCACTCTCCAAATGCCAAGCCCTTGCCTATGGATGGCAATTAATATATAGATGAAGGAGGTAGTTCATGAATTCTTATCATTTTACCAATCTAGGTTTGAGATCCACTCTTGATGGGAGGATGAGCTCAAGGGATAAGGGATGATAACTCCAAGATAAGATAGTATAGGATTCAATACTTTTATCTAAGGTAAATAGTTTCAACCGATCCTATAAGCTTCGAGATTCTTTTTTATTTTCCCCAATTTCGAGAATCAACACACCCCAACACTGAGCAACATGTTAGTGATCAACACATGTGTAGAGTAGGAAAACTCGGTAGTCAACACTCTCCAGTAAGGGGCCAAGGTGTGTTGGTCCTTAAAATTACTGAAACAAGGTGCTTTCAGGCTAAAACTGAGGGATTAGAAAGAGTCAATCCTAGGGCTTTGTGTATGGAGGATGACAAAGTGTTCAAAGGATAGGATATGAATGATCCAGTTTGAAGGCCTATTGACCCCATGTGACAAAATGACCTATAACGGTCGAAGAGGAAAAAGAGATCGCTTACACAGGTCAATTTCCTTTCTCAACTCTCCCTTTCTTGAGTAATCATTTTTTATTGACTTTCCATTGCTTTTCCTCACGAGGGCTTTTAGTTATTGAAGGTTTACTATTACAACATGACTTAAATATTTTCCTCTGTCTTTGCAATAATTTTAAGTTACACAAAAATTTTAGGATATTATGATTAGTGCTTCTGGTAGAATAATTATACTAGAAGAACTCTAAATTTTCCGAATAATTCTTTTGGTTTTAGCTAGAGGGTTTTCTTCAAAGTAATAGTATATGGCTTTGCATAATGATTGTATAAAAACAAGAGTAGTAAATATACAAACCCAAGTTTAGTTCGAAACTCACTTCAGGTAAATATTTTTTCTTACACATTCACATTTCAATATTTGTTAATAATCCTTTTTATGAGATTTCATTTTCACCCTATGGATCCTTATTAACTAGGTTTTTTTTGTATCAAACAAATGGCTTCAGGTATAAATTCAGTTCTCAAATTTGTTCGGTACAATTAATTTGGGTATGCAACTCATTTTGGTGTCATAAAGATTATACTAGAATCTCTCTTGTATTGGGTCACTCAAACTACCTCCTATGTGTTTATAACTGGTTGCTACTGAATGTTATGAAGATATGGCTTGAAATTTGATAATTTGGTAGTTTACAAAATTTCTTAGTATCGAATTTGACCTTTGGGTATCATATTTTGTTTTTTATGAGTTTATTAGAATCCTATTTTTGTATATATGTATCTTATGCTTGTATCACTATTCCTTGTACATGTGATTCATTTTTATTTTTCATATCTAGATTTCATAGGAAAATTCAGTACCCATATGTTTTATTCCAATAGATACATAGATTATGTTGTCAATTATTTTTCCACGGGTAAAACATTGTATGTCAAATTTATTTGAATATATTTGTACAAAAAGTTACAATGAACAATTTCTTATATGAAACTCTATGTTTCGTTAACTTTTATTTTCCTCACTTACTATCAAGATACTATTTTAAACTAAAAATAACATATAAATACTTCTACAAAATTTTTTCCTTTTATATATTAGTGCAAATAATGTAGTTTTGTTTACTATAACTTCACATTTGAAATTCCCTCTATAATATATCATGTTATTCCCGATCAACAGGTATTGAAAAGAAGATAGGAAGGAAGCTATGAACCATGTTTTTCTATTCTAATGTAAACTTATGTTTACTACATGTACATGATTTTATTTATTTATTTATTTCATAATTTTTCATAGAATACACTTGATGTATATATAGATAAACTCATAAGAACTTAAATATATAAACTGCAAATTATTTTGAAGGGTTGCTATATTATTCCTACAATGTTTACTACTGCGTAAACATCATTAATTGGAATTATTTTTCTAATTTTTCAATTTCAACTAGTAATAACAATAACAATAAACTCGTTAAAAGAAAAAAGCAATTAAAAAGAATAACATTTTTCTTGATCAAAGTAGACAATTCTATAGTAACACAATTAATCTAACTTTTTTCTAATATATTCATGCAAAATTATGATTTCAACCATAATAAGGAGAAATATTCATAAACTCTGAATTTTAAACAAGTCACAAATGTTGAGTCTAAGGTATCAACTTGATCAAAATAAATTCTTGAAAATATTACAGAAGCACTTTCACTCCTCCCAGCCATAGAATTTTTCCTCTCATTAGCAAACTTTACCCTTGAGCCAAAATCTCTACAAGTTTTCTTTTTGTCATCCTTATGTGTATCCACAATTTCCCTATGTTCTCTCTTTTTTTTCCACAAAATCACAAAAATAATAATTACACCTCCTATTGTACCATTTGGTAGTTAGTAACTACCTCCACCTCACCTAGTAGGTGGAAGGTAATTATTGAGCTCATTTATGAGCTCAACTTATCACTTCCAAGGACAACCTCTTGTCTTTTAGGGAAGTTATGTATCTCACTTATCCATATTTAATTAATTCAACCATTCCAGATTAACTGTCTAGGACTTTATAAATGGGTAATTAATAATCAGCATTAACTTGTAGCCATCAAATCTTTCAGCCAAGTGTCCCTTCTGTAATAATTTCCATATTTTCTTTATTTACAAACAAGCACAATAATTACAAATTTTCTTATTTTCATGTTGATAAGTAGTAAATTATTGATATTTTGTTCCCAACAATAAGTTCCAGAAATAATTACACACATAATTACATATATTAACAACAAATACAATAAAATGTTTTCAAGCTAAGGGATATGACACTCTCCCCCTCCTGAATTTCACATCATCCTGGTGTCTTGTTTTCAATTAAAACGTAGATCAATATGCTTCTTTAAAAAAATTATCAAGTTCCCAAGTAGCCTCTTGAGGGCTCAAATGTTTTCCATTATACTTTTATCTAAGTTATGACTTTATTTCAGAGCATGACTTCCCTCTGCTCTAGAGTATGTGGGGGCTCTGTTAGAAATTCTCCCTCTAGTTCTACCTATACAAGGTTCCAATCAATTACATGAGATGGGTCATGTACACAATGTTTCAACAAAGACACATGAAATACATTATGAAATTTAATATTGGTTGGTAGGGCTTGATGATATGCCACATAACCAATTATGGCTAACACCTCAAAAGGTCCACAATATTTAAGTGGTAACTTGGCACAACTGAAAACTCTAAGTGTGTTTTTATGTGTTTAACTTTTAAATGCACATGTTATCCCACATTAAACTCTTTATAAATTATGTTCAAGTCTACATACCTCTTATGATGATCTTGGGTTGTTTCCATTTTTTTTTTAACTTGCTTGACCACATCTTTTGTTTGTTTTAATATATATGATGTTAGGTCCCTATACTACTAGTGTAACCCCTTGTTGTTATTATTGAAATCCCCTTATTATATTGCTATGCCCATTTAGTCCCCATATTGTTATCACTGTGTCCCATAGAAGCCCACTATTGTTATTATTGTGCCCTTACATTGTTATTTCTATGTTGACTCTGATTATATTATGATCCCTTAGACTCCTATATATAGAAAGGAGGTCTTGTCATTTGTATCATCCAAGAATTGTTCATTTGTGTAATGTAAAGGAGGTTTCCCCCTCGAAGAGGCTAATTTCTAAGGTGTTTATCTTTCTTTTCTATCTCTTTGTGAGATGGTTTCATAACATTTGGTATTAGAGCTTTGGATTCTAGGGTTTCACCGCTCCAAATAGGTCATCATGGCATGTTCGCTATAAAAAAAGTTCTGTAGCATTTCAGACACTCAAACAACACCTGTTTGAGACAGAATCGCTCTAAACCTCAGGTCCAAATTTCAGATCTTGTTTCTCTATATTTTCAGCGATATGATCCAAGGAAGTTAAGGTTTTTGCATGATCCCAAATTATATCTCAAACATGTCACCTGGGGAAAATCATCATAAGTTTCTTTTTGAGCATCAGATTGAAATTATGTAAGAATTTATAGAAAGAGGATGACTTGTAGTTTTCTTTGTATTAGTTTCAAGTGCGAAGGTCGAAATAGTGACACATGAAACATTGTACAAGTTCGATCTACTCAAAAACTATATAATTAGGTCATCTTGGGAGATTGGGCAGAACTCTTCCGTGGAGAATCCAATTTCAATCAAACTGGTGGCATGGGAAAGAGGACGCAGAGGGCTACCACAGGTTGGTATTTCAGACCTTGGAGATCCAAAATTTCAGAGATACAATAGATTCAAGATCGAGCTCCTCAAATCAAGAAAAGGTGATATGAGGAAGTTTGATAAAAAGGATCCGGTAATTTGGATACTACAAATAGAGCAATATGTAAATTTACATGATGTAAAACTGTTACAAAAGCTACAAATTTCATATTTATATGTAGAACCAAATCAATTTGTATGGTATAGAGGGAATTTTTCTTGTAAATCACTTGTCACCTGGTTAGTTTTTACAGACGAAATGATAGCACATTATGTGGATACAAAGAGCAACACCTTCTTTAGCCAATTGACCAATCTAAAACAAAAGGGTTCACTAGCTGACACATTGAGGACTTCCAAAAATTGAATATAATGGTAAATGATATTCTAGAGAAGCAAAAGATTGATGTCTTCATAGGGAATTTAAAGGATAACATTCAACATGAGGTTTGTCTTTGGGAACCTGATTCATTTGAGAATGCATTCAGGTTGGCAAGAAAAATTGAAAGTGGAATTATGGAAACAAGGAATCCTACCACTCACAACTATAAATGTTGAAATGTTTTTGCTCCTAGCCTCTCATGACCTACAAGGTTTACACCACAACGATTGGAAGAAAAAAGAGAAAAAGGGCTTTGTTATAGTTGTGATATCAAATACACTAAAGGTCATAAGTGTGCCGACAAGAAATTATTTTACATAGATTGTGAAGAGGAGGAAGAAAAGGAGCAAGAAATGTTAAAAGAAGAGGATATACACCAGGAACCAACCCTAGAGAAAGAAGAAATGAATCCGACCATATCTTGTAAAGCATTGACAAGAATTACCACTCCTCAAACTCTTAAGATAGGACATAGCAAGAAGAAAAAGGTTCAAGAAGTGAAAGATCACATAGAGCATCACGAAATGAATCCGATCATATCTTGTAATGCATTGGCAATAATTACCACTCCTAAAACTCTCAATATAGAAGGACATATCAAGAAGATAAAGGTTCAAGCAATGAAATATCACATTGAGCATCAACAACATGTTCTCGAACTTTTAAAGGATAACCTCACTTCGGTGTAGAATTGAATGAAACAACATGCAGATCAACATCGTAGTGAAATATGTTTTGATGTAGGCGATTGGGTATTTTACGAATACAACCATACAAACAAATGTCCCTTAGGCAAGCTAAGAAGAAGAATAAATTATCACTAAAATACTATAGTACTTACAAGATGCTGCAAAAGATTGGTACTATGGCATACAAATTGGATTTTCCTACATCTTCCTGAGTGTCCCCAGTTTTGCATGTTTCATGCTTAAATAAGGTTATAGATGACAAGCTCCCGATTCAATCAATATTGTCGAAACTTGATGAGGAAGGAAAAGTCATATTAGAACCTAAAGCAATCACAAAAAGAAGAACCCGACAGCTATGAAAAATCAATCAATTTCAGAGTATCTCATCAACTGGAAGAACTTACCCACTAAATATTCCACATGGGAGGATGATAATTTTATACATAAGCATCTAGAACTACTCAGAGGTTGAGGATAACACTTTTTGAAGGAGAGGGGCATGTTAGGTCCCTATACTACTAGTGTAAACCCTTATTGTTATTATTGTGCCCTTACAATTTATTGTTATGCTGTATCTAATTATATTATGACCCCTTAGACTCCTATATATAGAAAGGAGATATTGTCATTTATATCCTTCAAGCATTATTCATTTGTGTAATGTAAAGGAGGTTGCCCCCTCGAAGAGGTTGATTTCTAAGGCGTTGATATTTCTTTTCTATCATTTTGTGAGCTTATTTCATAACATCCAACCCCAAGACCAATCTATCTTCAGGATGATCCCAAATTAGGGCTACTTTGCATCTTCTTCCATACATCACTTCAAAAGGAATCATTTTCAAGGATGTTTGGTATCCATTATTAAAATAAAATTCTACTAATTAAAATAATCCTCCCATTTAGTATGTTTGTACTTAACACACATCCATAACATATACTCTAATATTTAATTGGTCCTTTCTATTTGGACATCATTTTGAGGATGGTAATATGTATGAAATTTTAAATTTGTTCCTATACCTTAAAAAAACCCTTTCCAAACCTTGGGTGTGAACTTTGCATCCCTATCTGAGATTACAATTTTAGGTATCCCATGGAGTCTAAAAATTTCTCTCATGAATATTTATACCATATTTATTGCTTTCAATTTGGATTTTACATGGATAAAGTGTTATTATTTACTGAGCATATCAACCACAACCATAATTGGTTCATGTTGCCTCCTAGTATTTTGTACTCCATTAATGAAATCCATTGAAATTTTATCCCATTTCCATTTTGGAATGGGTAGGGATTGCAACAACCCAATAGGGTGTTGATGCAAAGCATTGAATTGTTGACACTCAAGATTAGCCACATATTTTGTTGCCTCATTTTTCATATTTGGCCAGTTAAAATCCCTTTTCAACATAGTAAACAACTTTTTTAGCTAGGATGGCCAGCTATTGGCATTTTGTGCAACTCATATAAAACAAAAAATTTCATATTTATATCATCATGCACATAAATTCTTCCTTTAAACAATAATATGTCTTATCTATCTATTGAAAAACATTCCCCTCTTCATCCATTGTTTCAATTTCTAAATTGTTTCCTTGATATTCAGGTATTTGAATTAGAAATCATAACCATTTTGATTTTATATATTAAGTTTGTCGACCAACTTGTTGTTGATGTAGCAGAATTTGAATAAGGTTTCTGCTTGAAGCACTAGTTATTATGTTTTCCATTCCTTTAATATATGTAATCTCAAAATAAAATTCACTAATAAATGATAACCATGTTTCTCTTCTAGCATTTAGATTAGATTGATCAAATAGATATTTGTGTAGAAATAGCTCGAAATTTGTAGCTTCTAATGGGTTTAGACTGAAAACAATAGACACAAATTTCTTCTACTCAATCTGTGGAAGGGAAAACATACAATAAAAACACATGCAACCATTCAATCACATTGAACACAATATTTTTAATGGAGAACCCAATTGGAAAAAACCACTTCTCTATTTGTATTGTATCAGATGAGAACAATGACATATTACAAAGATAACTTCAATCCTTGAAGCTCAACCCACACTACAATATTGATCTCCTCCTAAGTCTTCTCTAGCCAATTCTTGGCCAAAATATGTCGCTTGCTTCATCCTATTTCATTGCTCAATTACCACTCCTAAAGAACAGGAAGAGATACTACTTTCTTGTGCAATCCCAAGAGAATTCCCCACCTTCTACATGCAAAATTTGTATACTCACTAATATATCATAATGATTACATTGATGCCTTTTTCCTCCAATCAACTAGGAAATTTGAATTCCATGCATGAATAGGGCTATATTTAGTAAATTAACTAGTTAACTGAGATCAGTGAGTTAACAACACTTACAACTACACAAATGAACTCCTACTGACTCTATTCATGACTAGAGCTCATATAGCTCATTTTCATTAATTATAACTCCACTAGATTGCTAGATATTAGTAATCAATTCATGCACAGCTCAACTTCTTCCCCAAAATATTTAATTGACTGACTTAAATGAGTGACTTGGACATGTCACTCCCACTAGCTACAACTCAAGTCATCCTCCTCACGTGGAAATTCAAACTTCTCCTTTCACAAAGAAACAATTAAAATTAACCCTTTTCTTATGACAATTTAACACTCCCTCTTAGCAAGGAAAGGATTATGACCAATCCAAATCCCACTCCTCTTTGGGAATGTATTGTCACACAATTAACACTCCCTCTCACTTGTGTTGTTTTAACTACAACAACTGCAACTAAGAAGCATAAAAAATACTATATCAACTATGTCTCCATGCTAGAATTGTCTCCCAACATATAACTACATCAAATGACATTCATCCTTCTGTAACTGAATACTATACACCCCTATATGAAGGGTAATTATTAATGAGAAGAGTATACTTCAAATGTTTCTACTTGTTTTGGGTAGAATCACCCTAGGGTCTTGCATTGGGAACCTGTTGTGTTGTTAGGATATTCTGACACATAGGAAATAGTTAAGTACAACTTGGTCTAGTATAGAGTTAGGTGAAGTGTGTTTCTTTACTACGTACATTTTGTAACTTACAATCCGACGGTCACGATATGTAGTGATCTGACGGTTCATTCTCTCCTCAGTATTGATGACACTTGATCCGTGGCTTAACACCCGATTGGTCCATGATCTCTATTTAAAGAGCATGGAGGGTCATTTGTAGGGTAATCCATCTATGAGAGAAGCATATGTAAATTTTCATTCTTTTATTAATAAATTTCCTGAAGTGGCCGCGTTGGCTCAGGCCGTGGACTATTTCCCTCTTTGAGGGTTTTAACGACGTCAAAATACTGGTGTATTGATCTGTGATCTGTTTGTGAGCGGTGTCCTTTGGGTGTTCTGTCTGAGGAACTTACCCTGTAAATTCCTACATGGTATCAGAGCTATTTGAGGGCCACGTTCATTGGTGATCCAAATCTGAAGCCGGTAGAACTGCATCCGACTATCGTTTCCTAGATCTACTATTTCTGATTGCTTTCGGGCCGAGAGGACTACTCTGTTGTGTTGGGAGCATCTGTTCCAGTGAGGAACCCATTTTGTTTCATGGGAAAAGGTTTCCGGTAGCCCTAGCTGCGTCATTTTTAAGATTTGGAGGTATACAATGTTTATTTGCAGTTTACAGTTATTTTCTCTCTGTTTATTTCGGTTTTCGGTTTATTTAGCTTTTTTTTATTACCGGATCTATACCTTTCATTTCTGCGTATGCTCTTTGCCCTACGACTCTGTGCGATCTGGGAAAATCAGAAACAGAAATGAAGGATTTTTCTCATGCGTATGCTCTTTTCCGTTGCGCCTTAGTGTGATCTCGGAAAATCAGAACCATTGAGGAAAATATTTAGTTTTCGGCTAAAGCTAACTTCAAGCCGCAAGGTTCGTTTTTGAAAATATTTAGTTTCCAGCTAAAGCTAACTTCGAGCCACAAGGTTCGTTTTTTTTGTATGTCCGTGTTGGGTTTTGTGTTTTTTGTTTTGTAGGGAAAAAGAGCTTTCTCAAAGCAAGCACGCAACCCAAAGCATCAACCCCCCCCCGCTCTCTCTCTCTTTCTCTCTCAAACCTTTTGTATAGCTCACTTGGTGCAAAGCTAATTTATGAGAGTAGAGGTTTTGGGTTCAAGTATCCATTTTGTGGGGACGGATTTTTCATTTCCGCACATTCCCGCACTTCATCGGCAACTTCATCGAATTTTCTTCAAAAAGCCATAACTTCTTCATCCGGAAGCCAGTTTTAGAACCGTTTTTTTGAAACAGCCTAATTTTTCGATATCTTTCCATTACAACACTTAGTTTCAGCATCTGTAGCTTCATTTTTTTTTAAAATGGAAAGTCCATGCCAAGTTATTCTTGACAACACCAACTACTTCCAATGGTGGTCCTACATTGTGGATTTACATAGAAGTAAAGGTCTTTACAGAATAGCCACAGGCCAAGAGACCAAACTGAAAGATGAAGACAAGGCAGCTAAATAGGAAAATAGACAAGACCAAGCATGTGGGTTGATAGGGATATCTATTTCTCTAGATCTTAGATTCCATATTGCAGAACTTGATACTCCTGATGAAGCAATGAAACAGATTACTAAAGTCTTTGGAATTAAAAATGAACTTAAAGCCCATCAACTTGAAAATGAATTGCTTACATTGGACCCCAATAATTTTTCTTGCATTAAAGATTTTTTGTCCAAGTTCAATACCCTTAGACTTCTCTTGGAAGGTGTTAAGGTTAAGAAAGAAGATAGTAGCCTTATATACTCCATTCTTACTAAGTTGGGACCAAATTATTCTGTGTTTGTTTCCACCTTCCATTCTACAAGAGAAGCCTTCATTTCTCAAGGACAAACCTACAAGTCCCCTTCCTTTGATTCCTTTTGTGATTCTTTAATAAGAGAACAAGAAAAACTCTTACACCTTGGTCTTCTTCATCTTGGAAACTATTCTAAGAAATCGTTAGCCACCTAGCAGCAACCAAATCCAAATAATCCTAAGAAGTTGTATCCTAAAAAGAATGGTCCTAAACCAAACAAGGGTCCTAAGCAATTTCAGCCTCAAAATGAAAAATCATTTCAACAAAATGATAAGACAAATAAAAACAAAGGGAAGAAGACTGATAGACATTGCAAATTTTATAATCGAGATGGCCACTTAGAATCCAAATGCTTTAAGAAGATGGAAGCCTTGGAAGCAGCAATGAAGAAGCATAACATCCATTTGGAGCACTCTTCAACTTCAACTTCATCTTTAGGAATGGCACTTTCTGCATGTGGTTGTCAAGCATCTCGGTCTGGCTATGCACTAAATGTATCTTCTTCTTCTCATTCTCATGAGTGGCTCATTGATTCTGGAGACTCTTATCACATGGCCAAAAACAAAGCCATGTTTTCTTCTTTAAATGATTGTAACACCAAAAATATATATGTTGGTGATGATAGATCTCTTAGTGTTGTAGGGACTGGAACTGTTCATATAGACAATGGTCAGTTTAATGATGTATTATGTGTTCCAACCTTATCCTGCAACCTTCTATCTGTATATCAGATAACTTATTCACGTGAAGGTAAAATCGTTGAATTTTCACCTCCCGATGTTGTAATTAAGGACCTAAGAGATCCTAGACAGATTTTAGCTACTGGCTTTGCCGATGAATCTACAAGGTTGTATAAGTTTCACAACTTTGGGTCATCAAATCTTCCCTCAGTATTTGTTGCTCATAATGATGAAGTGAGCAAACTTTGGCATGAGCGATTTGGTCACTTAAACTATCGCTCTCTTCAGAATCTATGTAAAGAAAATATGGTGACAGGTCTTCCAATGGTATCTTGCAGAGATGGTGTTTGTTCCGGATGTGTACTCGGAAAACATCATCGGGACAGTTTTGAAAAACGTGCCTCTTGGCACGCCTCAACCCCTTTACAGCTTGTGCATAGTGATTTATGTGGTCCACTTCCAGTTGCTTCATTCTCTGGCTACAAGTATTTCTTAACTTTCATTGATGATTTCTCCAGACGCACTTGGGTATACTTCTTAAAAATCAAGAGTGAAGTATTTAACATGTTCTTGTCCTTTAAGGCCTTTGTTGAAAAACAATTTGGACATCAAATTCTTAAGATAAGATCTGATAATGGCAGAGAATATGTTAAAAACACATTTATCAACTTTTGCACTGAGAATGGAACTCAAATGCAACATACTGTTCCATATACTCCACAACAAAATGGTGTAGCTGAAAGGAAGAATCGCACCTTAAAGGAAATGGCTAATTGTATGCTTCAATCTAAAGGACTTAGTCTTAATTATTGGGAGGAAGCAATTAACTGTGCAAATTACATAATAAATAGCACTCCTACTAAGGTTTTAAAGAATATCACTCCAGAAGAAGCATGGAGCTCAATCAAACCAGATGTAAGTCACTTTCGTGTTTTTGGAAGTGAAGCATGGGCCCATATTCCAGACGAGAAACATAAAGCTTTAGAACCTAAGAGTGAAAAATGTATTTTTGTTGGATATTCTGAAGATGTCAAAGGATATAGACTTATTCCACTTAAGTCCAAAAATGTTATCATTAGGAGAGATGTAAAGTTTGCTGAAAATATATCGGCCTGCGAGCCTAGTTCGGCGGATGTGCCACCTCTCCCTATCTCTTCTACTTTTGAAAATATTTCTTCTTCAGATGATGAAAGCGAGGATGAAAATCCTCCCCCACCTTCTCAGGATTCTCCTTCAGCTCCTCATCTTCCAAAATGGGTCCGTGCTACTCAGGATGCAGCAGGTGATCTTGTCGGTGATCCTACAGATCAGCGACGTACATGTTCTCAGTTCGAGAGAGCCTCTTCTTTACTGGCTCAAGTGTCAGTGAATTATGATCCTGACACCTTTGCAGAAGCTTCAGGCCATCCAGATTGGGAAGCAGCTATGAATGAAGAATATCATTCATTATTGGCAAATGATACATGGGATCTTGTTCCTCTACCAAAGGGACAAAAACTTGTTAGATGCAAATGAGTTTACAGAACCAAGTATGGACCACATGGGAAAGTTGATAAACATAAAGCTCGTCTTGCTGCTAAGGGTTTTTCACAAGTTGAAGGCATTGACTATACTGAAACCTTCTCCCCTGTTGCCAAAATGAACTCTATCCGCCTTGTTCTTTCCCTTGCTGCCTCTTTCAAATGGGAAGTCCATCAGATGGATGTTAAATCCACCTTCTTGCATGGGGACTTGCATGAAGAAATCTATATGGAACAACCTATTGGCTTTATACAAATAGACTCCAGCCTTGTATGTCGGCTTAAGAAATCCCTTTATGGTCTCAAGCAAGCTCCTCGAGCTTGGTGTGCCAAAATGGATAACTTTCTTTTAGAAAATGGCTTTTCTAGGTGTCATTCTGACAATACTGTCTACACCAAGAAAGTGGGCAAGTCTCTTATCATTCTTGTTCTTTATGTTGATGATCTTATCCTGACTGGTAGTGATCCCAACCTTATAAACCATGTGAAGTCTAGCCTTAAAAGGGAGTTGAATGACAGACTTAGACACTTACATTATTTTCTTGGTCTTCAAGTCTTGCAATCCAAGGAAGGTATTTCCCTTTCCCAATCCAAGTATGCCTGTGATATTCTACGCCATTTTCACATGGAAGACTGTAAGCCAGCCCCTTCTCCCTTTCAATGTGGAGTCAAACTTTCAGTCACTTGTACTTCTCCTAAAGTTGATGCTATCTTATACCGTCAACTTGTAGGAAAATGTTTGTATCTAACCCATACTCATCCTGACCTTTCCTTTGCTGTTGGCCTTGTTGCTCGATTTATGCAAAGCCCCCGTGAAAGTCATTGGAAAGCAGCTAAATGAATACTTCATTATGTTCGAGGTACGATTTAGTTTGGGATTCATTACAGTGCCAAAGCATCTCCTCTATTGGTTGGTTTCACTGATTCCGATTGGGCTGGTGACCCTGATGATCGGAAGTCTACTGTAGGCTATGTGTTCACTCTTGGTTCAGGACCTATTACATGGGCTTGCAAGAAACAAGGTGCCATTTCTCTTTCTTCAACAGAAGCAGAGTATCGTGGTGCCGTAGAAGCTAGTAAGGAAGCCTTGTGGCTTCGTCAGATCCTGTCAGAGTTTCGCTTTCAGTAGCAGCATCCGACTACACTTTGGTGTGATAATCAAAGTGCCATTCAACTATGAAAATATCCAGTCCAACATTAGCGCAACAAACACATTGAACTGCACATGCACTTCATCATCTCATTCATGACCATGTTCTTGAAGTGCAATATTGTTCAACAGATGATCAAGCTGCAGACATCTTTACAAAGGCTCTCACAGAGGCAAAGTTCACTAAACTTCGATTTATGGTTGGAGTTTAGGAAGTTGTCACTAAGGGGGGATAGGCTCTAGTGCCTCCTTCCTTCTCCTATTGTGTCATATTTGTAAATCCTTCAATCCTATCCCAAGTTGTTCTTAAGGGGGGATGTTAGGATATTCCGACACATAGGAAATAGTTAAGTATAACTTGGTCTAGTATAGAGTTAGGTATAGAGTTAGGTAAAGTGTGTTTCTTTACTATGTACATTTTGTAACTTACAATCTAACGGTCACGATATGTAGTGATCCGATGGTTCATTCTCTCCTCGGTATTACCGACACTTGATCCGTGTCTTAACACCCGATTGGTCCATGATCTCTATTTAAAGAGCATGGAGGGTCATTTGTAGGGTAATCCGTCTATGAGAGAAGCATATGTAAATTTTCATTCTTTTATTAATAAATTGCCTGAAGTGGCCGCGTTGGCTCAGGTCGTGGACTGTTTCCCTCTTTGAGGGTTTTAACCACGTCAAAATACTGGTGTATTGATCTGTGATCTGTTTGTGAGCGGTGTCCTTTGGTGTTCTGTTTGAGGAACTTACCCTGTAAATTCCTACATGTGCTACTCAACAACCCCCCCCCCCCATTTATTAGTTTAATGGTTAATATTCTAATAATAAATGGGGACCCTTTATAAAAAACCCTCCAAGAAAAATTTAGCACTTAGGCGCTTTCTTTTAAAAAAGATTAGGAATAAATCAGGATATCGAGTCAAAACCCTCTATGACTAGCAATTCCCACCTTTTTTGTTGGGTCCCTATAATACTAGTGATTACCCCATTACTATTGTAGTTATACCCCTTATTTATATTTTTGTGCCCCTATTACCCCCATATTGTTATTTCTGTGCCCCATAGAATCCCTCTATTGTTATTTTTGTGGCTTTATATTATTATTGTTAGGTCGGCTGGATTATATTGTGACTCTTTTGACTCCTATATATAGAAAGGAGGTTTTGTCACTTGTATCATCGAAGAATTGTTCATTTATGTAATGTAAAGGAGGTTGCCCCCTTGAAGAGGCTGAATTCTAAGGCGTTGATCTATCTTTTCTATCTTTTCTTGAGCTGGTTTCATAACATTTGGTATCAGATCTTTGGATTCTAAGGTTTCGCTGCTCCAAACAGGTCATCGTGGCATTTGCGCTATAACTTTGTTTTTGTGACGTTTCAGAAGTCACAAAAAAAACCCAATTGACAATAAATCGCGCTGAACCTTGGGTCTGAATTTAAGAGCTTTTTGCGCAATATTTGTGGAGATATGATCTGAGGAAGTTGGTCTTTTTGCAGACTCCTGAATTACATTCAAAACAGGTGACCTGGGGAAAATCGTCATAACTTTCTCTCTGGGGATCGGATTGAAATTTCGTAAGAAGGTACAAAAAGAGAACAGACTGCAGTTTCTTGTATGTGTGTTTCAGATTCAAAGGTTGAAACAGTGACTCGTGGTACGTCGTACAAGTTCGCTCTACTGAACCAGTCTAAAAGCAAGTCACTGTGGGAGATTTCACATAACTCTTCCTTGGAGAATCCAATTTGGCTCAGACTTGTGGCATTGGAAAGAGGACACAGGAGGCTACTAAAGATAGAAATTTCAAAACTGGGTGATCCGAAATTACAGAGATACATCAGATTCAATATCAGGCTTCTATAAAGTGAAAAAAGGTGTGTAGTTTTTTTAAAATTTTCGTGTAAGCTTGGTTTAACGGAATTCAAAGGGCATAGTAAAGCATTATTATCGGTAACTGGTGCCCCGATGAAAGAAAATGCAAACACCTAGTAAGGAACCTGAAAGCTCTAGCATGACTCATGAAGAAGAGGAAGAAATGCTACATGATATATCAAAATTACAAGAACAAGTGCAACAAATGTCACACTCACAAAAGCTAATAGAAGCTGAGATAAGTGGCGTGGAATCTAAGATAAATGATGTGGAATCTAAGATAAAGGGCATGGAAGCTAATATGGATGATTCAAAGACAGATTTGAAGAGAGATATGGCAGATTTGAAGATAGATTTGAAGACAGACATGGAAGAATTGAAGAAGTTGCTACAAGAAAGGGTCACTAATGGTGAAAAGGTAGTAAAGGAAACTCATGATGAGAACAAAAGAAATGTTAATCATGATTCCATAGACGCTAATGTTGGATTGAAGAATCACCATATTCCAAAAATCGATATGAGGAAGTTTGATGGCAAGGATCCCGCCACATGGATATTACAGATGGAGCAATTCTTCGATCTCAATAATGTGCAAAACGCACAAAAGGTACGTATGGCAACTGTATATTTGGAACCAAATCAGTTTGTATGGTATCAATGGCTTTTCTCTCATAAACAATTTATCACTTGGGCAATTTTTATGGAAGAATTGATAGCACATTATGAAGATACAAAAAGCAACACTTTTTTTAGCCAATTGATAAGTCTCAAACAAAAGGGTTCAGTAATGGAGCACATTGAGGAGTTCCAAAAATTGAACTTAAGGGTAAAAGATATTCCAGAGGAGCATAGGATTGATGTGTTCATAGGGTCTTTAAAGGATAATATCCAACATGATGTTCGCCTTTGGGAACCTGATTCATTAGAGAAGGCATTCAGGTTAGCAAGAAAAATGGAAAGCAAAATTATGGCAACCAGGAAGCATACCACTCACAACTATAAAGATGGAAGTGTTGTTGCCCCTAGTCTTCCACAACCTATAAGGTTGACACCACAACAATTGGAAGAAAAAAGAGCAAAAGGGCTTTGTTACAGTTGTGATAGCAAATACACTAAAGGTCATAAGTGTGCTGAGAAGAAATTATTCTACATAGATTGTGAAGAGGAAGAAGAAAAGGAGCAAGAAAGGTCAAAAGAAGAAGATATACTCCAGGAACAAAGCCTAGATGAAGAACAAATAAATCCGACCATATCTTGTAATGCATTGGCGGGAATTACCACTCCTCAAACCATCAAGATAGAAGGAAAAATCAAGAAGAAAAAGGTAATAGTGTTGATTGATTCAGGAAGCACCCACAATTTTATTCATTGTAGGGTAGCAAAAGAATTGAATTGCTTCCTATATCCAGCACCAGAGTGTCAAGTGATGATTGCAAATGGAGGAACAATAAATTGCTCTGGAAAGTGCCATAATATCAAGCTATCCATGGGAGAATATGTATTGACTAGCCCAATGCTTTCCATTCCAATGGGAGGTGCTGATGTTGTACTAGGAGTCCAATGGGAGGTGCTGATGTTGTACTAGGAGTCCAATGGCTACAATCCTTGGGTACAATAGCTTTTAATTTTCAAGAACTTTTCATCAAATTTTCTACGGAAGGAAAGGAAGTTGAATTAAGGAGTATTGCAGGGAAACCAAGAAAGATATTCAGCTCTAATGGCATGACAAGCTTCTAAAAAAGGAGCAAAGAGGTGTATTGCACAATTATGTTCGCTAGATGTTTCCACATTGGAATCATCTATTTCTCCAGATCTCCAAAAAGTCCTGGACAATCATTCCAAGGTATTTGAGACTCTAAAAGGTCTCCAACCTATGCGTGATCATGATCATGCTATTCATCTGATTCCAGGAAGTGTTCCTCCAAACATCAGGCCGTACAGATATCCCTATGTCCAAAAAAGTGAAATTGAACGTATGGTTGCAGAAATGCTAGAGGCTGGTATAATTCAACCGAGTCAAAGTTCTTTCTCAGCTCCAGTAGTATTGGTGCACAAGAAGGATGGATCATGGCGCATGTGTCCGGATTATAGGGAGCTCAACAAGCTCACTATTAAAGATAAGTTCCCCATTCTTGTTATTGATGAATTACTGGATGAATTGCATGGATCAATTTACTTCACCAAGTTGGATCTTCGTTCAGGATATCATCAAATCAGAATGAAGATTGAAGACATTCCGAAAACGACATTTAGAACTCATGAGGGTCATTATGAATTTTTGGTCATGCCTTTTGGCCTTACCAATGCACCTTCAACATTTCAAGGTTTGATGAATTCAATTTTCAAACCATTCCTTAGAAAATTTGTGTTAGTATTTTTTGATGATATACTAATCTACAGCAAGTCTTGGAAGGATCATGTTGAACATGTTGACAGGGTGCTACAACTATTGGAGGAGAAACAATTATATGCAAAAAGATCCAAATGTTTCTTTGGAGTCCAGGAGGTGGAATATTTGGGTCATATTGTATCTCATGAAGGAGTTAAGGTAGACCCTAGCAAAATTAAAGCCATTAAGGAATGGAAAATTCCCACATCCATAAAGCATCTGCGAGGATTTCTTGGGTTGACAGGGTATTATCGCAAGTTTGTTAAGAATTATGGGAGAATAGCAGCACCTCTAACAACATTATTGAAGAAAGATTCATTTTCATGGACTCCGGAAGCAACAAAGGCCTTTGAACATCTTAAAGAGGCAATGTGCCAAGCACTGGTCTTAGCTACACCGAACTTCACAAAAACCTTTATTGTGGAATGTGATGCTTCAGGAAATGGAATTGGTGCTGTTCTAATGCAAGATGAAAGACCCATTGCTTTTGAAAGTCGTCCAATCAAGGGAAAGTTTTTAAGCAAAGCTATTTATGAGAAGGAAATGTTGGCAATACTCCATGCACTTAAAAAATGGCGACCCTACCTAATGGGAAGACACTTCAAGGTAAAAACGGATCATGATAGCCTTAAATACTTTTTAGAACAAAGATTATCCTCTGAAGAGCAACAAAAGTGGGTCACAAAGATGTTGGGTTATGACTTTGAAATCATCTACAAAAAAGGGAAGCAAAATGTGGTGGCAGATGCACTCTCAAGAAAGGATGAGGATGTGGAAGCATTGTTGTGTGCCATTTTTATTATCCAACCAGATTGGATAAACGAAGCAAGGGAGGAATGGAAGAATGACGAAGAAGTGTGGGCACTTATTCGAAAGCTACAACAAGATTCCAGTACTTCTGATACATTTAGCTGGCAAAATGATTCGTTATGGTACAAAGATCGCTTATACCTCTGTAAGAATTCCCAGCTAAAACAAAAGATTCTTATGGAATTGCACACTTCTCCCTTAGGAGGGCACTCAGGATTTTTAAAAACTTACCACAGGGTTAAGAAGGAATTTTTTTGGGATGGCCTTAAATCAGATATTCAAAAGTTTGTGGTGGAATGTTTGGTTTGCCATCAAAATAAAGTTGAAACAATTAAGACACCGGGTCTATTACAACCTTTATCCATTCCAAGCCAACGTTGGGAGGAGGTTTCAATGGATTTTATCACAGGTTTACCCAAGTCTGAGGGAAAGAGTGTCATCATGGTGGTAGTTGACAGACTTACCAAGTATGCACACTTTTGTGCATTATCACATCCATTTAAAGCCAGTACAGTTTCTACTGCATTTATGGAAACAGTTCAAAAGCTACATGGAAACCCAAAGATTATTGTAAGTGACAGAGATCCCATTTTCACTGGAAATTTTTGGACAGAATTATTTTCTTGTCTTGTACTCAGTTAGCTCATAGCTCATCTTATCATCCTCAATCTGATGGGAAAACTGAGATAGTAAACAAATGTTTGGAAGGATATCTTCGTTGCTTTGTATCTGATAAACAAGCACAATGGGTCAAATGGTTGCCTCTGGTTGAATGGTGGTATAACACTTCCTTCCATACAGCAACAAAAATGACCCCATTTATGGCACTTTATGGGTATCAACCACCATCCATCACATCATATTTAAGAGAAAATTCTAAGGTTCAGGCAGTGGAACATCACATCGAACATCAACAACAAGTCCTCCAACTCTTAAAGGATAACCTCGTGTTGGCACAAAATAGAATGAAACAACAGGCAGATCAACATCGCAGTGAAAGAAGTTTTGATGTAGGTGATTGGGTATTCCTACAGCTACAACCATATAAGCAAATGTCCCTAAAGAAAGCTAAGAAGGATAATAAATTATCACCAAAGTATTATGGTCCGTACAAGGTGTTGCAAAAGATTGGTACTATGGCATACAAATTGGAGCTTCCTGCAGCTTCTCGATTGCACCCAGTTTTCCATGTTTCATGTTTAAAGAAGGTTATAGGTGACAAGCTCCCAATTCAAACAATATTGCCAGAACTTGACGAGGAAGGAAAAATTATATTGGAACCAGAAGAAGTCACAGAAACAAGAACTCGACAGCTACGAAATCGATCAATTTTAGAGTATCTTATCAAGTGGAAGAACTTATCCGTTGAAGATTCCACATGGGAGGATGAGAATTTTATGCAGAAGTATCTAGAACTACTCAAGCGTTGAGGAAAACACTTTTTTGAAGGAGAGGGGCATGTTGGGTCCCTATAATACTAGTGATTACCCCATTACTATTGTATTTATACCCCTTATTTATATTTTTGTGCCCCTATTACCCCCATATTGTTATTTCTGTGCCCCATAGAATCCCTCTATTGTTATTTTTGTGGCTTTATATTATTATTGTTAGGTCGGCTGGATTATATTGTGACTCCTTTGACTCCTATATATAGAAAGGAGGTTTTGTCATTTGTATCATCGAAGAATTGTTCATTTATGTAATGTAAAGGAGGTTGCCCCCTCGAAGAGGCTGAATTCTAAGGCGTTGATCTATCTTTTCTATCTTTTCTTGAGCTGGTTTCATAACATTTTTGCATACCGCTAGACCAAGTGCGTTAAAGAGTTAACTAACAAACAAAATCTGTGAATTGCAATAGAATGAATCACCACTTTTAACTTAGACTTCACTAGGATTTTCATTCAAAATCTAAGATGTAAGGCATTTCCTATAAATAAAGCGCTTATCGGCGTACACAAGGGACGCATCTTTCAAAACATGTCATAACATGCAAGATGCAATATTGTGATAGAACAAGTCAACCTTATCACATTTCGTCAAATTTATTTAAAAAATCCAGTCTTATGAACTGTGTGAGCTTTTGAAATGCGATAAAGCCCGGAAGCGATAAAAGAAAATGTTATAAACTGTAAGTTAAGTCTGCCACGTACTAAAAAGAAATTTATGAAGTAATTACTCCTTCAGGAAAACTATGCTCCAAAGGGTAAAGGATATGACACTTATCTCGCATCCCACATAATTCTAAAGAACTTTGAGAAAGCGCACAATCAAATATGTGATAACGCGATTTACGATATTGCATCGCAATCGCAAAATCAATGTTATCACAGTTAGAACTCGCCACCTTAAAAGTTTTTCCTTCCTGTTTGCGATGTGGTTATTTAATGAATAATAAAAGCAATGATAAGGAGCCTTAGTGGCTATTTACTGAGTTTAAAGGAATTTATGTTAAATAGCGGCTAGACATGATATGATATCTTTTCTTCTGCATTCTGAATAATATCTCCTATCTTGTCACATTTTTGAGCTTAACTGTATCATTTATTCTAACTGTCATTCTTGTGCATCTTTATCTGATAACTTTTGTTTTGCTCCATTTCAGGAAAAATCCACAGAGAACATCATTGGAAACAATGGTGAAGAAGGGGAAGGGAACTACATATGAAAAATCAGAAATGGTGCCACTTTTTTTTATACCACAAGCAGCAAAGATGGAGGATCTTCGACATTGGAGGCCATGTACAACTTGTTAGAAGAAGACAGCCCAGGCCACTAGTAACAAAGGCTACGATGGATGCTTAGGAGTCATCTGATGCCTCCTATTCCGGAACAACATGTTCGTTTCTGTACCACATAGCTTGAAGACCAAAAATAATCCCATACACAGAAATGGTCAAATGGATAATTGACGAGGTAGACATCACAGACAGAACCTTCAAGAATCACAGGCAAGAGGTCATGGGGTCTTTCTCAGTGGACAGGATACAACTAATGTACCAGTTCTTTGAAAATTCCGCTAAAGAAAATAAGGACCCACTAGATGTCACACAGACCTCGAAATCAAGCGAAGGTAAGCTCAAATGAGATAAAATTGATATGTACTTAACTACATCCATTTCTCCCCCTCATAGTTTCATAACAACAATGATATGTAGGTTATTTGGTAGACCGAATAGTACCATGTTTTCCATGGAATGGCCCTCCTTAATAGATGCATTAGTGAATGCAACAATAATGAATTGTGCTCAAATCTTATCAGATAATTTGGTGAAGGCCATTATGGAATATAGAAGGAAAAGAGGTCCCTCTTTAAGGGTTTTTCCCCCGTTTTTTCATGAGTTATTTGTTATGGATGCAATATGTTTTTGTTCTTAATTTCCCAATATGGGATGGAAGTGGATTGTACAGAACCCGCTTCCCATCCATATATACCATACGATTTTGTGGGAATCTCAATTACACCCCCAATTTTATAAAATATGTCAGGGGGTTATGCTATCCATTCATATAGAAGTATATGACAAGTATGCCCCTAGGCTTTCTAAAGTGGCCGAAGTAGGTATCTTGTGAGTAACTAGATGGTTTGGGGAAGAAATATTCATCTACATCAGAGTTTTTGGGAGAATTTCTTCACCGCATGTCCTCCCATATTATGTCCCCGACAAACTAATGGCCAGAGAAATAGCCTGTCAAATAGGAGGGGAAGGTGGAATGAGCAGAGGACTAAATGAGAAAAGGGAGGCCATTTAGCCTACATTCCCATTACGATATGGTGCTTTTGCACTACACGATTATGGAAATGCATTAAAATAAGAAGAGAATATTAAGTCTCTGAAATTAGCTCTAGTTCCGAGAAGGTAGTGTGACCCAAATAGCATTGTTAAGGAATTTACTACTATAGTAAAAGTAAAACAGTTCACCCACGATGAGGACACCTTTGATGACCTCTTCCTTCAGGCAGAAACATTTTCACAAGTTTTTCATATGGAATCACTACTTTTGAACCCGGAAGATGTTAAGGCTTTCCATGTGTATAGGAAAAGAGATTATTTAAGGTCCCACTAGACCTACTGCAGATTGAACCAATAAGGGTTCCAACTCCTAGTGTAGGCTTGGAGGGCAGCTCCAAAGAAAACTCTGAAGAAGAAACTCAAGAGAGATTTATGCATGAGTCAGAGCACTCAAAGTGGCAATCTCAAAATAGGGGAGGAAACGCCAATAAAGAGTCTAAAAAAGACAAAGCTCAAAGTATAGAGGAGATGACTGAGCAGGCCAAAGCAAAGAAACAAGAAGAAGTTTCTTCTACTTCAACTTAGTCAGGTAAAGCTCTAGTCATTGACCTCGAAGAAGAATGGGAATAGTTCAACAAAAAGTTCCACATAGATACAAACCCTGAGCAAACATATGGAATGCAAACTCCCAAGCAAGCCCAACATAAGTCAAATCCAAAAACAACAGAGGAAAGAGCTACAAGCACTCAGGGCATTGAGATCATTCCTACTACTCATACTTCAGAATTTTTTTTAAGAATTGAAGAAATACCTCCTCTAGATGTATTCCATAGCCCTACCCACAAATATATAGTCAAGAAACAAAGGAAGAAAAGGAAACTGGACGTTGTGGCTGTTGCGACTCCGGAAAATGAACCAATGGACATCGTATGGAAGGACTCGCCTATCAACCCATCTGATAATGTCAGAATGCTGTCGCAATTCACAGGCGCCTATGCCATAGAAACTATTGACAAGGTGATAGAGGTCCAAATGCTTCTCAAGGAAAAGGAACAGAGAATTCTGCTACTAGAACAACAATTAACCTAAGAAAAATCTAATCAGCAAGCAGAATTACAAGTAGCCCAGCTCCAAAAGGAATTTGAACAGATGAGAATACAACATCAAGTCAGATTAGCAGAAAAGGATTTGTAGATACAATCCATGATATATAAACTTAGATATAATCCGTAAATCGACAGATTCATCAAGGAAGTGCTTAGCCTCGATTCCTTACTAATGCAGCAAAAGGAATTATTTTTCCAAAAAATCTCATAGATAAATACTTATTATGAGACCAGTGATAAATTAAAAAACCAAGTTATTGATATGAGGCTTGAGAATGACGAAATCCACAAAAGGGTTTCTGAGTTTATCACCTTGCCAGAATCAAAGGATGGGAGGAAGGCTGACCTACCAAAGCTGGAAGAGTTTCATAAACATATTATGTTAACAGATTGCGATTCTCAGTTGAAACAGGTGGAAAGGGAAACAACAATAGCAATGACAGCAACGAACAACATAATAGAAGGCATTAACTAAAATCTTCATGGTTCTAATATGGTTAAGGAATATGTACGAGGATTTCTTCCTAATGCCAAACAGCTAGAGCAGCAATCGAAATAGGAAGTGCCAGAAAAGGAGGAGGTAATAAAACAATTAAACAGGCTGAATTGGGAGGCATACTCACAGTTTTTTGTATTGCCACATAGCCAATGGATGACTCTGAGATGTTTAAAAACATATACACAAAATATGGTGTCAACATTAACAGATGCCATATTTGTTGGGCAGCTAAAATCTGTGATCATCCAACCACCTCAGCTCAAGGCCATGACTGATATTTGTGACCTTAGAGGTCAAGTTCAAAGGAGCTAGTCATTAATTTATTTTTCTTTTAGTTTTATTTTTTCATATTCTCAGGAAGTTTTTTTGAAACCTCTTCAGTTATTTTTGTAATAATCTATTTCAAGACATATAGTTTAGCATTTAAACCCATCTCATGCATTTAGAGAGGGGTCCAAATTTTTTATTAGAAACACTTTTCAAAACATTGCACTTTTGTACTTTTGAGGAGGTTTCGATGAAATGAATGGAACATGATCTATTTTCTTTAAATATCTAGCATGATCTACTGAAATGAACTTTTGTACTCTTAGAATGTGTTGGATTGATTGAAATTGGGTCAATATTGTTGAAGCACATAAGCAGGACTTATCATATATCGTAATTTTATCTTATGATCATGTTTTATTTATGTATTAAGCAATACTTATTCATTCACTTGTTTTATGTATGAAAGTCTAAATTATAGTTTTATCATTATTGCACTTCTGTATGATGTTAGCTCTAATTTTGTTGTGAATACATGAATGATTTTATATGCGATATATTTTTCTCAATCACTTTGTCTAACTATTTATCCAAAACGATTATTGTTGAAAAATTTAAATTCTTTTTGCAATTTAATGATCTTTATTACCAATTGCTATAAAACATCTTTGTAGATCACATATCTTATTTGATTATTGGGTATACATATAGTTAAATGATGTTAAATTAGGATATATGCATATGTTTAGAAGTTAGATTAGATTACACTTAGCTTAATCATTTCATGTTACATCATATATCATCCCACCATCACTATCAAATCTTTTCTCGGAAACTTGTCCCATTATCCCTAGTCGGAGCCACTATACCAAATGGAAAGGGATTTTATTTCAAGGTCCAGACTAGGTGGTTTTCCCCCATGTTGTTGCAGCGATATTCGAGGCTTCAACATTTTTGCGTTAGAAGGAGGGTCGAACTATGAATTGAAAGAAAATCTAAATCAGTAATCCATTCCAAGAGTAAAACTCCTCACCATCACCTCCAACCTCTCGGTCACATTCTAAATCCCTAAATCCTAGGTGACAAGTTGCAAATAAATCCTTAGAATCTACTACTGAGATCCCAAAGAAAACAGATCAATCTTCTTCTATAGAAACTCCTGAAGTGCAGTCTTTAATCCATAAAATGTAAGGAATTTCTTTATCTCGAGAAGAATCTGAGTTATCTCAAGCTAGTTTTACTTCTCAGTTTCCTTCCTCTCAAAGGTTAACTAGATCATAGAGAAAAAAAATTGGGATTTCCCCATTTGAATTCCCTCTACCAAACCAAAGGAAAACTAAGTAAACACAGTCGGAAGCTCATAGTGAGGTTCTCTCATCATCACCTGAAACACCCTCATTCATTCCATCCACTTCATCACAAAATCAATCATCCACCTCATAACTCTAGATCGTGGTTTACACTTGTACTAGAGCACAAACCTCCTCTACCCAATCACCTTCAACTATTGGAACATCTTCCTCTACCTAGGTACACATTATGGCTCAAAGGCCATGGAAAAATCCAAGAGTTGTTCAAATGGGAGGACCATTACACCCATTACGTGCACATCCAAAGAAATGGTTGCCAAAATTTAACCCTGATGATGGTCTCCCTACTGAAGAACACATAAATAATTTTATGTTGTCCATAAATCTGAATACAATGGTAGAAGAAGACGCAGTTGTCATATTATTCCCCTATACTTTACAAATATCAGAAACATCATGGTATTTTTCATTACCATTTGGTTCCATTAATAGTTGTGATTCCTTTCAATAGTAGTTCTTAACCAAGTTTGGAGACGATCGATCAACATCTACTCTTCTCAATGATCTCTCTAACTTGAAAGCTGAACCGAGAGAGTTAATTAAGGACTTCAATTCACATTTTAATAAGTTATTGAATAAAATCCCAACGACATCCAAGCCCAATGATGAAGTCCAAAATGAATGGCACATTTATGCTCTTTCATTTTTTTCGATAGGGCTGCCAAACCAACTTTTGCAGAAAACATGAAAGAAACCATAGTTGTAGAAAAACACATTTTATCTTTAGAGAAAAAGAATGCATTAGAAGAACAGAAATAAAAGAAGGTAACTTTTAGGGACGAATCTAAGAAAAAATCACCTAAAGATCCTTTTCTTCTTAAAGGACTGCAAAAGGTCCTTAAAACCATGTCTAATGAAATGGTTGACATCAAAAAATAGGTAGTTGAGACTTCCTCAAGGAAAGCTTACAGACCTTACAAAAGAAACCCTTCCTCTGATCCTAAGCCTCCAAGTACCATATCAAATGTTGAATCAGATGTAGAGGAAGAGGAAATCTCAACAGCTGAAGAACAAATTGATGATGAAGAAGTAGTTGAATTACAAGGAATGTGGGATTTTATCCTTCCTAATGAAGAATCACAAGAAGCATTACCTGTCGCAACCAGGAGTAGAAGCACTATAGATTTTCCACAAACAAATCCAAAACAAAAAGCATCAACTCTAGCTCCCAAAGATAAAGTAATAGGTAAGAAATATTCCCCCAAATCCACTCAAACCACTCCTCCTCAATCAAATTCTTCACCTTTAGCTAAAACCCTGCTAGTCTCTGATGAAATGGAATACAACATCATTGAAGATATGAAAAAGACTAGGGTGAATATTACATTCCATGAGATCAACAAGTTAAAACATTAACAAAAGCTATTGCTCAAAGAACTAAAAGCAGTCCCTACTTCTCCTCTTCCCGTTGTTGTAATCTCATAGGCTTCTCAAGAAATGGGATAACCTCCTACTACCTCATTAGATAAAATCATTTCAATTGATATCACTCTAATAGGAGGAATATCCAAATCCCATACACCTCCATTTCTTTTTACTTTTTAAGTTTTCAATAAAAATCTACACAATTGTTTAGTTGATTCTAGAGCTTCATCCAACATTCTACCAAGAACAGTTTGTGTGAAATTAAATGTGGAGCCCCAAAAATCTGTTCTTCGCATCGTGCAGTTAGATCGATCTCAAGTCAAAGTTATAGGGGAACTCAATCAAGTCACTATTCGACTCTCATGAAACTTGAAAGTATGTCAAGTCATTTAAATCCTTGTGGCTGATATCCCAGAGTTCTACGGCTTAATCCTTAGTAGAGACTAGTCAAAAAAGCTTCATGGCTATTTCTCAACTGACTAGTCCAACATGTGGCTTCCCTATAATGGTAAGCCAAATCAAATAAGGGTTGACTGAGAGAAACATCAAAAGTATATCGTCATAGAATTGGAAGGAGAAAATGAACAGGTCTCATACAGCAATAATATCATTGGATATTATTTAGTTGAATCATTTCTAGGAAATGTTAATGAAAATGCTTCACCCTTCTTAGAAAATTTTGTTATATCACAAGTTGAAAAGTATTCTCAAACAGATGCCTCCAAATGTTTAAATTTTGTAGATAGACCTGTAGTCAAATCTTTATTTTGGAAATTATGTTTTGATGGATCTAGATCTAATGATAGAGCTGGAGGAGGATGCATATTAGTTAGAGGGGGGAAAAACTATGTTAGGATGTAGACTTCAATTTGAATGCACAAATAACACTGCCGAATATGAAGAATTAGTTCAAGGGTTGTATAAAGCTATCGTCCTTGATATCATATATCTTCAAGTTCTTGGAGATTCAGAAATTGCAATTAAGCAAGTAAGGAATACTATACACTATCTCTATGGACACTTGAAACATTATCAATCATTAGTCCAGGACCTCACCTCTCATTTTGCAGCATTTAACATCTTACCTATCCCAAGACTCCAAAATGCAAGTGCCAATATTTTGGCTAATGTCGCATCCAAGCTCATTCCACCAGGAGATTATAGCCTCGATCATTTTTCTATTGAATTAATTTTTAGGCCTTCTATTCTTGGCAATATCACCAATTGGCGAGTCTTTAATAATGATCCATATATCATAAGTTTTCTAACATCTAAAGGCTCTTGTGAAGAGCAGATAATAGATGAAGATCAACATTACTGCTAGCTTAGGCAAGAAATGACTGCAAATTCCATGCGTAAATCTGTAGTTAACCTAGAAGACTTATATGATCTTAAGGACAGGTTCAAGAAGCCCACCAACTCAATGCTTCAAAGTTCAACATTGAGGTTTGAATTAGTTAATATTGGAACTGACCTTAAGCCTCAAAATATCAATCTAGGACTTGGTCTTATGCCTGATGAAAGATTAGCCTTTGTTCATTTGTTAAAGAAATACAAAAATGCCTTTGCTTGGAACTATGAAGATATCAAGACATATGATACTTCCATCATTCAACATACCACTCCCATGATAGTTGGTGAAAATCCTGTACAATAGAAGTTGAGAAAAATTGATCCGAATTTAGAAAATTAGACCAAATCTAAATTCAATAAGCTTCTCAAAGACAAAATACTTTTTCCTGTAAGGCATTCAAGGTGGGTTTCTAACCTTGTTCCAGTCAGGAAAAAGAATTGTGATATTAGAATATGTATAGACTTTCACAATCTCAACAAAGCTTGTTAGAAGGACAACTTTCCATTACCTCCTTGTTGTAGTGTTTTCTTCTCAATGATGTACCAAAAAAACCCACATAAGATTGTGGATGAAAATCAATATCAACAATAAAAATGGTTGCTAAACATTGTAGATTTGCAACGATTGATAGGAAAAAACCTGCCAAAATTTTGATCCATGCTACGATCATAGTTAAACAGCGAAAGAACGACTAAAACCCCAATCATCCAATGGAAACCAGCTATGTAAATAATAATTTTATAATAATACCTATGAAGACAATAGATAAATGTTACCAATCCCCCTCTATGGGATGGGTTCTTGGCTATCCTCAAATGTCTTCAGCCTCTGTAGAGTCTCTCCCCTTTATAATGCATAAACCCAACAAAAATATGGTGTGCGACAATGACAATAATCAGAGTGACAATAGTGAGTACAACAATGAAAATAATCAAAAGGGAATAATGAATGGAAAACCCTCCTATTTATAACAAAATGTTGAGTTATCCTTGAATAATGAGCAATAATAAAATATTTTTGATCCCATTCTTGGAATAACCACTTGGAATATTTTATTATATTTGTTTAGGAGGGAAAAAGTATTTAAAATTTTATTTAGAAATAATAAATAAATAAATTATTTATTTATTATCTCAAGGAATTAGTTAAGGAATAATAAACAAATAAGGATTTATTTAATTATTCCTAAGGGATTTAGTCAAATTTAACAAAGAATAATAATTAATTAGTGATTAATTAATCATTCTTAGAGAAAAATAAGATAAATAATGATTTATCTAATTATTTTTCATGATTAGGTCAAATTTGACAAGGAATAATAATAAAACAGTGGTTTAATTAATTATGCCTAGAAGAAAATCAAATAAATAGCAATTTATTTTATTATTCTTCATGGGTTTAATTATAAGTTACTTAACAAAGGTGGTTTATTAAGTAATTTCTCACAGTGAAAGCAATTTTACTATGGTAAAATTGGCTTTACATGGTGTACTTTGATCCATCTAATAAATTAGGCTAGATGATCAATTTTTGGTGATAACAGATTGCCCCCCAACATACAAGTGTTAGGAGAAAAACGTATGACTGAAGTACATTGTAAAGACACAATCACCTAGACAACACAAGGAAGTGAAGGAGAGAGAGAGAGAGACCAATGCAACTAAATTGAAAGAGTATAAGGATAGAGGGGGTGAGACTAATGCAAGTCTCCTTTTATGTTGTGGTATCGGACCTCAATCTGGAAGGGGATGCATACCCATACATGTTGAGATAACTTAGTACAAAAATAATGGTTCGCCTAGAAATATAAAACTGAGTAATGAAGTACATGCTAAATGGTACATGACATGTCAGCATAAAAGATCTAGGAAATAATATAATGTGTCCCATATACATAATGCACCTAGTAAAAACATGAGTCGGGACTGAATACAATAATATATGATTACATGAGATACAAAGCCCCTTCCCTCAAGAAATGTGTGGGAGGGAGGTTAGAACAACCGGAGAATCCATATTAAATAGGGAGGGCCCTGCAAAACTGAACAGATCGTCTGAAGGAGACACGCATTCTATGGACACTGCAAATGGTAGGAACTGGACCCATCAACTTTGTAGAACTATATCTGAGGCTATATCATAGTAGGTATGCATCAAGGCATGTGGGGGGGTACCTGAAGGGCCACCCCCTTATGAGGTGTGAAACATCTTACACACCCGAGAATCACTAGTACAATCTGCTGCACCACTAGACCATCAAGTGTATGGATCACGAACATGGAACGACCAAGTCAAAGTGAAATAATGAGACTCTCTGCTCAATCCAAAGCACTGAAAAAGAATGGAAGCTGGAACTAAGATACACCACCCTCTAGGACGTTCTTATGGAATAAATCAACTGATGTTGACAGAATAAGGCCTGCAATAGATGAGGGAACGAGGATCCTCAACTAAAGCATGAGGGAACATAGTAATGTGACTAGTGGACTGATGCCAGGGATAAGGGGGGAATGGAACTAAGGGACAAACATACAACTACCCTTGTCAGAGCATATAGTGCATGGTTGCCCTGGCAAGAACTGACTTAACTCCAGAGCATATGGGGATAGTATGACTGGAGGCCAAAATGGGCAACAACAGATGGACGGTATGCAAATGTGAATGGAATACTATGACATGAGATGATGGGACATGAAATAGACTCCAAGAATGCAAGGGTGACTTATCACAGATGCTCTAAACAAGGGTGACTTGATGACGCTACCACACAGACTAGGCCCAGTGGGGACCATGAAAACAAGAGTAAATGATGGTTATGCATGATGAAAACCAACATATGGTATGACAAGTATCAAAAGGAGGTGGACCTCAAAGTACAATTGTCACTTTATGACAAAATTTGATTTTTAGAGATGACGAAGTGACCTTCTTGGAAAAAAGGTTTTCATGTGAAGTGTCGAATCATCAAAAACTGAGGAAGGCCCATTTTAGAGCTCGGTGAGAGCTTTCCAATGGCACTGATGGCTTGTCAAATTGAGCTACAAAGAATGTAGCAGATAAACCGACCTTTAGAATTAGGATCTACAACTTTTGGGCAAGTGGTCTTACTTGTCTAAAGATGGCCTTAATGCTTCTTAGAACGATGGTTCCTACTGGAGAATTAAGGGAAAAGGAAAATGAGAATGAACTACTAGAGGATGTCTAGAATCATCCTCGCCCACTAAGTCAAACATGGGGACTATGTGGACACAAAGTAAAATATTTGAGGATATGGTATTGAACATCTATGATATGCGATTGCATATGGCTCGCCAGAGAGGCCGATAGGATAAACTATCCAAGGAATGGGAGGATAATCGACCATACCTAGATACAATGGGATCTAGGCTGAAACTTAATTGAGAATATGGCCAGGGGAAAACCATCATGCCCCCAAGCACGGGATGTTCATCTGGCATGCAAAGGTGGGAATGATGCCCCCTAGCAGGAGGATTTTGTGGAGCACCATTGTGTTTCATGTGCTCGAAAAAGGGATCCAAGCATCCCGACCCAACTTGGCACAAGATCCTCCAAAGGATGATGTAGGGGCTTATGTGCCCCCCCAGAATGTTATGGGTGTACTGGATGTATTTATAGCTATGGGCTCCAAACACTTATATGGTACATAATATGATTATGCATTTTATATGATGATGATGGTTCACCATTTGTTTTATTTATGGTTTTCTTCTGTGGTATACATATGATAAATTCCAATCTAGAATGTTGTTTGCAAAGGTATCTACATAGTGATTTTGGGCTCTAGGCACATGACTAAAAGTAATGGTTTCAAATTCACCTACCAATAGCCTCACTCATAGATATTTTCTAATGGGATTTGGTTATGCACATGATACACACCATTCAATTGCATGACAAGTAGCAAGGAATCTAAACTAACATGAAGATGAAGGATGCGATGAGCGAGGGTCTCAACTAACAAACCTATCACCGCATCATATTCAGCCTAATTATTGGTGGTAGATCTAATGCACATGCCATTTGAAAGGACTAACCTATGCAAGGGAGTAAAAATGGCACAGGCTATCGAGGATAGATTATGGGAGAAGCGACTTGCACCGTCGGCATGATCGATATATGGTGTTGAAGATGTATCCATCTGAAAGGTGCAAAAGACAACGGATGAGATGATGCGATCAACCTAATTATATGACAAAAATAAAGACACGGAAATCAAAGGGATGGGAGGACATATGCAAGAGGATCGAGGATGAGCATGCCAAGGTTACTGTCACAAAAGCGACAACTGATTCAATAAAACCATCAGGATTCCAATTCAAGGATGCCACTTGTTTTTTCCTTCATAGGATAGGAGTAAGAGCTAAAATCTTGGCATGCAATGATATGATCAGGTGGGTGGTGGAAAACCTCACAATTGAAGATAGGCAATTCAGGAATTCGTGAATGGAACTCATGGGGTCATTCAGAGCAAAGGACTTGAAGAAAATGTACCATTTACCTAACCCTCATGATATATATGATAAGACATACATGGGAAACATCGTAAAGTAGAGCAAAGAGCCCCTCAAGGTGATTCGGGGCTGGAGAGCGTCAGAGAACAAATTCAAATTTGAGAAATCAGGTATGTATGTTATAGCCTCTTTGGAAAATCCCTACAACTATACAACTGCTATGTTATGTAGACTATATGGGTTACCAAATAATTCTAATTTTTCCATAGAATTGATTTCTCTGATTGGTGCCTATGTTAATTCCCACACTATGAATTGGGCCACCATCCTATATCATAACCTAGTCACCATCATCACTGAATATCGATAGAAGTGATCCGACTCTCCAAAGAAACTTCCTCCATTCTATTTCAGTGCCTACTTTATGGATGCCATCTGTTTTTACACTAAATTTCCAATTATGGGTTGGAAATGGACATTATAGAACCCCTACCCTATCCATCTCAGTCATAAGAAAATGTGGGAATCCCATTACATACCCCATTTCTATAAAATATGTCATGTTGTTATTTTGTTGCTGCATCAATTAATTTTCAATAGGAAAGCCCCCAGGTTTTCCCAAGAAGCCGCTACAAACCTTCTGGCTCTCGAACAATATTTTGTTGAAGAATGGTTCACCTATGTTAGGGTTTTTGGTAGCACAGCAAACCCACATGTCCTCCCTCTGTATATGTCTGATAAATTGTTGGCAAGGGAAATCACCCACTAGACCGTGGGAAAAGGCCTAACGAAAGTTCTCAAAGAAAGAAAGAAGTTATTATGGCCATCTTTTCTAATCAAGTATGGTTCTTTCTCTTTAGCAAATTTTAATCATGCGATAAAATAATCAGTAAGCCTGGAAGGCCTCAAGCTTCATACTTTGAAAAAAAGGAAATTTGATCCAGGCAAGATAGAATATTACATCACTACTGCGCTAAATATCAAGCCATATAACCATGAGGCTAATGATTTTGAAGACCTGTTACAGTCAGCTGAATCCTTCAAATGGGCAAGGGAAAATTTGAGTCCTAAAGATTTTGGAAACTTTTAGGAATTCAGAAATAGAAGGCTCAAAGTAATCCCGGTGCACTTGTTGAAAATTGAGGGCAAGCATACACCCAGTGTGATTTTCAATATAGAAGGACCTAGTTCTCGCATAGAATCTCAGGTGAATACTGAGAAAACACTAGATATAGGGAAGTCCCAAGACACTAATAACACAACAGAATCTAGTAGGAAGTTAGCCGAGAAACAATTTATGAGCACCCCACCTAAAGAGATCAATTCAGAGGTGAAAATTGAAAGTTTGGAACAGGAGTGGGATCAATTTAATAAGAAACTACAAGACACTCCGAACACGATAGATACCCAGGAAACAATGAAGTTTCAAACTTCTATACATAATCAAAAAATATAGAGCCCAAGAAAATGGATGAGCAAGTGACAACGTCTCAGCAAACTAAGATTATCCTTGCTCTGCCCACATCAGAGATTGTCTTGAAGTGACTGAAATCCATCCTCTAGATGTGTTTATAGCTCGTAGCACAAGGTTGTACTAAGAAGATAGAGGGAAAGGAGAAGGGTAGAAAGACCCGAGCTCCCACCTGGAAATGCGCCAATGGACATAGTTTGGAGGGACATTCCTTCCAACCTGGCTGAGAACGTGACTAGATTGTCACAGTTTACGGGAGCGTATATAATGGCTACTATTGAAAAATCCACTGAAGTCTCTATTTTGTTGAGAGAGAAGGAGGATAAGATTGCATGGCTCGAGCAGCAGCTCGAAACAAAGAGGGTAAGTGTGAACATAAAAGTCATTGACCAGCTCGCCCAATTGCAAGAGACCATGGACGCCCTGAAGATAAGCCATGAAGCTGATATATCGAAAAAATTAGGCAACTCCAATAATTGAAAAAAGCCATGGAAAGATATAAGGATACTCCTATTGTTGAGGAGTTCATTAAAGAGGCGCTATAACTAAATTCCCTCCTAATGAAACAACAAGAACAATTCTACCAAAAGATGTCACAAATCACTTCTTATCTGATAACTAGCAACTAGCTAACAGATAAAGTGATTGACCAGAGAAGTGAGTTTACTGATCTAAACACCAGAGTCTCAGAGTTCATCGAATGGCAAGAAACAGAAGATGGGAGGAAAGCCAATCTACTTGAGATTGAGGAGACACACAAGGAAATCCTTTTCATGGATTGGGATGCAAGGATAAAGAAAGTTGAGATGGTAGTGGCAAGAGTAGCTAGGGTGGTGAAGAACATAATTGTTAAACACACATGGGCAGCAAGAGAAAATATGAAAGATAAATCATGTGAGTACATTTTTTTATTAACAGGAGATATACATTTATAGTACATTATGTGACCATTAGGTTTCACATCCCAAGGTCTCTTGGACTACTTAGTCTATTCAGCTTCCACACTAACCCATTGAGGATTAGGTGTCCAACATTCCCCCCCTTAATCCGAAGCGTTATGTATGAGTCCAAGAAGAGAGCTGTAATACAAAATGTGCAAAAATGAGTGGCAGCACTAGGCTTAATGTGCTCTCTGAAATGTTGGTATAAAGAGCGGTGGTTTAACGATGACCACCAACACTGGAACGCTTAGTGCAGTTCCCAGAACTCTTCCAAAACTGGCAAGAAGTTGAAGTCTTCTGCTAGAGGAAGTGCTCCTATTGTTTTGAAGAGGGAAAACTTCAACCAATAAAGGGAGGTCTCACCCCGCATAAAAGGGAGAACTTCAACCTGAAAAGGGAAGTCTCAACCTGTGATGGTTTAAGGATGACCAACAACTCTAGAATGCTTAATGCAATTCCTGGAACTCTTCCAAATCTGGCAAGAAGCTGGTGTCTTCTACTAGAGGAATTGTTCTCAATTTTGTTCCCGGAATTCTTCTAAAACTAGTAAGAAGCTGAAGTCTTCTGCTAGAGGAAGTGTCCCAGATTGCCAACTGAAGGCATGTTCAGGGGCATCTTTGTCTCTGGCTACAACTTTGAAACTAGTGTGGCAGGTTGTGGCTCAGGCTCACTTGATGTGACTTTGAAGCTTGTAGATGACCATCATTTCCCCCCCTGTCAGATACAAGGTGAGATGATGGAGAAAACTCAACTGCAAGATTGTTCAATACTCTGGAACAAGTTCTGACATGTGTTTGGAATATCTTCTTGGCTGTTGATGCCCATTGCCAAGAAGCGATCCATCCAAGATGAATCTTTGTTCTTGCAGGGTGTTTGTTTCTGAAGCATCTGTGTGAAGAATGGCTGGTTTTATGACAGTGCTTACATGGATGAAGATCAAAACAGTGATCTTTCAAATGGCCAACTCGGTCACAGTGTTGGCATTTCACAATCTGTTGTTGTTGTTGTTGCGGTGGAAGAGGAGTAGAATCTGGAACAGCTGGAGGTGAACTGTCATGAGGAGCAGGTGAACTGTCATGAATGAATCTAGCACTCTGAAACTGAATGGGCTTGGCATAGTCTGGAATATGAAAGGACAAGTCCTTGTCATATCCAAGATCAGTTCTGTGCTTGTTGTGGACAAGCTGTTCCCAAGGTCTGATGATGGGCTTGGGAAGTGCAGACTGAGTTTTTGCATCTGCATGTACAACTGCTGCTTTATTTGAATGAATGGTAACATTATTGACTTGCTTCTGATGGGTGGTTTTCTAAATGTTCTGAACAAAAATAGGTTCAGAATGATGTCTATTTTGATGTAGCTCTTCTTGCTGTAGCTGTGATTCAAGCTGCAAAAATTCAATATTCTCCTGTGCATTTTGTAGACATGTCTGAATTTCTGAGAGAGATCCTATGCTGATTTGTAATGTGTCATCAATAGTGGAATGTATCAGAGTATTTAACAACTCTAATGCACTATCAAGTCTGGCCATTTTCTTCATTATCTTATACGTTAAAGAAACAGATCACAACTATCAACCAGTGAAGAAGAAGCAACAACCATTCACAATTCAATGTCACTGCAATATCCTTTATAAGTGTCAGCAAATGATTAGAGTGCAACATAAAAGATTACAATCAGCTCACCAAACTCTTTATGCAGCAATGGAATCAAGGAAACAATGCACTAATGAGTTTTAAATATAATGCCACAATTGGGGCAGCAATAACTACAAACTTGCTTGGTTCCTTCAAGTACTCCTTCACTTTCAAATCAGCATCAGTAACAAGTTCCCAGAATCCAAGTTCTTTAAAACGGACTAGTAACATGCATCTCAGCTTTTTTTCCAAATCAAAAACCTCAATAGCTGGCAATTTCACAACTGTACCATTTGCATGTGGAAGCTTATCTTTCATGTGGTTCAAAATCATTCACCATTGATTTCATACTTTCATTAAAAGCCATCATATATGGAATTATCTCAATTCTAATATATACTCACCAGCAGGCAAATTCATAACTTCTTAAACCCAATGACTCAAATCATTCAAATGCTCATCAACCCAATAAACATCATTCATATATGACCAAAATTCAATGAAACAATGTGCCCATGTTTTAATATTCAATTTAACATTATTTTAATCAATGAAAGGCTTGGACTTGTCCTTACTCAATGTGCCCTTGATCTTTTAGCAGTGGTACAAATGATCCCTAATGAATCTTAGCCTCCTAAAATGATGAAGAATTCAGTCTTCTAGGCATCTGGAACTCCTACATAATATATGCCCTTGGATTCAAATAAGGAAATGCTTTCGGCCTGCAAGAATGAATGGCTCTTGCCCTATCAAGAATGAATGGTTGAAGGAAACAACCAAGAGTATATATTTGATTTGGAAGGCCTCAATACATTTTTGGAACAAGTGATTAAATCATTGTAGTCTTATATACATCTGAGCTTTGAACAATGACTCGAGTATTTCACCCAATACAAACCGTCTTTCGTTTCATCTGTACACAAACCATTTACTCTTTTCTTTCTGAACAAGTTGACTACAAGAAGCAACTATTTACCTTTGCCGGACACCAGTCGGAATAAAGGAAATTTAACTCACAAATCACAAATCTGAAGACCGCACCTAAATATATCGAGTAGCACTTTGAGGAATTTCACTTCAGGCAGCTTAGACTTTCAGAGAAGGACGCAGAAAGCATGTCACGGAAGTTTCTGAGCAATTTCCATGATGTTCATCTTTAATTCACTTTTTGAAATTCAGGGGATATCAAACACGTATGCCCTGAGAATCGAACACGCATCCACCGACTAGTATACACAAAGCAAAAAGTCAGTGAAGACCGGAGATATCGCTGCAGCTACCAGATATCAGAATTACCGTGACCCGAATGTATTACATTTATTTTTTTAAGAAAATATCGTTTCATATTCCCAATGATAAAGCCCCAGTATCAAACCATATCATCGTATCCAACTGCGATTTCTTCAGTTGAAAACCATGGAGCAAACTCAAATGTAAAACAGCGGTAGACGAAACACTGAAGTAATTGAAAGAGATTGATATGTATAGTCTATACACACCCAAGTGCTTGGCAAATGTCACAGTTGGGCAAAAGTTGAGAAGAAAATTAATGGCAGGATCATATGATCCCTGTCTTGATAACTATGCAATCGTTTATTATAACAACCTGGATGTTCAAAGAGCATTGCATGCCACAATTGGCGGAGATCTCACAAAATGGTTCCCATGCAATAATACCATCTTTAACAACTAGAAGGATGCCTTATTTTCTGCCTCAGAGCCGAGGAGTGAAATCGGGAGTATATTTACAGTGGTTACAATGCAACATATGGTATATATATTACCACACAACACCAGTCACGATGGAGGGGACTGAAGCCAACAGTACAGGTCGACTGTGCATAGGCCGACTATGCGGTGAGACTGGTAATCTTTGGAAAAATGTACTGAGGGGAGGATACAATATTAATCTCTGGCACAGTAATATATTAAAAATATGTGGAGCAGGCAACATTCAAGATTTATTTGAAATAGTAGGAGCTTTCATAACCAGAGCAGGAGCATTCATAACTAGCATTCAGGAGCTTTGCCACAGCTGGCTATGATACGACCTTCCATGGAGACATGGGCAACCACACACTGGGCTTCGATTACGCCATGATCCAAGCACGATTTCCCAACTCACTTACCATTATTGCACCGAACTATCGAACGCAGACCAATCAATTTGGTATACGTAATCGGAGTAACTCAGTATCTCTTGGATTAAAGCAGGGACTGCCAGCAACGGGTCTTTACCAATGAAGTAAAATGACCTTTCTTCTTTGAAGTGCTGGATCAATGGGTCGGCAAATAAGCCTTCGAGAAGTACACAGTGAAATGCTTCTCCCCACACATTCTGAACTTTCCTCTTCACCTTAATTTGACTAACCACCTTAATTTGACTAAGTTGCGTTCTTGTGAATGCAACATCAGGTGTAGAGTTCGCAATTGCAATCAAACGCAACAGGAATTGCAGTCAAACACAAATACACCGAAAACATGTAACGCATTCTTCTGGTCCACAAAATGCAAAGAATTATTTGACAAGAATCCTCGGATCAGTGCAACGCAGCGTTAAAAAACGCAGACTTTACAGGATTCAAAATGCATACTTTATAGGATTCCTCAGAGCAACGCAGCGTTAAAAAATGCAGACTTTACAGCGCTCAGTCAGGACAGTGCTCAGGTTAGGACAGCGTTCAGGTGAACATTTTATGACAGCGCTCAGACAGGATAGCGCTCAAACGTTTCAATGTCAGGCCAGCGCTCAACTATTTACAGTATGACAGCGCAAACATTTCAAACCAAGTCAGGATGACAGTGCAACAGAAGAGCAGGGCGCAGGTTTTATAAATGGTATATGGCAAACAGACAAACATTCATGGAAAGACCTCTTCTAGCTGACAGAGAGCCAGGTAAAAGGAATATGGCAGACAGAGGTCAGGTAATGCAGAACTGACATATATATAGAGACCACAAAATAAGTGGCTCAAAATGAAGCAGGACCAACAATCGCCCGCTCTGATACCATGTTAAACACACATGGGCAGCAAGAGATAATATGAAAGATAAATCATGTGAGTAAATTTTTTTTATTAACAGGAGATATACATTTATAGTACATTATGTGACCGTTGGGTTTCACATCCCAAGGTCTCTTGGACTACTTAGTCTATTCAGCTTCCACACTAACCCATTGAGGATTAGGTGTCCAACAATAATCAAGGTAGTAAACCACACACTGTTTGCCACCAACCTGGTAAGAGAAGGCAATCCAAAAGAAATGCCTGATTTAGGTGATTTGCATAAAAGGTGGCAGGAAAGAGTAGAAACTCAAAGGGAAGAAATCACAAAATTGGAAAATACTAACTGGGATTCATATTGGAAATACCTCGTCAAGCCGAACAACCAAATCATCACCCTTAACTACTCATTGCATTCAACTCAGTGGATGTTGTCACCTCTCATTGATGTGATTTTCGCAGGACGGGCCATAACACATTTTGGGGCACCTCCACAAGTCAAATCGATGGTCGAAATATGTGATTTGAAGGACAAGATAGCAGAAAACAAATCATCATCATAACCTCTGCTCATCAAGCCACTGCTTATTTTTAGAGTTAGTTAACTAGTTAGGAGGAAGGTTGTTTGAAACCTCCTCAAATTTTTGTATAATCTATTTTTTCACATTAGTTAGAATAATATTTATACCCTTCTCATGTATTTAGAGAAGGGTCCAGAATTTTATCAAAAACATTTGCAAAGAATGAACTATTGTAAGTTTGGCATTGGTGAAATTATGGAACACGATCATTTCTTTTAAATATCATACTACTTTCCTTTGTTGATGCACTATTGTATACTTGGGAGATAATTTGATCTGAAGAAAGGAGTTGATCCATGTCAGTAGTCAAATGAGAAAAAATTCACATATGTGGTACTTTTTATCTTGTATGATTGATTATGTTTCTATTTAATTAGTGAAAACGCTCTATTTTCATGAATTGTGTATGGGATACATTCTTTCTGTTATGTGTTAATTGCACTATTGTATGATGCCTAGCTGAAATTGTCTACTCTCATACATAAATCATCATATATGTGATATAGCTTATACAATTTCTTTGACTAACTATTTAGAAAAATAAATTATCTTTATATGTTATCAGCTCTGTTTTATGTGTAATTGATCTTTATTATCACATGTCAAGCAGATATCTTTATAGATCGCATATCACATAGAAATGCCTGGGTTTATATTGGAATAATTTAGATAGAGATTTTCATAAAAGAATAGCTCGTTTAGATTACCATTATTCTATTGAAATCACTCATGAACCACCCACTCTCATCTTAAAACCCACATTGGGAAACTGGTCCCATTACCCCCAGTTGGAGCCACCACTTTAAATGGAAAAGGAGCTATCTTAAGGTCCAGACCGGGTTGTTATCCCCCATGTTGGGGCAGCAAAAATCTGAGACCACAAAATTTTGGCGCTAGAAGGACGGCCATCCAACTATGAATGGCATATAAACCTAAATATCAATTGAAAAACAGTGATAAGATTCAATACCCCTCCACAAATTCTACACCTTCTAGATCTCATTCAAAATCTCTTGTTCGGAAATATGAAGTTGTAGGAATGTCTCCCTCATCTCCTGAAGTAGTAAGATGGCCACCTTCTCCAGATTACACTCCTAAGTCTCCCGAAGTCCATTATTTGATTCATAAATTGGAACAGATATCCATTTCTGCTGAGAGACCAAAGAGGGCTAAAGTTTCTGAAGAAAGTGTTACTTCCTTATTACAACAAACTAGTGCATTAACTAGATTGCAAATTGAAAGGCTTGGAGTATCACCTTTTGAGTTCCCCATCCCTCCGCGAATTAGGAAAGTTACCTCACCAGGATCTGACTCGGATACTAGTGAGATCACATCACCTTTTCAATCATTCACTTCTCCATTCACTGCTACTCAATCCAAAACTTCTCAACTATCCACTTCTCTAATTAGTACTGCTACTAGTAGTACTAACCCAGTAGTAAGTTCTTCGCCATCTATATCTACTTCTGGACTGACCTTCCCATCTTCTCAGTCTCCAACTCAAGTTATGGCTAATCAACCCACTCAACCTTGGACAAATCCTGGTGCTATTCTGGTTGCAAATCCAAATGCACTCCCAGCAAACCCAGAATAATGGTTTCCTAAGTATAATCCCGATGATGGTCTTATTGCTGAAGAACATCTAAAAAACTTTATGTTAGCCATGAATCTTAATGGAGTTGCACATAAAGATATTGTAATTAGATTGTTCCCGTATACCTTCCAAGGATCTACTAGAGCTTGGTATTTCCCCTTCTAGCAGGTTCAATAAGAGACTGGGATACCTTTCAAGAAGTATTTTTTGCAAAATTTGGTGATGACAGGAAGATAACATCTTTAATAAATGATCTTTCTAACTTAAAAGCTAATTCAGATGAAAGGATCAAACACTTCAACTCCAGGTTTAACAAGTTGCTAAAAAAAATCCCAGCTACATCAAAACCTGTAGTAGATGTACAAATAGAATGGTACATATCATCCATTCCTTATAATATTGCAATGTTTGTAGATAGAGCTAATAAGGTGACCCTTGTAGAAAACAAGAAAGAAGCCTTGTCTGTAGAAAGAAGGATTATAGATTTATAAAAGAGATCACAAACAACTGAGAGGAAGTGAAAGAAAGTAACATTTAAGCATGATTAAAAAAGAAAGCTTCAAAGGACCCTTTCAATCTTGAAGTCCTTCAGAAAGTGTTAAAAACCATGTCTAATGAAATGGTTGAAATCAAGAAATAGGTCAAAAAATCCTCTGCGCCCAAGAACCTCTTCACTCGTTTAAAAGAAATCCTTCTTCTGCATTGCAACCAGCAAATACTATTTCAAATGTCGAATTTGATCAAGAAGTAGAAGAAGGCTCACCAGTCGAAGAGTTAGCCAAAATGGAAGAAGAATTTGAATTAAATGGAATGTGGGATTTCATCCTCCCAACTAAAGAAGAACCAAAAGATATGTCAGTAACCACAAGGAGTAGAAACTCTCCTGATATGTCTATAACAAATTAGAAACAAAAGACTTCTAACCCTGTAAAGGAGAAAACACTAAGAAAAAAGTCTAAAACTATCCAAACTGACCCTATTCCACTAGATCCTCCAAATTCTTCCAAAACATTGGTGATCTCAGATACAGTGGAATATAACATAGTGGAAGATATGAAAAAGACTAGAGCAAACATTTCATTACATGAACTCACTAAACTCAAACAACAACAAAAAATTCTATTAAGAGAGTTAAAAGTAGTTCTTGTATCTCCTTTACCATCTCCTGTAGTTACTTAGGCTACCTACGATATGGGAAAACCTCCCTCATCTTCAAAAAAAGTAGATCCTTAAGATTTAGTCCTAATCATTGATACATCTATTTCTCATATTCCTCCATTTCTTCTTACTTATGAATTTTTGAACAGAAATGTTCATAATTGCTTTGTTGATTCAGGAGCCTCTTCAAATATTATGCCAAGAGCTGTGTGCCAAATTGAATATTAAACCTCGAAAATCTACAGTACACATAGTTCAATTAGATAGGAGAAAAGTAGAGGTACTTGGAGAAATAGCATCAGTTTCAATTAGGTTTTCCTCTAATCCAAAAGTTTTGCAAATAATTGATATTCTAGTGGCTAATATCCTAGAATTCTAAGATTTGATTCTAAGTAGGGATTCATCTAAAAATTTGCAAGGTTACTTCGCAATTGACTGGTCTCACATGTGGTTGCCACATAATGGTAAACCAAATCAAATTAGGGTAGATCGAGAAAATTTCATGAAATACACAATCACTGACCTCGAGGGAAGCAATGAAGCTATTTCCTTCACCAATAACATCATCGGAAATTACACAGTCGAGTCATTTTTGGGATCCTTTAATGCTCACGAGTCCCCCTTCCTAGATAATACCATAGTGTCTCAAATATAAAACTTTTCACAAACAGATGCTTCCAAGTGTGTAAATATAGTAAATAAAATTTCAAATAATTCTTTGTTTTGGACTCTCTATTTTGATAGTTCCAAATCTAAAGACAGTGCATGATGCATTTTGATCAACCCGCAAGGAGAGAAAAGCAAGGTAGCCTATAGACTTGAATTTCAGTGCACTAATAACATCACCGAATATGAAGCATTGATCCAAGGACTGTTTAAAGCCATTGGTCTTAATGTCAAATATTTGCAAGTTTATGGATATTCTGAAGTAACCATTATGAAGGTAAGAAACACAATTCCTTGTGTCTTTGGGCACCTTAAATGTTATCAATTGTTAGCCCAGAAACTTACTTCTTATTTCACTACTTTTAACATTTCTTTAGTTCCTAGGTTGAAAAACGCAAGTGCTGACTTATTCGCTAATGTGGCATCGAAGCTTATACCCTCAGAAGATTTCAGTTTAGACACATTTTCAATAGAGTTAATATTTAGGCCATCTATTCCCGATAATGTAACAAATTGGATAATATTCAATAACGATGCAGATGTCTTTAATTTACTTACATCAGAAGGGTTGTATGAGTGACAGGTCATAGATGAACATGAGAATGATTTGCAAATTAAACACAATCAAGACCAAAACCCAATCCCAAAATATGTAGTTAAGATGGAAGATCTCTATGATCCAAAGGATAGGTTCAAGAAAGTTACCGACTCCAAAACTCAAAGTTCTACTTTGAGATTTGAAGTAGTAAACCTAGGGTCAATCGAAAAACCTCAAAATGTCAACCTAGGTCTTGGCCTATCATCTGAAGAAAGAATATCATTCATTATATTGTTGAAAACATACAAAGGTGTCTTTTCCTGGGATTACGCAGATCTCAATACCTATGATACCTTTGTAATTCAACATGCCATACCTATGACTTCGAATGCAAAACCACTTCAACAGAATCTTTGGAAAATTCACCCAAACCTTGAGAGTCAATCAAATCCGAATTGAAAAAGCTTTTGAAAGCAAAAATAATCTTTCCTGTTAGACATTCAAAGTGGGTATAAAATATGGTGCCTGTAAGGAAAAACAATGGTGATATTAGGAATTGTATTGATTTTACAAACCTGAATAACGCTTGTCAAAAAGATAACTTTCCTTTGCCTACCCTAGAGTAGATATTGCAATCAATTGCAGGTTCTAAATTAATGTCTTTTCTAGATGGCTTTTCAGGATATAATCAAATTCTTGTGCATCCAGACGACAGATTAAAGAAAACATTCAGGACCAAGTGGGGAACATATGCCTATCAGAATATGCCTTTTGGACCCATTAATGTAGGTGCTACATTTCAACGTGCTATGGATATTGCTTTTAAAGGTCTGATTAATAGATCAATTGTTATTTACTTAGATGACATCATAGTCTATTCTAAGGATAGGAACAATCATTTAGGTGTCCTGAAGCACATTTTTTAATGATGCAAGAAATATGGCATTTCCTTAAATCCCAAAAAAACTTATTTTGCTTTACCAGAAGGTCAGCTTCTTGGTTTTATGGTGTCCAAGAAAGGGATTTACATTGATCCTGATAGAGTCCAAGAGATCAAAAAGATTCCTCTCCCACATAACAAAAAGACCATGCAATCATTCCTAGGCCAAATTAATTTTGTAAAAAATATTTGTTCCATATTTTTCACAGACCATCCTACCCCTTCAAGAAATAATAAGAAAAAACAAAATTTTCAAACTGGGCAAGATGAAAGAGAGTCACTTGAGTTAATTAAAAAATCCATTATTAATGCTCCTTCTTTAACAACTTCTAAATTTCTCAAACCATTTTTATTATATAATTTTTCATCTGATACATCATATGCAATAGTTTTAACACATCTAAACAATAAAAATATTGAGGCACCCATCTCTTTTTTCAATTCCAATTTGCAAGGCGTCGAGTTAAATTATTCAGTTGTTGAGAAACACATGTTTGCTATTTTTAAGACCTTGAAACATTTCAGAACTTTTCTTCTCAGAACTCATACAAAGATAGTAGTACCCTACCCCGAAATAAGGCAATTATTGATCCAAAGAGAAGTAGGGGAGAAAAGAGCCAATTCGGTTACCGCACTTCAAGAATAGGATGAAGAAATCCGACTAGATAAAATTGTTAGGGGCTAAGGTTTTTGTAGGATGTTAATTGGAGCTTCCCACTTATCAGTAGAAGAAGATCAAGGTAATCAAGTACAAGTATCAGGGGTAATCCTCAATGATGTACAATCACAATATGTTGATTTGAAATTTTATTTGAAGAACGAGTATGCTCCTATGCATCTTAATTATAAAACAAATCATGCTTTAAGGATGAAATCAAATCAATATGAATTATTCAATGATATATTGTTTAGAAAAAATTATGATTCGGTATTGTTAAGATGCCTGGAAAAACCTAAAGCTGAGAAGGTCATTCAGGATTTACATGATGGACCAACTTGAGGACATTTAAGAGGAAATATCACAGGTCACAAAATCGTGCATGAAGGATATTATTGTCCAACAATATTTAAGGATACACATGAATATGCAAGAAAGTGTAAAACTTGTCAAGCTACAGTCGAAAGAGAAAGGAAGCCAACATTCCCTTTGCAACCAGTAAACATCCAACAACCATTCGAACAATGTGGATTAGATATAATTTGTGAGATTGTTCCAAACTCTTCTAAACAGCATAGATAAATCCTTACAATTATTGATTATTTCACAAAATGGGTAGAAGCTATCCCACTAAAGATAGCTAATACAGAAAGCATTATGGATTTCATTGATCAGTACATAATTACCAAGTTTGGCCTACCCTCAGCATTAGTGTTTTACAATGCATCTTATTTTTCTGGAAATACAATGGTAGAATTTGCTCTAAAGCGAGGTTTTAAGTTAAAATATTCAACCAACTATTATCCACAAGGTAATGGATTAGTGGAATCAACAAAAAAAAACTCATCAGAATTATCAAAGGGACTATTGACCAAAATCATAGCAATTGGCACAAAGCATTGACATTTTCTTTTTGGGTAGATAGAATTATACAAAAGGCCTCCATTGGTTCTTCTCCTTTTGCTTTATTTTATAGAAAAGGAGTTGTTCTTCCCACAAATATAGCAATCCCATCTCTTTCCCTACTGCAATTTGTCGATGAAAACCGTTCCTCTTCTCTTCAGGAAAGACAGTTTTAGATTCTCAAGCTTGAAGAAGAACGAGAAAATGCTAAAGTAGCCCACTTCCATCATCAACAATTAGACAAAGACTCTTTTGATACAACCTCTGTTAGTCAATTTTTTTTTGAAGTAGGTGATTTGGTTTCGAAATGGGACAATGCACATGAGGAAAAAGGTAAACATACCAAATTCCAAAGACTATGGCTTGGCCCTTTTCAAATCATTGAGAAAATTGTTCAATCAACATTTCTTTTACAAGATTTGTCAGGTAAGATAGATTCCTTACCCCTTAATGGGAAAATGTTAAAAAATAATTTTCGTAGAAGATATCCTCTTCCAATTTTGTATCATATTGCCTTTAAGATTCTTAGGAAAATAAAGGTGAAGTAGTATTTACTTTTGGTTTTTCAAAATAAAATCTTTGACAATATTTCTGATTTTTCGCTTATATAAGTAAGTAAAAGTTAAAATAAATAATTATGACATTTGACTACCAAAGTAAACCTAATTTATTTCAAAAAACTTGATCTTTCCAAAATCATATATTCTATGAACAAACTCTTATCTGTATAGAGTATGAATGTTTTGTTGTGAGTCAAGAAAATATTCTTTAACCTAGTAAAGACTTTCTGTAGATCAGTATCTTAAAAATCTATCATTATCATCCAAACTCTTGAAAGAGCCAATGATTCACCCCATCTGATCAAATTTTCCTTTTTCAGAGTGTAATTCTAAAGTATGCGAAACTTAGAAGATAAAAAGTCTCATTACGATCTTGTTTACCATGATCATAGGGAAATAATTAAACTGATATTACCAAAACTGCATATTGAAATAGGGTAATAGCCAATGATCTCATTGACCAGAGGACGAGGGGTCTCATCAAGAGCCATCTTGTTCAGTTTAGTTACAACTAGTGAATGGAATTGTCATTATTAGGTCACCAAGCCTAGACAATGTCTTTTAAGAAACCTAAAAGAAAATATTATATTAAAACGTAAAAAAGGACAAGATCCAAGTGAGATTCAAAGAAATTGAATATCATTTTGAATTTCAAAAATTTCTTCAGATGGGACAATGAATCATTGTTTGTTAAAAGATAACCTTGTCGAGGCTATAAACACCTACTGGCAACAGAGGCTCTATCTGTGATAAATGAGTAAACACCAAAAAACTAATCTATAGAATACACGTGCTATATCACTTTAAATCTTACTATTGACTGATACAAACATTTATAATTTTATCACTACAAGAGTAAAATAGTTGAATAAATAGATTAAGTGAGTATGATTCTAGAGAAATGTCATTTACTTTATAACTCATCTAATTCTTATTCCTATAACTCTAATTACTTTGAAATTTTTAGGAATTTCAGAAAACTACTCAGAGATAAGTGGTTCTCCCAAGTGAATCGCCAATTGTTGTACTGTGAAACAACCCCCCCAATTTATATATAGCAATAGCTAAGGTTAGACATATAAATGAGGAACCTTTTTAAATTTTTGGTCTTGGAAAAATAAAACCTAACTCTAAGAAATTGCCTTAAAAAAAATTCTTAAAACAACCCAAAGATAGGATCCCCATTGTGAAACATCTTTAAAAAATTGTGATGTGTGATCAAACCTCCCGCTGCGATATCCCGATTAAACAACTTGCGAACTCGCAATTGCATTTCACAGAAATCGCATGTAATTAATCCTTGCCACTATGAACTTCATTAATGATTTGTGAAATGCGATATTGCAATGATCGCAATTGCATTACACCTTATAAGTAGGAAACACTAAATTACATCATTTTAAAGATTGTGATGTGTGAATAGGCCAGTAAGCATGTGAAATAATTGTGTTTGAATGTAATAATGGTTAGTTTGACAGGGTAATAAATGTTTAGTGGCCCGAGGAGAGGTAATGATTTTCCAAGTTATTGGCAGTTAACGCTGGATATCTGATCTAAACCTTTCCCATGATCCAAAGTCATTTTAGAAGAGCTTTCAGTCTCAATTGCCCAATACTGTCTGCCTTGATATATCATGTCCATTTCAGGAAAGCTATGAAAAGACATGTCATTGAGGAAGGTGATGCAGAAACAGATCATTACAGAGTCTAAGTTTACAGAAATGTCTCCTGTATTCTCTGATATGGTTTGCAACGTTGATGGGGGAGCATGTTAGGTCCCTATACTACTAGTGTAACCCCTTATTGTTATTAGTACAACCCTCTTATTATATTTTTGTGGCCATGTAGTGCCCATATTGTTATTATTGTGCCCCATAGAAGCCCACTATTGTTATTATGGTGACCTTACATTATTGTTGTTATGTTGGCTTTGATTATATTATGACCCCTTATACTCCTATATATAGAAAGGGGTTTTTTTCATTTGTATCATCCAAGAATTGTTCATTTGTGTAACGTAAAGGAGGTTTCCCCCTCGAAGAGGCTTATTTCTAAGGCATTCATCTATCTTTTCTATCTTTTTGTGAGCTGTTTTCATAACATTCAGTATCAAAGCTGTGGATTCCTGGGTTTCGCTACTCAAAACGGTCATCGTGGAATTTTTGCTATAACGTTTTCTCTACGAACTTTCAGAAGATAAAAAACAAACCCATTTGCGAAGAAATCAGTCTGAATCTCACGTCTGAATTTGAGATCTTGTCTTGCTATATTTTTGGAGATATGATCTGAGGAAGTTAGTGTTTTCGCAAGCTCCAGAATTTCATCGCAAAACAGGTCATCGTTGAATTTTTGCTATAATATTTTTTCTATAAAGGTTCAAACTCTAAAATTAAAACCGATTTGAACCACGATCTTGGTGGAGCTCAGGTCAGAATTTAAGTTATTTTATCTCTATATTTTCGTAGATATAATCTGAGACATGTAGGGTTTCATTAGGATCCAGAATTACATCCTAAATAGGTGACCTTGGAAAAATCATCATAAATTTATCTCTGAGCATCAAACTGAAATTTCGTAGGAGGTTGTAGAAAGAGGATGGACTGTATTTTTCTTTGTATCAGTTTCAAGTCCTATGGTTGAAACAGTGACACGTGGCACTTCTTACAAGTTCACTCTACTGAACCAGTCTATAATCGGGTCATCATGGAAGATTTGACATAACGCTTCCTTACAGAATCCAATCTTGATCAAACTTTTGGGGTTAGAAAGAGGATTCAGAGGGATAATACAAAACGAAATTTTAGAACTTGGAGATTTGAAATTATAGAGTTACAATCATTTCAATATCAAGCTCCTAAAATCAACAAAAAGCGAGATGAGGAAGTTTGATGGCAAGGATCTAGTAAATTGGATACTACAGATGGAGAAATATTTTGATCTACATGGCGTACCACTATTACAAAAGGTATTTATTGCATCTAGTTATTTAGAACTAGATCATTTTTTATGGTATAAAGGGCTTTGTTCTCGTAAACCACTTGTTATGTGGTCAATTTTCACGAAGGAAATGATAGCACATTATGAGGATACAAAAAGCAACACCTCCTTTAGCCTACTGATAAATCTGAAACATAAGTGTTCAATGGTAGAGAACAATGAGTACTTTCAAAAATTGAATATAAGGGAAAATGATATTCCAGAGAAGCAAAGGATTGATGTCTCCATAGGGACTTTAAAGGATAACATTTAACATGAGGTTCGTCATTGGGAACCTGATTCACTGGAGAGGGCAAGAAAAGTGCAAAGCAAAATTATGGCAACAAGGAAGTCTACCCCTCACAACTATAAAGATGGAAGTATTGTTTCTCCTATCCTTCCACAACCTACAAGGTTGACACCACAACAATTGGAAGAATAAAGAGCAAAATGGCTTTGTTACAATTGTGATAAAAAATTCACTAAAGGTCATAAGTGTGCTGAGAAGATATTATTTTACATAGATTATGAAGAGGAGGAAGAAAAGGATCAAGAAACATCAAAAGAAGAGGATACACACCAAGAACCAACCCCAGAGAAGCAAGAAATGAATCGGACCATATCCTGTAAAGAATTGGCAAGAATTACCACTCCTCAAACTCTCAAGATAGAAGGACACATCAAGAATAAAAAGGTTCAAGAAGTGAAAGATCACATCGAGAAAGAAGAAATGAATCTGACCATATCTTGTAATGCATTGACAGGAATTACCACTCCTCAAACTATCAAGAAGTAAAATGTTCAAGAAGTGAAAGATCACATCAAGCATCAATAAATGAGTCCGACCATATCTTGTAATGCATTTGAACAAATAACCACTCCTAAAACTCTCAAGATAGAAGGACATATAAAGAAGAAAAGTATTCAAGCAGTGAAAGATCACATCGAGCATTAACAACAAGTTCTCCAACTTTTAAAGGATAACACCACTTTGGTGTGAATCAAATGAAACAACAGGCAGATCAACATCACAGTGAAAGAAGTTTTGATGTAGGTGATTTGGTATTTTTACATCTACATCTCAAGCAAGCAAGTTATGAGAAGGAAATGTTGGAAATATTACATGCACTTAAGAAATGGTGACCTTACCTAATGGGAAGACACTTCAAGGTAAAAATGGATCATGATAGTCTTAAATACTTTTTAGAACAAAGATCATCTTTAGAAGAATAGAAAAAATGGGTCACAAATATGTTGGGTTATGACTTTGAAATCATCTACAAAAAATGGAAGCAAAATGTTGTTGCAAATGCACTCTCAAGAAAGGATGGGGATGTGGAAGCATTGTTTTGTGCTATTTCTATTATGCAACCAGATTGGATACATGAAGCAAGATATGAATGGAGAAAGGACGAAGAAATGTGGCCACTAATTCAAAATTTGCAGAGTATCTCATCAAGTGGAAGAACTTACCCGCTGAAGATTCCACATGCGAGGACAAGAATTTTGTAAAGAAGCATCAAGAACTACTAAAGTGTTGAGGACAACACATTTTGAAGGAGAGGGGCATGTTAGGTCCCTATACTACTAGTGTAACCCCTTATTGTTATTAGTACAACCCCCTTATTATATTTTTGTGCCCATGTATTCCCTATATTGTTATTATTGTGCCCCATAGAAGCCCACTATTGTTATTATTGTGCCCTTACATTATTATTGTTATGTCGTCTTTGATTATATTATGACCCCTTAGACTCCTATATATAGAAAGTAGTTCTTCTCATTTGTATCATCCAAGAATTGTTCATTTGTGTAATGTAAAGGAGGTTGCACCCTTGAAGAGACTTATATTTAAGGCATTCATCTATCTTTTCTATCTTTTTGTGAGTTGGTTTCATAACAAAGCAATATCTTGGGAGGTCATATACAACAGGCTTAAGGATGAGCGTCCCAAGGTTACTGTCACACAAGCGACAACTAATTCAATAAAACCTTCAGGACTCCAATTCAAGGATGTCGCCCATTATTTCCTTCATAAGATAGGAGCGAGAGCTAAAATCCTTCCATACAATGATATGATCAGGTGGGTGGTGGAAAACCTCACAATTGAAGATAAGAAATTTAGGAATTCATGAATGGAACTCATGGGGTCATTCAGAGAATAGGAACTGAAGGAAATGTACCATATACTTGACCCTCAAGTATATATATGATAAGTCATACATGGCCAACTTCACAAAGAAGAACCAAGAGCCCCTCAAGGTGATTTAGGGTTGGAGAGTGTTGGAGAACAAATTCAAATTCAAGAAATCGGGTATGTATGCTATGGCCTCATTAGAAAACCCCTAAAACTATGTAGCTGCTACGTTATGTAGACTATATGGGTTAACAAATAATGCTAACTTTTCCATAGAATTGATTCCTCTTACTGATGCCTGTGTTAATTCCCACATTATGAATTGGGCCACCATCCTATCTCAATACCTAGCCACCATCATCAACGAATATCGATAGAAGAGATACCCCTCTCTAGGAAACCTTCCTCCATTCTATTTCAATGCCTACATTATGGATGCCTTATGGTTTTACACTAAATTTCCAATCATGGGTTGGAAATGGACCTTATAGGACCCTTACCCTATGCATCTCAGTCATAAGCAAATGTGGGAATCCCATTACATACCCCATTTCTATAAAATATGTCATGCTATTATTTTTCCACTACATCAATTAATTTTCAATCGGAAAGCCCCTAGGTTTTCCCAAGAAGCCGCTACAAACCTTCTGTCTATCGAAGAATATTTTGCTGAAGAATGGTTCACTTATGTTAGGGTTATTTGTAGCATAGTAGACCCACATTTCCTCCCTCTGTATATTTCTGATAAATTTTTGGCAAGGGAAATCGCTCACCAGAACGTGGGAAAAGGCCTAACCAAAGTTATTAGAAAAGGAAAGAAGCTATCATGGCCATATTTTCTTATCAAGTGCAGTTCTTTTTCATTAGAAAATTTTAATCATGCGATAAAAGAATCAGTAAGCTTGGAAGGCCTCAGGCTTCATACTTTACCAACAAGTCAATTTGATCTAGACAAGATAACATATAACATCACTACTGCACTAAAGATCAATCCATATAACCATGAGGCTAACCATTTTGAAGACCTTTTACAGTCAGTTGAACCCTTTGAACAATCGTTCGAATGGACAAATGAAAATTTGAGTCCAAAAGGTTTTGGAAACTTTCAGAAATTTAGAAACAGAAGGCTCAAATTAATCTCAATGCACTTGTTGAAAATTGAGGACAAGCCTACACCTAGTGTGACTGCCAATAGTGAAGGAGCTAGTTCTCGCATAGAATCTCATGTGAATAGTAAGAAAACACCGGATATTAGGGAAGGCCCAAGACACCGATAATATAGCAGAATCTAGCAAGAAGTCAGCTGAGAAATAGGTTATGAGCACCCCATCTAAAGAGTTTAGTTCAGAGGTCAAGAGCGACAGTTTGGAACAGGAGTGGGATAATTTTAATAAGAAATTGCAAGACGCTCCCAACACGATAGATACCTAGGAAACAATGAAGTTTCAAACTCCTCTGCATAATCCAAAAAATACAGAGTCCAAGCTAATGGATGAGCAAGCGACAAGGTCTTAGAATACCGAGATTGTCCCTTCTTTGCCCACATCAGAGATTGTGTTGAAAGTGACTGAAATACCTCCTCTAGATGTGTTCTACATCCTGCTACACAAGACTGGAGTAAGAAGACAGAGGAAATAGGGAAGGGTAGAAAAGCCCAAGCTCCCTCCTGGAAATGAGCCAATGAACATAGTTTGGAGGGACATTCCTTCTAACCCAGCTAAGAACTTGACTAGATTGTCATAGTTTATGGAAGCATATGCAACGACCACCATGGACAAAGCCACCGAAGTCTCTATATTGTTTAGAGAAAAGGAGGAGAATAGACCAGTAAGCATGTGAAATAATTGTGTTTGAATGTAATAATGGTTAGTTTGACAGAGTAATAAATGTTTAGTGGCCCGAGGAGAGGTAATGATTTTCCAAGTTATTGGCAGTTAACGCTGGATATCTGATCTAAACCTTTCCCATGATCCAAAGTCATTTTAGAAGAGCTTTCTGTCTCAATTGCCCAATACTGTCTGCCTTGATATATCTTGTCCATTTCAGGAAAGCTATGAAAAGACATGTCATTGAGGAAGGTGATGAAGAAACAGATCATTACAGAGTCTAAGTTTGCAGAAATGTCTCCTGTATTCTCTGATATGGTCTGCAACGTTGATGGGGGAGCATGTTAGGTCCCTATACTACTAGTGTAACCCCTTATTGTTATTAGTACAACCCTCTTATTATATTTTTGTGGCCATGTAGTGCCCATATTGTTATTATTGTGCCCCATAGAAGCCCACTATTGTTATTATGGTGACCTTACATTATTGTTGTTATGTTGGCTTTGATTATATTATGACCCCTTATACTCCTATATATAGAAAGGGGTTTTTTTCATTTGTATCATCCAAGAATTGTTCATTTGTGTAACGTAAAGGAGGTTTCCCCCTCGAAGAGGCTTATTTCTAAGGCATTCATCTATCTTTTCTATCTTTTTGTGAGCTGTTTTCATAACATTCAGTATCAAAGCTGTGGATTCCTGGGTTTCGCTACTCAAAACGGTCATCGTGGAATTTTTGCTATAACGTTTTCTCTACGAACTTTCAGAAGATAAAAAACAAACCCATTTGCGAAGAAATCAGTCTGAATCTCACGTCTGAATTTGAGATCTTGTCTTGCTATATTTTTGGAGATATGATCTGAGAAAGTTAGTGTTTTCGCAAGCTCCAGAATTTCATCGCAAAACAGGTCATCGTTGAATTTTTGCTATAATATTTTTTCTATAAAGGTTCAAACTCTAAAATTAAAACCCATTTGAACCACGATCTTGGTGGAGCTCAGGTCAGAATTTAAGTTATTTTATCTCTATATTTTCATAGATATAATCTGAGACATGTAGGGTTTCATTAGGATCCAGAATTACATCCTAAACAGGTGACCTTGGGAAAATCATCATAAATTTATCTCTGAGCATCAAACTGAAATTTCGTAGGAGGTTGTAGAAAGAGGATGGACTGTATTTTTCTTTGTATCAGTTTCAAGTCCTATGGTTGAAACAGTGACACGTGGCACTTCTTACAAGTTCACTCTACTGAACCAGTCTATAATCGGGTCATCATGGAAGATTTGACATAACGCTTCCTTACAGAATCCAATCTTGATCAAACTTTTGGGGTTAGAAAGAGGATTCAGAGGGCTAATACAAAACGAAATTTTAGAACTTGGAGATTTGAAATTATAGAGTTACAATCATTTCAATATCAAGCTCCTAAAATCAACAAAAAGCGAGATGAGGAAGTTTGATGGCAAGGATCTGGTAAATTGGATACTACAGATGGAGAAATATTTTGATCTACATGGCGTACCACTATTACAAAAGGTATTTATTGCATCTAGTTATTTAGAACTAGATCATTTTTTATGGTATAAAGGGCTTTGTTCTCGTAAACCACTTGTTATGTGGTCAATTTTCACGAAGGAAATGATAGCACATTATGAGGATACAAAAAGCAACACCTCCTTTAGCCTACTGATAAATCTGAAACATAAGTGTTCAATGGTAGAGAACAATGAGTACTTTCAAAAATTGAATATAAGGGAAAATGATATTCCAGAGAAGCAAAGGATTGATGTCTCCATAGGGACTTTAAAGGATAACATTTAACATGAGGTTCGTCATTGGGAACCTGATTCACTGGAGAGGGCAAGAAAAGTGCAAAGCAAAATTATGGCAACAAGGAAGTCTACCCCTCACAACTATAAAGATGGAAGTATTGTTTCTCCTATCCTTCCACAACCTACAAGGTTGACACCACAACAATTGGAAGAATAAAGAGCAAAATGGCTTTGTTACAATTGTGATAAAAAATTCACTAAAGGTCATAAGTGTGCTGAGAAGATATTATTTTACATAGATTATGAAGAGGAGGAAGAAAAGGATCAAGAAACATCAAAAGAAGACGATACACACCAAGAACCAACCCCAGAGAAGCAAGAAATGAATCGGACCATATCCTATAAAGAATTGGCAAGAATTACCACTCCTCAAACTCTCAAGATAGAAGGACACATCAAGAATAAAAAGGTTCAAGAAGTGAAAGATCACATCGAGAAAGAAGAAATGAATCTGACCATATCTTGTAATGCATTGACAGGAATTACCACTCCTCAAACTATCAAGATAGAAGGACATATCAAGAAGTAAAATGTTCAAGAAGTGAAAGATCACATCAAGCATCAATAAATGAGTCCGACCATATCTTGTAATGCATTCGAACAAATAACCACTCCTAAAACTCTCAAGATAGAAGGACATATAAAGAAGAAAAGTATTCAAGCAGTGAAAGATCACATCGAGCATTAACAACAAGTTCTCCAACTTTTAAAGGATAACACCACTTTGGTGTGAATCAAATGAAACAACAGGCAGATCAACATCACAGTGAAAGAAGTTTTGATGTAGGTGATTTGGTATTTTTACATCTACATCTCAAGCAAGCAAGTTATGAGAAGGAAATGTTGGAAATATTACATGCACTTAAGAAATGGTGACCTTACCTAATGGGAAGACACTTCAAGGTAAAAATGGATCATGATAGTCTTAAATACTTTTTAGAACAAAGATCATCTTTAGAAGAATAGAAAAAATGGGTCACAAATATGTTGGGTTATGACTTTGAAATCATCTACAAAAAATGGAAGCAAAATGTTGTTGCAAATGCACTCTCAAGAAAGGATGGGGATGTGGAAGCATTGTTTTGTGCTATTTCTATTATGCAACCAGATTGGATACATGAAGCAAGATATGAATGGAGAAAGGACGAAGAAATGTGGCCACTAATTCAAAATTTGCAGAGTATCTCATCAAGTGGAAGAACTTACCCGCTGAAGATTCCACATGCGAGGACAAGAATTTTGTAAAGAAGCATCAAGAACTACTAAAGTGTTGAGGACAACACATTTTGAAGGAGAGGGGCATGTTAGGTCCCTATACTACTAGTGTAACCCCTTATTGTTATTAGTACAACCCCCTTATTATATTTTTGTGCCCATGTATTCCCTATATTGTTATTATTGTGCCCCATAGAAGCCCACTATTGTTATTATTGTGCCCTTACATTATTATTGTTATGTCGTCTTTGATTATATTATGACCCCTTAGACTCCTATATATAGAAAGTAGTTCTTCTCATTTGTATCATCCAAGAATTGTTCATTTGTGTAATGTAAAGGAGGTTGCACCCTTGAAGAGACTTATATTTAAGGCATTCATCTATCTTTTCTATCTTTTTGTGAGTTGGTTTCATAACAAAGCAATATCTTGGGAGGTCATATACAACAGGCTTAAGGATGAGCATCCCAAGGTTACTGTCACACAAGCGACAACTAATTCAATAAAACCTTCAGGACTCCAATTCAAGGATGTCGCCCATTATTTCCTTCATAAGATAGGAGCGAGAGCTAAAATCCTTCCATACAATGATATGATCAGGTGGGTGGTGGAAAACCTCACAATTGAAGATAAGAAATTTAGGAATTCATGAATGGAACTCATGGGGTCATTCAGAGAATAGGAACTGAAGGAAATGTACCATATACTTGACCCTCAAGTATATATATGATAAGTCATACATGGCCAACTTCACAAAGAAGAACCAAGAGCCCCTCAAGGTGATTTAGGGTTGGAGAGTGTTGGAGAACAAATTCAAATTCAAGAAATCGGGTATGTATGCTATGGCCTCATTAGAAAACCCCTAAAACTATGTAGCTGCTACGTTATGTAGACTATATGGGTTAACAAATAATGCTAACTTTTCCATAGAATTGATTCCTCTTACTGATGCCTGTGTTAATTCCCACATTATGAATTGGGCCACCATCCTATCTCAATACCTAGCCACCATCATCAACGAATATCGATAGAAGAGATACCCCTCTCTAGGAAACCTTCCTCCATTCTATTTCAATGCCTACATTATGGATGCCTTATGGTTTTACACTAAATTTCCAATCATGGGTTGGAAATGGACCTTATAGGACCCTTACCCTATGCATCTCAGTCATAAGCAAATGTGGGAATCCCATTACATACCCCATTTCTATAAAATATGTCATGCTATTATTTTTCCACTACATCAATTAATTTTCAATCGGAAAGCCCCTAGGTTTTCCCAAGAAGCCGCTACAAACCTTCTGTCTATCGAAGAATATTTTGTTGAAGAATGGTTCACTTATGTTAGGGTTATTTGTAGCATAGTAGACCCACATTTCCTCCCTCTGTATATTTCTGATAAATTTTTGGCAAGGGAAATCGCTCACCAGAACGTGGGAAAAGGCCTAACCAAAGTTATTAGAAAAGGAAAGAAGCTATCATGGCCATATTTTCTTATCAAGTGCAGTTCTTTTTCATTAGAAAATTTTAATCATGCGATAAAAGAATCAGTAAGCTTGGAAGGCCTCAGGCTTCATACTTTACCAACAAGTCAATTTGATCTAGACAAGATAACATATAACATCACTACTGCACTAAAGATCAATCCATATAACCATGAGGCTAACCATTTTGAAGACCTTTTACAGTCAGTTGAACCCTTTGAACAATCGTTCGAATGGACAAATGAAAATTTGAGTCCAAAAGGTTTTGGAAACTTTCAGAAATTTAGAAACAGAAGGCTCAAATTAATCTCAATGCACTTGTTGAAAATTGAGGACAAGCCTACACCTAGTGTGACTGCCAATAGTGAAGGAGCTAGTTCTCGCATAGAATCTCATGTGAATAGTAAGAAAACACTGGATATTAGGGAAGGCCCAAGACACCGATAATATAGCAGAATCTAGCAAGAAGTCAGCTGAGAAATAGGTTATGAGCACCCCATCTAAAGAGTTTAGTTCAGAGGTCAAGAGCGACAGTTTGGAACAGGAGTGGGATAATTTTAATAAGAAATTGCAAGACGCTCCCAACACGATAGATACCTAGGAAACAATGAAGTTTCAAACTCCTCTGCATAATCCAAAAAATACAGAGTCCAAGCTAATGGATGAGAAAGCGACAAGGTCTTAGAATACCGAGATTGTCCCTTCTTTGCCCACATCAGAGATTGTGTTGAAAGTGACTGAAATACCTCCTCTAGATGTGTTCTACATCCTGCTACACAAGACTGGAGTAAGAAGACAGAGGAAATAGGGAAGGGTAGAAAATCCCAAGCTCCCTCCTGGAAATGAGCCAATGAAGATAGTTTGGAGGGACATTCCTTCTAACCCAGCTAAGAACTTGACTAGATTGTCATAGTTTATGGAAGCATATGCAACGACCACCATGGACAAAGCCACCGAAGTCTCTATATTGTTTAGAGAAAAGGAGGAGAAGATTGCATGGATCAAGTAGTAGCTCGAAAGAAAGAGGTAAAGTGTGAATGGGTAAGCCACTATCTAGCTCTCCCAATTACAAGAGAACATGGAGGTCCTAAAGATAAGCCATGAAGTCGATATATCGACCAAAAATATGCAATTCCATGAATTGCAGCAAGCCATGGAAAGATATAAGGATACTCCTATTGTCGAGGAGTTCATTAAAGAGGTGTTGGAACTAAATTCCCTCTTGATGAAACAACAAGAACAATTCTGCCAAAAGATGTCACATATAAAAAGCAAGGAGCTAACAGATAAAGTGATTGACCAAGGAACTGAGTTTACTGATCTAAACACCAGAATCTCACAGTTAATTGAATGCCAAGAAAGAGAATATGGGAGGAAAGCCAATCCACCTAAGATTGAGGAGACACACAAGGACATCCTTTTCACGGATTGCGACGCAAGGATCAAGCAAGATGAGCTAGCAGTGTCAAGAGAAGCTGGGGTGGTGAAGAACATAATCAAGGTGGTAAACAACACTTTGTTTGCCACCAACTGATGAGCCTCATTAGTGGGTAATTATATGGGCCTTAATTCACCTCCTAGCCTAGTAAAACCAACTATTCTGAGAACTTATTGCATACTTTTGATTATATTTTGTTTATGAGATGAGTTAGAGTTGGATATTTTGCTTTGTGGTCTAATGTGCATTTAATGTAGGATTAAAGGATAGAAGCAAGGAATTTTGGCAAAGACCTTGGTCAAAACTCGAATGGGACAAGGGAGAGGAATTATAGGATGTAGATCCTACTCATTTAATACCCTTCCATTCGAATATTCCTCCATCATCTAGGAGTGGAAACAGCCAAAGCATGAGGACTAGAAGGTAGTCGAGAAAGTGAAAGAGAAAGCACCAATTTATCTTGAAGTTTGGGAGCCGAGCCTCCCTAATTTTAAGGAAGTTTTTGGAGACTTTATATGTATAAGTAGAGAGGCCTCGGACCTCAGTAGGATTCGTATCTTTTATTGTAAAACTCTACCATATTTTTGAGCTACAAGACTTGACAGTTTTTGATGTAATCCATTGTTTTGATAATAATAATGAGTTTTGTTTCGAGCTAGTACAGAGTTAGCTCAGAGTGCTGAAGCTCTTGGGTTAGGGCCCAACCCTAGCAGCCAAGGCTCCTCTTTATTGTACATGTATGTTAGCATAGATTCATAGTTTGATTGTTCATTTGCTTAAGTAGTTGCATTTCCATTACAACAGTGTAGATTAGATTGGTTGTATGTTAGTTTTCTCCCATTTGTGCCTTCTTTCAGTTAGCAGGTTAGCAAGGAGAAAGAGGATCACCACAGGGTTTTCAGGAGGTGCCTCGGCCTCACTTCCTCCCTCTGGGACCATGACTTGTGGAAGAGACCCTTCAGCAGCCCCAAAGACACAGATTTCTAGTTCTTGCATGAGCTTTGGAGTTTGTTGCCTTGATTCAGCATTTGGTTCATTTCATTGCCATCTTTTTCCATTACTCTATTTTTGCAATAAGATCTCACTCATGTTCTCGTTTCCTTCAACACTTTCTTCATGCATAATATGGGCAATTGATTCATGATTTTCCACCTTATGAAGATGTATCTTGTTGCATAATTATTGAAAAACACACATGTTTTAAGCACTAGAGGTACTTCAAGAAGAGGTATAGACTTCATTACCAACATTAATCTTCCACCTCATCAACCTTAACCATCTCTTGTTCCACCATCACCCTCACTAGTTTTTTGTCCTTTTTCATTGAAATTCCCCTAGACACATTGAGTGAATCTAGCCATCTCTTCTCTTGGAAATTGACTCCTGAGTGTTATTAGACCTTCGAACACCCTATCCCACACATCACACACCTTTTTCTAGCTTCCCAATGCCTCCAACACCTCACAATTAGCTCTCAGTTGTATCTTGTAGGTTTCCTATAATTCCTATAGGATCATCCTGTAGGTTCCTAGTACATCCTGTAGGTTTTCTTGAAACAACCTGTTTTGAGGCTGAATGTATGGGAAACCTCTAGGAAGTCACAAAAATCCCCCTAGGACCCTTACACCCCATATAACCACTCCATAAGCCTTGTAGCCATCCTCAACCACCATCCATCCACCTGTCACATCCACAAGAACAATTAAATTGCATGCTTGACTTTACCAAAAAACCCAAAAATGTGAAAATAGATTTAGTTTTGTTTTCTTTCTCACAAATTATTATGGTTTGATTCTCTTTACTTTTGTAACTTAGATAGTAGCATTAGGTTAGTTTTGATTTAGTAATTCTTCTTAGCATAGCTATTTAAATGGTTAATTAGGATATGGTGTGATTTAGCATTACATGTTGTTTTCCTCATTACAGCTGTAGAGTAGCTCTCTCAAAATAGATTTGTTCTTCTTCCATCAATGAATCAAGCTTCTTCTAACTCTATAAAAGTTTGGCTTGGAACCTCTAGTGTCTCTCGCCAGATGAAAAGTGGCAATAGGCAGGACCTTCACTTTTACTTGTGCATATAGCACTATCACCTCCAAGTTTGTATGAACCCTGGGTTGATAAGTAAAGCTGGCAGCCCAGGAGTTGTAGCATCCTTGATGCAATACTAGCGCTCATCACTTTTACTCTCGTATGTCATCTATTTTATTAGTAAGAACTTGTCAAAGGCTGATATAAATTATACAGTGACTAAAAAGGAACTCCTAGCTGTTGTGCATTCATTAAACAAATTTAGGCATTACACTACAGGCCATCAAGCATTTTTGCATACTGACCAGGTTACAATGAAATATTTAATGAAAAAAGATGGGAATGCTCGAATTATAAGGTGGTTGCTTTTATTACAGAATTTTTATCTAACCATTGTTGATAAGCCTGACAAAATGTTGTTGCAGACTTTTCATCCAGGGTGAATCTAGCTTCAGGTGAAGAAGGAATGGTGGATGACTAGTTACTAGATGAGCACTTGTTTTCTATTTCAATTCTCTCTCCATGCTTTGCTGATATAGCAAACTATTTGGTATCAGCACAGTTACCACCAAACTTTCCCTCCAAAGAAAAGAGAAAGATAATCAAGAAAAGAACCCCCTCCACTTGGATTGGGGGCAATCTTTTCAAACATGGCCCAGATCAAATCTTGAAAAGGTGTGTAAGGGAAGAGGAATTCTTTGACATCCTTCTGACCTGTCATGATGGGCCTTGTGGAGGTCACTTTGCATCAAAGAGGACAACATTAAAAGTGTTACAAGTAGGCTATTATTAGCTCGCTCTTCATCAGGATGTGAAAAAGTACACTAGTTAGTGTGATCTGTGCCAGAGGATGGGAAAGCCTACTCCAAGAGATGAAATGCCCCTATAGAATCAAGTGACTTTTGAGCCATTTGACAAGTGGGGCATGGACTTAATTGGGCCTATCAACCCTCCTTCAAAGCAAAAAAAATACATTATTGTGTGCACTAATTATTTGACTAAGTGGGCTGAAACCAAGGCAATTAAGGCAGCAACAAAATAGAAGGTGGCTAAGTTCCTAAGGGAGAATGTATTCTACCAATTTGGGTACCCTAGAGAGCTAGTCATAGACCAAGACAACCAGTTTACCTCCAACATGACTGAAGAACTACTCAACCATCACAAAATCAATCATAGGACCTCCACTCCCTATCATCCATGAGCTAATGGGCAAGTGGAGGTGACAAAAAGGGCACTGGAGGGCATATTAACCAAGGTAGTGAGCAGCAGCATGAAGGATTGGGTAGAGATACTAGTTGAGGCCACCTTGGCCTATAATACCACATGGAGGACCACCACTAGATTTACACACTATGATTTTGTCTATGGGAAAAAGGCTTCGTTGTCCATTGAGTTTGAATATAACACATTGAGGATGGCAGCCCAAATAGATTTGGACCTCAGTCATGCATAGAAAGAAATATTGTTCCAATTGAATGGCTTGGATGAATTCAGAATGTAGGCCATCCTACATACAAAGATAGTTTAGCTTTAGAGGAAGATCTGGCATGATAAACATATTAAGGAGAAGAAATTTTTAGAGCACGATTACGCACTGTTATATGATTCTAGATATAAATACTTCAAGGGAAAGCTAGGGACAAGATGGCTTAGACCTTATGTGTTGGAGAGATGCCATGATAATGGTTTAGTACAAATCATAACTATATATGAAGAATCCATTCCATTTCTTGTCAATGGACACCGATTGAAAGTGTACAAGATGCCTTTATCAAGGCAAGAGTTCATTGAAAATATCAATAAAGCAGTAATGATGGTAGAGCAAGTTACAGCTCCTCCCTCATCAGGTCACTAGAAAAAGAAAAAAAGAATAAGGACTTAGGTGAAAACCTCAATGAGGTGCTTGAGTCCCATCTTTGGGTTGAAAACCTCATGAGGCGACCTGTTATAGACATTTTTGGGCACTGCAACCCCAAGCATAAATGTCCATAAGCCAAGGGCTCCTAAGTCCCTAAAGGTGTTGTTCCAACCCCTAAAAGAACAAGGTCAACTGATTACAGCATCTCCCAGAAGTTCTCCATGAAAAACTACTCAAAACTAGTCAAAACTGGACCATTTCACCTGCTCCATAGGCAAAGTGCGTTGCATCCCACCTAAATACACGCAGTAGGTGTGATGCATGTCAAAAATCCCTTCTATGGGGTGCGATGGGCGAGAAGGGACAAATGGCAGGGTCAATCCGCAAGGTGGAGGAGCATGGAATCTTCCAGAAACCTCTCCTGTGACACTTGCCTCTCTGAATTCGACCAGGGATGAGTAAGAGATCATCAATCTCCAAGTGGAATCAAGAACTATCAGAGAGAAGACACTAATAAAATCTCAAAAGCTGACTCACCTCCCTTGCAGACATCTATATATGGATCCCTCATCCCAGAGATCTAGGGGCTGGAATTTTGTATCTTGTAAGGAAGTGTTGTTGGTTTCTTGGTGAATATCATAATGTTGGGTGATCTAAGCTTTTCATGAGGTGAAGAAGGGCTTACTTGTTGAGAGGATGATGCTGGGTCAGAACAATCGGTTGTAATCCTCTTTGCTCTTTATTGATTATCAATAAAGCTATTCAAGTTTTCCTCCATATTCTTGTACAATTGATGATTTATGCATTTGTGTGGTCAATGTACATCTGATCCTATATTTTTTATGATAATAGATCTATGTTCTTGGATAGTGTTATGCTGCTTTGATTCTATAGGTACTCTTTGAAGCTGGGTAGACAAGGAAGCGAGTGGCAAAGACCTACCAGAAGAGAGAGGAATCGAGCAAGGAACCAAGCGCAAGACAGAGGTTGGTCTCCTTATTCTTCTCTTATCAATTTCTCATAAGGGAAAACGAAAGTAGTTTTTAGTGTGTTTGTTTCTAAGGTAGCTACCAGCCTTAGTGGGATTAGCAGCTCTGCATAGAAACTATTCCCGATAACAAAATGGTGACTCTGCTGGGGAGCGAGTAGATTGTTTGTTCATCTACATTTGTTTACTTTATAAACTTATAGACAGAGCCTGAAGTCAAGCCAGCTAGCCTTCGAACTGCATTTGTTATGCAAGTGCAAAGTAGATCAATGCTGCTTCAGTCAATCTCCAGGTTTTTTTTATGAATTAAACATTTGATTTACAAGCTCTCTAATTGCCCTCGTGGTGGCTCTAGTAACCTCCTTAGATGTACCTTTGTGATTGATTTGTTGATTACCACTTGCTCAGCCAAAATCCCTGAAATGAACTACAAACTGTGACCGGGAACCCAATCAAAGTCTCGTCCCTGGTCCAGCACACTATCTATTTTGTGAACTTCAAATGCATCGCACTTCCCGAGTGTAGTAGGTGCGTTGCATTTCAATGTCACTGTGTTACAGGTGCGCTGATCAGACAAGGCCTTGTTCCTAAATTTTGGTTTCTGTGTTCAATCTTTTCAGCTCTATTCAGGAGTTTTGCTACCTGTAGTCAGTACACCTCTGTTTGAAACCCCTTTCCTTGCTGTTATTCCACCTCCATTGTGCAAAGAACTGTAAATGTTTTTATGTATTTTTGAGTCATTTTCAGTTCTCCTTAACAAAGAAGTAGCGTAATTGTATTGCCGTTTCTTGATTTGAAAGTGTCGCAAGTGTCATTTTCAGTCATAGAAGAGAATCTGATTGTTCTTGATAGTCAATTACACTATTACTCTTGTATTTGATCTGAATTAGTAGTTTTTCTAGTGTCAAAAGCAAGTTTTCAATTCCAAATAGCAAAGTGTTGTCATTGTCCTCATTTTGTTTTGAAAAGAAACTTGTTAGTAATTTTCGCTTTGAAAAATAATTCAGATTTGTGCTTAGCTTTCTTTTTATCATTTACACATTAAGAAGGCTGAAAAAAAATACATGCATGTGCATTTGCATTTAGATTATTTTTCAGTTTGATTTAGGACAGTGCATATAGTGTGTGCTCTTTGCTCTTTGTTGAAAGAACGCCATCTCTCTTTCCTTAGTAGCTAGGATTTTCATTTGCAAAAAGAAGACTAAATGACTATTTATCATCTTAGATTGCATTTTAGGAATTGTACGTCTACATCATGCGGTGAACCTGAAAGGAAAATTTCTTAAGCAAGATCAACTATAAAATAAATTTAATGAATCTAAAAACGCTTTGGAACCTAACGCACAACATCTAGAAGTCTAGGCTAGAGATGTATTCCGGCGTCGTAAAGCCTGGTAACTATTGTTTTCACTGTTGGTTGGGTGATTCCTCCACTTTGAGACGATAAGTGCCAGTACGGACTTGTGCTCCCACGTACCATCGAGTATATTTTGGGAGACCAAAATAGGCTTAATCCTTTATCCATAGGAAGTCTTGTCTGCCGCCCTATCGATCGCAATGCACTGAACACAGCATTCAGGAAGATTGACTACCGTATCGTAAAAGGTATTCTGCAGTTTTGCGATTGGTTTGGTAATCCCTCTGTCTAGATTTCCAGAGCAGTCCCTTTCATTCCTTTTCAGACTCCTTAATGGAAAAGGTCCATCTGAGCACTTGTCACTTCAAGCTCATTAAAAATCAAAGTCGACTAGAGTCATCTTTTGTTTTTTCTCGACTCTTAAAAATTGAAAAAACAAGTTGTGTCAAAGCGTCTAAAATTTATTTTAAACGGAATAATCATCACCTTTCCTATGTTGATCTTAAGTTGAGAAAAATGGAGTCCACCAACCAAGGAGTTCCCCTTGGAGGAAATCCTAGTCCCTTCTCCTCTTGGGGAGATGTTGGTGCACCCCATATGGCCACATTGTCTCTTCCAGGATTGACAATCGGCTTGCCCGTATGGCTCTTCTCAACTTCTGTCGTTCAAAACACCGTAATTCCTGAACATTCAAGTCAGTAACTAAACGATATTAGAGTTACCCCCCAACCCTCTACTTCATCCAACTCTTCCTCTCCTCCTTCCTCTTCGCTTGATGAAGCTGGTAAAGCCAAAAATCATGTAACTGAGAAGAGGAAGGAGAAGAAGAAGAAGGAGCCAAAGGTGAAAAGGGGCAACCAAGAATCGTCTAGCAAAAATCCACACACTGCACTGACCAGGCCTAAATCGCCATGTGTCATTTGCAAAGGAGACCACTTTCATCGAGATTGTCCTTGCATCCCTCGGATCTTAAGAGACTGGTCTCCTCGTTTGCACAATCTGGTGTCATCAACCTCTGATGATCATGTTGAAAGTACACCGTCAACTAGTGAAAGTCAAGCCCCTGGACAAAAAGGAAAATATAAATTTCCTTGTAAATTGTGTGAAGGCGATCACGCCGTCCACCTTTGTCCCTTCTTAGACGAAGCTAAAAGAGTTTTGGACGACCGTCCGGTTTCACCGTTACGGCTTCCTCCTGGATACAAGAAACTCTTGCCGAGTCCATCACTAGTTGAAAATCTGGCTGACATGCCCTTGTGGTCAGCCGAAGCATCTACCATTGAAGATAAACCATCTGAATCCATACCAGACAAAATTCAAAAGGTCAAGGCAGCAGTTGACCCGGTCATGCCTTCAGAGGATCAATCTTCAGATGATACAGTCACCGAAGAGAACAAGAACGACATCGTTCAAATTCTCTTCGTAAACACAGACTCCGATGAACATGGGGGCAGTCTACCCATTCCTTTACCGCGGGAAGGAAGTTCGTCAGAGTCGTACCTGGCTGTCTATTCGGTCCCACCTCCAAGCAACCTGGTTTTTTCCTTTGACTGGAATCTACTAGGCAGACCCCGTTTACTGGCTAGTGTACCATTTTGAATCATCGCGCAAGTATATAGAATGGTTATGGCTGGTACCATCATAGATGAAGGGGCTTCTGTGAGTATACTTTCCTCAACTTCTTGGAAAGCGTTTGGTTCGCCATCGCTTTTGCCTGAAATGAGAAATCTAACAAGCTTTGACAAAGGAACTAGTCGACCGTTAGGGAACCTTCCCAATGTGCCGATAACATTGAGAAGGAAAATTGTTCACATGAACGTAATGGTAGACCAAGGACCCCTGGATTATAATCTACTCCTTGGACGAGACTATATTTATTGCATGGGAGCCATTGTCTTCTCACTCTTTAGAGTAATGTGTTTTCCGCACGAAGGAAGAGTGGTGAAGCTCGTAGACCAGCTTTCATTCCCCGGTTTACACATAGCAAATAGTCATATACCAACCCTGAATGGTCTTTTCACACAAGAAATGTCTCATCAATCCCCAGTCCATCCTCCTGATGAGTGCGAGTGATTCGGAGGGCATGAATGAAACCAAGGGGGCATGCACCCTGGCCTATTTTGACAGGAAAACTTCAGGTATAGGGTAGGTTTCCGCGAAGGATATCTGACTAGTCTGACACACCCGTCCATTTAGGAAAATGGGATTAGGCTGGAATAAGATTCCCTCATCAAAGTTATGTGAGTGGAGGCATCTTTGCCACTCACCTTTGTCTATTTCGGTAGACATCGCCGAAGAAGGTTTTGTTTGTGGTACAGATAGAGCAATCTTTGGCAACCTGAAAAAGGTAGGCCTTTCCCAATAAAACAAATGTTTTGTTTGCAAATTGAGGGGTAACTTGAAAAGGTAGGCCTTTGCCGATAAAACAAATGTTTTTTCTGCAAATTGAGGGGTAACCTCGAAACTCTATTTCACTATACCTGGGGGCATGCAAACCTTTTGGCATGCAAGCGAAGAGCGACCATTTATTTTTTTAAATTTATAGGCCCTCTAACCCTTTAAACTCGTAGGATTGGTCATTTCCTAACTTGCATAAAGAAAGGATGTGGGGCAAAGCTTTGAAATAATGTCATTTTTATATATGAGACATCCTTATTATGCGACTGGATTAATTGAGCAGTTTTAACGCGACTTCAAGCTCGTTAAAAAATAAGCATAAGAAATGAGCAAATGTTCCTCCAGAGTTTAAGCTCATTTTAAAATAAAAGATGAACCAATTTCCGGTAAATAACCGTCGTGAATGTAGTACTTCAGCCTTTAAAGCCTTGGTCGTGTTCTCATCATCACCTCCACTCTGTATTGGCCGATTCACCTCCACTTGATTGTTTGCCCCTTTTGAGGAACAGCTACAAAGAGTGATCTTGTTAGCCATCCTTGTGACACTGCCATGATTGGAAAATTCCAAACCTTACCTGGAATCAGCTGCTACCCGAATTTACCACTCGTTCCTCAAAGACGAGTCTCCTTTAAGCTCTTTTCAACTGACTCGTAAAATATGAAAAGATTGCCGAGCCATTGGCCTCTCCAGCTCGTTAAAGTGACCGGAAGTGCTATCCCTCCTTCAGATTTTAATCTTTTTGGACCTGAGGGATTATTACACAAAACGATCGAGCGCTTGTTTTGTTAGGCTCGTTAAAATTACCGAAAATTCATCCCTTTTGTATCATATTATACTTTTTCGGCTTTAAGGGATTAGATGACAAAAAAGATTTTTTGGAGTTTCCTTTACGTCCCTTTTTAGACTCTCTAAAATTGAAAAGGACCGAGTTATCTTTGTCGTTAAACTCGTTAAAACCTAATAGCGACAAACTTGTCCATAACAGACAAGAACGAGTTTCACTATCGCTAGGCTCGTTAAAACATAGCGATGGGTTTGCCTGAAGGGAAAATTATAGAAAAAGCATATGTCATCCTCCTCAAGCTTGACAAAAATAAAGAGGTACTGGTCAACAATGACTGGGGAAAATTTGGGAAGAAAACTTGAAGAAACTTTGTTGGTAGCAAGTCGCTCTTGAACATGACACTTTCACTCCGCGTCCGAGTCGGGTTGGGTTGTTCCATTCACTGGTCACATCACCATGGTTCCATCACACCATCCACATTTGGGGTTAATGCTACCAATCCATCAGGTCAGTGTCGCCGATATGTTCAAGAGAAGTCACTCAGAGAATTCACCTGTGTCTCACCCACTATAATACATTTTCGCTCCATTCTTTCATCACCGCCACCCTGAACCGTATATCACTAGATCGTTTTCACCTCCATTAAAATCATTTGCTCTATTCCGTGTCATTGATGTGGGATTCACTAAGGCCCTCCTATGACATATCGCTTCTTGTCGACATCAGCTCATTATCCAAGAAGTCGATCTAGGAACAACCCTTTCAGTACTTTGAAGCTTGCATGCCTCAATGGGAAGTTTCTCACTTCCAGCGACAGGTTTACATCAATGGCCTTCGACCAAAAGATTTTGCGTGGTGTTCAACGCCAAGTCCCTTATTCACACCACATGAATTGTACTGCAGTACCTTCAGGGTCATTATCATTATCGGTGATTCCTCTTGCGCCTGTTAACAGCTTACATCATTAGCCGGTGATCAGGCGATGTCTTTCCATGTTTGACTCCAGAACATCTCTCACATGGATCGACTTGTACTTAAAGTGAAGATCGAATGAGATTGAAGACCCCAGATCTAGTTTCATCCATCCGAGCTACAATATATATTCAGGAAAATAAAGACATCAAATGTACATCATTGTTGCACAGATAATTATCCAATCTAAGGGATGATGGCTCTACCAGAATCATCAGTCTACAGTCAAATGATTGTCTGTCCTATGTACATGAAAATGAATTTATAAAGCTGAGCATGGGAATGCCCGCCTCAGCTAGATCATGAAAATAATATGAAGATAATGTATTGTATTGTATCTTATTACAGGTCGCCTTCCAGCTTGAAAAAACTTCGGATCCTCATGATAAAGCATTTCACCCGACATCAAAAAGATTAACGACCTCATGCTTTACGGGGCAACTATTATAGACATTTTTGGGCACTGCAGCCCCAAGCATAAATGTCCATAAACCAAGGGCTCCTAAGTCCCTAAAGGTGTTGTTCCAACCCCTAAAAGAACAAGGTAAACTGATTACAGCATCTCCCAGAAGTTCTCCATGAAAAACTACTCAGAACTGGTCAAAACTGGACCATTTCACCTGCTCCATAGGCAAAGTGCATTGCATCCCACCTAAATACACACAGTAGATGCGATGCATGTCAAAAATCCCTTCTATGTGGTGCGATGGGGGAGAAGGGACAAATGGCAGGGTCAATCCGCAAGGTGGAGGAGCATGGAATCTTCTAGAAACATCTCCTGTGACACTTGCCTCTCTGAACTCGACCAGGGATGAGTAAGAGATCATCAATCTCCAAGTTGAATCAAGAACTATCAGAGAGAAGACACTAATCAAATCTTAAAAGCTGACTCACCTCCCTTGCAGACATCTATATATGGATCCCTCATCCCAGAGATCCAGGGGCTAGAATTTTGTATCTTGTAAGGAAGTGTTGTTGGTTTCTTGGTGAATATCATAGTGTTGGGTGATCTAAGATTTTCATGAGGTGAAGAAGGGCTTACTTGCTGAGAGGATGATGCTGGGTCAGAACAATCGGTTGTAATCCTCTTTGCTCTTTCTTGATTATCAATAAAGCTATTCAAGTTTTCCTCCATATTCTTGTATGATTGATGATTTATGCATTTGTTTGGTCAATGTACATCTGATCCTATATTGTTTATGATAATAGATCTATGTTCTTGGATAGTGTTATGCTGCTTTGATTCTACAGGTACTCTTTGAAGCTGGGTAGACAAGGAAGGGAGTGGCAAAGACCTACTAGAAGAGAGAGGAATCGAGCAAGGAACCAAGTGCAAGATAGAGGTTGGTCTCCTTATTCTTCTCTTATCTATTTCTCATAAAGGAAAATGAAAGTAGATTTTAGTGTGTTTGTTTCTAAGGTAGCTACCAGCCTTAGTGGGATTAGCAGCTCTGCATAGACACTATTCCCGATAACACGACCCAATGATGAAAAAAAAGAAAAAAAAGAAGAATAAGAAGATTCCCAGGTGAAAACCTTCCTTGAGGCAGCCAGGGCAAACATTTGGGGTGAAAACCTCTCTGAGGTAGCCTAGGTGCTTTTCAAAAGAGAGAGAGAGAGAGAGAGAAAAATATATAATTGTTATTTGCAGGTGAGTGAGAAAGACAATCAAGGAGAAAAAAGAGGATCCAAAGGGAACCCTGCCTCACACATATCCATCTCCTCCACTCCTTACCATGCATCCATCCATTATTTCTATCGTTTTTCCACTCTAGTGCTTCAATCTATGCAAATACTATGTTTTCTACAGGATCCCTTGTATTCCTACAAGGATCCCCTAAAAACCTACAGGATGATCCTGTAGGAATTATAGTGGCCAGGAAAACCTACAGGAAACAATCCGAGGGCACATAGTAGGTTTTGTGGGTCCCTAAAATTCATCCTATACATGATCTAACACCTCACCTTGTCCATTATCAACATCCCTGCACTCACCATTCAAAACAAAAAGAGATCAGTTTCTCCCAGTTATGAAAAAAGAAAAAAAAAGAAAAACATAGGAGAGTAAGAGAATTACCTGAATGTCCCTTGCTCCACACACACTCCTACTCCCTCTATCCATTCATTGCACCATCCTCACAGCCATAACTAGTGACGTGATTAAGGAATTTTGAGGGAGAAGTAGCTGCAGGACATCCTGTAGGAAATCCTGTAGCAGTCTATCCCACATAATGTCAATCATCAGCTATAGGTCTTCACTAGGATGATCCAGGAGCTCCACAGTAGTAGAAGCATCAGATCTTTAGTCACAGATACCTGCAAAATTCAAGAAACCATCAACAGATAGCAAGAGGAGGAAGAAGAATAACCATGCAAAAAATAAAAAATGCAACACCTTTGATCTTCGACAACTGAAGCATGGCATCAAAACCACAGGTAAGTATCCCTCTCACTCACTCATATGCATCATTTAATCAAAAGTGGTAAAGGTTACGAGATAGTTGGGTTATAAGTGAAAAGGTGGCCAATTAACTTAGCCACCTTCATTTAGTCATCACATGCAAAACCAGGTGTCCTCTCACACGTGGTTGCAGTCAACTCAAAGACAGAGGAGGAGTAGGACAAGAAGTGGTTAGCTACAGATCTACAAGGTGGGAATTGATTACAAGGAGTGGGAAATGATGAGGTGGTAGTGGGGACCAACAGTCCAAAAATGGCAACGTACCTCTATTGCGAGCACACCACCTCACCCTGAAACACCATAAAGGGAAATAAAACATTGTTTGCATGCATTCATGCATTTCACCTCCTTGAAACTCCCTCACTAAATTCATTCTCATAACTCTCACCACCCACCAGAAGCAAGGATCCATCACTCTGCAAGATAATTTCTAGAGGAGCATGCATAGGAAAACCTACTGGAAGAGTCTATGGGATACAGTCTATAGGACCAGTCTACAGGATACACAGAGGCAGTCTATAAGATAGTTAAAGAAGAGTTCAAGAGGGGATATCATAGGAATTGTCCACTGCCACCATTCTAAAGAGGTAGGCTATAAGAATCCATCCCCAACTAGAACCAAATTAACTAGAAATGCTCTCAAATCTAGTGAATTTAGCAACTGTGGGAGGTGAATTACATACACAGTAAACTCTGTTTTCCTCCTAAATTTAAAAATTTTGTGTCAACCCTCTCATTTTCTCCTCAAACCTCATAAGCAAGATGACAGGAGGGTTTAATAAGAGAGGACCCACAAACACTGTGAGGATACAACAACACCCCCAAGTGCTTGAAATCTTTACAAGACACAACTAGCTGGGGTTTTGCAAAAAATCACAGGGTATGATGATGAGGTGGCTCAAGAATTTTCTCATTCCCTCACTCCACACAGCAGAATCCATGCCACTATTTTAGTTAGAGGCCTCACTATAGATCTCACCCCAGAGCTCATCAGTAGGGTCACCACACTTCCCCTAGGAATTCCATGGAGAAAAGAAGACAAAGGAGATAGTCACATGGCAAAAGGGAAATTCTTTTTAGAAGGTGAAGAACCCACAAAGGACAAAAATGGAATAAGGAGGGATAGTCTGCCATAGCCATAGAGTGAGGTAGGCTATGAACTCATCAAATATATCTCATGAGAGGGTAGATATAGTGTTGTTTATGGCTACCATTTTAGGATCCTTGAAAAATTAAGATTTGGGGTAGAAACATAGGTTCACCAAAGACTCAGCATACCCTATTTCTTAATGTAATCACTCGTAGACTCCAACAACAAAGAAAAGGAAGGGAATTCCCAACAATTGGCTCACCATGGGTTGATTAGGATCCTCATTGAGTATGCCCTCCAAAACCTTATAATCCCTATAACATCATCAGTCTTTAGAAACTTGCCAGCAAAGGATGACATCAAAACCCTCATTTATGATGTTAGTCCTTCTGTCAGTGAGGAGGAAGCAAAACAGGAAGAAGAAGATACAGAGCTAGATAGGGATGAGATGGATGAAGAAGAAACTGATACAGAGGAATATGATGAAGAAAAAGAAGAAGTGAGAGAAGAGAAGGAGGATGATGATGGAACAAACAAGGAAACTAAGGAAGAAACTATTGGAGATGAGGAAGAACAACAAGAAGAAGGGGATAAGAAAAATAGAGAGGAAGAAGGCATTGAAATAGAAAGGGAATAACACAAAGAGGAGTCACCTAGGGTGTCCCAAAAAGCTACTGAGAGGGAGGCAACAGCTACCCTCACTACTCTCAGTACCCCATTCAAGCAAAAAGGGAAAAGAAGGAGGCAAGCCCCACTATATTTCAAAATAAGAAAGAGCACAAGAATCAAACAAGGGAAGCCACAAATATCAAAAAAAATTCCTATTTAGATTGAAGATTCCCCTAAATCAAGAGACAAAATGCCTTCCCCTAAGTCACCAATCACCTATGTAAGGAGGCCTAGTACCAGATCAACTTCCTTAAAGGGTAAGGCCATGCTACAGGATCCACAACAAAACCTACAGGATGCAAAAAAAGTCCTACAGGATACTCTACAAAAACTACAGGAAGCGCATAAATTGGAAGGCAAGGTAGGGGAGCAGTAAGAAACAAAAGAAGAAGACCCTGAAACAAAGGAACCAAGACCCCAACCTAACCTAGACTCCTACTACCCGTTTATTGGAGGCAAGGTGATACCTCAAAAATTTGCCATCCCATTGTTTTTTAAACTTGAGAAGGAGAGGGCTAGAAACCACCAATGGATGCAAATCGCTAAGTGAAAAGTGGTGGAAGACATTGGGCACATGGAAGAGAAGCTAAAAGAAATGGGAAAAGAGCTAAGTGGCTTAAGGGATAGAGAAGAAATAATGAGAGATAAACTTGAGAGGGAAAATGCATGGTTGAGGGGATAGCTACAAGAAAGGGAGAACCAACAAGCATGTATGGCCAGCCTCTTCTCAGAGGCCATCTAGTGTAGGATTCCAGCTAAATCATATGCTCTTTACCTCAAATATCAATGGTTACAGTTTCAGATTAAAACACTAGCATAAAGGGGCACCGTGCCATTTTAGGACTATAGGCAATTTATTAATCTTTATGATCAAAGTATACTAGAGGATAGGGCCAACATGGCTAAGTTTTATTTGCACAACATGGAACTCACAGAAATGAATGTTTGGGATCCTAATGAAAATTTAGGAAATATACAATTAATGGCTTTGGAATCATGGATGAACCATGAGGAGTCAGGGGTTGTAGAGATGAAAATAATATTGGCCAGAGAGAAAAATGAACCTATTTTCATCAGAGCTGAACAATCAAATCTGATGGCCATAATCAGCACCCATAATTTAATTGCAAATGATCCTCAATTGGCACCTAGATATCTTGTTGCCCAAGAGTAAGCAATTTCACATTTTGAGGATATGTTTAGGCTGCTAGGAGATGATAGTATACATGCCTGCCTTAGGAGATGGAACACACTACCACACAGCTTGAAGATCGGGGAATATCACTCCCCTCAAAGGTTGAGAGAGGCACTCAACAGGACATCTATGTATAAGAAATCAATGCAAAGGTTGAAGGTCAATTAGATAGGCCTAAAACTCAATCCACCACTACTCCTAGGGATGTTAGAAGGGAGAAAAGAAGAAGAGGAAAAGAGGTAGTGGGAAGAAGTAGAAAAGAAAGCATGCTTCTATGAATAAGAAGAAGAGACCACAGCAGAGGCATGGGATGTCAGAGAGGCTGCCAGAGCCATAAAGAACATGGACATTGACTAAGTTGCTCAGAGGATGAACAACACTTTCAATAGGGGGGTGATGATGAGATTCATCAGTGGGTAATTATATGGGCCTTAATTCACCTCCTAGCCTAGTCAAACCAACTATTCTCACAACTTATTGCATACTTTTGATTATATTTTGTTTATGAGATGAGTTAAAGTTGGATATTTTCTTTGTGGTCTAATGTGCATTTAATGCAAGATTAAAGGATAGAAGCGAGGAATTTTTGCAAAGACCTTGGTCAAAACTCGAATGGGACAAGGGAGAGGAATTATAGGAGGTAAATCCTCCTAGTTTACTACCCCTCCATTTGAATATTCCTCCATCAGTTCGGAGTGCAAACAACCAAATCATGAGGACTAGAAGGAAGCCTAGCAAGTGAAAGACAAAGCACTAGTTTATCTCGAAGTTTGGGAGCCGAGCCTCCCTAATTTTAAGTAAGTCATCGGAGACTTTAGATCTATAAGTAGAGAGGCCTAGGACCTCAATAGGATTCGGATCTTTGATTGTAAAACTCTACTCTATTTTTGAGTTGCGACACTTGCGACAATTTTTTATGTAATCCATTGTTTTGATAATAAGAATGAGTTTTGTTTTGAGCTAGTACTGAGTTGGCTCAGAGGGCTAAAGCTCTTGGGTTAGGGACCAACCCTAGAATCCAAGGAGAAAACGGATCACCACAAGATCGTCAGTAGGTGCCTCGGCTTCACTTCCTCCCTCTGGGGCCATGACTTGTGGAAGAGACCCTTCAGCAGCCCCAAAAACAAAAATTTCTAGTTCTTGCATGATCTTGGATTTTGTTGCCTTGATTCACTATTTGGTTAATTTCATTGTCACCTTTTTCCATTACTCTATTTTTGCCATATGATCTCACTCATGTTCTAATTTCCTTCAACACTTTCTTCATGCATTATATGGGCAATTGATTCATGCTTTTCTAACTTATGAAGACGTATCATGTTGCATAATTCTTGAAAATACACATGTTTTAAGCACTGCAGGTACTTCAGGAAGAGGTCTAGACTTCATTACTAGCATCCATCTTCCACCTCATAAACCTTAACCATCTCTTGTTCCATGATCACCATCACTAGTTTTTTGTCCTTTTTCATTGAAATCCCCCTAGGCACATTGAGCGAATCTAGCCATCCCTTCTCTTAGACATTGACTATGGAGTCTTCCTAGACCTTATAACACCCTATCTGATCCAAGTGGATCTTCAAATATGATGGCATGGAAAAACTTAGAAATCAAAGTGATCAAAATGAAGTCAACCTAGAACCAAAGCAGAGATCACTTCTTTCTAATTCCAACGGCACAAATGGTACTTCAATCTGAGTCCAAATGATGAAGTTATTACAAAAAGAAGGGTTCTTCAATCCTTAAGAAAAAGAGGAATTTCCTTTAGAAATGGGTCTTAAAGCCTTAAAGGTAAATCACAATTGGAGGTCACATGAGGGTGGACTTAAGCAGTGGGCCATGGAACCCCCGATTGCCGATCTCTGATCAGATCGGATCGTTGGATCAAAGGCAATCACAATCGACGGTCTGATTTGTGATTGCCTTTGATCCGACGATCCGATCTGATCAGAGATCGGCAATCGGGGGTTCCATGGCCCACTGCTTAAGTCCACCCTATATATATATATATATATATATATATATATATATATATATATATATATATATATATATATATATATATATATATATATATATATATATATATATATATATATATATATATATATATATATATATATCGATATATATATATATATATATGGCGATCGGTAGTTGAATCGGCGATACACTGATCGGCGGAACCATTATTGGGGCATCAGAGCATTATATATGAGCAGGATTGATGTGATCAGCCGACACCGATATCAGCGATCAGCGATCGACGGTCGGCCCTTCCTCGTGAACAGGACCTATGGACTAGCAAAACACTGATTGTGACATTAGTGCAGACCTAATAGGAAAAATAAGCTCGATTTCATGATTTTGAGGTCTGGGTAAATGGTTTTGATGATATTTTCTAGTTCTTTCTTTGGGATATTAAGCCTTTATCCATGCAATGATAAAAGGACCCTTTTAAGAAGTGGTTGCACCCACCAATACTTCCACTCTACCAACCTCCATAGTTAACCAGGCAAGCCCCGATTTGAATGGGATCTTGTCCGAAAATCCATTATAAAAGAAGATCAATGGAAGAGCACGAGAGGAGGCATCTTTATGGTTGCAGCATGCTGTTTGCAGAAGGCCAAGAGTAATTATTGATCCATTTTGAACATTTTAAAGACTCCATCCCTTATTATTGTTGGAGGAAGCTTTTGTGTTGCATACCACTCCATCTCAGGCATTCATTTCATAGCCATCAAGTAGATTGGAGGTATAAGCCTGTTTATGGACATATTGATGAATGTAATTCTATTTATTCATGCCATTTAATAAGAAAGGCCTCCCCATTGTTGAGCTAGGCCCAGAGATGTAGTCTAATTTGGACGAACTCCATTATCAAGACTTGGTGTTATCTTTTGTGCCTTTTATGTGTTTTCTTATTCTTTTCATATGTGCACATTTATGTGTTAAGCTGCAATCTTATATGCAATTATTTTCTATACATCTATAAGCGAAAACATCCTGGATAAAGTGGTATCAAAGCAGGGCCTTTTAGATGTGAATTGCATGTTTGTATGCCAACAAGAGTTAGGCTTCAAAGAGGCAAAGGGAATCTAGAACCTTTCGATCTAGAGGTAGGGCATGCACCATGAAGAAGAAACATGGATGAAGAGGAAGCTCGTATTGAAGAGGAGTGCAATTTCAGAAAGACTTTCTATTCAATGGTAGAGGATATTAGTCAGCTGGTTATAAGACTGGAAAAAGCTGAAGAGAGGAATCCAGAAGGACAAGGTTCAACACATGGGAATGATGGACAAGAACCCCCTCCTTCTCCTTCTAGCGATGAAGGTTCTTCTTCCCCACACCACCATAATCAGAGAAATCCGAAGGATGCATCAAAGAAACCTTTTTTTAAATTAGATGTTAAATTTGATCTTCTTGTGTTTAATGGTGAAAGTAATGCATAAAAGAATAACAACTGGATCAAGAAAATTGAGTTTTATTACAGGATTCAACAAATCATAGAGGATGAGGTGAAAATCCATCTAGCCTCTCTACGGCTAGGCAGCACAGCTCTCGTTTGGTGGGAGAGTAAATTTCAAAGCGGTAAAAATGTGGTAAGCTCTTTTCGTCATGGTCTACTTTTACTTCTGGGTTAAAGGAACCGTTTTATCCCTTAGGATACAAACAGAAAGCTTTGATGAATTGGAAATATTTAAGGCAAGGAAAAGGGTAGGACATTCAAAGTTTTATAGAAGAATTTAGGAAGCAAGCACTGAATTTGGGTATTGCACTTGATACACGTGAATTTATAACTAAGTATATTGCCTCACTGCATATTTATATTTGGAATTCATTATTGTTGTTTGAACCAACCACTATTGACGCAACTAGTGTGAAAGCAATTCATATTGAGAACAGGGGCAAGAATGAAAGAGAGGACCATTCTAGAAAGCCACCGTTAAAACCTCCCAATGGCAAATCCAAAGAGAAATGGAAAGAGAAGGAGAAGAAAATAGCAACAGCCAGAGAGGGAGAGCAGCTTTATTGCAATCATTGCAAGAAAGAAGGCCATGATGATGATCACTATTAGAAGCAGCACCCTGAAAAATTCCCAAAGAAGTATGGAGGAAAAGGGAAGCAAAAAATAGTGGCAGCAGCACAGCAAGTCCTTAGATCAGATTCAGGAGATGAAGCACTGATCACAACAGTGGGAACAAAAGGTACCCTTACACCTCTTGTTGATTCTAAATCACATGGAAGCACGAGTTCTGTAGATGATTCCCTTTCAAATGATAGAAAAATAATTGAATTATTTCATATCAGAGTTGTAGTAAATCATACCAAAGTAGAAACTCTGTTTGATACTGGGTCCCAAGAAAATTTAATTGCAGAATCCCTGGTAAAGAAGCTTGGCTTAGAAATGAAACCACACCCAAAGCTTTACCCGCTGGGATGGATACATGATAAAGTTAAATTAAATGTAACCCAACAGTGTAAGGTAAAATTTGTGATTGCTTCTAAGCTGGTAGATGAAGTAGAGATGGATGTTATACCACTGGACATCTATGGCATGGTATTGGGGAGCCCCTACCTGTATGATAGAAAATCTGTCTTTTTCCGCCATGAGAATAAATACCGCATCACTAAGGATGGGATAGAGTACATAGTGCGGGCTCATCAAAACAAGATTAACGCCAGCCTCATAAGCACTAGGCAGTTGAAACGGCTGGGAAATTCTAGCAAAACATGCATGCTTATGGTCGTCAGGGAAAGGGAGGCCGAATTCGCAGATGCATTCCAAGGCTACGATGGGAAACATAAACAAGAATTGATGGATTTAATTGCTGATTATAATGCCTTGTTTTAGGAGTCGCGGGGACTACCTCCACCGAGGGAGATCCAACATGAGATCCACCTATTACATGATGCCCCTCTACCGAATATCGGCATGTACAGAATGTACGCAGTTGAAATGGAGGAGATCAAGCATCAAGTGTAGGAATTGTTGGATGAAGGCGTGATTAGGCCAAGCTCCGGGTCACCGATTGTTCTAGTGCCCAAGAAGGACAGTAGTTGGAGGATGTGTGTGGACTTGTTATGAAACCAGCTCAAGAAAAGATAGAAAAGATAGATCAATGCCTTAGAATTCAGCCTCTTCGAGGGGGCAACCTCTTTTACATCACATAAATGAAAAATTCTTGGATGATACAAATGAAAAGACCTCCTTTCTATATATAGGAGTCTAAGGGGTCATAACATAATCAGAGCCGACATAACAATAATAATGTAAGGGAACAATAATAATAATAGTGGGCTTCTATGTGGCACAATAGTAACAATATGGGCACTACATGGGTACATCAATATAATAAGTGGGTTGTACTAATAACAATAAGGGGTTACACTAGTAGTATAGGGGCCTAACATGCCCCTCTCCTTCAAAAAGCATTGTCCTCAATGCTTGAGTAGTTCTTGATGCTTCTGTATAAAATTCTTGTCCTCCCATGTGGAATATTCAGTGGGTAAGTTCTTCCACTTGATGAGATACTCTGAAATTGATCAATTTCGTAGTTGTCGGGTTCTTGTTTCTATGACTGCTCCAAGTTCCAATATGATTTTTCCTTCTTCTTTAATTTCTGGCAATATTGTTTGAATTGGGATCTTTTGCAACTTTTGAATAAATGGCCATACTTCTTCATCCTTCTTCCATTCATCCCTTGCTTCATTTATCCAATCTGGTTGGATAATAGAAATAGCACAAAACAATGCTTCCACATCATCATCCTTGAAGAGTCTTCCCATTCAGTAAGGTCGCCATTTTTTAAGTGCATGTAGTATTGCCAACATTTCCTTCTCATAAATAGCTTGCTTGACATGTAGCAGTAAAAATACCCAATCACCTACATCAAAACATTTTTCACTACGATGTTGATCTACCTGTTGTTTCATTTGATTTTTCACTGAAGTGGCGTTATACTTTAAAAGTTGGAGAACTTGTTGTTGATGCTCGATGTGATCTTTCTCTAATTGAACCTTTTCCTTCTTGATATATCCTTCTATCTCTAGATTTTGAGGAGTGGTAATTTCTTCCAATCCTTTACAAGATATGGTCGGATTCATTTTTTGATGCTCGATGTGATCTTTCACTTCTTGAACATTTTTCTTCTTGATATGTCCTTCTATCTTGATAGTTTGAGGAGTGGTAATTTCGACCAATGAATTACAAGATATGGTTGGATTCATTTCTTCTTTCTCGATGTTATCTTTCACTTCTTTCACCTTTTTCTTCTTGATATGTCCTTCTATCTTGATAGTTTGAGGAGTGGTAATTTCGACCAATGAATTACAAGATATGGTTGGGTTCATTTCTTCTTTCTCAATGTGATCTTTCACTTCTTGCACCTTTTTCTTCTTGATATGTCCTTCTATCTTAAGAGTTTGAGGATTTGTAATTCTTGCCAATGCCTTACAAGATATGGTCTGATTCATTTCTTCTTTCTTTGGGGTGGGGTCCTGGCGTATATCTTCTTCTTTTGATGTTTCTTGATCCTTTTCTTCCTCCTCTTCATATTCTATGTAAAATAATTTCCTCTCAGCACACTTATGACCTTTAGTGCATTTGCTATCACAATTGTAACAAAGCCCTTTTTCTCTCTTTTCTTCCAATTGTTGTGGTGTAACCCTTGTAGGTTGTGGAAGGCTAGGAGAAACAACACTTCCACCTTTATAGTTGTGAGGGGTATTCTTCTTGGTTTCCATAATTTTTCTTTCCACTATGTCACAAAGCCCTTTTACTCTTTCTGATTGTTGTGGTGTTGCTCTAAAGAAGGTGTTGCTCTTTGTATCCTCATAATGTGCTATCATTTCCTCCGTGAAAATTGACCACGTAACAAGTTTTTTACGAGAACATAGCCCTTCATACCATAAAAATTGATCCGGTTCTAAATATGAAGATGCAACACATACCTTTGGTAATGGTGGTACACCATGTAGGTCAAAATATTGCTCCATCTGAAGTATCCAATTTACCGGATCCTTGCCATCAAACTTCCTCATCTTGCTTTTTCTTGATTTTAGGAGCTCAACCTTGAAATGATTGTAACTCTGTACTTTTGGATATTTAAGTTTTGAAATTGTAACCTATAGTAGCCCTCTGTGTGCTCTTTCCAATGCCAAAACTCTGACCTAAATTGGATTCACCAAGGAAGAGTTATGCGAAATCTCCCACAGTGACTTGATTATAGACTAGTTCAGTAGAGCGAACTTGTACGACATGCCACGAGCCACTGTTTCAACCTTTGGATCTAAAAAACGCATACAAGAAACTATATTCCATCCTCTTTCTGTACCTTCTTACGAAATTTCGATCTGATCCTCAGAGAGAAAGTTATGACGATTTTCCCCGGGTCCCCTGTTTGGAATGTAATTCAGGAGTCTGCACAAAGACCAACTTCCTCAGATCATATCTCCGTAAATATAGCGCGAAAAGCTCTGAAATTCGGACCCTAGGTTCAGCACGACTTCTTCTCAAATGGGTTTTTTTGCAACTTCTGAAACGTCAGAGAAAAAACGTCATAGCGAAAATGCCACGATGACCTATTTGGAGCAGTGAAACCCTAGAATCCAAAGCTCTGACACCAAATGTTATGAAACCAGCTCAAGAAAAGATAGAAAAGATAGATCAACGCCTTAGAATTCAGCCTCTTCGAGGGAGAAACCTCCTTTACATTACATAAATGAACAATTCTTGGATGATACAAATGAAAAGACCTCCTTTCTATATATAGGAGTCTAAGTGGTCATAAGATAATCAGAGCCGACATAACAATAATAATGTAAGGGCATCATAATAACAATAGTGGGCTTCTATGTGGCACAATAGTAACAATATGGGCACTACATGGGTACATCAATATAATAAGTGGGTTGTACTAATAACAATAAGGGGTTACACTAGTAGTATAATGGCCTAACAGGACTATCGTGCGCTCAACAAAATATTAGTAAGAAATCGCTATCCGCTCCCACGCATAGATGATTTATTGGATCAATTAAAAAGTGTTGTATATTTCACAAAATTGGATCTGTGTAGTGGCTATCACCAGGTTCAAATTACGGAGTAGGACGTGTGGAAAACCACTTTCAAAACCAAGCAAGGGTTGTTTGAATGGATGGTAATGCCATTCGGGCTTTGCAATGCTCTAGCCACCTTTATGCATGTTATGAATCATATATTTCAGCCTTTCATTGATGAGTTTTTTCTTGTATATTTAGATGATATACTAGTTTTCAGCAAGAGTTGGTTTGAACATATGAGTCATGTAAAGAAAGTGCTTGATGTGCTGAAGAAATAAAAATTCTTTGTAAAATTGTCAAAGTGTGAGTTCAGGAAAACCTCTTTGGGTTACCTACGTCATATTGTTGGTCATGGTCAGTTTAAAATTGATCTTGCTAAAGTCGAAGAAATTGTAAATTGGCCTAAGCCTACTAGTCTAACTGAGGTCCGTAGCTTTCTAGGTGCAGTCTAGTATTGGAGGAGATTTATTGCTAATTTCTCTATTATTGTAGCACCTTTTCACACATTGAAAAGTGTGAAATAGGTCTTCCAATGGGGAGGAAGATAGTAGAATTCCTTCGAAACATTGAACGAAAAAATTAGCACTCCACTAGTCTTAGCCTTACCCGATCTCCAACAGCCATTTGAGATTGAATCTAATGCTAGCAGTTATGCCATGGGAGTTGTACTGATGCAACAAAAGAAGCCAATTTGTTACCATTCTGAGAAGTTTCCTCAAGCTGTGATAAACTATCCCACTTATGACAAGGAGCTTTATGCCTTGGTGTAGAGTGTGAAAAAGTGGAAATGCTACTTGATCGGCATGGAGAGCATCATCAATATAGATCATCAGCCCTTGCAGTACCTTTAGTCACAAACCAAGTTGCAGCAAACTCATCATTTCAAGTGGATGGGCTTTCTTCAACAATTTCATCTGGTAATAAAGTATAAGAAGGGCACTAGTAATAAAGTGGTCGATATGCTATCTCACCCTCCTATTTTTGCTTCTATTATTTTTCATAATGCTTCATTGTATTTTGAAAGTTATGCTGAACAATATGCTAACGATGATGACTTTAAGGAGGTTTATGCAAAACTAACCCATAGTTCACATGTGGACAACTATCACTTGCAGGGGAAAATGTTGTATCACCTTGGTAAATTGTGTATTCCCACAGGAGAAAGAGTGCATGTAATTCGAGAGGCTCACACCTCTCTTGTGTCTGGACACTTTGGTGTTGAAAAGACTTTCTGTCTTATACAAAGATTTTGCTTTCGGCCTCATATGAAAAACATTGTGACTCGCTATGTAAAGGGTTGTGTGATGTGTTCAGTTTCAAAGCCCTCTAATAGAAAACTTGACCTCTACACACCACTCCCTATTCGGAGTCATCCATGGGAAAGTATGTCAATGGACTTTGTATGAGGTTTACCTTTGTCTAGGAAGGGTCACGACTATTTGTATGTTGTCGTTGACCATTTTAGCAAAATGTGTATTCTTATGCCTTGTAAAAAGCAGATTACTGTAGAGCAGACCACTTCTCTTTTTTTTCAGTATGTTTGGGTCCACTTTGGATTACCCACTTCAATTGTCTTAGATTGAGACTCTCGCTTCCTTGAAGAGTTATGGACTAGCTTGTGGAGGATGATGGACACCAAACTGAAAATAAGCACGACATTTCACCCGAAAACTGACGGGAAGACAGAAGTTGTTAACTGTACCATGGTACAACTATTACGAGGCTATTGTCAGAAACATCCCAAGTTGTGGGATGAACATCTACCCTATATACAACATTCCTATAACCGAGTAGTGCATTCAACGACACAGCATTCACCATCCGAGACATGCTTTGGTTACTTGCCAAAGGACCCTTTAGACATGGTCTTTAGAATGGAGGATGGCTCCAGTGGATGTAATGATAAAGACAAAGCTTAGCAATTCATTCAATGAATCCAAATGATTCACCAAGTAGTGTAAGAATAGTTGGAAAAGAGTCAAGCTCGTTACAAGGCTCGACATGATAAACATCGAGTTGACCATGAATTACAAGTGGGTGCAAGGTGTGGTTCGACATCAACAAGGATAGGATGAAGGGAGAAGGAAAGAAGTTACAGCCAATCCGGTATGGACCATTCACCATATTGGAGAAGATTGGGAACAATGCCTTTCATCTTGACTTGTCGGTATATATGCAGATGTACTCAGTAGTGAATGTGGAGAACTTGAAGCTCTATGAACCACCTTTGATCATGGACACCGATGAGGTGGACACAGTTCCTACCATCGATGATTTTGCACTTGAATATCTCGATGAGTTGCCTGAAGACATCATCCTTGATAGAAGAACTAGGACTTCACGGTGAGGAGATGTAGAATACCTTCAAGTTGGATTCAACGGAATGCATCCCAGCAAGGGCAGATGGCTAGAGAAAGAGATAGTGAGGGCACAATAGCCTCACTTGCCAATTTACTAGTGAAAATATTTTGGCGGTCCAAAAGCTCCTCAATGGGGAGGATTGATCCAGGTGGATCTTCATATATGATAGCATGGAAAAACTTAGAAATCAAAGTGACTAGAATGAAGTCAAGCTAGGACCAAAGTAGAGATCTCATCTTTCTGATTCCAATGGCGCAAATGGTCCTTAAATCCAGGTTCGGATGATGAAGTTATTGCAAAAAGAAGGGTTCTTCAATCCTGAAGAAAAAGAGGAATTTGCTTTAGAAATGGGTCTTAAAGCCTTAAAGGAAAATCACAATCAGAGGTCGCATGAGGGTGGACTGAAGCATTTGGCCATGGAATCCCTGATTACCGATCTCCGATTAGATCGGATCGGCGGATTGGAGGCAATCACAATCGGAGGCCATATATATATATATATATATATATATATATATATATATATATATATATATATATATAAGCTTATATCAGCAATTGGGAAGTCGGATTGGTGATACACCGATCAACGAAACCATTATCGGGGCATCAAAGCATTATATATGAGTGCAACCGACATGATCAGCTGACGCCGATATCAGTGATCGGCGATCGGCAGTTGGCCCTTCCCCATGAACAGGACCTATGGACTAGCGAAACGCCGATTGCGACTTCAGTGCAGACCCAATAGGAAAAATAAGCCCCATTTCATGATTTTGAGGTCCGGGTATATGGTTTTGAGGTGGTTTTCTATTATTTTCTTTGGGATTTTAAGCCTTTTTCCATGCGATGATAAAAGGACCCTTTTAGGAAGTGGTTGCGCCCACTGATACTTCCACTCTACCAACCTCCATAGTTAACCAGACAAGCCCCGATTTGAATGGGATCTTGTACGAAAATCCATTATAAAAGAGGATCAATGGAAGAGCACAGGAGGAGGCATCTTTATGGTTGCAACACGTTGTTCATGAGAGGCCAAGAGCAATTATTGATCTATTTTGAACATTTTAAAGACTCCAACCCTTGTTATTGCTGTGGGAAGCTTTGGTGTTGCATACCACTCCATCTCAGGCATTCATTTCATAACCATTAGGCAGATTGGAGGTATAAGCCTGTTTATGGACAGATTGATGAATGTAATTCTATTTATTCATGTCATTTAATAAGAAAGACCTCCCCATTATTGAACTGGGCCCGGAGGCATAGTCCAAATTGGATGAACTCTATTGTCAAGCTTTGGTGTTCTCTTTTGTGCCTTTTACGTGTTTCCTTCTTCTTTTCATATGTGCACATTTAAGTGTTAAGCTATAATTTTATGTGCAATTATTTTCTATACATCTATAAGCGAAAACATCTTGGATCACTATCCCACACATAACAGACCTTTTTCCAGCTTCCCATCACCTCCAACACCTCACAATTAGCTATCGTCTGTATCTTGTAGGTTTCTTGTAATTCCTACAGGATCATCTTGTAGGTTTCTATTACATCCTATAGGTTTTCCTGAAACGACCTGTTTTGAGGCTGAATGGATGGGGAACATCTAGGAAGTCACACGAAGCCTCCTAGGACCCTTCCACCCCATCCAATCACTCCATAAGCCTTGTAGGCATCCTCAACCACCTTCCATCCACCTGTCACATCCACAAGAACAATTAAATTGCATCCTTGATTTTACCAAAAAACCTAAAAAAGTGAAAACAGATTTAGTTTAGTTTTCTTTATCACACATTAGTATGGTTTGATGCTCTTTACTTCTATAACTTAGATAGCAGCATTAGGTTAGTGTTGATTTAGTTATTCTTCTTAGCATAATTGCTTAAATGGTTAATTAGGATATGGTGTGATTTAACATTACATGTTTTTTTCCACATTACACCAGTATAGTAGCTCTCTTAGAATAGATTTTCTCTTCTTCCATCAAAGAATCAAGCTTCTTCTAACTCTATAGAAGTCTGGCTTGGAACCCCTGGGGTCTCTCACCAGATGAACAGTGGCAATAAGCAGGACCGTCACTTTTACTTGAGCATATAGCATTGTCACCTCCAAATTTGTACGAACCCTGGGTTGATAAGTAAAGTTGGAAGCCCAAGAGTTGCAGCGTCCTTGTTGCAATACTGGCGCTCATCGCCAACCTAGTAAGAGAAGGCAATCCAAAAGAAATGCCCGATTTAGGTGATTTGCATAAAAGCTGGCAGGAAAAAGCATAAACTCAAATGGAAGCAATCACAAAATTGGCAAAGACTGACTGGGATTCGCATTGGCAATACCTCGTAAAGTCACACAGCCAAATCATCATCCTTAACTGCTCACTTCATTTGACTCAACGAATGTTGCCACCTCTCACCGATGCGATTTTTGCAGGACAGGTCAGAACACATTTTTGGGCACCTCCTTAAGTCAAACCGATGGCCAACATATGCAATTTAAAAGACAAGCTGGTAGACATCAAATCATCATCATAGCCTCTGCTCATCAAGCCACTATTTATTTTTAGAGTTAGTTAACTAGTTAGGAGGAAGGTTGTTTGAAGCCTCCTCAAATTTTTGTATAATCTATTTTTTCACATTATTTAGAATAATATTTATACCCTTCTCATGCATTTAGAGAAGGGTCCAGAATTTTATCAAAAACGTTTATACAATACTGTAAGTTTGTGAATGCTTTGGTGAAATTATGGAACATGATCGTTTCTTTTAAATATCATACTACTCTCCTTTGTTGATGCACTATTGTATACTTGGGAGATAATTTGATCTAAAGAAAGGAGTTGATCCATGCCATTAGTCAAATGAGAAGAACTTCACACATATGATACTTTTTATCTTGTATTATTGATTTTGTTTTTGTTTAATTAGTGACAACACTTTATTCTCATGAATTGCATATGGGATACATTCTCTCTGTTAAGCGTTAATCGCACTATTGTATCAAGCCTAGCTAAAATTGTCTACTTTCATACATAAATCATCATATATGCGATATAGTTTATACAATTTCTTTGACTAACTATTTAGACAAAGAAATTATCTTTGTACGTTATCATCTCTGTTTTATGCGTGATTGATCTTTATTATGACATGTCAAGCAGATACCTTTGTAGATCACATATCACACAGAAATACCTAGATTTATATTAGAATAAGTTAGTTAGAGATTTGCATAATAGAATAGGTCATTTAGATTGTCATTATTCTATTGCAATCACTCATGAACCACCCATTCTCATCTTAAAACCCACACTAGGAACTCACAACTCAAACTTCTATTTACAACACATCGTTATCAAATTTAAAGTAAATTTACTCAAAAATGTGTGAAAAAACTTTCAAAATATAAAATACAACCAAACAAAAATTAACAACTATTTTAATCAATATTAATATACTCTACTTTTTTCCAATAACTTCTAATTCAATAATTTACAGACACAAAAAATAAACAAAAACCTTAAATACAATATTACAATTAATATCTCCTAACCATGTCCAATATTATAAATTTAAGAATAACATTCGTGTAAAATCCAATAATCACAACATTTAACTTAAAATAAACTTTTCAATTTAATAATTTATTCTAAAAATTTCAAAATGATATATCAATATTTTATTAAAATTATTAAAATAATAATAAAATATTATTATTACAACAAATTTTCCCAACATATTTTTTAAAATCAATTATTGTAACTATTCATTAAAACAATGGAATTATATATATGAACAGGACAAGATGCTAACTAAAAGTCAACGATAGGACGGGTAGTCATGGCAACGACGTTTTCTAATTTAGCTAAGTTTTGGAAGGGCGGTTCTACTGGGTGCATCCCTCATAAAGAACAAGGGGAAAAATATTTCAAAATAAAAATATTTTATGCATTTAATGATTAAACGTAAATATTAATTTAATCTTTAAAGTAAAAGTGTCGGCTTTGCTGGCCCTCTCGTAAACCAATGGAAGGCAATGTTGACCTCAAACATTGGGACGTAGGTATTCTAATTGTTATTTTCAAACCTACGACAATACGATACGACAATTTCCTGAAGTGTGTGAGAATGTCACTCGAAAGAAAATATTATTTTAATAAGAAAATAGTTTTAATAAACTTCAAGAGATTTATGCTATAAAAAATTAGCAGTGTGAGCAACATTTCATCAAGATAGAAAAAATTAATAAAAAAAATTGTATTCTAGCCATTTAAAAACATTGATGATCAAATTTCATTGTTGATTTGCATTGGTATTTATCTTGTCAAAAGGTGGGAGGGCATAAGGGGCACTTTATTTCATGCTCGAGCCATAGTGTAGTAGTGATAAGATAACACACTTTGAGCATTTAATATATCCCTTCGATTGCAGAGGGGGAAATTTGGGGTTCATGGTATAAAACTTGGCATGGAGAAGTAAAGCTACAATTGCACAGTGCATCAATCATCTAACATCCTACAAAAAGTTATAAAATCGATCAGTCATTTAATATGATAGGAAAAGTTGTAAAACTTGTTATGAAATAGATTTTTAGAAAAGTTTGAAAAATAAAAATATAAAGATTAAAGTTTGTGAAGTCATCTAAGCATCCAACAAAAAATAAAAATATAGAGGAGTCATCTCAGCGTATTCTAAAAAGAGAGAAGCATCCAACAAAAAAGAAAATAATAGTCATCTGAGCATAATGCAGAAAGAGAGATACATTATGATATAGATATATATTATGATTACTATATATCTTATGATTTTCCCTGATATGTATATATTATGATTATTGTATGTTAGAAATCCAAAAAACAAAGAACAATTTGAAACACATCCAAAATAATAGAACAATGGTAATTTTCATCTTCGAACTCCATCAACATGCACATGAATACAAGGAATTTGAATATGTAATTCAAATTTTATATCAATTGTCTATGTATTTATATTAAATCAAAACACATGACAACACTGGGCAAGAAAATAGTATTGGCTTCAACCAACAAGCATAAACAAATAGAAAACATTGAGAATAATTACATGAACTAAAAAAACACATACATATAGAAGCATCATTTAGTCATTAAAATCAGAATTCCCACCAAATATTAGCAGGCTTTATTATTGATGCTTAACATCCTTTTAAATTTAAAATCCATGAAAAAATCTCTTAAATATTTTAATTCACCAAAGTATGACCATATTCCACCTGCTATGTCACAAAGATCAAACATTACTTGTCAGGAGGGATTCCCTCATTGTATTGATTGTAGCCTTCACATTACCAATGGTATCCAAGCTCTCCACTTCCAAAGTCATTATTTTACTTATAAGGGTCTTTTAAAATATATACATGGAAAATTTTAGACAAACCACCAGAGGAAAAATAAATTCCTTCTGAATATTATAGTCGACCATGGTCCTCTAGCCATCCTCAAGCCACTTACCAATGAAGATAAGTCATTTCTAGTCAGTGGGAAATCCTTGCTTGTCTTGGATATTGACCTTGACATTATCAATTCTGTTCAAGCTCTCAACTTCCAATTTAAATGTAATTCTAGTGATTCTTTTAACAAAGATATGCATACCACCCCTTGATAGAAATAATTTTGAGAAAGGTTAACTTAGAAGTTTTAGTGTGCAAGGACCATAGAAAACGGGATTCAAATTTGAAAAAATACAACCTATTCTGTGTCTATCTGAATACACTCCATTTTCCAAACCAAGAACAAAGCTTAGGCATAATAAATCTGTCTAATCAACTCCTTTTTTAACTCTGTTTGAGAATATGCATTTCATTTGCCAAACTGAAGAAATATTTAACACAGTAAGAATTTCTTATCAACTTCATGGTACATAATGACATTTGCAAGAATTGAAGTAAATGTTCTTCTTCAAATTACCTAGGAGTGATATTTCATGGATTTGCTCTCCATTTAACAAGAAATGTTAATCACTTCACTTAAATTTGAAAGGTGCTATAAACATCTTCTTGTCCTTTTTATGGTATATAACATTCCATGTAAGCTTGGATGGATTTAAGAGATTGTGGAAATCTCGCTTACAATTGGAATTAGAAAACAAGAATACCTTAGAATCTTACATGTAGGATTTGAGACCAATATCTTCCTTAACATGCAAGAGATACAAGTTAGTTTCACAACTTAACACATTGTATGAGGAATTTAAAGTCACCTTTAACATGGGAGAAAATATTATGCATTGTGAATTCAACAATAGAATGTGAAAGTAGCTCTATCTACCCAAGAAAAATAAGAAGATATGTTTCATATCATGTCTCTTTCATATGAAGCTATTGAATTATTATTTGTTTGGTCTTCTCCTTTATTTATCAAATTTGAGATAAAATTCGCAGAAGATTTTCTATTTGGTCCAACTATATTTGGGGTCGTTCGAAGTCTAATTATTTCATACTAGGATGTGATATCAATTATCTTTTCAACTTCAAAATAGAGTATCTTGTCACACTCAAATGGAGTTCATTTATAAAAAAATAAATTGGGTCCAAAATTAAAATTTTATGTCGTAAGTATAAATTCCTCTCCAATTTTTTCCAAGTAAAAACACAAGAATTGCATTTGGACATACTATCTTATTTCACACATGGAACAAATCTAGCTTGCTAAAAATGTAGGGGGAAAGGGAAATATTTCCACTAAATGAGGAAGAGTAAATTGTCATATAAATACCATTGGAAATATTTATGCATGGACTATATCAAATTTAATAAATTCTTCCAATTGAATAATTAATGTGTGTTTAAACATAATTATGTACTTTGGGCTATATGAAGCCAATTATAGAATACACGCAAGTGAAAACAAAATAAATTTGAAATGCATAAAATTACTTAGATGAAACTTTGTTGTTAGCACTCGAAGGCAGTTTGGAAGAAGTAGATTAGTTCTTCACTACTTGGCTACCATAAACTTGAAAATATGCAAAAGATTAATAATAATACAAAATCAAATGCCTACTCAAAATTCTTTGAGTATCTTATAATCAAATAGAAGAATTAGATATTTCATGGCATTTACTTTAGCTCCACCGATGACTAAACTAAAATATTCAAATGCAAAATGGCAATAAATTGGAAGTATTATCTAAATTATTACTTTGTTTTCCATATTTATATTATTTTATTACTTCATATGCGCTTGAAAAAAATTGAGTCAAATTCCATTGATAAATAATAATTTATTAATTGTTGCTAATTTATTGACCACAACCTTATTATTTACTATTTAAAACCAATTGTAAATATCTTGGCCACTTCCAAACACGGTTATAAATTAAATGTGTGATCTAACTAATCTAGATGAAATGACTTTTTTCTGAGCATTTGTCTTATTAATTTTGTTCAAAATATAGTACAATTTTATAAAAATCATAAGTTTTAGGGGAATTTTAGGGTGTTGAATCCATTTATGCATTCAAAATTTTATTTTAAAAAATAAGAAATCACAATCTCACTAAAAAAATTATTGTCAAATTCTGAAAAGAAAAAAAAGTCATTTTCTCTATTAGTTAGACTAAGCAGAAATTAAATGCTTCCTTTTGGCGCAACCTTGTGTGGGGTTGTGGAACTTACCCTTTTACCTATGCACATACTTTAATTTTGCATATAGATTCGCTCTACACATTCCTTGCTTCTTCACAGACTTTAGCCCCATGCATGCTTTATCTCTTCACATGTCATTCTTCCAATTAAATAATTATTGTGACTTTAAACCCAATTAACAACTTTGGGCTCTATATTTGTCTTTCATGGTTTGAAGTAGCTTAATTTCTATCCACATAACCCAAAAATGAATTCTACGACTAGAGAAATCATATAACCATGATTTTTGTTAATTCCTTAAAGTATCCAAAATATGCCTTAACTTCGCCCGGACCAAGGTAAAAACATTGGGTGAAACTAATAATCATTTATCACATCTTCTTAATTTATTCACCACAACATTATTTTTTAACATTTAAACGCAAGTATAAATGTGTGGGTCACTTTTCCAACACGATTATAAGTTAAATATTTCCTTTTGGGCCCACCTTTGATGGAGCAATGAAACTTACCCTTCTATTTCCACAGATACTTTATTTCTTCCAAGACTTTATCTCCGCACATAACTTTTTTCCATACGGACTTTACCTTTGCACATGCCTTACTTTAGCATCATGTGAGTAATGATAGTCTTCCTCATTTGGTGGAAATATTCCCTTTTTCCACTATAATTTTGGTTGGATATAGGTATTCCACTATGTGAATGAAGATAGTATGCCTAAATGTAATTCTTATTTTTTTACTTGGGAATGATTAGAGAGGAATCTATACTTCTAATATAAAACTTTAATTTCTAGAATCAATATTTATGACCTTCATTAACGGAAATATTTATGTGCATATATTAATCTCCACATGCCTTTTTGATAGCTTTTCCTTGTTCAAAAATCTTACTAGGTCTAAAACTAGTGGAAGCAATCCATGTGCATATATAAGGCATGTGCGGGGCTAAAGTCTATGTGGAAGTAAGGTATTTGCAAACCTAGAATTTGTGTGGCATTATAGTATGTGTGGATGTAAAAGGGTAAGTTCCACTACTTCGCACAAGTTCAAACCAAAATGAAGAATTTGGCTCTGTACATGCCTTACTTCCACATAAACTTTAGCTTTGCACATGTCTTATGTTCGTACATGCATTACTTTCACAAAATTAGAGAAATTTTGAGGTCTAAAATGGGTCTCCTAAGGAATATTATAAAATAATAGTGGGAATAATAGGATAATATTAGATTGCCTCAACAAGTTTTGGAGGCAAAATAGAAAAAAAAACTATTTTTCAACTCATATTTTCAACTTATCTCCCTATGATTCTACTCAAATTTCAAGCAGGAACACTCATTATATGTAAATTCAAAGTCTTCATCCAAGGAATACCCATGATGCCTAATATCAATAAACCCTAGTACATGACAGATATGAAAAGCATGATTGCAATCACGATTTTTTGTGTATTTTACATTTTTCATGTAGTATAGTCCATCAAAAGTAAGCAACATGGGTACTCCTTGGATGAAAAAATAAATTTTGCATCCAACAAGTGTTCCCGCTCGAAATTTGAGTAAAATTGTATGGATATAAGTCCAAAATATGAGTTGAAAAAGTAGGTTTTTTTTTTTTTTTTTTTTTTTTAACTCCAAACATGGTGAATCATCCCCCATGGTTGACATCATCATATTGAATCTTATGACTTTCCATAATTTTTTATATGCATATATATTGTGTTGACTTAAAAATTAGTAAGGTGTAATGACAAGGGTATATAATTGAGGATTAATTACATGAGTAGATAAGTAAAATGTCATTGATATTCCATTTGACAATTTGTCACAATAGATCTGATAAAATTATGCTTAAAAGTTTCAAAATATACACTATTACAGTTTTATATCTCTTTAAATTTATAGATATATAGATTATCGTTAATAGTGTATGCATGCAAATTAAAATTATGCAAAAAATAGAGAATGGAAATGAAATGCATCCTCTAATCTCACTAAATTTAAGTTTTTTTTTTTTTTAAATAAAAATGCTAACATTTTACCACAATAAACAATGTTATTTTTGTACATGTTGCTAATGGAGCAGGTAATTTAATATTTGTAAGTTTACTATTTTTTACCTTTTATTCTTATCCTATAATTAAGCGAAATATGTATTTTATATGTCACATCATATAAGTAACATGTTCATAAGAATGTTTTTGTGTTATAGTCACATCCTTCATTAACAATAGGTCTTTCTTATCTTTCTTGATACATTGGTTTAACACCTATATGCTTCAAACATTATATAACCATGAATTTTCATTACCAATGAACCTCGTTCATCATATTTGATACTTAGGTTAAATGCCTATGTTCATAAGAGGTTACATACCATAAAATTTACATTACCCGCGCCCTTATACCTTACTGTAATACTATTCCTTGTGAATGTGGTTTATTGTTTGGATATACACTGGAAGATTCAAGAGAGATGATTCTAGGGTTTGACTCCATTTGTTGGCTTCAAAATAAAACCCTTATATCAATGGTAATATTTTGTTGTAATGTCAACCGATGGTCATCCTTTGGTAAGGGTTTCCATATGTCATTTTTTATCATTCATTTATGCCTTTCTTACAATTTTTCTTCTCTTACTAGTTATTTTGTCCCAAACTGGGGAGAGAACCCTAAGGTCCCAAAATTTTCTTTGTAAGTGCGAAGCATTCAGAAACTCTAATTTTTCGACAGGCTCTATCTCTATCTGAAAGCTTTACATTCTTTTCTCTGAAGGTTATTTATGAACAATTTTTCACTTTGATTCATTTCATTGCTCGAACTAACAATTTTATGGTGATATTCACAGGAATTGAGTGCCAGTTCATATTTTTCCTCTTGTGATTTCTAATTATTATTTTCCTCTGGCATTTACTTATGTTTTTATCATAAATTTTCTTATTTACCAGGGCCTTGCAAAGGTTTTCTTCTCTACATAATATTTTATAAGAAACAATTTTCTTGTTGTCTTTACATTTTAATGCCAATGGCTTGTTAATTCCATGTGCAGGTATTCTAAGTTATGACACATCGTTTGATTAGGGTTCTTTTTTGAAATATTAATTTTGATTATATATATATATATATATATATATATATATATATATATATATATATATATATATATATATATATATATATATATATATATATATATATATATATATATACCACTAACTTTTATTGGTTTATTTGTGATTTTCATAAGAAAAATACCTATGCCTGCATGCAGAGACCATAATCATCACTGACAAGGGATTCGTCGACAGGGTTTTGGTTCTTATAGGGCTTGTGGGTAAATTTACTTTCCAGCTAGTGTTATGTGGATTCTATGACTGAGGAGAGAAGTATCTTCCCTAAGCCCGGTGGACTGACATGGAACAACAGAAAGGCAAGGAGACTAACGTTTTCCTTAAAGTAAATAGATAATTGGATTAATCCTAGCTGGAATTTGTCATATTCTTCACTCCTTCCTTGTCTTGTATGCTCCAATCCTAGGTCTGATTGCTATACTTAGAACCTACACAACCAATCAAAAAAGTCCACTGATCTATGGAATCTATGTAGCATCATATAATCACTTTGTTCAATAGATCAACATGGTATTGAGATATATGAAACCATAACATCATATATAGGAAAACAAATAACTCTTTGCATTAATAGAAATGGAGTGAGTTACAACCAAAAATAGGTGTTGATCTTGTAGAAGATCTCCTCCAAGTTGACTTGTCCTTCCCTTGTCATAAAGTGAACCTCTAATCACCCTAATGCATGGAATGATATCTCCCACATCATCACAATAAGGGTAAAATCACTCTCAAAAAGCCAACCCCTTGCCTATGGGTGGAAATATATATATAGGTGAAGGAGGTAGTTCATGAATTCTTATCATTTTACCAATATGGGCTTGAGATCCACTTTTGATGGGAGCATGAGCTCAAGGGATAAGGGATGAAAACTCCAAGGTAGGATAGGATAGGATTCAAGAATTTTATTTGAGACAAATTGTTAGAAAGTTATATATTAAAGAGTAATTGAACACATAAAATATTGTAGAAACACAAACACAGAATATGCATAAAATAAGAGAGAGACACAGATATACGTGGTTCACCCAATTTTGGCTATGTACACAGAGAAACATCCTGTCCTTCCTTTTATATTATGCAACAAAATGAAGAGATACAACCTACAATAGATCCGTTGTAAGTCCATCTTCACTCTCATACAATCTCCTCTCTCTTTCTTGCTCAAAATACACATCTATCCAACCGCAATACAATTCCCTCGTATATAGCGAGGGTTTCCTTCTAGGGAAAAAAACCTAAATTAAACATAACTTAGATATCATCATATCATATTCATAATGAACAACTCAGGTTGACTATGAAGTTATAATATTTTACAAGGAAATTGTTATGAAACAAGCTCAAGAAAAGATAGAAAAGATAGATCAACGCCTTAGAATTCAGCCTCTTCGAGGGGGCAACCTCCTTTACATTACATAAATGAACAATTCTTGGATGATACAAATGAAAATACCTCCTTTCTATATATAGGAGTCCAAGGGGTCATAACATAATCAGAGCCGGCATAACAATAATAATGTAAGGGCACAATAATAACAATAGTGGGCTTCTATGGGGCACTATAGTAACAATATGGGCACTACATGGCTACATCAATATAATAAGTGGGTTGTACTAATAACAATAAGGGGTTACACTAGTAGTATAGGGGCCTAACATGCCCCTCTCCTTCAAAAAGCGTTGTCCTCAACGCTTGAGTAGTTCTTGATGCTTCTGTATAAAATTATTGTCCTCCCATGTGGAATCTTCAGCGGGTAAGTTCTTCCACTTGATGAGATACTCTGAAATTGATTGATTTCATAGCTGTCGGGTTCTTGTTTCTGTGACTGCTCCAGGTTCCAATATGATTTTTCCTTCCTCTTCAATTTCTAGCAATATTGTTTGAATTGGGATCTTTTGCAACTTTTGAATAAGTGGCCATACTTCTTCATCCTTCTTCCATTCATCCCTTGCTTCGTTTATCCAATCTGGTTGGATAATAGAAATAGCACAAAACAATGCTTCCACATCCTCATCCTTGAAGAGTCTTCCCATTCGGTAAGGTCGCCATTTTTTAAGTGCATGTAGTATTGCCAACATTTCCTTCTCATAAATAGCTTGCTTGAGATGTAGCAATAAAAATACCCAATCACCTACATCAAAACATTTTTCACTGCGATGTTGATCTACCTGTTGTTTCATTTGATTTTGCACCGAAGTGGCATTATCCTTTAAAATTTGGGGAACTTGTTGTTGATGCTCAATGTGATCTTTCACTGCTTGAACCTTTTTCTTCTTGATATGTCCTTCTATCTCTGGAGTTTGAGGAGTGGTAATTTCTTCCAATCCTTTACAAGATATGGTCGGATTCATTTCTTGATGCTCGATGTGATCTTTCACTTCTTGAACATTTTTCTTCTTGATATGTCCTTCTATCTTGATAGTTTGAGGAGTGGTAATTTGGACCAATGAATTACAAGATATGGTTGGACTCATTTCTTCTTTCTAGATGTGATCTTTCACTTCTTTCAACTTTTCCTTCTTGATATGTCCTTCTATCTTGAGAGTTTGAGGAGTGGTAATTCTTGCCAATGCTTTACAAGATATGGTTTGATTCATTTGTTCTTTCTCTGGGGTGGGGTCCTGGCGTATATCTTCTTCTTTTGATGTTTCTTGATCCTTTTCTTCCTCCTCTTCATATTCTATATAAAATAGTTTCTTCTCAGCACACTTATGACCTTTAGTGCATTTTCTATCATAGTTGTAACAAAGCCCTTTTTCTCTTTTTTCTTCCAATTGTTGTGGTGTAACCCTTGTAGGTTGTGGAAGGCTGGGGGAAACAACACTTCCATATTTATAGTTGTGAGGGGTATGCTTCCTAGTTTCCATAATTCTTCTTTCCAATATGTCACAAATCCCTTTTACTCTTTCCAATTGTTGTGGTGTTGCTCTAAAGAAGGTGTTGCTCTTTGTATCCTCATAATGTGTTATCATTTCCTCTGTGAAAATTGACCACTTAACAAGTCGTTTACGAGAACAAAGCCCTTCATACCACAAAAATTGATCTGGTTCTAAATATTAAGATGCAATACATACCTTTTGTAACAATGGTACACCATGTAGATCAAAATATTGCTCCATCTGAAGTATCCAATTTATCGGATCCTTGCCATCAAACTTCCTCATCTTTCTTTTTCTTGATTTTAGGAGCTCAATCTTGAAACGTCTGTAACTTTATACTTTTAGATCTTTAAGTTCTGAAATTGTGACCTGTGGTAGCCCTCTTTGTCCTCTTTCCAATGCAATAAGTTTGACCCAAATTGGATTCTCCAAGGAAGAGTTATGTGAAATCTCCCACAGTGACTTGATTATAGATTAGTTCAGTAGAGCGAACTTGTATGACGTGCCACGAGTCACTATTTCAACCCTTGGATCTGCAAAATGCATACATGAAACTACATTCTGTCCTCTTTATATACCTTCTTATGAAATTTCAATCCAATCCCTAGAGAGAAATTTACGACGATTTTCCCTAGGTCACCTGTTTGGAATGTAATTCAGGAGTCTGCAAAAAGACCAAATTCCTCAGATCATATCTCCGAAAAAATACCACGAAAAGCTTTGAAATTCGGACCCGAGGTTTAGCACGATTTCTTCTCGAGTGGGTTTTTTTTGCAACTTCTGAAACATCGCAGAAAAAATGCTATAGCGAAAATGCCACGATGACCTGTTTGGAGCAGCGAAACCCTAGAATCCAAAGCTCTGATACCAAATGTTATGAATCCAGCTCAAGAAAAGATAGAAAATATAGATCAACGCCTTAGAATTCAGCCTCTTCAAGGGGGCAACCTCCTTTACATTACATAAATGAACAATTCTTGGATGATACAAATGAAAAGACCTCCTTTCTATATATAGGAGTCCAAGGGGTCATAACATAATCAGAGCCGACATAACAATAATAATGTAAGGGAACAATAATAACAATAGTGGGCTTCTATGGGGCACAATAGTAACAATATGGGCACTATATGGGTACATCAATATAATAAGTGGGTTGTACTAATAACAATAAGGGGTTACACTAGCAGTATAAGGGCCTAACAGGACTACCGCGCGCTCAACAAAATATTAGTAAGAAATCGCTATCCACTCCCATGCATAGATGATTTATTGGATCAATTAAAAAGTGTTGCATATTTTACAAAATTGGATCTTTGTAGTGGCTATCACCAGGTTCAAATTACGGAGTAGGACGTGTGGAAAACCACTTTCAAAACCAAGCAAGGGTTGTTTGAATGGATGGTAATGCCATTCGGGCTTTGCAATGCTCCAACCACCTTTATGCAGGTTATGAATCATATATTTCAGCCTTTCATTGATGAGTTTGTTTTTGTATATTTAGATGATATACTAGTTTTCAGCAAGAGTTGGTTTGAACATATGAGTCATGTAAAGAAAGTGCTTGATGTGCTGAAGAAATAAAAATTCTTTGTAAAATTGTCAAAGTGTGAGTTTTTTAACATATTTGCATTATTCCTGGCTAGTGTGTATCTTTTGCAGCTTCCACTGCCCATCTTCCAAAACTGACAATATGAAATGGTACTCGAGATGTATATGTTTATTCTTGGAATGAAATGTTGATTTATTTACAAGATGAATGGCACTTTGTCTATCACTATATAACCTGCCCAACTCCTTCTTCTAACCCAATTCATCCAAAAACCTTTGTAACCAAATCATTTCTTTACTAGCCTTTGTAGTAGCAACATACTCTTCTTCCATCATTGAGAGTGCAACAACACTACAATTTTGAAATCCAAATGGCAGTTGTTCCACCTATAGTAAACACATACCCTATGGTTCTCCTCATGTTATCTCTCTCTCACCTTCCATATTTCCATCAACATATCCTTGTAGAGCAATGTTTGAACCACCAAAGAATAATGCTTGATTTGTTGTACCTCTCAAATACCTAAGAATCCACTTCATTGCCATCCAATGTTCTTCTCTTGGATTGTTCATGTACCTACTTACAATTCCCATTGCATGTGCAATATCAGGCCTTGTTTAGACCATTGCATACATTAAGCTTCCAACTACTGATGCATATGAAACTTTAGAGATAAAATCCATCTCTCCCTGAGTATTGGGACACATCTCCTTACTTAGTTTGAAATGGCTAAGGTGTAGTAACTTGTTTTGCATTTTGCATATTAAATATTTCCAACACCTTTTGTATGTACTCACTTTGAGACAATGTTAATTTGTGATTTTTCCTGTCTCTAGTTATTATCATACCAAGTATTTATTTTGCAACACCCAAATCCTTCATTGCAAATGAATTTTCAAAATTTCCTTTGAGCACATTTATTTCATTCATGTTAGAACCTTCAACAAGCATGTCATCTACATACAATAACAACATAATATAGTTGCCATCGTTTTTCCTTTTGAGATAAACACAATTATCAAAGTGACATCTTGTATAACCTTGTTTAGACATAAACCTATAAATTTTTAGATACCACTGCATTGGACCTTCTTTTAATCCATGCAAGCTCTTCTTCAACCTGCATAATAGTTTCTCCTTCCCTTTGACCTCATATCCCTATGGTTGTTCCATATAGATCTCTTCCTCTAAATCCCCATGGAGAAAGCTTGCCTTTACATCTAACTGCTCAAGATACAAATCTCTGGCTACTACTAGACTTAAAATAGTTTTGATTGAAGTCATTTTGACAACAAGAGAAAACATTTCAACAAATCCTATACCTTTTTTCTATGCAAACCCCTTCACAAAAAGTCTAGCTTTATACCTTTTCCTACATCCATCTTCTTCCTTCAACCTGTAATGTATTCGAGAATGTTGTTTTACCTGCATGAAACTTGACTAAGTCCCAAGTCTTGTCATGTACCAAGGAATCCATCTCTTCTTTCATGGCTACCTCCCACTTCTTCATGATTTCTACCTGCATTTCTTCTTCATAACATTCTGGTTCACCAGAATCAGTCAAAAATACGTAATATAATGAAGGATAGTATCGTTGAGGGGGTCTAATTATCCTAGTAGATCTTCTAGCACCACTTTCAAGTGTTTGAGGTGTCTGTTGTTGTTGTGGTTGTTGTTGTTGTTATTCTGGTTGTTGATCATTATGATTTTGAGACACCTTTACCTTTTATTTGATCTCATCAAGCACATTGTATTCTTTGTTTTATTTTTCATGATTCTTTTACTGCATTCGATCCTTATACAAAACCTTTTCATTGAATATGACATATATGCTCCTAATGATTTGGTGATTTTCATAATCATAAAAGCGATAGCCAGAATCATTTACACCATATCCAATAAAGGTATATTTCTTTGATTTTTCCTCAAACTTTGTTCTATTTTCTTTATTAATGTAGACAAATGCGTCACAACTAAAAATATTTAAAAATGAGTAGTTTACATTTTTACTTGTTCATACCTCCTCTGGAATGCCACCATCCAAGGAAATTGAAGGCCGTCTGTTATCTACAACATCTACCCAAAATTGTAAAGGTGATCTTACATGAAATCTCATGCAACTTGCAACTTGCATGCTCCATGATTGTCTTGTTCATCCTTTCTAACACACCATTTTCTTGTGGTATTCTTGGAACTGTCTTATCTCTACGAATTCCATATCTTAAACAATACTTATCAAAATATTTGCTGCAATATGCACCTTGATTGTTTAATCTAAAGCACTTCAACTTTTTTCCTGACTCATTCTCAACCAAAAATTTCTATTTCTTGAAAGTATCAAATACATCATATTTATTTCGAATATAATAAATCTAGCTTTTCCTAGTTGCATCACCAATAAAAGTGACATAATAGCAAGAGCCATCGAGAGATGATACCTGAGCAGCTCCCCATACATATGTATGCACAAGCTCTAATTTTTATTTCTTCTTTTCCTTCCTAACTCTCAGAAATTTGACTCTCTTATGTTTTCCATAAACACAATTCTCACAGAATTCCAAATTAGCATGCTTCAAACCTGGCAACAATTTTCTTCAGTGAAGAATTTGCATCCCCTTCTCACTCATGTTCTCGATCCTATGATGCCACAATGTTGTATCTTCTCCTATAGAGGTTAAAGCATTAACAAGATTAAAAATACCATTGCATAAATACAATGTACCAACCTTTTCTCCTTTTTCTATTACCACGACTCCTTTAGTAACCTTCTAGGTTTTATCTATAAAAGTAGTTATAGAGCCTCCACCTCCCAACTGCCCTGTTGAAATTAGATTTTTCTTTAGATTTGGAATATGCCTTACCTCCTTCAATATCCATTGGTTTCCATTATGTTTTTTATGAAAACTTTTCCCATTCCAATGATTTTATAGGGTTTATCATCACCCAAATGGACCTATCCAAACTCTCCTTGAATATAATCATGAAAATATTTCTTATCAAGTGTGGCATGGAATGAGGCCCCTAAATCTACCACCCAAGCATCAATGATATTTTATAATCAAATAACCAAAGTGTTTTGCAGCACATTACCTATCACATTCGCTTCATGATTGTCTTCTTGTTGTGTGTCTCCTTCGTTTCCCTTCCTTGACTTATAGCCTTTCTTTAGCTTTCCTTTCTTCCCACATTTCTAACACATTATCCTCGACCTGGACATGGATCTGCCATTCCTTGACTTACCGCGATATCATGGGCTCTTTCCTATTTCCATTTTTATTCCCCTAGTCTCTATAGTCAAAGCATTACTTGATGTCTCCATGGAACTTTCCCATCACATTTCCTCGCTAAGGATTACACCAACAACATCATCAAAATCGAAAGTACTAGATCTAGAGACAGAGTTACTAATGGCCATAACTAAACCATTCCAACTTTCTAGCAATGAGCACAAAAATAAAAGAGCCCTAACTTCATCATCAAAATTTACCCCTACAGAACATAATTGACTGGTAACCGTACTAAATTCATTTACATGATTAGCAACAGATCCAACTTTTGACATCTTCATATTAAATAAACACATCATAAGAAATACCATATTTGAGGTTGAGGGTTTTTCATATAGTTTGGCCAATGCTGACATTAAACCCTCTGTTTTCATTTCCTTTGAAATATTTAAGGCTACCGATGTTTCTAGACACATCCATATTGTTCCAAGTGCATTTCTATCGAGAATATCCCATTCTCTTTCTGACATACTCATAGACTTATTTCTCTTTTCGCTCAATGGCAGGCACAAATATTTTTGATACATATAATATTCCAACTGCATCTTCCACAACTAATTGTTTTGACCGTTAAATTTTTTGACCCTAAACCTACCATCTTCCACCATTGCTTCCACTCAAACTAGGAACCATTCTCTCCTGGGAGTTTATCATCCAAATAGACCTTCAGATCTAATACTAGTTGTTAGAAAATTATATATTGCAGAGCAATGGAATACATAAAATATTGCAGAAACACAAACACAGAATACAGATAAAACAGGAGAGAGACATAGATATACATGGTTCATCCAATTTGGGTTATGTCCATGGAGAAATAGTTATTCCTTGCTTTTATATTATCCAACAAAATGAATATATACAACCTACAAAAGATCCTTTGTAATTCCCTCTTCGTTCTCACACAATCTCCTCTCTCTTTCTCCCTCAGAATACACATCTATCTAGTCACAATACATTTCCCTCATATATAGAGATGGGTTTCCTTCTAGGGAAAAAACCCTAAATTAAACATAACTTCTACCATCAGATAATCCACCAATGAATGAATTAGATTGACTACAATATTACAATAGTTTACAAGGAAATTTACATCTATTTTTAGCTTTAGGGGCACTGCCCCCAAACCCTTGCCATGGTAGGGGCACCTGATGACAATTAAACGATGGGCGACATTTCCGCCCCATTATGAAATGGGCTCCAATGTAGTGATACCTTTGAATAAATAAGATAATTAGGCTCCACACCCAACACAAATAGTTACAACAAATCTTGGAAGCTACGGGTTCTTTTTTTGTTCTCTGAAATTTCTACAGTCAGTGCATCCCCAACACTAAGAAACCTTCTGGTGATCAGTACAGGTGTAGATTAGGGAAACCTAGTAGTCAACAATGGCCAATAATGGGTCAACGTGCATTGGTCCTTAAAATGAATGAAATAAGGTTCTTTTTAGGCAGAAACTTGGGGATTATAAAGAGTCATGCTTACAACTTTGTGTAGGGAGGATGACAAAGTGTTCAAAGGATGTGAACGATCCTGTTTGAAGGCCTATTGGCCAGATATGAAAAAATGGTTTATAACAGATTCCCCCTAAAGCAAAAAGTCAGAAATGATAGTTGATGACTGAAGTGCTTTACCTTGTGAAAAGTTAGGATCAAGAACAACCGACGAGATCATTATCTATTACAATACATTTACATAATGACATCTTTGTTGAGGGAAGCATACCCATACTCAACACATAGGATAACATTACATGTAAAATGACCAAAATACATATCCATGAATGACTAATGGTGGACCCACACCTCAATTACTATCTGTATGATCATAGCCATCATACATTGTGATCTTGTATTACTCCTAAAATCGCAGCCCAGATGGATGAAACTAGATCTAGGATCTTCTATCTCATTCACACAAACAACCAACGTATGAGTCTAACCATATGAATCAATGAGATGGAACCAAATATGGTAGAAACAATATGAATACCAACCAATGATGTAAGTCATTAACAGATGCAAAATAAACCAATGATGATGTTAATTGTTCTCAAGGTACTTTAGAACAATTTGTACGGTACAAATAAATGAGTTGATGTCGAATTCCACACATAATCTTTCAGCCAAAGGCCAGTGATGTAAAATATCATTGAGAGCGAGGAAAATTTCCATTGATGTATGCAACCACCAAGGTACCAAGGGGTGTTTCTAAGTGAACTTCCTGGATAATGAGCTAATATCAACAGGAAGTGACCTATCATAGGAGGGCATTGCTATAACCCCCATCAACGACATGAAACATATATGATGATTTGAGACCGAATGATCAGAATGATTTTGATACATAACTAGATCAAGAAAGGCAGACATCAAACAAAGGCTTAAGAGTATTGTAGCAAATATTAACTCAATGACTTCCCTTGAACACAAAGACGAGTGGATATGGTAGCATTGACGCAAAACCAAAATTGGAGGCTTTAAAATGGTATGATGAACCAAAAGACAAGCATATTTCACAACCCAATAACTAGGAAGATAAAGTGGAAGAGTTTCATGTTCAAGAGCGAATCGCTGTAATTAATAAATGGCGTACCCTATTTTCCCAATTTCCCCAATCATACTCGTCAGTGCCTCTTTATTTTTTAACAAGGTTGAGGAGGATAACACATGCTTGATCTATAAGGTCATCCTTTAGATGAATCCCTCTAAGAATATTTAAAAAACTCGGAGAAGGAGTGGTTTGGTCCTGGTATGAACTGTTGAAAATGGCAACAAGAAATGCTAAAAATAGCACTGCTAAAAATAGCAGCTTGGGTATTAGTGCTAGATTGGGCAACATGGAATGAAAAATGGAAGTGCTAAAAATAGAATTGTTATTTTGAGCAGTTCAGTATGGATTCCTATTTTAGTCAGTCCCTGGACTAGAAATAGGAAGTAAAATTCAAATTTGATATTAACAGCAATTTGTAAATTAATTAGTTAAGGAAAATCAAACTTGAAGTCTATGTGAGGACATGCAACAATTTATCTATTAATTGAGGAATTTATCCATCATTTAAAGGGATAAGAATGAGTTTTAATTTGAGTAGTAACTAGTTGGCTCAGTTAATTGAGTCAAGTCTAGTTATATTTGATTTAAACAGTTTGTTTAAATTAATGTGAGTTCAGTTAGTTAATGGTTGCATGCATGTAACCGTTGCACTTTAGATAATTGAATATTCTCTCATAAATAAATCATGCATGTTAATTCAGACAGAGATCCAGTTGAGATCACTGAAGGGACAATGTACTATCAGTTGGATGGATTTTTCCTATAAAGGAAAATCATCCAAGCAGAAGGATTAAGATTCCTTGAGGATTGTGTCGTTTTACATGGTGTGAGATCAGTGTTACACTTGGTAACAGGAGGATCACCCAGGAAAAACTGTGCAAGGAAATAGGAGGCTTGGATGGTAGAGGAGAAGGCTTAGGAGAAGCCTTGATTGCCTGTGAGCATCCAGGAGGATTGCACTGAGAGCTGGCTAGATGTGAGAGCTAAGGCTTTGTGTAATCCTTATGTATTTCCACCTTCGTCTGTGAGGATTGTACTGAGAGCTAGTTAGGTGTGTGAGAGCTAGGGCTTTGTATAAATCCTATATATGATAATATAGAGAGTGGGGTTTTAGGCTGAGGCTTTCCGAGGATTATGTATTTTGTGTAATGTGTGATTGATTCCTTCTTATCAGTTATATGTGTTCTTATTGATGTTTCTCATGTTCGATTAAGCGTCCACTAAATTGGTTGTAGAAGTAGATCAAGTATTTTGATTTAGTATATTGCATTATCAAGTGATCTATAGTGGGAATTTCTACATGGTATCAGAGCTAGCTGATTTGTAGAAAAATTATACATTTTATCAGAGCAAAGGTGATCAAAGTGGAGAACAATATACTAGAGGAGATTTCGAAGTTTTGAGTTTTGAGCTGCGAGTTTTCAGAGAAGATCAAAAAAGTTTTGTGCAAAATTTTCAGAAAGAAATAGCAAATCTGGATTACTTGCGGTAAAATACTCAAATTCAAAAAAAAAAATGGCTAAATCGGAGTTCGGATGAGGGAGATATCGCTCATTTAAAATCAACTCTTTTTCTAGAAAATTTCGTGACGACGGGGAAAGATGAAACAAATTGGTGTGCTAGCCAAGAACCTATATTGTTTTGAGGTTAAAGATGCATGCAAAGCATTGAGGAGTGAGGAAAAGGTTAGATACTTGGTGGTTGAGAGAGAGATTACATTACATCTCAACATGCAGCACCAGAAGAAAGCTCAGACAATTGTGGAGGAGCCACGATTGGTGAAGCAGCTTCAGGAGGTTGTGGAGCAGCCACAACTAGAGAAGCTAAAAGGAGATCAAGTAGAGCCATCTAATCATGTACAGACCTCCAATAGGGGGAAACTTCGAGCCAGGTGGGCAGAGGGATCACATGCAGCCATACCTCTAGGTAGGAGGTGGGGCAATGTGGAGTGATCGTCCCAAGGAGGAGGGGAAAGATCCTTGAGGTACCCAACCTCTTTGATTCGACTTTACTACAAGAGCCCTGCTGAGGAGTAGTAGGACTAACTAATTGGGTAGAGACAGATGCAGATGGAGTAGTAGATAGAGCTACAGTGCAGGAATCCCAAGACAACGTAGAGTGGCGAGAGGCACAAGTGTGTTGCACCAGTGCAGGATGGCACAGAGAGGTGTGCAACGATGCGATATGCATGGAGATGTTGCAGTAGTGTAGAGGTCAGAGACGGAGCACTTGTTAGCAACAGGTAGAGCTTTAGCATCAGAGTATGTTTCTAGCCGAGCAAAGAGGTCAATTGGGAGTTTTTTTTTGTTTCGAGAGTTGCTTGAGCAACCACACTTGGTAGAAGTGTTGCATGCAGAACATTTCAAAGGTACAGGATCGGGTTTGAGAGGAAGCCTTTCTTGTTGAGAGGGAGTGTTGAAAATGGCAACAAGAATTGCTAAAAATAGAAGTGCTAAAAATAGGACTGCTAAAAATAACATTTGGGTACCAGTGCTGGATTGGGCAATAGGGAATGAAAAATGGAAGTGCTAAAAATAGAATTTGTTATTTTTAGTAGTTCATTATGGATTCCTATTTTAGTCATTCCCTGGACTAGAAATAGGAAGTAAAATTTGAATTTGATATTAACAATAGCTTTTAATTAATTAATTAATTAATTAATTCATCTTGAGTTAATTAGTTAAGGAAAATCAAACTTGAAGTCTATGTGAGGACATGCAACAGTGTATCTATTAATTGAGGAATTTATCCATTAGTTAAAGAGATAAGAATGAGTTCTAATTTGAGTAGTAATTAGTTAGCTCAGTTAACTGAGTCAAGTCTAGTTATATTTTATTTAAATAGTTTTTTTAAATTAATGCGATATCAGTTAGTTAATGCTTGCATGCATGTAACTGTTGCACTTCAAATAATTGAATATTCTTTCATAAATAATTCATGCATGTCACTTTAGAAAGAGACCTAGTTGAGATTAGAGAAGGGACAGTGTACTATCAGTTGGATGGATTTTTCATATAAAGGAAAATCATCCAAGCATAAGGATTAAGGTTCCTTGAGGATTGTGCCATTTTACAGGGTGTGAGATCAGTGTTACACTTGGTAACAAGAGGATCACCCAAGAAAAACTACACAAGGAAATAGGAGGCTTGGAGGGTAGAGGAGAAGGCTTAGGAGAAGTCTTGACTTCCGGTGAGCATCTAAGAGGATTCCACTGAGAGTTGGCCAGCTGTGAGAGAAAAGGCTTTGTGTAATCCTGATGTATTTCCACCTTCATCTGTGAGGATTGTACTCAGATCTGGCTAGCTATGTGAGAGCTAAGGCTTTGTATAAATCCTATGTATGATAATACAGAGAGTGGGGTTTTAGGCTGAGGCTTTCCTTGGGTTATATATTTTGTGTTATGTGTGACTAATTCCTTCTGATCAGTTATATGTGTTCTTATTGATGTTGCTCATGTTCAATTAAGCTTCTGCTAAATTGGTTGTATATTTTGCTTTAGTATATTACATTATCAAGTGATCTACAATGGGAATTTCTACATGGTATCAGAGCTAGCTGATTTGTAGAAAAATTCTACATGAACGATGAGTCCATCATTGTTTGATTCTATAATGAGTCCAACGAAGGTATAACTCGACATATTTTTCATGTCTAGATAGTTTGAAAAGGAGGCAAAAATGAAAAATCCTCATGTTCCATTTCATATATAGTCTCTTGAGTCCAAAAGGGAAAAACATAATATGCAAGGGAACCTCTTAGCCATGTTCTACTAAGGTATTCATTTTTTGTAAGTACTCTATCTCATTCTGGAAAAGGTTAAACTTATACTTATTATATGTCTTCGCATTCACTTTAACAAGTTCAAAAAGACAAGTGCTCAACAATATTTTCATATTTTGGGAGTCTGAAAGGAGATGAAGGACAAGTCCTCTTGGAGGAACGAGTGGTATAAAAAATAGCAACTGGTTCCGGCCATTATGGAACTACTAAAAATCCAAAAAGGTCAGGAAGTTGGCTAATAAGACCAGTCATCATAGATGTTCCTCAGGAAAGGTTAAAAACGACCAAGTGAAAGCGTATGATTGACCAATCACATGGTGCTGATGGATTGAGAAAACCAAGGCTCATATGGCAGAAATGGGAAGATAAAAATGGAAATCACGAGGGATAGGATGAGAACGGTTTAATTTTTACACAATCTTGAAACATGGGAAGCTATGCTTGAGAATACTTGAAGTTGGTTTCATTTTTTAACATGCTTGAAACATAAGAGAAACTCCACTTGAAAGAAGTTTGCATGCCCCCAACATAATGACTCAATTCGAGGTACATGCCCCCCAAGCTTCATTTCATTCACCTAAGTAGACTATTGGTTACTAATACATGGATGGAATGAAGGTTCATTTATGAGATCAAGTGAACCACTTGACTGGGAATTTATGAGATCTAATCAAAGACTCAAATTGGAAGGGGATCTATTTCATTCTTTAAATGAGCTTGACGTATGAAAAGAATTATGCTCAAGACCTTGTTTGTTTTTTAATGAGCTTGACACAAGAAAAATAACTCCACTCAGAGGACCTTGTTTCATTTTTTAATGAGCTTGACACAAGAAAAGGAACTCTACTCCAAACCTTGTTTCATTTTTTAATGATCTTGACATAAGAAAAATATCTTTGCTCAAGGAACCTTGTTTCATATTTTAGTGAGATTGACACAATAAAATGAACTTTGCTTAGACACCTTGATCATGACTTGAAAAATGTGATGCACCTTACCAGATGGATCAAAACCTACAGAGAGAAACCTCAACCAGAATGGGTGCACTTATTTTATCACACCCTAGACGTCATTCCCAGAAACTGGTATACTGAAGCGGAGGTCCAGCATGACATAAGCGAGTGGGTTTTCTTTCACGAAGGTTTTTTTTCGACATTCCTCTTTGAAGATTAATGGATGGATCCCGTGGATGACACATTACAACTGGTAAAGGCCTCCATTTTTAAGACACCACTAGAACTAGAAGAAACTGTGTAGCCCGACTAGTCACATCAGCTGAGCCAAGCTCGCGAATGCTATAATGTCTAGGTAGAAGATGATGAGGACAATCCACGAAATGTCAATATTCTAGAATCAAAGGGGAGCTGTGAGGTGTGTGGGCCCAAAATCAAAGATCCAGATATCACAGAATCATTAATAACGAAACAAGTCAATATCGGAATGGAAAAGGAGGGGAAGTATGCAATGTTTGGGGACTATTGGGACGATGCCACAGTAAAGAAGGTCATCTAATTGCTTTGGGAATATCGAGATTTATTTCCAACAAAAATAATAGAGCTAAAAGGAATCCTAGGAGACTTGGGAATGATGAAGATAACATTGAAGCGATACGCAAAACCATTTAAGTAGCCACCCTACTGATTGAATCCAAAATATAAACAAAAGGTCCGTGAAGAAATGGACAATATGTTGGCAGCAGGAATCATTGAACCAGTCGAGGAGTCCGACTGTGTAAGTTCAATGGTTGTGCATGAGAAGAAACAGAAGGGTGATATTCACATCTGTGTGGATCTTAGGAAGCTCAATGACGCTTGTGTTAACGATCCGTTTCCAACACCGTTTACAGATGAGGTATTGGAAAATGTAGGGGGGGTAGGAAGCCTACTCCTTCATGGATGGGTTCTCAAGATACCACCAGATCAAGATCACACTAGAGGAAAAAAGTAAACCAACTTTGACCACCGAATGGGGTTGCTTTCAGTACATGGTGATGCCCTTTGGACTGAAGAATGCGCTGGAGATATTTTCACGAATAATGGTAGTGGCATTGAAGGAATTCATACACAAGTTCTTAGAGGTCTATCTTGATGACCAGACCATATTTGGACTGGTTAAGAAACACGTAGTGAGCTTACAGTTAATGCTAGATACTTGTCGTTGACAGCAGATTGCGTTAAAAATAAAGAAGTGTACTTTCCTTGTCCCATTTGGGAACTTGCTGGGCCATGTGGTCTGTAAGAAAAGCCTGATGGTGGATCCGACAAAGATCGTTGTCATACACAATATGCAAGCGTTGTGAAGTCTGAAACAACTACGCACCACACTGGGACACATAGGCTACTATCGAAATTTCATCAAAAGCTACACCCGGATCATGACTCCAATGGAATAGTTGTTGAAGAAGGATGCTACTTATTGCTGGAATGAGGAATGCAACAAAAGCCTGGAGACACTCAAGGAAAAGATAGAATCTGTCCCTATATTTGTCTTTCCGAAATGGGACGTCGAATTTCATGTGCATGTCGACACATCATGTATCACGTTGGGGGTGGTACTTACTCAACCAGGAGCAGACAAAATTGACCATCCAATTGTGTTCGTAAGTTTCCAGTTGTCAAAATTTGAGAAGAATTACTCCACTACTGAGCAAGAGGGATTAGCAATGGTATACGCACTTCAAAAATTCTACCACTATCTGCTTGGTGGCCACTTTAAGATGTATACTAACCACTCTACGTTAAAATACCTAGTGAATAAGCCTGTGTTGGGGGGCACATTTGTAGATGGTTGCTTCTATTCAAGGAATATGACTTTGAGGTTGTCGTAAAGCTGGGACATCTAAACGTAGGCCCATATCACCTGTCCTGAATTAAGACCGACGAAGAGCCCACAAATTTAGAGGATGGACTCCCAGATGCATAACTATATGCGGTGCATGTAGCGGATGGCCATGTTGAGGATATCATCCATTTCTTAACTACATGAACCACGCCGCAGGGATATTTTGTCTAGAAAAAGAAGGAATTGGTGATACATGCAACAGACTTCACCATGATTGCAGGACACCTCTACAAAATGGGAAACGATGAAATATTACATAGGTATGTCCTGGAGATCGCACAAGGATAGATCCTGGCCGAAGCACATTGGGTGGTTACTGGCAGACATTATGCGGGTTGCACCACAACCCAAAAGATTCGTCGCGCAGGATTATTGTGGCCCACTCTGCATCAAGATTCAAAACCATCGCAGAGAGATGAGATGCTACTCCAGCCACAGATGACACCACAGCCATTCAAGGAGTGAGCAATTGACTTCGTAGGACCTATCGAGCCATGAGGGAAGATGGGAACATGCTATATCATCAACGCGATAGAATATTTGACGTGATGGGTAGAGGCATCGCTAGTTAAGGAATACATGACTGCGACAGCTATGAAGTTTTTATTCGAGAACATATTGACAAGGTTTGGGTGTCCCAAAATTCTCATGAGCGATCGGGGAACACATTTTCTTAATGAAACGATCGGCGCACTCACTGAGGAATTCCTGATATATCACCAACAGAGTATGCCATACCACCCGCAAGTGAATGGGACCATTGAGGCATTCAACAAAATCTTGAAGACCGCATTGACTAAGGTCTGTAATGCGCACTGAAATGATTGGGACTTATGCATCCCTACTGTGCTATGGGCATACTAAACATCTTAATGTGCAAGAAGCTAATGGGACAGACACATTTTTGGTTAGTCTATGGCAAGGAGGCCATTATGCCTATGGAATATATTGTGCCTAGTCTGTGGATCGCAACAATAACAGGAATGGTCGATCGTGTGGATTTGGAGGAATGGCTCACACAGCTATAAGAACTGGAGGAGGAATGATTTTTTGCTAGATTCAATCAGCAAGTACAAAAACAGTGCGAGAAACCATGGCATGATCGCCATATCAAGGTGTGCACCTTCAAGGAGAATGATCTAGTATTGCTATATGACAGTAAGTTCGAGAAATTCCCTGGCAAACTTCCAATGCATTGGTTGAGACCCTATGTCATCAAAGAAGTTACTGATGGAGGTGCAGTTCAGCTTGCCAAACTCAGTGGAGACCCCTTCCCAGGCTAAGTGAATGGTAGTCGCCTGAAGCTCTACACGGGTGGGCTACCCTCTTGACTAACCGTTCTAGGGATAGTATCACTGCTCCAGCCAGTTGAAAGAGAGCGTGGGATGATAAAGCAATCTGGGGAAAGGAAGTGCAATTGCCAGGATACGCGTAGATTTGGCCAAACACAAAGGCCGCAGTCGGGTGGCAAGGAGTGCGCTAATGCATTGCTAAGAGGAGAGGTGACCATTCCTATCACTATTCATGACAAGATCTCTACATTATGGCAAAAGGGAGCGGGCAACATGCAATTAAGAGAAGGAGTATGAACTAGATATTAAACGAGTTGCCACAGGTTTTACATGTGGACACCAGACCAGGTGGGAACTAGTGAATTTGAAATTCGAATCGCTTGTAAAACACCAAGGGGCATCCATTGGGCAACCTAAACTTCTCAAAAACATATTCTGGTTATCGATATAAAACTTTTCATTATCTTTGCACAAGGAGTAAGCTCGAGGGTGGTGATATGGCTAATGGGAAGGCTGGACTCTCTAAGGACCGTGGTGTTGACAGCTGAGGGTGTCTCGCAATGTGCAACATCAACAGTAGGGGATGTACTGGAAAATGGGAGACACGAAGCATAATTTTTCTGGATGATGTCACCTCACTCAGGGGTAGGTTGGTGAGCTACAACAAAATAGAGAAAGGATGGAATGACGAAGACCATTGATAGCAATGTAGTTCATACATTGTCTCTAAAGTACCTTGAGGATTTGGATTTCATGGACAACAGCAAAGGTCTTGCAAAATTGCAACAAAAGCTACAACAAATAGTGTAAAGAACAGATACAAAGGTCAGAAGTGGCTACGGTGGTACAAAGACGTCCCATATGTGGCTCCCTAGCTCAAGCTAAAATCTTATGAGGTGGTGTTCTGTGTTAACTGAGTAGAGCAGAATGAGAATTATCGGTTGTAAAACTTGGAAGAAACAAGGAAGCAAGAGTCGTACGAAGTGTTGTAGGAGACAATGAAGAAGCAGTAGGATGATGAGCGTCACTTAGTGGGATGTGAACCACGATGCAAAGGAAGCGCGTCACACCACACCAACGAGGGACTCGGGATGAGTCACGATGATTGCGTTGGGGGACTATTGGGTAGCAGAGGTCTCGCATAATAGTTTTGGGTCTAATCGCCTCGAAGTTAGGATAAAAATTTGTAAACCTCATAAATATGCAAAGAGGAAAATGTAAAAAGTCGAGTCAAAGGGTTCCAAGAAATAATATAGAATAATAGGATGTAAGTTGGTCCGTAGACCATAGGAAGGTATAAACAGAGTGTGACTCTATGGGGAGAAGGGAGTTCTTTTGGGTCTGTGATCTTGGATCTGAATTGTAATGGGTTTTTGAGAAGGAAAGTTTCGAAGATTTTGTAAATCCGAGTCAAGGGTTTGGGTAGTGGATAGAGGCTCTGCAGCTGTGTGCACAAAGGCCTAGAAGCATTCATAGCTGTGTGTGTAGACCCTTTTAGCTGAGTGCACAAGGCAGGTTTGGATGTATTGGTGATAAAGTGGAAATAAAGATAAGTTTCTTTTGTAATTCTGTGATTAATCTGAATTATCGCGGATCTGGATTTCTGTATGGTTAAAATAACTATTTGATCTATGCGCATATGCTTATGTTAAGAATGTATGTGAATAAGAGTTTATTCTAAGTGTGCGAATTGGTTAAATCTGATAAATGTTTTCTTAAAGATCACCATAATTAGATTGAATACATAAACATCGCGATAATAAGTGTAAGGATTATTCTGAGTTCGGATCTGCGCGAAACGGAGTAGTGTGAAGCTTCGGAACGACATGTGAACCCTCTAGACCACATCTAGAGATGCCAAGGGTGCGGAAACCTGGTTCCAGCAGCCTCCCCTTCTACCTCGGGTGAGACCTCAGTCTGCGGTTCGCGGGTTGTTTCCAGAAGGTCCGATAGATGCGGGATTTGTTTGGCTAAATAATTTTTCCGAACTTGGGTCAGGCCCATATAAGCCAACAAAACATATGAACCCAAGTTTAGTTCGAAACTCACTTCAGGTAAAAAAAAATTTACACATTAACATTTCAATATTTGTTAATAATCCTTTTTATGAGATTTATTTTTCACCCTATGGATCCTAATTAACTAGGTTTTTTTTTGTATCAAATATAGGGCTTTATGTATAAATTCAATTCTCTATTTTCTTCAGTGCATTTAATTTGACTATGCAACTCATTCTGGTGTCATCAAGATTATACTAGAATCTCTCTTGTACTAGGTTACTCAAGCTACCTCCCATGGGTTTATAACTGCTTGCTACTAAATGTTTTGAAGATATGGATTGAAATTTGATAATTTGGTAGTTTACAAAATTTCTTAGTATCGAATTTGACCTTTGGGTATCATATTTTGTTTTTTATGAGTTTATTAGAATCCTATTTTTGTATATATGTATTGGTCTTATGCTCGTATCATTCTTCCTTGTACATGTGATTCACTTTTATTTTTAATACATAGATTTCATAGGAAAATCCAATACCCATACATTTTATTCCAACAGATACACAAATTATGTTGTCAATTATATTTCCAGGGATAAAATATTCTATGTCAAATGTATTTGAATATATTTTTACAAAAAGTTACAATGAACAATTTCTTATATGAAACTCTATTGTCAATATTTCGTTAACTTTTATTTTCCTCCCTTACTATCATGGCACTATTTATTTTAAAATAAAAATAACATATAAATACTCTTGTAATGTTTTTTCCTTATATATACTAGAAAAAATAATTTATTTTTGTTTACTATAACTTTACATTTGAAGTTCCCTCTATAATATATCATGTTATTCCCTATAAACAAGTACTGAAAAGAAGATAGGAAGGAATTTATGAAGTATTTTTTTCTATTCTAATGTAAACTTATTTTTATGTTGATGGTGATGGAACTACCAACATGTCAGGGGATCTCCCTAGTAAGAAGTCCCAACAGACCTTAGACCATTTGGTGTAGCAGTCCCAACAATGGGTCGTACGGTATCACCTTGACTACAGTTGTGCACAGACGCAAGAAATATGTCCCTATTGGTAGCCAGGGTGTGACATATTCAGCAAGTGAAGGAAGGTGCATGAACAATTCTAACACATGGAGGGTGAGGTGAGTAAGCCCCTTGGAAACCTATGAAATCAAAGAGTTAATAAGGGAACACATGAGGAAAGATGCATCACAAACTCGAAGGCAAGTAAGCTATCAATCCAAAGTGATAGTTAAACCAACATCACATTTCAGTAGGATTCATACATACTTATACAGAGAAGTCCATTCGTGCATGTGTATGCAAACAGATACATATATCATTAGAATAAGCAAGTTAGCTAAAATATAATAACAACTTACGCATGAAATCTAATGGCTCTATTATATTAAGAAGTGAAAGTTCTAATCATACAATACAACCATGACCAACCACTATTCCCGACAGCGGAATGTTACAGTCACCGCCGCCTGTTCCTCCAAAGAGATATACTAGCTCTACACTATGGAGAAGCCAAGGCTCATTACAATACTCTCCAAGCTGCATCTAGGATACTCCTATTGGAAGCTTGGCTGACCAAAAGCCTATACAATGAGGTATGAGGTACTATATATAGAAAAGGGTGGGGTGACCCTTGTCATTCCCTTTTGTGACTGTTCACCTATCCTCATGACTCTTCAACTACTATATGACTGTTACATTCAACTTTTGACACTTGAACTTCCACTTGACAAGATGTTACATTACAATATGTATATGTACCCATGTGAGACAAAATAGGCTTTAGCAAGCCATGCAAGACATCACTAAGACTCAGATAGTTGTGGGAAGACCAACTCTTCAAAATCTTGGCGATGATCGACAATGTCGAACTGATGCCAAGCTTGGTCATCTGTGATGGTTTCCATGCACTTCAATGGTGACATCCTACTGAAAGAAAACTCTTGGCTTTATTGCATATGGGTACACTGATATGGCTCCTCTATCCAACTCATTTGATAACATGCGCATCATCACCTTGTGTAGAAATTTTGAATAATAAACACTTATTCACAGAGATTATCCCGATTATACACTATTTTGGAATACATGCACAATACATAATCTCCTCTACGTTGATCATCAATTGAGCAACATTAAAAACAATGAAGCATCAATCGCATGCACACATTAACACAGTATGTAACCCGGGGAAAGCTTACAGCTGAAAACCCCACACTATCTGCATATTAATGATTGAGAACATGTAACAATACATAGTACAATACTCCTCACAAGTACTCAGTACTATCTCCACTTGTTACACACAAAACTAGCTCAGATTGGAACAAGTCACAGGTTCAAATCTCCTCTGCTCCTTTGCCTGACTCTATTGCACAATACCAAGTGAAAATCACCCACACTGGAAATCACGTGAGCACAGGCTATTTCATTGGGCATATACTGCACAATCCTCATGGGCATACTCAATCCATTGATTGTGCAAGATCTCATGCACAACTATAGTCACAACTGATAGCAATCTCAACCTCTAACACCTGTCTCCACTGAACTGTACATGCACTGAGTTAACTGATGTATTCTTCAGTTGCATTATGAGTTAATAATTATTGAATTAATTTAATCAATTAATTCACATCACTCATCACTAGTCTATTTGCAGTTAGACTAATTACAACTAGTTTAACCAAGTCAAACTGAACACAACTCCATCAACTCCACATCCAACTCCACAGAACTCACATGCATGAGTTCTAACTGATGTCATGCATGCAATAGCTCAACTGACCCACAAAGAAAGCGTATTTCCTTATGACAGCTACATGTGCCACATCTGTAGCTCAAACTGAAGTGCTCCAAGAGGATAAGATAAAGTTTATACTCTAAATATTATTATGAGACAATAATATTTGACTTTTCTATTTTTAGCCTGGCAGTCTAAAAATAGACTCTGATCACTCCGCTGTGAACCAGAAATAGAAGTACATATATTTTTCCCAACATGACCAATCATCCATAAATAACATCCTACAACTCATATACCATGATCCATATGTCTAAAAATAGATGTAGTCTAAAAATAGACTTTGCGCCAACAATACACTGTGGGCCCACTTAGTGAAGGCAACTTCTTTCCACTAAGCTCCATCATCTTGTTGCATTCTCAACACTCCCTCTCAACAAGATATGGATTATCAGAAACCCCTATCCTACCTCAGTGGTATTCGAATTTGCTCCTGGTGAGCACCTTCGTCAAGATATAAGCATCCTAATCCTCCATTGGAATGTATGAAATTAACATGATTCTCTGCTACAGACAATCTCTGATATGATGGTACCTGATGTCAATGTGCTTAGATCTATCATGAAATACTGGATTAGCCAAGAGTTTAATGTAACTTTGGTTATCACAGTAAATCACAGTAGGATCCAAGTGAGAACTGAACAAAGCGACCAAGATCTTCCTCATCGATATAGCCTCGCATGCAGCCACACTTGCTACCATATACTCGGCATCTGCTGAACTGAGTGCCACGGATCTCTGCTTCCTGCTGTACTAAGAAACTGCTGTCGACCCGATACAGAAGACCCCTCCTAATGTGCTCTTTCTGTTCGTTGGGCTCCCTGCTCAATCTGCATCCGCAAAGCCACATAGCTTCACCTCATCCTCCTGTCTGTACCACAAACCATATCCTGATGTGCCTCTCAAATAATGCAATACATTCTTGCCTGCCTTCCAGAAGAGCTTGGTAGGCTTAACTATATCTTGTGAAAGTTGGTTAACATCATAGCATATATCGGGCTGTGTATTGACCAGATACATAAGTGACCCCACCAACTGTCGATAAACAGTGGCGTCCACTTCTTCTGCCGAAGTGGCGTCCTCCTTCCTCTAACCTCCATGAAGAGGAGTATCAACAGGCTTGCAGCCATGCATGTTGAACTTCTCTAGTATCTCCCAAGCATACTTACCCTGAGAAACAAATAGTCCATCACTGCACTGCCAAATTTCCAATCCCAGGAAATAATGAAGGAGGCCCAAGTCCTTAATCTCAAACTCCTTAGCAAGATCATCCTTGCATAAAAGTATCAACAACTCATCACCTGTTAGAATCAAATAATCTACATAAAGTACAATGATAAGCAACTTACCCTCCACCACAATCTGGTATAGGTTAGGATCCACCTCACTCTTGGAGAATCCAAGTCCGGTGAAATAACTGTCTATCCATGTGTACCAAGCACGTGGTGCTTGTTTCAACCCATACAACGCTCTCCTGAGCCCGCACACATGCGACTCGCTGCTGAAGATCTCAAAACCTTCGGGTTGTTCTATGTACACCTCCTCCTCAATGACTTCGTTGAAGAACACAGTCTTCACATCCATCTGATGAATGTGCCATCCCATCTGCGTTGAGAGAGCAAGAATCATCCGTATGGAGGAATACCTTGCAACAGGTGTAAAGGTCTCCTCATAATCGATCCCCTCTATCTATGAAAAGCCTCGAGCAACAAATCTTTCCTTGTACTTCTCCACACTCTCGTCAGCTGCCTGCTTAACTTTGTAGATCCATCTCGAACCCACCACTAATTTCCCTTCCAGTCTAGGAACAATCTCCCATGCACTGTTTCTGACAATCGAATCATACTCTTCCACCATGGCATCTACCCATGCGGGATCCTCCACAGCTTCCTCGAAAGAGGATGGCTCAGTCACAACACATTTGCTCACAAGAGCCATGTATCCAATGTACCGATCAAGTGACTGTCTCTGCCTACGTTGGGATTTAGGTGGTCCTACAACTTTCTCTGCATCTTAAGCCAGTCGCTCATCTTCTGTCAAGCGCTTTCGCCCTCTGATGGTTGGCGCTGCATGAGTGGTATCGTCCACTCCATGAACCTCGTCTTGTGGCTGATCCACGTCCTGAAGCTCATCTTTAGGAACTAATAGCTCCTCATCTACATGCAATTGTAGCTCCCTCTCAAGCGAACACTTCATGGCTTTCTCCTCCTGAAATTTTATATCCTGTCGCACAACAGTCTTACCACTGTCTGGAAAATACACATGATAGTTGTGGGGCATACCAGTGTAACCCACAAATATCCCAACCTCTGCGGTTAGCTCCAACTTCTTCCTGACATCCTTCGCCACATGCATGTAAATGTTAGCACCAAAAATCCTCAAATGAGAAATATCAAGCTTCTTACCAGAATAAGCCTCCTTGGGTGTACTCATGCCAAGTATCCTGTGAGGACAACGGTTCTGCACATAAACTGTTGTATTACATGCTTCCACCCACAAGTGAAGGGGTAGGCCTTGACCATGCAACATCACCCGTGCAGCACCCATGATCGTTCTGTTCTTCCGCTCAACAACCCCGTTTTGTTGTGGGTTATGGGGAGCTATGAGCTCTCTTTGAATCCCTTCTGCACTGCAAAATTCCTTGAACTTACCAGAGATGTATTCACCACCATTATCACTCCTAAGAGCCTTCACTTTCTTCCCCGACTCCTTCTCGACGAGTGCTTTGAACTCATAGAACTTTGAGTATGTCTCGCTCTTCTTCTGCATGAAGAAGATCCAACACTTACGAGAGAAATCATCAACAATAATCACATAATACCTGTGTTTTGCTGTCAAAGCTACTAAGAAAGGTCCACAAATGCTTGTGTGAATTATCTCAAGGATCGTCGTGGCGTGACTATCCTTCTTGTGAAAGGTGGCTTTCACAAACTTTCCCAAGGTACACCCCTTGCACTGATCTGACTATGCAAGAGTGCCTTTAGGAAGCCCTATAGTGATCTGCTACAATATCTTCAAGGCTCCATGGTGAAGGTGACCCAATCTCCTGTGCCACAGCTCACCATCATCCCGGCTCACCAATCCTTCTGCCTTGTATGCCATTGCTGCACATCCATCTACATGCAACTGATAAAGTTTCCTCACTCGAACCCCTATCTTCCGGGTTTCTCCAGTTGTCTTGCTACGCAGGAAAGCCTTTCCCTCACTAAAAACAACATCATATCCCTTGTCTTCTAACATCGCCACAGAGATAAGATTCTTCCTCAATCTTGGAACATGCATCACTTCCTTCAATACGAAGGGTTTACCAGACTCCCTCTCAAAGGAAATGGTACCGATACCGATCACACTATATCTACCATCATCGCCCATCTCGATGTGCACTCCAAGATCTTTCTCCTCCAGGTCAGAAAACAAATCTCGATCTCCTGTCATGTGAAAAGATGCACCACTGTCCAAGAACCACACCAATCCCATCACACTTGAAACCAAGCATGCGATCAATGAAAAATCAAGCTCAAACTGCGAGGCTATAGCCTCTCTTGCTGCAGATTCAGCAGCTTGCTTGTTCTTCTTCTTTTGCGGACAATTAGTGGCATAGTGTCCGTGCTGGTGACAGTGAAAGCACTTCACCTTGGACATGTCTTGCTTCTTGCCTTTCACACTGGACTGAGAAGCTTTCTTGTTCTTCCCCTTCTTTGCTTTGGCAGCCAAAGCACAATTTTCTTCATCAGTTCCCTTTGATGAAGATCCGTCCCTGGTATTCCACCTGATCTCCTCCTGCACAAGATCTGACCAAAGTCTCTCCCATCCCGGCAATTTCTCCCGACCATTGACAGAGTCCTGATAGGAATGCCAACTCTTTGGAAGACCAAGGAGATCCAAGCTCACCAAGTCCTCATCATTGACAATCACCCCACACATCCCAGTTCATCCCTACACTGAGTGAACTTCGTGAGATACTTGGGCATACTGTCTCCCTTCTCACATTTGATTTTTCTGAGTTTATCTTTGAGCGCCAACTTCCTCTGATCGCTCTTTCTTTGGAATAGATCTGTCAATGCTTTCCACATCAAGTATGGAGAAGTCTTACCATGCAGACTGGACATAATGTGATCCTTCAGGCCCTCCAACAGTATCCTTTGACACTTTGCTATCTTCTTTTGCCAAGCATCAACCTGCGCAGCATCAGTAGGCTTTGGGACATCAGCCTCTATGAAATCCTTCAACCCATTATCATCCAACACTGCCTCCATCCTATCCTTCCATGCAATATAGTTCGAGCTGCCCTCAAGAGCATACTCCAATCGCAATCCATTGAAAGACATTACCACGTTGATACCAAGAAAACACTGCTGCAAATTCGAATTCCACCAGCTCCAAACTCAACCGCCTCTAATCTAAGATTCGTGAGAACAAAGTATTTCTCATACAGAGATTGATTGTATGGGCTTTTACCGGATATCTCACCTTCTAAACAAAGGATGAATCCACCGGCTACTTGGCCCGATTACAAACTCTGCTTGAAGAAATAAGATGTAAACACTTTCTGAATAGTTGATCTGATGATCAACAGCTCTGATACCATGTAGAAATTTTGAATAATAAACAATTATTCACAAAGATTATCTCGGTTATACACTATTGCAGAATAAATGCACAATACATAATCTCCTCTACGTTGATAATCAATTGAGCAGCATTAAAAACAATGAAACATCAATTGCATGCACACATTAACACAGTATGTAACTCGGGGAAATCTTACAGCTGAAAACCCCACACTATCTGTATATTAATGATTGAGAACATGTAACAATACATATTAAAAGACTCCTCACAAGTACTCAGTACTATCTCCACCAGTTACACACAAAACTAGCTCAGATTGGAACAAGTCACAGGTTCAAATCTCCTCTGCTGCTTTGCCTGCCTCTATTGCACAATACCAAGTGAAAATCACCCACACTGGAAATCACGTGAGCACAGGCTATTTCACTGGGCATATACTGTGAAATCATCATGGGCATACTGAATCCATTGATTGTGCAAGATCTCATGCACAACTATAGTCACAACTGATAGCAATCTCAACCTCTAACACTTGTCTCCACTGAACTGTACATGAACTGAGTTAACTGATGTATTCTTCAGTTGCATTATGAGTTAATAATTAATGAATTAATTTAATCAATTAATTCACATCACTCATCAGTAGTCTCTTTGCAGTTAGACTAATTACAACTAGTTTAACCATGTCAAACTGAACACAACTCCATCAACTCCACATCTAACTCCACAAAACTCACATGCATGAGTTCTAACTAATTTCATGCATGCAATAGCTCAACTGACCCACAAAGAAAGTGTATTTCCTTCTGACAACTGCATGTGCCACATTTGTATCTCAAATTGAAATGCTCCAAGAGGATAAGATAAAGTTTATAGTCTAAATACTATTATGAGACAATAATATTTGACTTCTCTATTTTTAGCCTGGCAGTCTAAAAATAGACTCTGATCACTCCGCTGTGAACCAGAAATAGAAGTCCATCTATTTTTCCCAACATGACCAATCATCCATAAACAACATCCTACAACTCATAGACCATGATACATATATATAAAAATAGACATAGTATAAAAGTAGACTTTGCGCCAACAATACCCTACGGGCCCACTTAGTGAAGGCGACTTCTTTCCTCTAAGCTCCATCATCTTGTTGAATTCTCAACACCTTGAGTTTAGCTAGACTAGCAACTTATAGATGCAGAGTGTCTATGCTGATCTCTAAGTGTGTGCCAGTGACCATCCACATTAACTTCTCAAAATACATGTTCAACTCTAGTCAGAATTGCTTCTTGTCTTTGCCTCCATGAGAGTGCCAAATGGGTGGGATCACTTGTGTGCGCACAATGACATCCATGCTCCTGAATACTCTTGCATGCGATTGAAAACATTGATCATCCTTTCTTCTCCATCCTAGCTGCTATATTGGTCCATAACTTGTATGGGCACATTTCCAGCAGTCTGTGCATGTTGTGCCTCCTATTGTGCATGTTCCCATTGGAACTCATTCTCTCATCTATGCAGCTCTAGTTTTTCTTTGAGTTACCGCTTCAACACTTGCAACTCCTTCTTTGTCTCTCTCTCTACCTTCACACGATCCTCTCGTCATGTTGTTACCTCATAGCCTCAGTCTCCAAATCTACTTTCATCACAAGTGGATCTGCTTGAGCTTGCAACTTTATCCTACCTCTGTGCTATCAACAACCTTCCTCTTGCATTTTTCAAATGCATGTGTGCTACCTTTTGTTGCTGCTAATGGTGCTGCTTGCTCTGACACTGATGCCATTTCAACTTGATATCCTTTCCCATGAACAACTTTATTTTTTCATAGATATGCCAGTTTATAGAAACGTGGTCAATTGCATCCCCAATTATGCTCTGAGCAGTGTCTTTGACTCTGCTCTCTTGGAAGCCATTGTACCTGTGATGCTGAGAGGTAGATGAACACCTCTGATACCTAGAGACTTAGAAAACCTCATGACAAGAAATATGTCAGCCAAAAACCAAAACAGACTAGAGGACTGACATGCAACATACCTCTGTGAATGTTTGTGAAGATTGCACAATTTTCACTGGGAGGCTAGGAGACTGACTACCAAAACTATGCAATTCATAGTCCAAGCTGTTGGGAGGCTGAACGATTGTTGTAACTGTGAACACATAGTCCAGTCTAGCTTGCTAAGGACTGAAACTATGTAATGCGCAATTTTTGGGACCAGCAAGGCACTGCCTCCCAAAATTGCGCAATCCAAGCATGGAGGTTAGTGCTGGGCCAAACTTACATAATTTTTGGAGGGAAGGTAGAGCCCTCACTTCTAGAAATATGCAATTCTAGCCGGCCAACACAAGGTTCGGGCTAAGGCAGCACAGACCCGCCGGAGACTAAAAACACAAGAATTTTGAATGCATGGTGATACTGAGTGTAAACAAGAGTGAATGATTATGCATGCAAATAATAAGTACAAGATTCAAAAACTGGGAAAGCATGCATGTGTGTGAAGCGAGTCAGCAGAATGGCAACCATCAGTGCAAAAACAATGTCATGCAGGTGACAACAGTGAGATGCAAACAAAAACTTAAATGATGCTTATACAAGCTAACATACAATTAAATGACAATAAGCACTCAATGAAATGAAGTAGACAACACTTACACAAGCCGAAATAAAAAAAGCAACAAAAATGCAGTGCAAGACATGCATAGCGTGCTTGCCCTGAAACAACTGAGCTGAATGTGCTGATGAATCCTAGATGTGATGTGGGATGTCAAAGTTGCAATAGAAATGTGAGGAATGAGCTCTACCACGTTCGGTTCATAATTTTTTATTGAAGTTATGACACACATGTCACAAATCTAGGAAAATCAACACTTGGCAGGAGGTTTCTAAAATGAGCCTTGCATGTAAGCTCCGCTGCTAAAAATAGATCCCTAAGCATAGGGATTATTTTGTATTTTTCCTTGGGAAAAATAGTCCATGCATGAAAATATTTTTTTCTCGGTCCCAGAGGAAGCCAATCAACCTGAAGGCACATGCATCAGTCTCCGAGCCTAGGATGGAAAATTACACAATTCCTGGGCTGAGCTAGGCTATCTGTCCCAGAGGGATTGCACAATTTCTAGGGTCAACAGGTGACTGCCTCCTAGAATTTCTCAATTTATGGGTTGAGAAACATTGTTGGGTCAGATTGCATAGTTTTCTAGAGGAATACTACCTGACTGTTGTGCGTAATTCTGGAGCCCGGCAGGTTGCCACGCTGGTTTCCGCAATTTTTGGAGGGAAGGCTGGTTCCCCTCCAGAATTGTACAATTTTCTAAGGGAATATTGACACACTTATTTATGCAATTCTTGAGCTCAGTGGGTTGGCCATATGATTTTAGCAATTTCTGGAGGGAAGGCCAGTTCCCCTCCATAATTGAGCAATTTTCTAGGGGAGTTGCTTGGCTAGCACATGGTCTAAGTCCAGAAAGATAGCTTGTGAGTAGAGTGAAGAAAACTGACAAGCACAGGTTGACAAGACACTGAGAAACAACTGAAGCTTATATTCTTGACGGTGCAAGACATGTTGTTGAAGATGGTTGGTAGGGAGGCTCCAAAACAAAACTAAGGCAAAATTTTGGAGGGTGTTTGTAGCTACTACAACAGTTTACTACCTATACATGATTTTATTTATTTCATCATTTTTCATAGAAGACACTTAATGTATAGATAGATAAACTCATAAGAACTTAAATATATAAACTGCAAATTATTTTGAAGGCTTCCTATATATTCCTACAATGTTTACTATTATGTAAAAATCATTAATTGGAATTATTTTTCTACTTTTTCAATTTCGACAAGTAATAGCAGTAATTATAAACCCATTAAAAGGAAAAAGCAAGTAAAAAGAATAATAATTTTCTTTATCAAAGTATACAATTCTATAGTATCACAATTAATGTAACTTTTTTCTGCTATATTCATGAAAATTATGATTTCAACTGTAATAAGGAGAAATATTCATAAACTTTGAATTTTAAACAAGTCACAAATGTTGAGCCCAATGTTTCAACTTGATCAAAATAAATTCTGGAAAATATTACAGAAGCACTTCCACTCCTCCTAGCCATAGAAATTTTCCTCCACTTACGAAAATTCACCCCTGAGCCAAAATCTTTGCAAGTTTTCTTTTTGTCCTCCTTATGTGTATCCACAATTTCCCTATGTTCTCTCTTTTTTCTTCACAAATTAAAAAAGAAAAAAATTACACCTCCTATTGTACCATTTGGTAGTTAGTAACTACCTCCACCTCACCTAGTAGGTGGCAGGTCATTATTGAGCTCATTTATGAGTTCAACTTCTCACTTCCAAGGAAAACCTCTTGTCTTTTAGGGAAACTATGTATCTCACTTATCCATATTTAATTAATCCAAAATTCTAGATTGAGTGTCTAGGACTTTATAAATGGGTAATTAATAATTAACATTAACTTGTAGCCATCAACTCTTTCAGCCAAGTGTCCCTTCTATAATAATTCCATATTTTCTTTATTTACAAATAAACACAATAATTACAAATTTTCTTTTTTTCATGTTGATAAGTAATAAATTATTGATATTTTGTTCCCAAAAATAATTTCCACAAATAATTACATATATTTACAACACATACAATAAAATGTTTTCAAGGATATGACACTCTCCCCCTCCTGAATTTCACATCATCCTGGTGTCTTGTTTGCAATTAAAATGTAGATCGATATGCTTCTTTAAAAGAATTATCCAATTCTCAGGTAGCCTCTTGAGGGCTCAAATGTTTCCATTATACTTTTACCTAAGTTATGACTTTATTTCAGAGCATGACTTCCCTCTACTCTAGAATATGTAGGGGCTCTATTAGGAATTCTCCCTCTGGTTCTACATATGTAAGATTCCAATCAACTACATGAGATGGGTCATGTGCACAATTTTTCAACAAAGATACATGAAATACATTACGAAATTTAATATTGGTTGGTAGGGCTAGATGAAAGGCCAGAGGTCAAATTATGGTTAACACCTCAAAATATCAAAAATATCTAAGTGATAACTCAGCACCACTACAAAGTATAAATGCTTTTTTTTTGTGTTTAACTTTTAAATATTCATGTTATCCCACATTAAACTCTTTATAAATTATGTTCAAGTCTGCACACCTCTTATGATGATCTTGGGATGTTTTCAATTTTATTTTAACTTTCTTGACCACTTCTTCCATTTTCTTTAACATATCTGGTCCCAAGACCAATCAATCTTCAATATGATCCCAACTTAGGTGTACTTTTCATCTTCTTCCATACATCACTTTTGAAAGACTCATTTTCAAGGACGTTTGGTATCCATTATTAAAAGAAAATTATACTAAGTGAAAATAATCCTCCCATTTAGTATGTTTGTTCCTAACATACATACTTAACATATCCTCTAATATTTGATTGGTCCATTCTATTTGGGCATCAGCTTGAGGATGGCAATATGTACTAAATTTTAACTTTGTTTCCATACCTTCGAAAAACCCTTTAAATAACAACAAAGTATAAGTGTGTTTTTTTGTGTTACTTTTAAATGCACATGCTATCCTATATTAAACTCTTTATAAATTAGGTTCAAGTCTACATAGCTCTTCTCATGATCTTTGGTTGTTTTCAATTTTTTTTAACTTTCTTAACTACTTCTTCCATTTTCTTTAACATATCTGACCCCAAGACCAATCTATCTTCAGGATGATCCCAACTTACTCGTACTTTGCATCTCCTTTCCATACATCACTTCAGAAGGGCTCATTTTCAAGGATGTTTGGTATCCATTATTATAATAAAATTCTACTAAGTGACAATAATCCTTCCATTTAGTATGTTTGTCCTTAACTTGCATCCTTAACATATCCTCTAATATTTGACTGGTCCTTTCTATTTGGACAACAGTTTGAGGATGGTAGTATGTACTAAATTTTAACTTTGTCACCACACCTTCATAAAACCCTTTAAACAATTGCAAAGTCTAAGTGTGTCTTTTTGTGTTTAACTTTTAAATGTACATTCTATCCCACATTAAACTCTTTATAAATTACGTTCAATTCTACATAGCTATTATGATGATCTTGGGTTGTTTTCTATTTTTATTTAACTTGCTTGGCCACTTCCTCTGTCTTATTTAACATATGCAGCCCCAAGACCAATCTATATTTCAGATGATCCCAACTTAGGTGTACTTTTCATCTTCTTCCATAAATCACTTCAGAAGGGCACATTTTCAAGGATGTTTGGCATCCATTATGATAAGAAAATTCTACTACGTTAAAATAATCATCCCATTTAGTATGTTTGTCCGTAACATACATCTTAACGTATCCTCTCATATGCGATTGGTCCTTTCTATTTGGACATCGGTTTGAGGATGGTGAAATTTACTTAATTTTAAACTTGTTCTTAGACCTTAAAAAACCCTTTCGAAAACTTGGGTGTGAACTTTGTATCCCTATTTGAGATTACAATTTTAGGTATCCCATGGAGACTGAAAATTTCTCTCATGAATATCTATACCATGTTTATTGCTTTAAATTTGGATTTTACATGGATAAAGTGTTATTCTTTACTGAGCATATGAGCCACAACCATAATTGAGTCACATTTCCTCCTAGTCTTTGGTATTCCATTAATGAAATCCACTGAAATTTCTCATATTTCCATTTTGGAATGGGTAGGGATTGCAACAACCCAACAAGGTGTTGATGAGAAGCCTTGACTTGATGAAACTCAAGACATTTAGCCACATATTTTGTTGCCTCATTTTTCATATTTGGCCAGTTAAAATCCATTTTTAACACAGTAATCAACTTTTTTTAGCTAGGATGGCCAGCTATTGGATTTTTGTACAACTCATATAAAACAAAAAATTTAGATTTATATCATTATGCTCATAAATTATTCCTTTAGACAATAATATGCCTTTTATATATTGAAAAACACACCCCTCTTCATCCATTGTGTCAATTTTCTAAATTTTTTCCATGATTTTCAGGTATTTTTAATTACAAATCATAGCCATTTTTATTTTATCTATTAATTTTGTCGACCAACTTGCTGTTGATGTAGCACAAATTTGATTAAGATTTCTGCTTGAAGCATCAATTATTTTGTTTTCCATTCCTTTAATATTTGTAATCTAAAAATCAAATTCACTAATAAATGATAACCATGTTCCTTTTCTATCATTTAGATTAGGTTGATCAAATAGATATTTGTGTAGAAATATATCAAAATTTGTAGCTTCTAATGAATTCGGACTAAAAAAAATAGACACCAATTTCTTCTACTCAATTTGTGGAAGAGAAAACATACAATAGAACACATGCAATAATTTAATCACATTGAACACAATATTTTTAATGGGGAACCCAATTGGAAAAAACCCCTTCTCTATTTGTACTGTATCAGATGAAAATAATGATCTATTACAAAGACAACTTCAACCCTTCAAGCTCAACGCGCACTGCAATATTCATCTCCTCCTAAATCTTCTCTAGCCATAACTTGGCCAAAATATGCCTCCCGCTTCATCCTATTTCATTGCTCAATTACTGCTCCTAAAGAATAGGAAGAACCCCTATTTTCTTGCGCAATCCCAAGAGAATTCCCCACCTTCTACATGCAAAATTTGTACACTCACTAGTATATAATAATGATTACATTGATTCCTCTTTCCTCCAATCAACTAGGAAATTCAAATTCCGTGCAAATAGGGCTATATTTAGTAAATTGACTAGTTAACTTAAATCAATGAGTTAACGACAGTTAAAACTACTCAAATGAACTCTTACTGACTTTATTCATGACTAGAGCTCAGATAACTCATTTTCACTAACTATAAGGCTAGTAGATTGGTAGATATTAGCAATAAATTCATGAAGAACTCTACTTCTCTCCCAAAAAAAATAATTCAATGACTTAACTAACTCACTTGGACATGTCACTCGTGCTAACTGCAACTCAAGTCATCCTGCTGATTTGGAAATTCAAATTTATCCTATGATAAAGGCACAATTAAAATTAACCCTTTTCTTTGGACAATTTAACACTCCCTCTTATCAAGGAAAGTGTTATGAACAATCCCAATCCTACTCCTCTGTAGGAATGTATTGTAACATAATTAACACTCCCTCTCATTATCGTTGTTTTTACTGCAACTAAGAAGCATAAATAATACTATATCAACTATGTATTTGTAATTCAATTGTCTCCCAATATATAACTACATCAAATAACACTAATCCTTCTACTACTAAATACCATGCACCCCTATATGAAGCGTAATGATTAATGACAAGAGTATACTTCAAATGTTTCTACTCTCTTATGGACGTTGCCCAAATATTTGCAACTCTCAACTAAGGCTCTACATCACCCAACCTCACCCTTGGAGGTACGGTTGCATAAATGGAAAAATCTACCTCTTGCTTATAGATATTTTTAACTAAAACACCAATTTGTTTTACTTTTCCAGTAGCACCGTACTTCAAATATACCTTACCTCTACTAAACACCACATCACATCCTCTATATTCAATTACAACTACATAAACTATAGTTTTCTTCAGATTGGACACATACATTACATCCTTTATGTCAAGATGGGATTCTGTTTCCCTCTTAAAGGTGACAATACCAATACATTTAGTACTATATCTTCCATCACCTCCAATTTCTATGTGTAATTGTAGGTCCTTCTCCTCTAAGATATTAATGAAATCCTTATTTCCTATCATATGATATGAAGCACCAGAGTTTATGTATCACTCACTCCCTCTCACTATGGTTGTCACACAAGAAATTAGGGTGAAATACAACTCATATTGTAATGTGAGAGCATCTCCTCTTGTTGCTCTTACAGGATCCTTACTATATTTCTTATGTGGAGATTTGGTTGTAGGTTGTAGTACCACGTAGAAATAACTAAAATTTTGCAACTGCTAATGAACTCAGACTGAAGAAAATAGACACGGATTTATTCTACTATATCTATGGAAGGGAAAACATACAATAGAAACACATGAAATCATTCAGTCACAATGAATATAAATCTTTCTTATTAGGGAACCCGATTGGGGAATATCCCTCCTCTGTCTTGCCTTATATCATATGAGACAATGATCAATTACAATGACAACCTCAATCCTTGAAGCTCAACCTACAATGCAATAATTACATTGACCAAGAATTATAGAAAATAGGCCTCCAACTTATTCCTATCTCCTTGCACAATTCTTGAGGAAATTAGCTCCTAAAAATAGGTAAATCTCCTTTTTCTTTACATAAATCAAAGAGAAATTACTGACTTGCTCAAATGCCAATCATGTACACTCAATAGTATAAAACGCATAATTACAATGTTGAATTTTTCCTCCACTCAACTAAGAAAATTGAATTGCATGCATTACTAGGGCTATTGTTAGTAAATTGGCTTGTTAACCGAGAGATCAATGAGTTAAAAATAGTTACCACTACTCAAATAAACTCCTACTGACTCTATCCATGACTAGAGCTCAAATAACTAAGTTTCACTAACTATAACTTGACAAGATTACTAGATCTTAGCAATCAACTCATGCACAACTCTAGTTCATTCTGACAAACTAAAATTGACTAACTTAACTAAGTGACTTGGCCATGTCACTCCTACTAACTACAACCCAATTCATCCTGCTGATGTGGAAATTCAAATTTCTCCATTTGAGTAAGGCACAAGTCAAATGGTTAAGTCCCACTAGCACAATTGGTTGAGGATGGACCTTGTCAGAAAGGTGACCCTAGATCAAACCTCATGGGGGGGTGGTTACGCCATGTGCTAGGGGGAGGAGACATGCTAAAAATTCCAGTCAGCTAAGGGCTAGTGTGGCCTAGGATGAGTGCAATCCCCGGGTGACTTTGACGGCTCAGATGCCCCTAGGTCATAGCTACGCAAGCCATAGTCAAACCTTAAGGATCACGGACAAGTTTAAAAACAAAAAAAATTATCACAAGTCAAATGAAGCCTTTTATTGCTACAATTTAACACTCCCTCTTAGCAAGAAAAGGGTTTTGAACAACTCCAATATTGGTCCTATGTAGGAATCTATTGTAACACAACTAACACTCCCTCTCAATGTTATTCTTGCTACAACCACAATTGCAATTAAGAAGCATCCAAAATGTGTAATCAACTACATCTTTGTGTTGCAGTTGTCTCCTAAGGGTTGACTACATCACGAAACATTGATCCTTCTACGCTGAATACTATGGGCCCATGTAGCAAGGGAAATGATCCATGAGAAGAGTATACTTCAGCTATTGTTGCTCTCCTATGCACACTTCCAAAATCTTTGGAACTCTGGACTGAGGCTCTACATCACCCCACGTCACTCTTGGAGGTATGGCTACGTACATGGCGAAATTTTCCTCTGGATTTTCAATATTTTTAACTTCAAAACCAATTTGTTTTACTTGTTCAGTAGCATCATGCTTCATATATCCCTTCCATGTACTTAACTCCACATCATACCCACTTTCTTCAAGTACAACTACAAAAACTAGATTTTTCTTCAAACCAGGCACATACATTACATCCTTTAGGTGAGGATGGTAGCCTAACTCCCTCTTAAAGGTGACAATGCCAATATCTCTGGTACTATACCTTTCATCATCTCCAAGTTCTATGTGTAATTGTAGGTCCTTCTCCTCTAATCATGTTAGGTACCTATGATATTAGTGTAGCCCCCCTATTGTTTTTGTTGTGTCGATGTAGACACCATATTTCTATTGTTGTTCCCCATAGAACCCCACTATTGTTATTGTTGTTTCCTTACATTATTATTGTTATGTAGGTTCTTATTATATTCTAACCCCTTAGACTCCTATATATACCAAGGAGGTATTTGCATTTGTATCATCCAATAGATGTTCATTTATGTTGTTGTAGTGTTTTCTTCTCAAAGATGTATGAAAACAATCCATTTAAGATTGTGGATGACAAACAATATCAATAATATAAATGGATGCTAAACATTGTAGATCTGCAACAAATGATAGAAACAAAACCTGCCAATGTCCTCATCTATGCCACAATCATAGTTAAACAACAAAATAAATAGTGATACTTCAATCATCCAATGGAAACCATATATACAAAGAAGAGTTTTTATTATAACACTTGTGAAGGGAACAAATAAATGTTATCAGTCCCCCTCTATGGGATGGGTTCTTGGCTATCCTCAAACACCTTCAGCTTGTGTAGAGTCACTCTCATCTATAATGTGTAAACCCAACAAAAATACGGTGTGCGAGAATGAAAATAATCAGAGTTACAGCAATGAGTGCAACAATGAAAATAATAAAAAGTGAATAATGAATGGAAAACCCTTCTATTTATAACAAAATATTGAGTTATCCTCGAATAATGAGCAATAATAAAATATTATTAACCCCATTCTTGGAATAACTACTTGGAATATTTTATTATATTTGGTTAGTAGGGAAAAAGTATTTAAACTTTTATTTATAAATAATAATAAAGAAATGATTTATTTATCATCTCAAGGAATTGGTGAAGGAATAATAAAAAATAAGGATTTATTTAATTACTCCTAAGGGATTTAATCAAATTTGAGAAAGAATAATAATTAATTAGTGATTGATTAATTATTCTTAGAGAAAAATAAGATAGTTAATGAATTATCTGTTTATTTTTCATGATTGGGTCAAATATGACAAGGAATAGTTAATTAAACCAATGGTTTAATTAATTATTCCTAGAAGAAAGTCAAATAAATACTGATTTATTTAATTATTCTTCATGCGTTTAACTATAAATTACCTAACAAAGGTGGTTTATTAAGTAATTTCTCACATTGAAAGAAATTCTACTATGGTAAAATTGGTTTTACATGGTGTACTTCGATCCATCTAGTAAATTATGCTAGATGATCAATTTTTTGGGGATAACAGATTTCCCCCCAACGTAGGAATGTTGCGAGAAAAACGTATGACCGAAGTACATTGTACAGATACAATTACTAGACAACACAGGGGAGTTAGAGAGAGAGAGAGAGAGAGAGAGAGAGAGAGAGAGACCAATAAAGATGATGTGAAAGAGGATAGGGATAGAGGGGGTGAGACTAATGAAAGTATCCTTTTATGTTGTGGTACCGAAGCTCAATGAGGCAGGGGAGGCATACCCATACCCACCAAGATAACTTAATACAAAAATAATGGTGCTCCCAGAAACATAGAACTAAGAAGTGAAGTACTTGTTGAATGGTACATGACATGCTGGCATAGCAGAGCCAGAAAATAATACAATGTGTCCCATATACATAATGCACCTGGAGAAACATGAGCCATGAATGAATACAATAATATAAGAGTACATGAGATATAATGGCCCTTCACTCAAAACATGGGTGGGAGGGTAAAACAACTGAAGAAGGCTTGTTGAACAAGGAAGGGATCTGCAAAACTAGATGGGTTATCTGAAGGAGATGTGAATGCTATGAACACTGTGATCGGTAGGAACCCAACCCATAAAATATGTGGAATTGCATCTAAGGTTGTCGTATAATAGGAATATATTGGGGCATGTGGGGGGCTACCTGAAGGGCCACCCCCTCGTGAGGTCTGAAACATCTCACACATGCCTAGGAATCATTGGTACGATCTGCTGCATCACTGGACCATCAAGTGTATGAATCGCAAACATGAAACTACCAAGTCAAAGGGCAATAATGAGTCCCTTTGCTTGATCTAAGGCACCGAACAAGAATAGAATCTCAAACCAAGGTACACCACCCTCTAGGCCATTCTTCTAGAATAAATGAGTTGATGTTGACATAATAGGTCCCGAGATAGGTGAGGAAATGAGGATCCTCAAATAAGGCATGATGGAAAATAATAATGTGACTAATGGACTGAGACCAGGGACAATGGGTAAAGTCATATTAAGGGAAAAATGAATGACTTCCCTTGTTAGAGCATAAAGTGCATGGTTGCCCTGGCAGCCACTGGCTCAATTCTGAAGGGGATAGGGACAGTATGACTGGAGGCCAAAATGGGCAACACAGGATGAATGGTATGAAAATATGGAGGGAATATTGTGACATGATAGAATGGTATCTGAAACAAACTCCATGGATGCAAGGGTGAGTCATCCTGGATGCTATGAACAAGGGTGACTCGATGACACTGCCACACATGAGTAAGTGATGGTTACTCATCAAGAAAATTGACACAAGGTATGAAAAGTATTAAGAGGAGGTGGACCTTAATGTACAAGTCTCTTTATGAAGCAATTTGATTTTGAGAGGCGACGAAGTGACCCCTCTTGGAAAAATGACTTCCTGGTGAAGTGTCAAATCATTAAAGTCTAAGGAAGACCCATTATAGTACTTGATGAGAGATTTCCAATGGTGTTGATTGTTCATCAAACTAAGATATGGTTTGGTCACAATGGGTACCAGAAAAATTGTGAGTTTTTCTGTGAAAGGGCATTTTCCCTCCAATTTGAATTGATTTTCTAAGTGAGCTGCAGTGAATTTAGAGTTGAGGAAGAGGCCCTAAACCTTGTGGATCTTGCAGTAGACAAAATAACCATTGGAATCAGGATCTGTGACTTTCAAGTAGGTGGCCTTACGCATCTCTTGAATTTCAGTGGTTTATTTTGTGATTTTTGGCACCTAGTAGCTCCCTGGGAGAGCCCTGCTCCTCTTCATGGTCACATCACACTTTTTTGGTCCAGAAATGCAATCTGGCTTGTAGGAAATAGGTGAAAACCTATGAGCACACTTCGTTTGGGAAGAAAAATTCACTTTGGAGCTGAAAAGAGGGTTGGTCTACTGACATGGTGGGGGTTGTAGGTTGATCAGTGTAGACCAATGTTTTATTCTCTGAACTGACAAGACATGTGGTTTTTTGCAGGCATGGAAGAGCTAAAAATCAACTGCTATGAATGAGACATGGATGCTCTTCGACCTGAGATCTAGAGGGATTAGGGGGTTTGAGGGGCATTGACTCTTTATGAGGTTCCCAACTTGGTAGAGAACCCAATGATGAGGGCAGGTGAGCCCTTGCTACCAAGAATTATGAGTTATTAGGATCCATACTAGGAGGTATTTGTCATGCAGGGGCATAAGATTGAGCTCACATTAGAAGATATTTATTTCTTGATCGGGTTGCCTCCCCTCAGAGTGGTGGGGAATATTCATCCTGTGTTGCCTCATGGGAGGAACATTATTTTGTGTAGTGCTATTGTCCACAGAATGTACATGTCAAGGGAACGACTATCCCTAATGGTGATCTAGAGAGGATAGAGACACAGGCTGTTGATGCAGTTGTGTTGCGGGTCTTGGGCCACCATTCATTCCACCACATCACTGGTAGGCAGATGATGTTGGTTGAGAGTGTTCTTGTCAGGACCTACTATGGGTGGGCCCAGATGATGTTGTTGTCGGTGAAATGATAGTTAAATCTATGTAGGCAAGTGAACTGTGACTGAGATTTTGGTACAGTACTATGTACGTTATTCTTTGAGAAGATACCCACCATTCGTCATCATGTACAGACTATGATGGGGGCCCACAAGGGACCAGGATGCGCTGCTGGGGGCAGCTACTATGGAGAGGAGGAGGAGGAGGGGGAGTCGGATTGGGTGTTCCGACCAAAGTTTTTCACATATTGGGATCAAATGCCCCTCTACATTGAGGATTACCCTTATAGCGAGATGAACTATCAAGTAGATCCAGACTTGCCACTTATACCCAGGCGAGCATGGGGATCAGACAATAAGTATTAAGTTGTTAGTTTTAGGGTGAATTTCATACTTCTATCACATGTATATGGTAATAAGTGTAAAATATGTGTTATGAAGACATAACATCGGTAAAATCGGTAGGATATGGATGACGAGCCACAATTCCTATTGGTTGTGGAGCATGATTATCATCCTAATTTATAGGTCTTTGTTTCAGCCGGATGTATACCTCAGGAAGATTGTACACCCCTCCATGCGGGGGTGTGGGGGGGACTTCCCCCCCCCTCCCCCACGCGAGGGTTCCGGGGGGCCCATCCCCCCTAGTTGGGGGGTTTGGGTGCCAGTGGTCCCCCGGCGTGGGTTTCGGGGGCAATGCCCCCGAAGCTAAAAACAAATGTAAAATTGCCTTGTAAAAGTATAGTAATTTCTAGTCAATCTGGGTAATTCATTAGGCGGATGATTTGATGGTAGAATTTACGTTTATTTTATGGTTTTTTGCCCTAGAAGGCAACCCGTCTCTTCGTATGAGGGTCTTGTATTGAGGCTATGATATAGATGTGTATTCTTAGAGCGAGAAATTGATAGGTGAGACTGTGAGAGAAAACAAAGGATATTACAGTGGATCTGCTGTAGGTTGTGTCTCTTCATTTTGCTGGATAATAGAAAGGAAGGACTAGCTGTTTGAGGTGGACGTAGCCCAAACTGGGTGAATCATGTATATCTATGTCTCTCTGGTTTTATGTGTTTGTGATTTTCCGCATATTATATGTCTTGCATTTCTCCGTTATATATATAATTTTTCTAACAACTGGTATCAGAGCCGAAGGTCTATTTGGCTGATAAACTCGTAGGCAAGAAGGGTTCCTCGTTTAAGTGGAAGAAATGGCAGAAGTTGGTAAGTTTAGGGTCAAGAAATTTAATGGCCAAAACTTCCTGGTGTGGAAGATGCAGATGGAAGATTATATGTATCAAAAAGATCTGTACCTACCATTGAGCAAAAAAGCAAAGAAGCCAATGGCTATGATAGATGCAGAATGGAACATTCTCGATAGAAAGGCACTTGGAACAGTATGGTTGTGCCTCGCAGCATCGGTCACCTTCAACATTTCGAAGGAAACAACAACAGAGGGATTGATTTAGGCATTGGCAAAACTATATGAAAAACCATCAGCGTCAAACAAGGTATTTCTAATGAAATGGTTATTTAATATGCAGATGTTGGAAGGTGGATTTGTTGTAGACCATTTAAATGATTTTAATACAGTTACAAGTTAGTTAAGTTCTATAGGGGTAAAATTTGATGATGAAGTTAGAGCTTTGGAATGGTTTAGTAATGGCCATCAGTAACTTTGTTTCTAGATCTAGTACTTTAAATTTTGATGATGTTGTCGGTGCTATCCTTAGCAAGGAAATGCGATGGAAAAGTTCCAGTGAGACATTGCATAATGCTTTGAGTGCAGATTCTAGGGGAAGAAAAATGGAAAGAGGAAAGAGCTCAAGATATTGCAGTAAATAAAGAAAGGTAGATCCAACTCCATATTGGGGATGGTGTGCTGGAAATGTGGAAAGAAAGGACACCTAAAGAAAGACTATAGATCTCGGAATGGAAAAGAAGGAGATGCACAACAAGAAAACAATCATGAAGAAAATGTGACAGGTGAGGTGTTACAATATGCTTTGGTTCTTTCTTTCAAAAATATTACTAATTCCTGGGTGGTAGATCCAGGGGCCTCATTCCATGCCACACTTGATAAGAAATATTTTCATGACTATGTTAAAGGAGATTTTGGACAAGTCTGTTTGGGTGATGATAAACCCTATAAAATTATTGGAATGGGTAAGGTTCTTGTAAAACACCAGAATGGAAACCAATGGCTACTAAAGGAGGTAAGGCATGTTCCAGATTTGAAGAAAAATCTAATTTCAACAGGGTAGTTAGGCAATGAAGGTCGTGTGACAACTTTCACAGGTAAAGCTCGGAAGGTCACCAAAGGAGCCCTAGTAATAGCAAAAGGCGAAAATGTTGGTACTTTGTATTTACGTAATGGTATTTATAACTCTGTTAATGCTTTAACTTCCAAAGGAGTAGATGCTGCATTATGGCATCATAGGCTCGGATACATGAGTGAGAAGGGGATGAAGATTCTTCACTCAAGGAATTTGTTGCCAGGTTTGAAGAATGTTGATTTGGACTTTTGTGAGAATTGCATTTATGGAAAACAAAAGAGAGTCAGATTTCTCAGAGTTGGGAAAGAAAAGAAGAGCAAAAAATTAGAGCTTGTGCATATAGATGTATGGGGACCTGCTAAGCTATCATCTCTCGGTGGCTCTCATTATTATGTTACTTTTATTGATGATGCAACTAGAAAAACTTGGATTTATTGTATTCAGAATAAATCTGATGTATTTGATACTTTCAAGAAATGGAAAGCTTTGGTTGAAATTGAGACAGGAAAGAAATTGAAGTGTCTCAGATTAGAAAATGGAGGTGAATATTGCAGCGAAGAGTTTGATAGGTACTATTCAAAACATGGAATTCACAGAGAGAAGATAGTTGCAAGAACACCACAAGAAAATGGTGTGTCAGAAAGGATGAACAAAACAATAATGGAGCATGCAAGGTGCATGAGATTGGATGTAGCATTGCCTTTACAATTTTGGCCAAATGTTGTAGATACTATTGTTTATCTAATAAACAGATGGCCTTCAAGTTCCTTGGATGGTGGTGTTCCAAAGGAAGCATGGACAGGTAAAATGGTAAACTACTCTTTTTTGAAGCCTTTTGGTTGTGAGGCCTTTGTCCATATTAATAAAGAAAATAGAACAAAGTTTGAGGCAAAATCAAAGAAATGTACTTTTATTGGATATGGTGTTAATGATTTTGGATATTGCTTATATGATTATGAAAATCACAAAATCATTAGGAGCAGAGATGTAGTATTCAATGAAAAGGTCTTGTATAAGAATCAATTGCAGGAAAAGATACAGGAAAAAAAAACAAGGAATACATAGTTATTGATGAGATCACTAAAAAAGTAAAGGTGCCAGAAAATAATAATAATCAACAACCACAACATTAGCAACCACCACAATAGCAACAGGCACCCCAAAAACCTGAAAGTGGTGTTAGAAGATCTACCAGGATAAGTATACCCCTGAACGATACTCTCCTTCATTATATTATTTATTGTTAACTGATTCTGGTGAACACAAATGTTATGAAGAAGCAATGTGTGTTGAAAGCAGGAAGAAGTGGGTGCTAGCCATGGAAGAAGAGATGGACTCCTTAATGCATAACCAGACTTGGGACATAGTCAGGTTGCCTGCAGGTAAAACTACATTGCAAAATAAATGGGTTTATAGGCTGATGGAAGAAGATGGAGGAAAACAGAGGTACAAAGCTAGACTTGTGGTGAAAGGGTTTGCACAGAAGAAAGGTATTGATTTAGATGAAATATTTTCTCCTGTTGTTAAAATGGCTTCAATTAGAACTATTTTAAGTCTAGTAGTAGTTGAAGATTTACATCTTGAGCAATTAGATGTAAAGACAGCCTTTCTCCATGGGGATTTGGAGGAAGATATATGTAGGTCTTAACCCTGTACGGAAATTACCTGCATACAAATTCTAAAACACAGAAAATAAACAATGCGAGAGCATAACACATAAAACACATATACACAAAGATTTTCCCTTGGATCCCAAAACCGGGACTACCAGCTTGATTTTTCATTATATTCCTTTCAATGTTACAATACATATTTATACATGCCGAAGCATCGAATACCATGGACCGAAAACCATCACATCCAAAACCATGGACCAAAAAACCATAGGTAGGTTTGCCCAACCAAATATAGGGTCCAAAAAAAATTTTTCCTAGGACATTGCCCCGGACCCCGTAGAGGGGGGCTGGCTGCCCCCCTCAAACCCCCCGCTGCACAATCGATGCAACAAAGGGGGGGCTCCGCCCTCCCTCTAACCCCCCAGTTCACTACGTCGGTTAGTAATGGAAAGAATATAACACAACCCAACAATCTCCCACTTGTTGTTTTCTTTCCACAGGGGGCCACAGGAGAGCTTAGTCATTTTTCGAGCCCTGAAATGCCCATTGTTTCTCTACACCAAGAGAACTTCTCAGAGCTCAGAGATTTTGTCAATGCCTCTGCAGTATTCTTCAAAGTGTCCACCTTTACCAGCAACACCTTTTTGTCTTCTATCATATCCCTCACAAAGTGATATTGAACATCAATGTACTTTGTTTTTGAATGATAAGCAAGGTTCTTTGCTAAGAAAATTGAACTTTGGCTATCACAGTCTATTCTTATAGCTCCCTATACTAACCCCATACTTGAACACAATCTCTGCAACCAAACTGCTTCCTTGCTTGCATGAGTTGCTGCCATGTATTCTGCCTCTGTAGTTGATAGTGCCACTACAGATTGTTTCTTACTCATCCAACTGACTGCACCTCCAAATAGGTTAAACACATACCCACTTGTAGATCTTCTCTGATCCAGATCTCCAGCCCAGTCTGCATCAACAAAGCCACAAATATCCAACACTCTGTCCAATCCTGGTCTTCCTTGGTAGCACAAACCATAATCACTAGTGCCACGCAAACACCTGAAAACCCGCTTCACTGTTGTCCAGTGCTCCTTCCCTGGTTTTAACATAAACCTGCTCAATACTCCCACTACATGTGCAATGTCTGGTCTAGTACATACCATTGCATACATCAGGCTACCGACTGCACTCGCATATGGAACACGGAACATGTCCTCTTCCTCTTCTCGTGTCTTGGGACACTGTTCAGCAGATAACCTCACACCTACAGGAATAGGAACCTTCACCGGTTTACTATCCTGCATATTAAACCTCTGCAGTATTGTCTCGACATACTTCCTCTGGTTTAACCAGAGCTTCCTCTTTGCCCAATCTCTTTTAATTTCCACACCCAAAATATAGTTTGCAACACCAAGATCTTTCATGTCGAATTTGGAGGACAATTGGGTCTTCAAATCCTGGATAATTTCTTTGTCATTTCCAACCAGCAACATATCATCCACATACAAGACCAGATAAATAACACGGTCACCAATTAATTTAAAATACACATAGTGATCTGCTTTGCTTCTGGTGAAGCCAAGTCCCCATATAAATGTATCAAATTTCTAATACCACATCCTTGGTGACTGTTTTAACCCATATAGAGACTTCTTTAACTTACATACCAGTTCTTTCTTACCCTTCATCGCAAAGCCTTCAGTTTGCTTCATGTAGATTTCCTCTTCCAAATCCCCGTGAAGAAATGTTGTCTTCACATCCATCTGTTCTACCTCAAAATCAAAAGTAGCAGCAACAGATAAAAGTAACCTAATAGAAGTTACCTTGGCAAAATGAGAAAAAATATCACCAAAATCAATTCTTGGCACCTGGGAATAACCTTTTGCTACCAATCAAGCTTTGTATTTCTCCACCTTCCCTTCTGCATTTGTCTTCTTTTTGAACACCCATTTGCGGCCAATGGGTTTCCTTCCAGCCGACAACTCCACTAGATCCCAAGCCTCATTTTTGTGCAAAGATGCCATTTCATCAACCATGGCCTCTTTCCAGAGTTTTCCATCCTCTGAATCTACTGCTTCCTTCACAGTTCTGGGATCATCGTCAGTAACAGACAAAGAAAAATTTGAACAGAAAGTAGAAGGAATATACCTTTCTGGCTGCCTTCTTTCTCGAACTGATCTTCTCACAGCCGAAGTTTGTGGCTCTTCATCTTCTGATTCCTCCTCTGCTGCAAAGTCTGATTCTTCCTCCTTTAGCTCAAACTCTATCTTCTCAGGTTCCTTTGGTTGGACTTCATGTTTAATAACATCTTTTACCTTTCTGAACACCACTTCTTTGCTGTACACAACCTTCCGTGTGACTGGGTTCCAGAGCTTATAACCCTTTAAAACATCCTTATACCCAATAAAGATGCACTTTTCACATTTACTATCCAACTTGGTTCGTTTCTCCTTTGGAACATGTACATATGCATCACATCCAAATACCCTCAGATGTGAAAGAGAGGATTTCTTACCAGTCCATACTTCTTATGGAGTCTAATCCTCCAACACTGATGAAGGTGACCTGTTGACCAAGTAACATGCAGTATCCACCGCCTCTGCCCAGAATTCCTGTCCTAACCCAGCACCATTGAGCATGCTTCTTGCCCTTTCCATCAACGTCTTGCTCATTCTTTCTGTGACTCCATTGTGTTGAGGTGTATATGGAGTAGTCTTTTGTCATGCTATACCACACTTCTTACAGAATTCTTCAAATTCCTTGCTGCAAAACTCTCCACCATTATCTGTCCTCAGCACCTTTATCTTCTTCCCTGTCTAATTTTCCACCAGAGCCTTCAATTCTTTAAACCTGTCAAAGACTTCAGATTTCTTCTTAAGGAAATATATCCATGTATTCCTTGAGAAGTCATCTATAAATGATACATAGTACACAGACTTACCTAGTGATGGAACCTTCACAGGTCCAAACACATCACTGTGCACAAGCTCTAGTATCTGTTTCGCCCTCTTAGCACCATAGGGGAAACTCACTCGATTTTGCTTCCCATATACACAATTTTCACAGAAATCAAAATCCAGAGATCTATTACTCATACCTTCTACCATACCTTTACCATGAAGTATTCGAAGGCCCTTCTCTCCAATATGTCCAAGCCTTTGATGCCACAACATGGTCTTCTCTCCAGAGACCACTAGATGTTTAGCTCCACTTTCAGGAACCACAAAACTGTTGCATCCATCAACAATAGTGCTACCTTGCAGCTTGTATAGAGTTCCAGTCCGAACTCCCTGCATCAATACCAGTGCTCCCCTAACCATCTTGCAGGTATCCTTCTCGAACACTGTTTTTACACCTGCATCATCCAACTTGCTTACAGAAATCAGATTTCTGGCCAATGCAAGAATATGCAGAACACTCGGAAGTGTTCTAACCCTTCCACCTTGCAACTTCAACTTTACTTTTTCGTGACTAATGATTCTAGCCTTCCTATCATCTCCTAAGAAGACATCACCACCATCGTATTTCTCATACTCGTAGAACCACTCTCTATGGGGAGTGAAGTGAAAGGATGCACCTGAGTCAATCAACCACGCCTCATGATCTACATGTGTACTTGAAGAAGCCAAGTACACATCCCCACCTTCATCTGAGGTGGTTTTTGCCTCTATAGAAGGAGCATCATCAGATCCCTTTCCTTTATCAAGAGCTTTAGATTTATAGTCCCTTTTGAAGTGCCCTTCCTTTCCGCATTTCCAGCACACCACCTTTACAGGTTTTCCTGGAGATTTAGATCTCCCTCTAGATTTAGATCTCCCACTGAATGACTTATTTTTGTTTCTATTCTGGGACCATCCTCATATAGACAAGGCATCACCATTCTGGCTCTCCATATTTTTCCATCTCATCTCCTCCGTCAGCAAGGCTGAGACTATTTCATCAAACTGCAAAGCAGTTGCATTGTTACCTATTTCAATAACCAGACTATCCCAAGAATCTGGTAGAGAACACAACAAACTCATGCACTTATCTTCATCTGAAATTTTAATATCAACAGACGCTAACTGACTTACCATAGTATTAAATGCGTTCAGATGCTCTGTCACCGAGTCTCCATCTTTCAGCCTCAGGTTATACAAATTTTTCCACAGGAACAGTTTATTCACCAGAGACTTAGATTGGTACAAAGTCCCTAACCTGTCCCACAAAGCCTTCGCCGTAACTTCCCCTGATACATTCAGCAATACTGAATCTGGGACACACAATCGTATTGTGCTCTTTACCTTCTGATCCAACTTCTTCCATTCTTCATCGGTCACTCCCGTTGGTTTAGTACCTAGATCTACCGCGATCCACTGATCTTTATCCACCAAGAGATCCTCCATCTTGAGTTTCCACAACTCAAAACTCTGACCATTGAACTTCTTGATCTCTATCTTTCTGCTGCTCTCCATCTTCTTTCACCACCAGAATCGATCTCGCAGATCTCCCACTGAACAGGGTCTACCACAGGCCTGAGCGAAACCCCTGAACAACAAAGGCATCCCCTTGAAGCCAAAACATCTCTGATACCAAATGTAGGTTTTAAACCTATATAGAAATTACCTGCATACGAATTCTAAAATACAGAAAATAAACAATGCGAGAGCATAACACATAAAACACATATACACAGAGATTTTCCCTTGGATCCCAAAACTGGGACTACCAGCTTGATTTTTCACTATATTCCTTTCAATGTTACAATACATATTTATACATGCCGAAGCATCCAATACCATGGAATGAAAACCATTGCATCCAAAACCATGGACCGAAAAACCATAGGTAGGTTCGCCCAACCTAATATAGAGTCGAAAAAAAAAATTCTCGGGGCACTGCCCCGGACCCCGTAGAGGGGGGCTACCTGCCCCTCTCAAACCCCCCGATAGGGGGGGTTGCCGCCCCCCCTCTGACCCCCCGCTTCACAATCGGCGCAATGAAGCGGGGGATCCTCCCCCCCTCTAACCCCCTAGTTCACTACGTGGGTTAGTCTTGGAAAGAATATAACACAACCCAACAATATATATATATATATATATATATATATATATATATATATGTTGCAGCCACAAGGATATGAGATAAAAGGGAAGGAGAAACTAGTGTGTAGGTTGAAGAAGAGCTTGTATGGCTTAAAACAGGTTCCAAGGCAGTGGTATCTAAAATTTGACAAGTTCATGTCTGAACAAGGTTATAATAGATGTCACTCTGATCATTGTGTTTATCTGAAAAAGCAAAATGATGGCAGCTATATTATATTGTTATTGTATGTAGATGACATGCTTGTTGCAGGGTCTAACATGCCGGAAATAAATGCGCTCAAAAGAAAATTGGCAAATTCATTTGCAATGAAGGATTTGGGAGCTACAAAAACAAATCCTTGGTATGATAATAACTAGAGACAGGAAAAATCACAAATTAACATTGTCTCAGAATGAGTACATACAAAAGGTGTTGAAAAGATTTAATATGCACAATGCAAAACTATTTAGTACATCTTTTGCTAGCCATTTCAAACTTAGTAAGGAGATGTGCCCAAAGACCCATGAAGACATGGATTATATGTCTAAAGCTCCATATGCATCAGCAATTGGAAGCTTAATGTATGCAATGGTCTGCACAAGGCCTGATATTGCACATGTAGTGGGAGTTGTAACCAGGTACATGAACAATACAGGAAAAGAACATTGGATGGCAGTGAAATGGATTCTCAGATGTTTGAGAGGTACCACAAATCAAGCATTATGCTTTGGTGGTTCAAACATTTCTCTACAAGGATATGTTGATGCAGATATGGTAGGTGACAAAGATAACAGATGAAGCACTACAGGATATGTATTTACTGTAGGTGGAACAACTGTCAGTTGGGTTTCAAAAATCCAAAGTGTTGTTTCACTTTCAACAACAGAAGCAAAGTATGTTGCTGCTACAGAGGCTAGTAAAGAAATGATTTGGTTACAAAGGATTGTGGATGAATTGGGTTAGAATCATGATATGGGCACATTATACAGTGATAGCCAAAGTGCCATTCATATTGCAAAGAACTCAGCATTTCATTCCAGGACTAAACACATACAACTCAAGTACCATTTCCATATGATCAGTGTTGGAAGATGGAGAGTTGAAGCTGGAAAAGATACACACTAGCCAAAATCCTGCAAATATGCCAACAAAAGTTGTAACCAGGGAGAAACTGAGAATATGCTGAGTTTCAATTGGTCTTCAAGGATGACGATCAAGATGAGAAATAGCCAGGTCCAAAGAGGAGTCATTGTCTAGTAAATGAAGCAGCGGTGGAGTTGCTACAATCATTCTCCAAGTGGGAGATTGTTGGGTGTGGAGCATGATTATCATCCTAATTTAGAGGTCTTTGTTTCAGCTGGATGTATACCTCAGGACGATTGTACACCCCTCCACTCGAGGTGGTATGGGGGGGACTTGTCTCCCCCGCAGGGGTTCGAGGGGGCCCATCCCCTCTGGCTGGGGGGTCCGAGGGGCTAGCGGTCCCCCAGCGGGGGTTTCAGGGGTAGTGCCCCCGAAGCTAAAAACAAATGTAAAATTGCCTTGTAAAAGTATAGCAATTTCTAGTCAATCTGGGATGTTCATTAAGTGGATGATCTAATGGTAGAATTTACATTTAGTTTAGGGTTTTTTTCCCTGGAAGGCAACCCCTCTCTTTGTATGAGGGTATTGTATTGAGGCTGTGATATACATGTGTATTCTTAGAGTGAGAAACTGATAGGTGAGACTGTGAGAGAAAATAGAGGATATTACAGTGGATCTGCTGTAGGTTGTGTCTCTTCATTTTCCTGGATAATAGAAAGGAAGGACTAGTTATTCGAGGTGGATGTAGCCCACACTGGGTCAGCCACATATATTTGTGTCTCTCTGGTTTTGTGTTTTTGTGTTTTTCTGCATATTATATGTCTTGTATTTATCTGTCATATATATAATTTTTCTAACAATTCCTTGTGCTGCAGATTGGGGGACATCATTGTCACATCAGGGTCTAGAGGATAATGTGCTTCTCGTTGATCTACATTGTATATTTGATGTAATCTTCACTAGATTTTTAAATCACGGATGACATGAGTTAGATGATTGATACACAGATGGGTGTACCGGCCTTTGCTCAAAGTGGCAAGGTATCATACGGTGCATGGTGATGGTTGGTCAAGCAATACATGATATACGTGCAAGAGGACATATGGGTCCCTTTGATTTTGATTTTTGTAACATGCTATGGGCATGTCTGATGTATTTAGAGCTATGGGCTCCAAGCATTTATATGATACATAATATGATTATAAATTTTTATATGACGATGATGGTTCAGCATGTTTTTTTTTATGGTTGTATTATGTGGTATACATGTGATAAATGCCAATCTTAAAATGTTGTTTGCAACAATATATACATACTTATTTTGGGATCTAGGAACATGACTAAATGTAATGGTTTTAAATTCACGTACCAACAACTTAACTCGTAGATATTTTCTAAATAGGACTTTGTTATGCACACGATACACACCATTCAATTGAATGACAAGTAGCAAGTAATCTAAATGAACATGAAGATGAAGGATGTGATGCACGAGGGAATTGACTAAAAAACCTATCAATGCATCATACTCATCCTAATTATCGGTGGTAGATCCAATGCACAGGACCTCCAAATGGATTAACGTATGCAAGGGGGTAAAAATGGCCCATGTTAACGAGCCTAGATTCCGAGAGAAGAAACTCGCACTATCGACATGACCGATATATGTTGTGGATGAGGGACTCATATGAAAGGTACAAAAGCCAATGGATGAGATGATGCAATCTACCTAACTTCATGGTAGAAATAAAGACACAAAAACCAAAGGGATGTATTATGAGTGAAATTTCTTGAGGTAGAGTGCACTCAAAGAATTAGGAAGGAAATGGCCTTCAGAATCCTCCAAAAATATGCCCCCTTGCCTAAGTGCAAGGGTAATCAAGGGTAGACATAGCTTCCATGATGTCATCATCAGACTGGAAGATGGGTAGATCGGAGGAAGACTAACTACATGATGTGGAAGAAATACCTGCTACATCAACCTAACAAATAAGGTTCACATACACATCATCTTGGATGGTAGATGACGAGCTAGTAGATGGAGGATCTACGAATGTTAAGACCTGGGATTCTTTAGATAGAGGCTCGATAGAAGCGCGTGCATGAAAGTTAGAAAGGTTTTCCTATGAGGAAATCAATGATGATGACACGTAAAGGATATGGCCCATGGTGTCTTTGATCTCGACATCGATGGGAGGGATCACGATGGTGGGACCAGAGTCCCCTTGTTATGGTTGACTATGGTTACTAGAATCCATGGTACAGGAGTAGGGTTTCCACTACGAGTGGCCTTGTATTCGTGAAGCGCTTCAAGGAAATCATGAAATTCATCGAGATGAGGGAACCAATGGGAATAGTGACCATGGTGATCACACAAGGCACAAGGGTGATTTGTGCGTAACATTATGAGTTTCTTGGGTGGACCTAGTAAATTAACATGGAATTCAAGGATATTTGACTTAGGGAATTTTTCATGAACCAAAGGTTTAAGATGAGGAAGTTAGGGACAATTATTGGTGGTGTGCCCAACAACTTTACACAAAAAACACGGAGGTGATGGCTTTGGGCCCTTAGGGGCTCAAGGAGCTTGGGGAGACTTTTCCTTCAGTTCTTTTGTCTTAGCTTTGCCCCCATGTCCTTATGCTTGGGAAACAGGAGTAGGTTTCTATTTGGGTTGCGATGGAACTGAAGCAGTGACATGGGCTATAGGGACCGGTTGAACCGGGTTCAAAGAATGATAAGGTCATAGTTGACTAGGCAGAATTCTTGCAAGGGAACCAATGTACCATAGTAGGATCTCAAGAGCCATGTTAGGAAGGACCAACGAAGCCATGACAAGGAAATAAAACATTCCCAGAGGGGAAAATAACAAAGTTATCTAGCCTGTAGGGTAATTTCCCCATGGAATAGATCTTGGATGGTTGAGACCTAGAGGAAGAATTCCTGGTGGAAACAGAGGAGAGGCACCCACAAATAGAGGAGGTCCTGAGGGGGTGGATCCATAGGGCTCCGCTGGGATGGCAACAATAGGATGCTGAGGATGGGGTATTGAATGGATGTAACAGACTGCTTAAGAGCATCCTGTGATGCTTGTAGCATGCAAACACCCATAGAGTTAGGCTCTGAGATGGGAGGGGGAGGACCAGGGAAGGCACCCAACAATGAGCAATATTTATAGACTCTGGGTGAGACACCGCTGAGAGGAGGTGAGAACTTCTTATCATACATGGATGAGATAATGGACTCGGTGTAGGTTTTAACCCTGTACTAAAATTACCTGCATACGAATTCTAAAACTCAGAAAATAAAGAATGCGAGAGCATAAAACATAAAACACATATAGATAGAGATTTTCCCTTGGATCCCAAAACCGGGACTACCAGCTTGATTTTTCATTATGTTCCTTTCAATGTTACAATACGTATTTATACATGCCGAAGCATCCAATACCATGGATCAAGAACCATCGCGTCCAAAAAACATGTGTGAAAACCATGCACAAAACCATAGGTGGGTCCACCCAACCTAACATAGGGTCCAAAACAAAAATTTTCCAGGGCGCTGCCCCGGACCCCATAAAGTGGGGTTATGGGTACCCCTCAAACCCCCTATGACCTCCCCCTCTCTAACCCCTGGTTAACTACGTGGGCTAGTCATGGAAAGAATATAACACAACCCAACATTATCCCACTTGTTGTTTTCTTTCCACAGGGGGTCACAAGAGAGCTTAGTCATTTATCCAACTCTACAATGCCCATTGTTTCTCTACACCAAGAGAACTTCTCAGAGCTCAGAGATTTTTTCAATGCATCTGCAGTATTCTTCAAAGTGTCCACCTTTACCAGCAACACCTTTTTGTATTCTATCATATCCCTCACAAAGTGATACTGGACATCAATGTGCTTTGTCTTTGAATGATATGCGGGGTTCTTTGCCAAGAAAATTGCACTTTGGCTGTCACAGTCTATCCTTATAGCTTCCTGTACTAACCCCATACTTGTACACAATCTATGCAACCAAATTGCTTCCTTGCTTGCATGAGTGGCTGCCATGTATTCTTCCTCTATAGTTGATAGTACCACTACAGATTGTTTCTTACTCATCCAACTAACTGCACCTCCAAATAGGTTAAACACATTCCCACTTGTAGATCTTCTCTGATCTAGATCTCTAGCCCAGTCTGCATCAACAAAGCCACGAATATCCAACACTTTGTCCAATGTTGGTCTTCCTTGGTAGCACAAACCATAACCACTAGTGCCACCCAAATACCTGAAAACCCGCTTCACTTCTATCCAATGCTCCTTTCCTAGTTTTGACATAAACTTGCTCAATACTCCCATTGCATGTCCAATCTCTGGTCTAGTACAGACCATTGCATAGACTAGGCTGCCTACTGCACTTGCATATGGAACACGGGACATGTCCTCTTCCTCTTCTTGTGTCTTGGGACACTGTTCAGCAAATAACCTCACACCTACATGAATAGGAACCTTCATCGGTTTACTATCCTGCATGTTAAACCTCTACAGTATTGTCTCGACATACTTCCTCTAGTTTAACCAAAGCTTCCTCTTTGCAAGATCTCTTTTAATTTCCATGCCCAAAATATAGTTTGTAGCACCAAAATCTTTCATGTCGAATTTGGAGGACAATTGGGTCTTCAAATCCTGGATAATTTCTTTGTCAATTCCAACCAGCAACATATCATCCACATACAAGACCAGATAAATAACACGGTCACCAATTAATTTAAAATACACACAATGATCTGGTTTGCTTTTGGTGAAGCCAAGTCCCCATATAAATGTATCAAATTTCTGATACCATCCTTGGTGACTGTTTTAACCCATATAGAGACTTCTTTAACTTGCATAGTAGTTCTTTCTTACCATTCACAGTAAAGCCTTCAGGTTGCTTCATGTATATTTCCACTTCTAGATCCCCATGAAGAAATGTTGTCTTCACATCCATCTGTTCTACCTCAAAATCTAAGGCAATAGCAACAGATAAAAGTAATCTAATAGAAGTTGCCTTGGAAATAGGAGAAAAAATATCACCAAAATCAATTCCCAGCACATGGGAATAACCTTTTTCTACCAACCGAGCTTTGTATTTCTCCACTTTTCCTTTTTCATTTGTATTCTTTTTGAATACCCATTTGCTAAAAATGGGTTTCCTTCCAACCAGTAACTCCACCAGATCCCAAGCCTCACTTTTGTGCAAAGATGCCATTTCATCAACCATGGCCTCTTTCCAGAGTTTTCCATCCTCTGAATCCACTGCTTCCTTCACAGTTCTGGGATCATCATCAGTAACAAACAAAGAAAAATTTGAACAAAAAGCAGATGGACTATACCTTTCTGGCTTCCTTCTTTCTCAAACTAATCTTCTCACAACCGGAGGCTGTGGCTTTTCTTCTTCTGATTCCTCCTCTGATGTAGAGTCTGATTCTTCCTCCTTTAGCTCAAACTCTATCTTCTCAGGTTCCTTTGGTTGGACTTCATGTCTAATAGCATCTTTCACCTCCCTAAACACCACATCTCGGCTATACACAACCTTCCTTGTTACTAGGTTCCAAAGCTTATAACCCTTTAAACCATCCTTATACCCAATAAAGATGCACTTTTCAGTTTTACTATCCAACTTGGTTCACTTCTCCTTTGGAACATGTACATACGCATCACATCCAAATACCCTTAGATGTAAAAGAGAGGGTTTCTTACCAGTCCATACCTCTTGTGGAGTCTTATCCTCCAACACTGATGAAGGTGACCTGTTGACCAGGTAAGATGCAATATCCACAACCTCTACCCAGAATTCCTGTGCTAACCCGGCACCACTGAGCATGCTTCTTGCCCTTTCCATCAATGTCTTGTTCATTCTTTTTGCAACTCCATTTTGCTAAGGATTATATGGAGTAGTCTTCTGCCATGATATCACACACTTCTTAGAGAATTCTACAAATTCCTTGCTACAAAACTCTCCACCATTATTTGTCCTCAGCACATTTATCTTCTTCTCTGCCTAATTTTCCATGAGAGCCTTAAATTCTTTAAACCTCTCAAAGACTTCAAATTTCTTCTTAAGGAAATATATCCATGTATTCCTTGAGAAGTCATCTATAAATGATACATAGTACACAGACTTACCCAGTGATGGAACCTTCACAGGTCCAAACACATCACTGTGCACAAGCTCTAATATCTATTTCACCCTCTTACTACGAGAGGGGAAACTCACCTGATTCTGTTTCCCATATACACAATTTTCACAGAAATCAAAATCCAGAGAGCTATTACTCATACCTTCTACTATACCTTTACCATGAAGTATTCGAAGGCCTTTCTCTCCAATATTTCCAATCCTTTGATGCCACAACATGGTCTTCTCTCTAGAGACCACTATATTTTCTGCTCCACTTTTAGGAACTAGAGAACTATTGCACCCATCATCAACAGTGCTACCTTGTAGCTTGTATAGAATTCCAATCTGAACTCCCAGCATCAATACTAGTGCTCCTCGAACCATTTTGCAAGTATCCTTCTCGAACACTGTTTTTACACTTGCATCATCTAGATTGCTTACAAAAATTAGACTTGTAGCTAATGCAGGAGTATGTACAACACCTGGAAGCGCTCTAACCCTTCCACCTTGCAACTTCAACTTTACTTTTCCATGACAAAAAATTCTAGCCTTTCTATCATCCCCTAAGAAGACATCACCACCATCATATTTCTCATACTCATACTCACAGAACCACTGTCTATGGGGAGTGAAGTGAAAGGATGCACCTGAGTCAATCAACCATGACTCATGATCTACATGTGTACCTGAAGAAGCCAAGTACACATCCCCACCTTCATCTGAGGTGTTTTTTGCCTCTGCAGAAGGAGCCTCGTCAGATCCCTTTCCTTTGTCAGGAGCTTCATATTTACACTTCCTTTTGAAGTGGCCTTCCTTTTGGAATTTCTAGCACACCACCTTTACAGGTTTTTCTAGAGATTTAGATCTCCCACTCAATGAATTATTTTTGTTTTTGTTCTGGGACCGTCCTCGTATAGACAAGGCATCACCATTCTGGCTCTCCATATTTTTTCGTCTCATCTCCTCCGTTAGCAAGGATGAGACTGTTTCATGAAACTGCAAGGTAGTTGCATTGCTACCTATTGCAACAACTAGACTATCCTACAAATCTGGTAGAGAACACAACAAACTGATGCACTTATCTTCATGTAAAATTTTAATACCAATAGATGCTAACTGACTTACCACAGTATTAAATGCATTCAAATGCTCTATCATGAAGTCTCCATCTTTCATCCTCAGGTTATACAGCTTTTTCTGCAGGAATAGTTTATTCACCAGAGACTTAGATTGGTACAAATTCCCTAACTTGTCCCACAAAGCCTTCGCTGTAGCTTCCCCTGATACATTCAGCAATACTAAATCTGAGACACACAATCGTATCGTGCTATTTGCCTTCCGATCCAATTTCTTCCATTCTTCATCGGACATTCCCATTGGTTTAGTACTCGGATCTACCACGATCAACTGATCTTTATCCACCAACAGATCCTCCATCTTGAGTTTCCACAACTCAAAAATCTGATCATTAAATTTCTCAATCTCTATCTTTCCGCTGCTTGCCATGTTCTTTCGGCAACAGAATCGATCTCACAGATCTCCCACTAAACAGGGTCTACCACAGGCCCGATCGAAACCCCTTAGTAACAAAGGTGTCCCCTTGAAGCTAAAACAACTATGATACAAAATGTAGGCTTTAACCCTGTACATAAATTACCTGCATACGAATTCTAAAACATAGAAAATAAACAATGCGAGAGCATAACACATAAAACACATATACACAGAGATTTTCCCCTCGATTCCAAAACTAGGACTACTAGTTTAATCTTTCATTATGTTCCTTTCAATGTTACAATACATATTTATACATGCCTAAGCATCCAATACCATGGACCAAAAACCATCACGTCCAAAACCATGGTCTGAAATCCATCACGTCAAAAAAACATATGCAAAAATCATGCACAAAACCATAGGTGGGTCCACCCAACCTAACATAGGGTCCAGAACCAAATTTTTCCTGGGCGCTACCCCAGACCCCATAAAGTGGGGTTACAGGTACCCCTCAAACCCCTTGTGACCTCCCCCCCTCTAACCTCCAGTTAACTATGTGGGCTAGTCATGGAAAGAATATAACACAACCCAACACTCGGGGGAGGTTATGGATGTCGGATCACAGTAAGTAAATTGGTTGATGATAACGATCTTGAAGGGAAGAACATATTATGGAACACCGTAGATGTGACGAATGACATAGCATATGTGTACCTATGACCTAAGAGAGTGTTGTAATCCAAAGGGGCATCAATGAACTCAATGTTGACATGGACAGTCTTTCGCACAATGGTCCTTAGATAGTTGCGTACATGCTGACAGGCTAGGAGGGGTGTCCGTCCAAGCACGCAAGTTGATGATGGAGGGGGACAACTTAGGTGACTTACGTTGTTTCCAAATGGTAGTGGACATCACACAGGTGGATGCACATTCATCAATAATGCATCGGGATATGATGGCATTACGGACTCGAACTGGTATCTAGAAAACAAAGGATGAAGGCAATGGGGGATGTTCTAATGTATCAACAGGGAAGACAGTCAAACCATTGTCAGAAGGATCTACTACACCCAAGGAAGTTAGTAGAGTTTTCTTTTGAGATAGGCATGACTATAGGACTTCTAGCATCGAGATGGTAATAGGTGATTGTGCCAAGTCTTCTACTATATTGTATGTATGGGAAAATTGGTTAGAAGTCACATTACATTGTAATGGCCCCTTCGGGATCTTGGAAATGGCCTCAAATTTTGGTTCAGGGGTCTGTAACAGACCATTTGGTGTTATAAGAGGCTCAATACATGCTTTGGTTTTCGAAACATTGGCAGACAAAGTTGATGGCTTGTCATATTGATGCGACCGAGTTTGAAGGTTGATATCAGAGGGGTTAACCTCATCAGAGTTCAACATAAGGATATGGTAGTCACCAGGACCAGAAGGCTGGCGGGATGGGCTACTTGACCTAGTTTCGATTCAGAAATGATAAATCCTTACTGAGGGAAAGGATTTTTAAGAACTGTCAGTTGAGATGGCACAAGGATTTTGAGGCAATTGTTGACCTTTATAAGCTTCTCAAGCTTCCCAAATTTGGTGCATCTGGGGTAAGAGAGGATACTCGTGTATAATGGCCATGTAGAACACAACATGCACAAGGCTTGTTGGTACAAATAGACCTTTTCTTCTTGGGTTGGGTGTTGGTGTTAGGTTGGTCCTCGTGGGGTTCAATAGATTGGTTAGCTTGATTTCCCTAGTTACCCTTGTTACCCTTCCCCTTGTTCTTTTTCTTTGAATTTTGGGGATTCGTCACACTCTGTTGTGCAAACAATTGACCTTGAGGGGGAAGTGGTTTCTGGGGCTAAGGATGCATGGGAGGATGCAACTTAAATGCTTGAGGGGCTAGAGCACTCAGTTGTGCATAGGGGGGAGCAAGGGTGTGGTAGACAGGTTGGGGCCCTAAAAACATGCTGCTAGCAAGACGGGCATGAGTGTTGGAGGAATTAGTGCTTCCCTATGGATAAACATAACTTTACTAAGTACATGATGAAGGATATGAAAGGGTTCCAATGATACCATTAGTGGCGTGAGATTCCCCCAGTGCATTGGCACCTTTAGGACAACGGATGTGTGGAATGACAATATAAACATAACCAGGCTCTGCATAAATTAGGCCATATCTCAGAGCGGTTTGGAGAGCTTTTTCCTCTGTTTGAAGAAAATGGGATGCGAGGTATTTTCCAATGGGTGCTAAAAGGATCTTAAGAAACCAATCTAGATAGACATGGTCTTCAAAAGGTGGGGCCCGACATGTGCTCCTCCTTCCACACCACCCTTGAACATGGTCGGAAAGGAGAGTGGCAAACGACTGACAAAATGAGGTCAATAGCTCTATACCAGTGTCATACCCAATAGGCAACTGGAAATATGAGAGGAACTCTTTAGAAAGAATCATGAAAATGGAATGAGATGCGGTGGGATGGTCTACATACCCTTTTGTAGCGTCTCTAGTGAGAATGATTGGAATGGGCGAAGACGAATGGAGTCATTGGTAATGCAGTTAGATGAACACAACATGTAGAAGGAGCAGACATGGTTGGTAGGATCCTCTCTAGCATTACACTCAAACATTGGGATGTGTGAGGGAAGCTTAGTCGGCATATAAGGCTAACAAACATCGAGCTGTATGGGATCATTTATCAACTAGGTAAAATATGGTAGACCTAACCCAACCATGAAAGGGAGCATGGGGGCTACTGGAACAATTCCTGAGACTATTTCTCTTGATGTGACCACCGCGATAGAACCAGAGCCAACAGTAGTTTTGGTTCCTACACCAGCTATGGGTCTAGACATGGTGACAATATGTAGTGAAGGAGGATCAGAATTAGGTGAGGAGTCAGATGAACTAGGAGAAGAGTTGGTATGGGGACTTAGAGGGCTATGAACTTGAACCTGATGGGGAGGGGTAATATGCCCAAGTGGAAACTGGGGGTGAAGGTCTAATAGTCTCCACCACAAATGCCTTGGTGGTGCAATGCTGGTAAGACACACGTGACATGTAAATGGTGAAGGGAGATCAACAATATGCCTTTGTCTCGATGAAGGGAGATAAATCTATTATGTTAAGTCTTAGCTTGGCTGTGTAAACCAAGGGTCCTTCTCTTAAGGTACTCTTTTATGTGCGAGTGTATTTATTAATTAAGCCCAGATCGTGTTTGTAAAAGAGAAAAAATATTGCTAAAAATAAACTAAAATTAACAACAGAAAATGAACAAAAAAACAATTAACTAAACCCCACCCAAACTGGCTTTGCAAACATTGTGTTATTTGGTGGAAAAATCAACTGAAAAAGCACATTAAGAAGGTCATGATATCTAATGGTCAGTGTGGCTGGGATCAAATAACACTAGGTTACTGTAAAATGGTGTAGCTACAACAAAAAACTAGAGAGGAAGATCTCTGCAAAAAGATAGGGAGATGGGTGAAGAACCTAGGGAAACCAATGGGACCCTAAGGCCAATGACCGAACAAGGTTTAATATGAAACTGTGGATGGAAACAAGCTATCTTTGGAGATCTGAAACAAAAGGGTACAAATATGGAAAATATGGTTGAATGTATTGCAGAAACTTGGACTACTCACTTAGATAAACTCCTCCTATAAAGGTGTAAGCATACTAGAAGCCTGAAGGGGCTAAATTCCACTTTGACAAGTAAATTAGAGTAGATTAAGGCCTAAGTGGGATTAGACATAAGTAAAAAAAACTAGTAGATAGCTCTTGGAAAAACCCAAAAAATAGATCTCATAAAAACTCTGAAACTCTAAAATCGCAAGTACTGATCTGTTTTTAGGTGGGATCACACTTTTTGGGCTAAAAATTGTGATTTCTACTCCTTGAATCTCAGTTAGAAAATCTCAGAAAAAAATTGTCGTCTCTGTTGCGACCGGTTCCTGTGACCTACAAAATAGTCTAGAAAGCTTCTCGAAGTTAGAAATTTAATAGATATAAGGTTAAAAAGATAAGAAACATTAAGAGATTGAAAAAAGAAAAAATTCTAAGTTGAAAAACGAAGGTCACTAGGTTTCTGGATCTGAAGTATAAAACTAGTGGAGTTGCCAATTTTTTTGTAATGTTTTCTCCTCAGAGATGTATGAAAAGAATCCACTTAATATTATGGATGACAAAAAATATAAATGGTTGCTAAACATTGTAGATATGCAACAACTGATAGAAGCAAAACCTGCCAAAGTCCTGATCTATGCCACAATCATAGTTAAACAATAAAGATAAATAATAATAACTCCAATCATCTAAGCTAACCTAGATACACAAAGAACAGTTTTTATTATAACACCTATGAATGGAGCAAATAAATGTTACTAGTCCCCCTCTATGGGATGGGTTCTTGGCTATCCTCAAACATATTCATATTGTGTAGAGTCACTCTCCTCTATAATGTGTAAACCCAACAAAAATATGGTGTGCGAGAATGAAAATAATGAGAGTTACAACAGTGAGTGCAACAATGAAAATAATCAAAAGTGAATAATGAATGGAAAACCCTTCTATTTATAACAAAATATTGAGTTGTCCTCGAATAATGAGCAATAATAAAATATTATTAACCCCATTCTTGGAATAACCACTTGGAATATTTTATTATATTTGGTTAGGAGGGAAAAGGTATTTAATCTTTTATTTAGAAATAATAAATAAATAAATGATTTATTTATCATCTCAAGGAATTGGTTAAGGAATAATAAACAAATAATGATTTATTTAATTATTCCTAAGGGATTTAGTCAAATTTGACAAAGAATAATAATTAACTAGTGATTAATTAATTATTCCTAGAAGAAAATCAAATAAATAATTATTTATTTAATTGTTTTTCATGGGTTCAACTATAAATTACTGAACAAAGGTGGTTTATTAATTAATTTCTCACATTGATAAATTTTACTATAGTAAAATTGGCTTTACATGGTGTACTTTGATCCATCTAGTAAATTAGGCTAGATGATCAATTTTTTGGTGATAACATATGTGATGTAAATGAGATTTCCCCCTCAAAGACACTAATTTTCAAGCAGTTGATCTATCTTTTCTTTTGTTTTGTGATATGGTTGCATAATATTTGGTATCAAAGCTTTGGATTCTAGGGTTTCACTGCTTCAAATAAATCATCTTGGAATTTTCACTATACGTATTTTTCTACAAAGATTCAAAAGCTGATATTTCGACCACATCGAGCTAAAAGCATGGTTAACTTTATTTAGAAATTTCAGATGTTGGTTCGCTATATTGTCTGAGATATGGTTTGAAGAAATTAGGGTTTTATCATGCTCCTTAGTCTCGAACAGGTAACCTAGGGAACATCATCATAAATTTTTCTATGAGCATCAGATTTGAATTTCATTAAATGAACTGAAATCACATGGACTATAGTTTTTAATATATATTTTTCAGGGCTGAAGGATGAAACAATGACACATGGCATTCTATAGAAGTTCATTATACTAAACTAGTCCATAACCAAGCCATTGTTGGAGATTGGGCACAACCTTACCTTGATGAATCCAATCTATGTATGGCATGTGGCATTAGAATAAATACTTAGAGAGATAGCACAATACAAAATTTCAGACCTTGGAGAGACTAAATTACATAGTTACAACCACTTCAAGATCAAGCACCTAAAAGTAAGAAAAAGGTGTGTATTTTTAAAAATATTTCATAACTTATGTTTGAAAATTCAGTTTGAAGTGATTTCAAGGGCACATTGAAGCATAGATATCAGTATTAGGCTCTAAATTATCTCCCAAAATTTAATTCTACACCCGTTAAGCGCTCAGAAATTTCTATAATGATGCATGAAGAGGAAGAATTGCAACATGATATTTCAGAATTATGGGACCAAGTGAAACAAATTTTTCTCTCACAAAGAGTAACCAAATTTCAACTAAAAGGGGACATGGATGGCTTAAAATGGGACATGTATTGCTTAAAATGGGACATTGATGATTTAAATGTAGAAATAAAATGTGACATGGATAGCTTAAAAGTAGAAATAAAAGGCGACTTGAGTGGTTTAATAGTAGACATGGAAGGTTTGGAGGAAGGTTTGACAAAGTTGCTACAAAAAATGGTTCCTAATGTTGAAAACGTATTCAACGAAACTCATGATGAGAACAAAAGGAATGTTAATCATGATTTTAGAGATTCTAACTTTGGATTGGAGACCAACCACATTTCAAAGATCGATATGAGGGTGTTTGATGGCAATAATATAATTACATCGATACTACAGATGGAGAAATATTTTGATTTACATGATGTGCAACAAATAAGAAAGTTACGCATTGCATATTTATATTTAGAAACCATTAATTTTGTATGGTATCGATGGATTTGTTCTCATAAATCACTTGTCAGTTGGTCAATTTTTACAGAGGAAATGATAACACATTATGAGGGTACAAAGAGAAACACCTTCATTACCCAGTTGATATATCTCAAACAAAAGTATTCAATGGTAGAGAACATTGAGGACTTGCAAAAACTAAATATCAAGATAACTGATTTCCATATGAACATAGGATTGATGACTTCATAGGGAATTTGAAGGATAAAATCCAACATGAGATTCACCTTTGGGAAGTTGATTCATTAGAGAAAATATTTAGGGTGGCAAGAAAAGTTTAAAGAAAAATTATGGAAATAAGGAACTCTACCACTCACAACTATAAGGCACAACTCAAATGAAGCTTTTTCTTGTCATAATATAACAATCCCTCTTAGCAAGAAAGGGGTTATGAATAAACCCAATCTTGCTCCTTTATAGGAATGCACTGTGACACAACTAACACTCCCTCTCATTGTTATTGTTCCTACTGCAACAACTGAAACTGAGAAGCATCACAAATATTGAATCAGTTGTTTCTTTGTGTTACAACTTTATCCCACAACCTACAATGTTGACACCACAAAAATTGGAGGAAAAAAATAGAAAAAGGGATTTTTATAGTTGTGATAGAAAATATACTAAAGGTCATAAGTGTGCTAAGAAGAAATTATTTTACATAGATTGTGAATAGGATGAAGAAAAGGAACAAGAAACATCAAAAGAAGGGGATATACACCAAGAACTAACCCTAGAGAAAGAAGAAATGAATCCGAACATATATTTTAATGCATTGGTGGGAATTACAACTCCTAAACTCTCAAGATAGAAGGATATATCAAGAGTAAAAAGGTAATAATGTTTATTGATTTGTGTAGTACCCATAATTTTATTCATTGTAAGATCTTGAGGAGCCCTGGAAATGGGTAATTATATGGGCTCATTTTACATCCTAACTTAGCTTAATCCACCATTCTCATTAGTTTATTTCATGTTTTTTATTATATTTATGCTAATAAAGTGAGTTGGGTTAGTCATTATGCCATGAAGTCTAATGTGTGCTTTATGCAGATTTTTGGTCAATTTTGAGACAAAGTCAAAGGTTTAATGAGCATTTGGTAGCCAATATTCGAGGAAGACAAGGGAGAGAATTTATAGGAGGGTGCCCCCCTCATTGATTACTCCCTACTTCAAATCCTCCTTTATAAAGCTTGGAGCACAAGCAGCCACATCAATGCATCAGAGGGGAAGCCGAGCAAGTGAAGAATGATTGTTGTCTATCTCAAGTCTTGGGAGCCAAGCCTTCTTGATTCTAGGAGAGCTGTTGGGGGCTCCCAATGTATAAATAGAGAGGCTTAGGGGCTCATTAGTTTGTTGTATGTTAGTCAAATTTTTTCACTTTTGTTGCAGCTATTACTCAACTCATTTTGAGCTTACTTCTGTGAACAGTTTTATGTAATGTGACTACTATTTTGATAATGGAGATAAAATATTTTCTGAGCTAGCACTGATTTCTTTCAGAGCGATGAAGCTCTTGGGTTAGGGCCCAACCCAAGCTACCCAACACCTCTTGTTTTGTATTTATATGTTTTGTTTTGGTTCATGAATTAGTTGTTGTTAGATAGATTTTCTCTCCCCTTAGTTAGAACAGGTTGCTTTTGGTGATTCACATAGCTGTTTCAATTTCAATTTGTTGAAGTAGGTCAAAAAGTGATAGGTAAAGATACCCAAAGGCCATCAGCAGAGCCTCGACCTACTTTCCTCCCTTTGGGACCATGAGCTGAGGTCAAGACACTCTTGCTGCCACAAAAACACAGTTTTGCTTCCTCCGTGCAATTTCTAGTGTTACAGTTTGATTCAGAGGTTAATGTTTTGCTTCAAGATCCAGTTTGCCATACTCATTTCTATTTCTGCAATAAATCTCTTTCCATGCTTTCTTTTCCATATAGCATTGTTCAGCATTTCATTTTCCTAGATCAGAATTTAGGTTAATATGAGATATAGTTCTGTTTTTTGGTGCAGTTAGTTATTTTCTTGCTCAGTTTCAATGTTTGATTTGTAGCTCTCTTACAGTACATCTCTGCTTATAATAAGCGAATAAAGCAGCCATCACCATCTCTTTTGCTACATGTTTTACAATTCATTCGTAGCCCTTCACAAATCTGCCCTAACTTCCGCACTTTTCTCATAAGCTTCCCTCTTGTCTCTTGAACAAATCCAACCATAATTTTATTTCCTAATCATCCTTGATGAACTTGAGACACCTTAAAACCCCCCTCTAATATTTAGGTCCAATTTACAACCATTTTCCCACCTTCAAAACCTGTAGAATAGCTCTCGGCATCCTCCTATAGATCCTCCTGTAGATCCCCTACAACCTCTTGTAGAAATTCCTGTGGGTGACATTTTGAATTCCGATTGCAGGAAAAGCCTCCAGAAGGTTTCCAGAGGCCTCCAAGGATCTCTCCACACCTTCCTACACCTCTCCAAATCCAAAATTCACCCTCCATCACCACCTAATGGCTGCCACATCCACAAATGGATAAGTTAAATACATGACAATTTCACATAAAATACATAAAAAATCCAAAAAGATGTTTTTTTCTCATTTCCTTCTAGAGATAGCTTGAATAGATGTATTTTACTTCGTCAGTAGGTAATGGCATTCATTTGATAGGTTTTCATCTCTCTTTGTGCAAAAATAAGTTTAGTTAATAAATTAGGCTTTGCTAGGTTTTGCTTTACATTCCTATCTTCTCTCTCTTTATGCAAGTAGAATAGCCTCTGCAGAGTGACATTTCCCTTCTCTCATCACATTTAAAGCTTCTTCTGGAATTCATAGTAGTTCGATTGAGCTCCCAGTGATCTTGCACCAGCTGACCAAGAAGCAGCCTGCAGTAAGAACTAGTACTTGTGCATACAACACCGTCGCTTCCAAGGTTGTTACGAACTACCAGGTTGATAAAGTAAAGTAAGAAGCCCCATGAGTTGCAGCATTATTGCTACAATACTGGTGCTCACCCCTTTTTGGTGCCGTTGTTGGGGAAGTGTCAGAGAATTTTGTGATTATTTCTTTTCTTCTATTTTCTATTGCAATATTCTGCTAAGTAGTTCATTTCAGAAAAAGTAGAGTAGTTGTTTCTTTCAATTTATGCATTTCCTTGCTTTCATTTGAATTCTGCAATTTCCATTTCAGCAAAAGTCGATTAGCCCTTTCAATTCTCCAATTTCCATTTCAGCAAAAGTAGATTAGCCCTTTCAACTCTACAATTTCCATTTTAGCAAAAGTAGATTAGTCCTTTCAATTCTGCCATTTTCATTCCAGATTAGTCATTGCCTTGCTTTCATTTCAATTCTGTAATTTTCCTTTCAGCAAGTTCATTTCAGTAGTTGCAATTTGTTTGTTCAATCAATTCGAGTTTTGCAGGTACAAGAAGAAAAAAACAAAAATCACCTAAAAAAGAGATTTCATTTCACGCCTTGTAGGAACAGATATAATTCAAGGAAATTCCTACCCAACACCCCTACTACATCACAAAGCCACCCTTCCCTGTTCTTCAGTGGCAGTGATCTAGAAGAACCTTTAGGTGAAAAACCAGAGATATTTGAAGAACCTATAGGACAAGAAGAAGAGGAAGAAAACATCCCTCCCGAGACAATAACTGAAAATAGAAATGCTAGGGGGAGTGGAGAAAGAGTAGAAGGTATCTTTCCCATCCGAGAGACCAATGAGGACACTAAAATGAAGAAAATAAGCCCTTCAGCCCTACCTCACTTCCATGGATTGACTACAAAATATCCTGACACCTTCCTGTTTGAGTTTGTTGTTATCTGTTGAACCTATGACTATGCATAAGATGAGTAGAAGTTGAAATTGTTTCCTTCTACCCTCAAGGATGCAGCATTGAACTGGTTCATGGGGTTACCTGGAAACGACATCACAACTTGGGCTCAGATGCAACAAGCCTTTAATAACAAATATCAAGACTACTGTAGGTCAAAAGATACAAAGGAAGAAATCTTCTGAATGACCATGGGAAGTGACAAATCCTTGGAAGATTATGAAGAAAGGTTCCAACTTAGTTATATAAGGGCCAGGTGCACACTCGACCCCAAAACTCTGAAGTTGGTCCTACTCAGAGGAATTCTGGAAGACCTTCTAGACGCCCTCCATTTACTAGCTGGGGGAGACATCTACCAACTACCTTATGAAGACATAAAGACTGTTTTTAGAAACCATTCTAGGGTAGCTAGAAAGAGAGGTAGGGGAAGTCAACCCATGGCCAATACCTCCTCATCTAGTTCATCCCTCAAAGGTGAATTTGGAAACATGTTGGAAGACTTCAAGAGTGAGATGTTGTAGACTCTTTTCCATGCAAATGGATAGCTTGCATATCAAAAGGAAAGAAGAGGAAGCAGAGAGGGCTTTGGCCATTTTTTGTCCTAGGTGCACCATAAGGCATCCTACGAACGAATGTCCATTGAACTCTATAGAGGTTCGTTCAGTCTGTGAAGAAGATCATTTCTACAGATAAGTGCCCTTCCTTGCCCGGACTTAAAGTTTTATACCAAGGGGCCGAAGGAGTCACGTAATCACGCTATTTTGTGAACCAAAGGAGACCACATGGACCTAGACCATACCAGCAGGGAATGCAAGGGACATATCAAGCATACTACAACCCCAATCAAGCCACTTCCATACCTTCTTAGGGTCGCCCTACTCATCCTTCCTGGTCCACACCTCTTCTTTGGTCATATCCATCTCAATATCATGCCCAACCAACCGCTCATTCATTCCACTCCTATACTCAGCCACAACCTCAGTAGAATGCATCTCATCAGGGGTGGAGGCCCCAGTACGACTCTCCTCCCACTCTTTTACCTCCACCACCTACTCAACCGTAACCATTTCCTCCTGCTCCACCAAGGCAACCCCAAATGCTTGCTCAACCGAACCCAAACTCAAACAATAGACAGGCACAACAAGTATACAATGGGGAACCATCATGCCAAACCTATGCTATGGAGATCGAGGAGATCATCTTACGATCTCGGAAGGTCCTCCCAAATAGCTAACCTCCGCCTCAAGAGGTTGAAGAAGATAAAGAGGAAAGTGAACCAAAAGAAAATTCACTCTTTTCTAAGAGACTATCCAGGACAACACAGCCCACCCCAGAAGAAATTGAAATTTTGGGAGAATTGAAATAGTTATGTATAAATATACCGCTTCTCCAAGCCATAAAGGATGAGCCCATATACAATAACATGATCAAATAGAAGTTCTTTAGGCATCCAAGCAGGCGCAAGAGAGATGCCCCAACCATCAATGTCATAGGACAACTGCCTAACCTAATGTTGGGGCAGGTAATCTATCTGAAATATTTAGACCTTGGAAACCCAATAGTTGATGTCCACATCAATGGAACCATGATCCCACATACCTTGATTGATCTGGGAGCTACCATTAATATGATGACAAATGACACCATGCTCAAGCTCAAACTCTAGGGCTCCTTGAGAAAAACCACGACAATACTGCAACTAGCAGACCACTCCACTGAGACCCCTGAGGGGATTGTGGAGGATATGATGGTCTCCATTGATTCTTGGAATACCCTGCTGATTTTTTGGTTCTCCACCTAAAAGCAAAGCTCATTGGGTATCCTCTCATCCTGGGAAGACCCTGGTTGGCCACTACCAATGCTTACATCAATTGTCGAGATGGGAACATGACTATCAAGAACGGGCATATGTCTAAGCAGCTAATCCTATACCCTCCTGCCCAACCCTTGCTAGAACATGATCTACCTCTCTAGTAGGATGAGGATGAAGTATATTCTACACCACTCTGTGCAATAGAACTGTCATGGGGGGGGGGGGGGGGGGGGGGACTACAAAATGAGGATGATATCATTGAAAATTTAATTCAGAATCCACCCCTTAGTATTTTGCCATTAAAATATCTAGTGAAAGAAATCCAAGGCAATCCCTTAACTGATCTCTGTGGGGCCAACCTGACCTCTCTCCATGTTAAGAACATAGAGTTCGGCCCAGAAAAAACCGTGAAAATCAACTCATTCCTATCCACCTCCCGGGAGAAGGAATTGTGCAGCTTATTGAGAAAACATTTAGATGCCTTCGCGTGGAGCTATAAGGAGATGAAGGGAGTGCACCCTTTAGTTTTTACTCATCACATTTACATTAAGGAAGATTGCAAGCCAGTTAGGCAACCTCAAAGGGGGATGAATCCAGCCCTCAAAAACATTGTCAAGGAAGAATTGCAAATTTATTGGATGCAGGATTCATCTACCCCATCTCTGATAGTGAATGGGTATCTCCTTTCGTGTTAGTGCCAAAGAAAAATGGTAAGTGGAGAATCTGTGTTGATTATCATGAACTGAACAAGGCCTCTACGAAGGACCATTTTCCTTTGCCTTTCATAGATCAAGTGTTAGATGGTCTGGCGGGGAAAAAGTTTTTCTCCTTCCTCGATGGGTTCAACGAGAACAATTAGATCCAAATCAACCTAGAAGACCAAGAGAAGACCACTTTCACTTGTCCTTGGGGTACCTTTGCATATCAGGTCCTTCCTTTTGGTTTGTACAATGCTCCCGCCACTTTCCAGAGAGTAGTATTGAGTATATTTTCTGAACTGGTTCATGATGCAGTGGGAATATATATGGATGATTTTACTCCTTATGGTTCTAACTTCCAGGAAGCTCTGTCTAAGCTAGGAAATGTTTTGGACAAGTGTATTAAAATGAACCTGTCCCTCAGTCCAGAAAAATGTGAATTCTTGATGACTGAAGGGACCATGCTAGGTCATGAAATATCTCAACAAGGATTGCAGGTGGACCCCAACAAAATTTTCATCATCCAAAGGATCCCACCTCCTTAAAAGGTGAGAGATGTCCAAAGTTTCCTAGGCTTAACGAGATATTATAGAAGATTCATCAAAGATTTCAGTAAGTTAGCCTCTCCATTGTTTGGTCTTTTGGGAAAAGATGTCGAGTTCATATGGACTGACAACTGTCAAGAAACCTTAGATACCTTGAAAAGTAAACTTGTGACTGCCCCAATTTTGAGAGGCCCAAACTGGGCCCTACCTTTCCACATTCACACAGATGCCTCGAACAAGGCAATAGGAGTAGCCTTAGGGAAAAATTATGAAAAGTTACCATATGCCATATACTTTATAAGTAAAAATTTGTCAAAGGCAGAGTTAAACTACATGGTAACTGAGAAGGAACTCCTAGCTATAGTGCATTCCTTAAATAAGCTCAAACATTACATCACAGGCTATCAAACCTTTGTACACACTGATCATGTTGCAATTAGGTATCTAATGAACAAACCAGATGTAAATGCTCGCATTATTAGATGGTTGCTTTTACTGCAGTAGTTTGATTTAACCATTGTTGATAAGCCTGGTAAAGAAAATGTTGTTGCTGACTTTTTGTCTAGAATAGATTTGCCTATAGGCAAGGAAGGAATGGTGGATGATCAAATGCCAGATGAGCACCTATTTGCTATCTCAGTGCTCTCTCCATGGTTTGTTGATATAGCAAATTACTTGGTTTCAACACAGTTCCCACCACATCTGTCCTTAAAAGAGAAGAGCAAGATCGTGAGGAAAAGTGCCCCTTTCACCTAGATTGGGGGAAATATTTTCAAACTTGGCCCATATCAGATCTTGAGAAGATGTGTCAGGGACGAGGAATTTTTTGAAATTCTCCTGACCTATCATGACGAGCCTTGTGGAGGCCATTTTGCAGCAAAGAGGACTGCCTTCAAAATTCTACAAGTAGGTTACTATTGGCCCACTCTTCATCAAGATGTGAAGAGATATATCATCTAATGTGATCGGTGCCAAAGGATGGGGAAACCTACTCCAAAGGATGAGATGTCCATCCAACCTTAAGTGACCTTTAAGCCATTTGAGAAGGGGGCATGGACTTTTTAGGTCCTATCAACCCTCCTTCAAAATAGAAACAATACATCATTTTGTGCACCAATTATCTGACAAAATGGGCAGAGACAAAGGAAATCAAGGGAGCAATAGAAGAAAAAGTAGCAGAGCTTTTAAGAGAGAACATCTTCTGTAATTTCAAGTATCCGAGAGAACTGGTTATAGATGAATGCAGTAAGTTCACTTCCAATTTTAATGAAGTCCTGCTCACACATCATAAAATCAAGCACAAGACTTCCACCCCTTACCATCTACAAGCCAATGGGCAGGTCGAAGTCACTAACAGAGCTTTGGAAGGAATTTTGACCAAGGTAGTGAGCAGCAGTAGAAAAGATTGGGAAGATAGACTGGTCGAGGCCGCCTGAGCCTACAACACCACATGGAAGGCCACAATAGGGTTCACACCCTATGAACTAGTCTATGGGAGGAAGGCTTTGTTGTCAACAGAGTTTGAATACAATACACTAAGGATGGTAGCTCAGTTGGACCTAGACCTTAGCCATGCAAAAAGGGAAAGGTTACTCCAACTCAATGGATTGGATGAACAAAGATTGCAGGCCCTTCTCCACACAGAGGTAGTCCAGCTTCAAAGGAAGATATGGCATGACAAAAATAACAAGGACAAGCAATTCCAAAAAGGAGATTGGGAACTGCTCTATGAATCAAGGTATAAATATTTCAAAGGCAAGCTGAGGACAAGATGGCTGGGACCCTACACTGTAGAAAAATGCAATAACAATGGTTCAGTTCTGATCAAAACCATTGATGAGGAAGCCATCCCCATGCTTGTCAATGGACATAAGTTGAAAATTTACAAGAAGCCCCTCTCCAAGCAAGAGTTCATTGAAGATCTAAATAAGATAGTACTAGTAGTGGAGCAGGTCTCAGCCTCCACTCCACCTACTCCCTGAGAGAAAAAAAAGAAAATATAATAAGGACTCAAGTGAAAAGCTCTATGAGGTGCTTGAGTCCCATCATTGGGTTGAAAACCTCTTTTGAGGCGGCCCAGTGATGACAAAAACAAAAAAAAGAGAGGAAGGATAAGATCCCTAGGTGAAAACCTCCCTTGGAGGCACCCAGGGCAAGCAAGTAGGATGAAAACCTCCTGGAGGCGCCCTAGTTGTCTTTTCAAAAAAAACAAAACAGAAAGAAGGAAGAAGAAATTGACTTTTAAATTGCATTGCAGGTTACAGGTGGACCACAGGAAGAAAAAGGACATGCCACAAAGCCTAATACACCTCCCCTATACTCTCCCTCATTTCTAATTTTTTTCTGCACCTCTTTATGCTTTTTCTGAACACTGTGCATCCTAGAGGAGGCCATGTGTGTTCTACAGGAGGCTCCTGTAGAAATCACGGAGAGCTCGAAATGGAGTTTAGCAATAGTTTGAGGAGCCAGAGATTTTCCTGGAGTGCCTATAGCTATCCACCATCCTAACCCTTCATCCCACACTTGCACCACCTCATTTCCATTGATTTCTTTCCTTCCTGCAGCAAAAACACAGAAACTAGTTTAAAAAAAATAAGGAAATGAAAGAACAACGCCTCCACAACTCACCTGCAGCTTACCAAATCCCTCTCCATTTCCATCAAAATCCTCAGTAGCATCCTCATAGCTCCCAACACAAGCATCAGCTAAAAGTTTTAGAGGGAGAAGCAGCTACAAGAGCTCCTGTAGCAGCTGATCCCCTTAAAATCAAGCTACAACAGCAAAATAGGTGCAGGAACAGGAATGCAGAGGATGTCCAAGGCAAGATTCAGCTAAGGGGCACTTGTACAAGACAAACAAGCACATATCAAGAAGCAAAAAATCATATCGCAGAAGGGATACAGGCATGCAACACTGGAATCTGGCCATGCAACAACAATGGAACCTAGAAATACCACAACACGAGCATTCGACCTGTAGGTAAGTATCTAACCCTCTCCTCTATTGCATCTGTATAATTCAAAAACTACATTAACAAATGAAATGGTTGGGATTAAACCAGAAAGGTGGCCACTTAATTTGCCACCCTCATCTAGTTCGACTACACTTATCCGGAGATCCCACGCACGTGTTCCTAGCTGACTCACAGAAAAATCCAAAAAGACAGGTAGTGGCGGGTGCATAAACTTCGATGCAAATGATGGGAAGTGATTGTAGGTAGAAGGCATGAAGACTCATGATGACACAGTAGTGGGGACCAACGGTCCGAATAATGGCAACATACCATTTTTGCCACCTCACATCATTGTTGTAAATATCTCGAGTAAACATAAGTACGCCTCCTCGAACTTATTCACCACCTTTCTTTCCATTTTATCAACGTCCCCACAGCGTAGCAAGCTCTGTACCACCTCCATAGCCTCGAAACTACCATTTTTTATCATTTTTAGCCTTGATCCTCTTATCGACATTTTTCAGGAGAATTATCAGGTTCTACAAAAGCAGTAACAGGTTCTACAGGAGAACCTACAACATTTCTACAAGAGGGCCGATAAGCAATTTTACAGGAGAAAACACGAGATTTTCACTCAAATTCGGACCTAAAGAGGTAGGTTGTGTACAAACACACCTTGGATATTCATATATGCAAGGAGTGATAAAGTTTTAGGGAAGAATTAATGTTAAAAAGAAGATGAATTGCCTTACAAAATTCTACCTCTGTCTTAAAGAAAAACACAGTTTTCTTCTCTGTTTCCTATTTTTGAAAAATTGTTGTCTCCTTCTCCACCTGAGGTGTTCCAAAATATTATAAACATAATGGCAGGGGGATTCATGAGGAAGGAACCCCTAAATTTAGCCAGGCTCCATGGACATCTTGAGGTAGTAGCCATTTTTACCAGAGCCAATTGGATGCCATTTTTCGAAAAATTTAGAGGGTATAATGAAGAAGTGACTCAGGAATTTGCCCTTTCCTTGGTACCCCACTCAAAGACCCATGCCACTGTTACTTTTAGAGCTATCACCATGGAAATGAACCCATATTTTATCAGTAGGGTTACTAGTCTTCCACTTGGAGTACCCTGGAGCAAAGAAGAAAAGCCACTAGCTCAAGTTGCCAAGAAAACCTTCTTCCAACCAAATGAGCATCCTGTAGAGGACAAAAATGGCATCAGAAGAACAAGCATACCTTACCCTTGGGATGAGGTCAGTTATTGAATTATCAAGTACATTTCCTGTGAAGGGAGGTATAACATAGTTTATGATTACCACTTCATACTTTTGCATGAGCTAAGATAATGAATGGATACTCCCACACCAAAAAAACTCACTATTCCCTATTTTCTCCTATAGACCCTTATAGATTCCAACATTAAATTGAATGCAGGAGGTCCAGATCAATTGGATCACCATGGACTAATTAAACTGCTGGTGGAAGAAGCCCTCCACACCTTCACAATCCCCATAGCCTGGGAAATCTTCATAAATATGACAAGAGAAGATGATATAAAATCCCTCACATATGACCTCAGTCCTTCTGAAAGTGAGGGGGAAGAGCAAAAAGGGGAAGATGGGGAGGAAACCAAAACAGAGAAAGAGGACACCAAAATAGAGAAGGAAGAACCTGAAACAGGGAAGGAAGAGACTAAAACATAGGAGGAAAAGACCAAAGCAGAGAAGAAGGAACCTAGGACAGAAGAGAAAAAGACTAAAACAGAAAAGAAAAAGACTAAACCAGAGAAGAAAAATAGTTGTGGGAATAAGTGGACAGAAAGGAAGGATTCCATGATAAATAAGAGGATCTCACATTAGAAGCATGGGATGTCAGGGAGGCCATCAGGGCCATCAAAGATGAAGAGATGGACTAGTTGCTCAGAGGATGAGCAAGACATTCAGTAGGGGGTTGATAATGAGCCCCAGAAATGGATAATTATATGGGCTCATTTTGCATCCTAACTTAGCTTAATCAACCATTCTCATTAGTTTATTGAATGATTTTTATTATATTTATGCTAATAGAGTGAGTTGGGTTAGTCATTATGCCATGAAGTCTAATGTGTGCTTTATGTAGATTTTTGATCAATTTTGAGACAAAGTCAAAGGTTTAATGAGCATTTGGCAGCCAATATTCGAGGAAGAGAAGGAAGAGGATTTATAGGAGGGTTTCCCCCTCATTGATGACTCCCTACTTCGAATCCTCCTTCAGAAAGCTTGGAGCACAAGCAACCACATCAATGCATCAAAGGGGCAACCGAACAAGTGAAGAATGACTGTTGTCTATCTCAAGTCTTGGGAGCTAAGTCTCCTTGATTTTAGTAGAGTTGTTGGGGGCTATAGTTGTATAAATAGAGAGGCTTAGGGCCTCATTAGGTTGTTGGATATTAGTCAAGTTTTCACACTTTTTTGGCAGCTCTTGCTTAGCTCATTTTGAGCTTACTTCTGTGAAGAGTTTTATGTAATGTGACTACTATTTTGATAATGGAGATGAAATATTTTCTGAGCCATCACTGAGTTCTTTTAGAGGGCTGAACCTCCTGGGTTAGGGCCCAACCCAAGCTGCCTAGCACCTCATTTTTTTTATTTACATGTTTTGTTTTGGTTGAGGAATTAGTTGTTGTTAGATAGATTTTCTCTCCCCTTAGTTAGAATAGGTTTCTTTTGGTGATTTACATAGTTTTTTCCATTTTAGTTTGCTGAGGTAGGTTAACTAGTGATAGTCAAAGATACAAAAAGGCCATCAAAAAATCCTTGACAACCTTTCGTCCCTATGGGACCATGAGCTGAGCTCAAGACACTCTTGCTGCCACAAAAACACAGTTTTGCTTCCTCCATGCAATTTCTAGTGTTACAGTTTGATTCAGAGGTTAATGTTTTGCTTCAAGATCTAGTTTTCCATACTCATTTTCATTTCTACAATATATCTCTTTCCATTATTTTCTTTCCATATAGCATTCTTCAACATTTTATTTGCCTAGATCAGAATTTAGGTTAACATGAGATATAGTTTTGTGTTTTGGTGCAGCTAGTTCTTTTCTTGCTCAGTTTCATAGTTTGATTTCTAGCTCTCTTATAGTACATCTCTTCGCATAATAAGCCAATAAATCAGTCATCACCATCTCTTTTGCTACATGTTTCATAGGTCATTCGTAACCCTTCACAAATCTGCCCTAATTTTTGCACTTTTCTCATAAGCTTCCCTCTCGTCTCTTCAACAAATCCAACTATCATTTTCTTTCCTAATCATCCTTGCTGAACTTCGGACACCGTAACACCTCCCTCTAGTCTTCAACTCCCCTTTCCAACCATTTTCCCACCTTCAAAACCTCTATAATAGCTCTCAGCATCCTCCTATAGATCCTCCTGTAGATCCTCCTATATATCCCCTGCAGCCTCTTGTAAAATTTCCTGTAAGTGACTTTTTGAAGCTCGATTACAGGGAAAGCCTCCAAAAGGTTGCCAAAGGCCTCCTAGGATCCCTCCACACCTTCCCACCTCTGCAAATATCAAAGTCGCCCTCCATCACCACCTAATCGTTGCCACATCCACAAATGGATAAATTACATGCATGACAATTTCACATAAAATACATAAAAAATCCAAAAAGATGTTTTTTTCTCATTTCCTTCTAGAGATAGCTTGAATAGATGTAGTTTAATTCCTTAATAGGTAATGGCATTCATTTCATAGGTTTTCATCTCTCTTTCTGCAAAAATAAGGTTAGTTGGTAAATTAGGGTTTGCTAGGTTTTGCTTTACATTCCAATCTTGTTTCTCTTTCTGCAAGTAGAATAGCCTCTGTAGAGTGAGCTTTACCTTCTATCATCACATTTAAAGCTTCTTCTGGAATCCATAGAAGTTGGCTTGAGCTCCAAGTGATCTTGCTCTAGCTGACCAAGTGATAGCCTTCAGTAAGAACTAGTACTTGTGCATACAGCATCGTTGCTTACAAGTTTGTTACGAACTACCGGGTTGATAAAAGTAAAGTAGGAAGCTCCACGAGTTGCAGCATTATTGTTGCAATACTGGTGCTCACTAGATCCCAAAGGAATTGAATTTCTTTCTATATCCAGCACCACAGTGTGAAGTGATGGTTGAAAATGGAGGAACTATAAGTTTCTCTAGGAAGTGTCATAATATCAATCTAACCATGGGGTGACATGTATTAAATAGTCCAATGTTTTCCATTCCAATTAGTGGTGCTTATATATACTAGGATTCTAATGGTTACAATCATTACGGACAATAGCTTTTAATTTTCAAGAACTCTTCTTGAAGTTTTTTTGGGAAGGAAAGGAAATTGACTTTAAGGGGTATCTCAACGAAATTAGGCAAGATAATAATCTCTAATGGCATGACAAGGATTTTGAAGAAAGAAAAACAGGGCGTAATTTCATAATTATTCTCAGTAGAGGTTCAAACATCTAAATTATCTATTTCGCCAAATCTCCAAAATGTCTTGGACAATCATTCCAAGGTATTTGAGACTCCCAAAGGTGTCCCACATATTCATGATTATGATCATGCTATTCACTTTATTCTACAAAGTTTTCCTCCAAAAATTAGGCCTTACAGATATCCCTATGCCTAAAAGAGTGAAATTGAATGTGTGTTTGTAAAAATGTTATAAGTTAGTATAATTCAACCCAATCAAAGTTTTTTCTCTGCTCCATTAGTATTGGCACACAAGAATGATGGATCATGGAATATGTGTTCATATTATAGGGATATCAACAAGCTCAATATTAAAGATAAATTTCCCATTCCTATCATTGATGAATTGTTGGATGAATTATATGGATAAATTTACTTCACAAAGATAGATCTTCATTCATGATATCATCAAATTAGAATGAGGGCTGAAAACATTATGAAAATAAAATTTAGAACTCATGAAGGTCATTAGAAATTTTTGGTCATGCCTTTTGGCCATACTAATGCACCTTCCACATTTCAAGGTTTGATGAATTCCATATTGAAAACCATCCTTAGAAAATTTGTGTTAATTCTTTTTGATGATATACTAATCTACAAAAAGTCTGGGAAGGATCATGTTCAAAATGTTGATAGGGTGCTCAAACTATTAGAGGAGAAACAATTAAATGCAAAAGCCTCCAAATGTTTCTTTGGAGTATAGGAAGTGGAATATTTGGGTCATATTGTATCTCATGAGGGTGTTAAGGTAGACCCTAAAAAAATTAAATCCAGTAAGGAATGGAAAATCCCCACAACCCTAAAGCATATTTGAGGATTTCTCAGGTTTATAGGGTATTATCACACATTTGTTAAGAATTATGGGAGAAATGTAGCACCTCCAATAACATTACTAAAGAAAGATGCATTTCCTTGGACTCCATAAGAAATGAAGGGCTTTGAACATCTTAAAGAGCCAATGTGCTAAGCACGTGCCTTAGATACACCATACTTCACAAAAACCTTTATTGTCGAATCTGATGCCTCGAGAAATGGAATTGGTGTTTTTTCAATGCAAGAACCAACACCCATTTCTCTTGAAAGTCATCTAACAAAGGGAAAGTATCTACACAAAACTATTTATGACAAGGAAATGTTAGAAATGATGACCTTAGCTAATGGGAAGACACTTCAAGGTAAAATAAGATCATGACAACCTTAAATAATTTTTGGAAAATATTATATTTATAAGAGAAAAAACTATGGGTCACAAAGATGTTGGGTTATGACTTTTAAATCATCTACAAGAAAGGGAAGCAAAATGTTGTTGCAGATGCACTCTCAAGAATGGATGATGATGTGGAAGCATTTATTTGTGCCATTTTTATTATCCAACTTGATTGGATAATGGAAGCAAGGGATGAATGAAAGAATGACAAAGATGTGTAGACACTCATTCAAAGGTTTCACTAAGATCCCAATACATTTGATTGATTTATCTATAAAAATGATTCATTATTGTACAAAGATATATTATATACATGTAAGAATTCCCAACTCAAACAAAAGATTCTTTTTGAGTGCACACCTTCCCCTTAGTGGGGAACTCAAGATATTTAAAAACTTACCACAGGTTTAAGAAGGATGTTTTTTGGGATGACCTTAAATCTGATATTCAGAAGTTTCTGGTAGAATGTTTGTTTTTCCAACAAAATAAAGTTGAAACAATTAAGACTTGGTTTTGTGACAACATTTAACCATTCTAGGTTGGTATTAGGGGAGGTCTAAATGGATTTTTATCATAGGTTTACCCAAGTTTGAAGGGAAGAGTGTCATCAAGATGTTAGTTGATAGAATTACCAAGTATGTACACTTTTGTGTATTATATCATGCTTTTAAAGCCAACATAGTTGCTATTGTATTTAAGGAAACAATTCAAAAGCTACATGGAAACCCAAATATTATTGTAAGTGACAAAGATCCCATTTTAACTAAAAAAAAATTGCTGGAATTATTCTCTTCTCTTGGTACTCAATTATCTCATAGCTCATCTTATCATCCTCAATCTAATGGGAAAACTAAGATAGTGAACAAATGTTTGGAAGGATATCTTCATTCCTTTGTATATGGTAAAAAAATAATAATGGGTATTATACTTGAAAAATGCAACTACTAATGAATTCAAACTGAAAATAATGGACACAAATTTATTCAACTCAACTTGTGAAAGGGAAAGCATACAATAGAAACACATGCAATCATTCAACCGCAATGAACATAGTATTTTTTACTAGGGAATCCAACTATTAAAAACCTCTCCTCTGTTTTGTATTATATTAGATGAGACATTGATCAATTACAATGACAACTTTGATCCTTGAAGCTCAGCCTCCACTAAGATATTGATCTCCTACTCTTATCAGCAATTAGAAAAATAGGCCTCTAACTTCCTCTTATATCCTTGTCCAATTCCTAAGGAAATTATTTCCTAAAAAATAGGGTAATCTCCTATTTCCTTGCACAAATCCAAGATAAATTGCTGACTTGATCCATTGCAAAACATGCACACTCAATAATATATAATTGATAATCAAAATGTTTCCTTTTTCCTCCACTCAACTAGGCAATTCGAATTCGATGTATGGCTCGATATATTTTTAGTAAATTGACTAGTTAACTGAGAAATCAATGAGTTAACAACAATTACAACTACTCAAATGAACTCCTACTAGCTATATTCATTACTAGATCTTAGATAGATGATTTTCACTAACTATAACTCCACTATATTGCTATATATTAGTAATCAACTTATTCACGACTCTACTTCTTACCGAAAAACTTGAATAGACTAAATTAACTAAGTGACTTAGACATGTCACTCCTGCTAACTACAACTCAAGTCATGTTGTTGATGTGGAAATTAAAATTTCTCTATTTTACTAAGGCACAAGTCAAATGATGCCTTTTCTTACTATAAATAACAATCCCTCTTAGAAATAAAGGGGTTCTCAACAACCCAAACCTTGCTCCTTTTTGGGAATGTATTGTGAAACAATTAAAACCCAAATCTTGCTCCTTTTTAAATATATGTACCACTCACTCACTCTTACTGTGCTTACCATGAAAGCAATGAGGGTGAACTCGAACTCAAATTGTGATTTGAGAGCATCTCCTCTTGTTGCCACTATAGGATCTGTACTGGATTTATTATGTGGAAACTTGGTTCCAGGATCTGATATCATGTAGAAATAACTCCAAATATGCAATTTCTAATGAATTCAAACTGAAAACAATAGACAAAAATATCTTCTAGTCAATCCGTTAAAGGGAAAACATATAATAGAAACATATGCAATCATTTAATCATAATTAAAATAATATTTTCTTAATAGGGAGCCCAACTAGGAAAATCCCCTCCTCTATTTCATATTTTATCTGAAGAGACAATGATCAATTAAAATGACATCTTCAATCCTTAACGGTCAGCCTACATTGTAGTACTGATCTCCTGCTCTGCTCGCTATAACCAATATTTATCCAAATAGGGCTCCAACTTCCTCCATTTTCCTTGCGTAATTCCCAAGGAAATTACATCCTAAAAAATAGGGAAATATCATATTTCCTTATGAAAATCCAAGAGAAATTGCTCACCTGCTCCAATTCAAAACCTATAAATTCAATAATATCAATTAATAATTACAATGTTTCCTTTTTCCTCCACTCAACTAGACAATTTGAATTTCATGCATGAATAGGGTTATTTTTAGTGAATTGATACATTAAATAAGAGATCATTGAGTTAAAAAATATTATAACTAATCAACTGAACTCCTACTAACCCTATTCATGACTAGAGCTCAGATAACTCAGTTTCACTAACCATAACTCCACTAGATTAATAGATCTTAGTAATCAACTCATGCACAACTCTACTTCTCTCCCATAAAATCGAATTGACTGACTTAATTAAGTGACTTGGCCATGTCATTCTTGCTAATAACAAGTCAAATCATCTTGCTGATGCGGAAATTTGAATTTCTCCATTTGACTAAGACACAAGTCAAATCAACCATTTTCTTGCTCGAATTTAACACTCCCTCTTAGCAAGAAAAGGGTTACGGATAATCCCAATCCTTCTCCTCTATAAGGATGTACTGTAACACAACTAACACTCCCTCTCAATGATTTTTTCTTTGCTACAACAATTGTAACTGAGAAGTATCCAAAATACTGAATCAATTGTGTCTCCTTGCTGCAACTATCTCCCAAGATCTGGCTACATCAATTGACATTGATGCTTCTACTACTAATATTGTGGGCCCCTGTAGCAAGGCTAGTGATCCATGAGAAGAGTATATTGCAACTATTTCTTCTCTCCTATGGACCCTGCCCAAATAATTGAAACTCTAGACAAAGGCTCTACAATGCCCCACCTCACTCCTGGAGGTGTGGTTTCATACATGGAAAAAATCTAGCTATAGTTTTTAGATATTTTTAACTGGAACACCAATTTTTTTTACTTGTTGAGAAGCATTATGCTTGTAATATGTTTTCCCTCTAATTAACACCACATCATGTCCTCTCCCTTGAAGTTCAATTACAAAACCAGATTCCTAGAAGTGGGTAGTAAAGTCATGCGTTGACTGCGATAACACACAGAGGCAAGAAAGATATCCTTGTCGAAAGAAAGTGTATGACCTTGCAGCGAGTCAGGAGAGATGCATGGGGAATTTATAACACACGGAAGGGGGAAATAAGTGTCTCCCTCAGAAGCATTTAATAGTACGCAGCTTGAAAGGAAAACACGACCTGAAAGACATCACGAACTAGAAAGAAAAATAATCGACAATCTAAGGTGATGAGTTAAACAAACAACATGCCTCAATAATATTCATATAATCACATAAGGAATAGTCCATACATAAATTCATAAGTTAAAACTACATGCATTTTTAAAGTAACCATAATAGTTGAGCTACAATAACAACACATTCATGAAACATGTTGGCTTTGTTATATTATATAAAGTGAAAGTTCCATCCATACCTACAACCATGACATCCGCTAGTAGTGGAACATTACAGTTAACACTGTCTTCTCCTCCAATGAGATGTACTCACTCTTCACTGTGGAGAAGCCAAGGCTCATCAAAATACTCTCCAAACCCTCTCTAAGAAATGCCTAGCAAAATCCTGGCTCCCAAAAGCCTGTTCTATGAGTTATGAGGTTCTGTTTATAACAAAGGCTAGGATGACCCTTAACATTCCCCTTTGTGACACTTGGACTACTTCATGAGTCTTCAAGTTCATTACATGACACTTTACATTACATATGACTGTTTGCATTCCACTAATGACAATTGGAATTTCACTTTACATCATGTGGTACAAAAATGATACATTTTCCACATATACCCATGTTGGAAAAAAAATGGCTTGAGTCAACCACACAATACAACAATAAGACTCAGATAGCTGTGGAAATACCATTGCATCAACCTCCTCTTTGTGATCCTCGATGACGAACTGATTCCATGATTGATAGTGCGCAATGGTGTCCACATACTTATTGATGATGTATTTTTGGAAATGAACTCTTGCCTCCATTGCTTTTGGGTATACTGACTTGGAACCTCTGTCCAACTCGTCATGTGACATGCTCAACTTAGTCCTGACCAAGGGTGAACTAGCGATGTACATATGCATGTTATCTATGTTGAATCACAAATCTACGTTGGTGGCCGTGAGTATCAACTGATCAAAGTATCCATCAAACTCTAGTCTGACTTGGTTCTTCTCTTTGGCCTTAGTGAGCATACCTATCAACAAGGTTCCATACTTTCTCACCATAACATCCAAACTTGTGAACAATTGTGTGTATGAAGCTTCAACACTGGTGATGAGTGGTGGGAGTTCCTCATAGTTCTGGATGAGACTATAGATGTGTGCTTTGTCCAACTCTACCCGCGACTTCATCATCTTATGCAAGTGAAGAAGGGTTCCCTTTTACTTCATTGTCCATGTCTGAACATGATCAACAACGACATGTATATCTATGAGTGTTCGTGCTATCTTAGTGGAACACTACTGATGACCATGTAGATGGAAAAATGCCTTGTGCATGGTGACAAACCATTCATATAGTCTCCGCTTGAATGTCTCAAGAGTTAATATGTCAGCAAGTATCACTTTCTACATCTCTGCTCTAGCTGATTTTGTTGATTGTTCATCTCTCTGCCTGGCTGCTTGCAACTCCTAGCCACGTGCTCATTTTCTTCTATCAAGAACTTAACACTCAAGCTTCTCGCTTGAACATAAGTCTTTGTACCAATGTCCAAGGCAACTATATATCTTTGTACATCTGACACAATCACCCATTCTTCAAAGTGTGTAGGTGATGCATGCTGATCCTGGGTGTGTGCTCTACATGCTTGTACAACTTTGTGTTGTGACTCATCAAAGGCTATGTTGTACACATCTGTTTCTAGACTATCCTCAAGTAGAATGGTATCCCCTTGCTCACTCGATACTTTCTTTGTTGTCGGAGCTCGTGAAACTTGTGGGTGACCTCAATTGCTTTTGGCATGAGTTCGGTGTCCTAATCCTATTCTGGCTGATCCATCTCCATGTCCATATGTTCTACTATCGATTGATCCTGTAGAGCAAGTTCCTGTTCCTATGGCTACTCACCCTGTTCCTCATCTACTGCTAGTTCAGAATATTCAACCTATATTGGTGCGATTTTCATTGTTTGTGTTCCTTGAACTTCCTCCTGTTCCTGTTCCTTTTCTTATTCCTGTTCCTGTTCATGTTGTGCTTCCATCTCTCTTCTACACAACTCTTGTTCTTCTTTGAGATTTTGTTGTACTTCCTACAACTTCCCCTCTGCTTCTTCCAGTCTTTTCTTCTCCCTCTTTGTTTTCGCTATTCTCCTCTTGCAATGTCACCTCTTTGCATCTATCTCCAAAGCTACTTTTTATATAAGTGGGTCTTCCTTAAACTTGTAGCTTTTCTCTATCTCTATGCTTTCAATAATATTCTTCTTGCCTTTGTCTTGCATGGGTTTTCTACTTGTTGTTGCTACTGTTGTTTCTCCCAGTGGTGGTGCTGCCTTGAGTACTGCTAGTGACTATATTGCCACGCTAACTATTTCATTGATCCTAGAGGTGTTATAACAATATCTCCATGGGTCTTCCTCTAACAAATGACACGCCCCATGGATCCAAGAATAGTACACTCTTGTACAATGGTCCTTGCATAATCCATGTGGATTGTATGGATTGAAACTCTTGGTGCCAAACTTAAACTTCTTGAACTCCTTGACCTTGACATCCACTTCTTTCAAACTTTGGATCACATGCAACCCAATTTGCAAAGGAAGCATAGGCCATGGCATAGAAAATTTTAGGGGTGAATGTTCGCCCTTTGGTGAAATTAAGGGGTTTTAAATTTTTAGTGGGCGAATATTTTGTATCATAGTACATTTTTACAAATCACCTCAAATAGCCCACCTTATTTTAAGGGAGAGGGTAAAAAAGGTAAATTTAGCCCTTGAAATTAGGAGTTACAACCTTCCATTCGCCCATTTTCAAGAATAGGTTTTATTTAAGTGAATCCTATGGGCCAAAGGCCCAAATACCATATTTATAAAAGAGGTATGGTAAATTAATAAAAATATAAATAAATGAGAGGTATGGTAAATAAATAAAAAAATTTTATATTTACTCCATAAGTCACCTTATATACATGCAAGGGTGTAAACAAATAAAAATATAAGTAAAGTGGAAGTATGGTAAATAAATAAAATGTCTTTTTATACTTACTCAAAAGGTATGGTAAATAAATATAAATATAAATAAACTAGAGTCTAGATGCATGGTAAATAAATAAAACCTCTTTTTATATTTAGTCCTCTTTTTATATTTAGTCCATAACCTTCGTTCTATTTATGAAGGCTCAAGAAACAGGTTTTATTTAAGTGAATCCTATGGGCCAAATACCATATTTGTAAAAGAGGTATTGTAAATTAATAAAAATATAAATAAACGAGAGGTATGGTAAACAAATAAAACATTTTTTTATATTTACTCCATAAGTCACCTTATATTTACGAACACTCAAAAAATGCGTGATATTTAGGTGAAACCTAAGGGCAAAATACTATGGGACAAATACCATGGACTAGATTGTTATTAATACCATGCAAACAAACATTATTAACCCTAATATTAGTATTAATAAAAATAAAAGTTGCACATGGTATTGACCCATGGTATTCACCAAAATGGCACATGGTATTGACCCATGGTATTCACCTGGAATGTAGCCTATTTAAATGGGGGAATTAAACCAACATAGATCCATCTTTACTCTGGATCTACTAACCCCCGAGAGGTATCAAATATCATGATATGCAAACTAGCATAGAGTGAAAAATATTTGATCCAATCAAGAGTAAAAATGGATGTTGTAATTTAATGTATGTTAAACATTTTAGCTTGGTTAAAATAAAAAATAAAATAAAAACCAACTATTAATTTTATTAATTTTTATAAATTACTAATAATAATTTTTAAGCTCCAGGTTTATGATAACCCATGGTATTGACCCATGGTAATACCATGGTATTCATGTGAGCATAGACTATTTAAAGGGGAAATTCTATCATCTTAGATCCATCTTAATTCTTGGTCTACCAAGTGCTTAGAGGGATAAATAGATTTCATCCCCCTAAGAGTGGTAGATGTGGAGTTAAGATGGATATAGGTTGGTTTTTATGATAATGAAGATATTAAATAGACTTAGGAAATTATATTGTAAAAACATCTTAAGGTGAATGGTTAAAGCATAGACATTGGACAAGTATATTTGTATACTTCTATTTTAAACTGAAACAAATCCAGGGCTAAAAGGAATGGATTGATTGCACTAGTCATCCTTCTATAACTTTCCAACATATGCTGGAGTAAACAAATTGTAATTTGGGTAATTTTTCTAATTGCATACAGGAACATACTTGTGTATTGGCAGAGTGGTTACGAGGTCCCTGGAAGTGAAGAATTTGAATTTTTCTTGGTTTTATTAGGTTTTTTCTCATGCTTTCTGTGAATGGCACGGGTGAATTTTATCCTACACCCACTAGTATGTAATTTCGGTAATTTTGATTTCAAAAGATATTTTAAAGAAATGCAATGATTTAATTTGTGTATTCAATAAACACAAGATTTTATAATTGAGTAAAATATTCGCCATGCCTGGTGAGCGAGTCACCAAAAAATTATATATACATATCATATTATTGATAAAATCGCCTTCCATTTTTCCTATATACCATGGAGATTCGCCCATCTATTATACATGTAAATTTGGGGGGGTTCTTAAAATTTTCCCTGGGCCATGGTGCCTTCTTCTTCCTATGAAATCTAGCTAATAACCCTGTCCAGATATGGTATGAAACCTCCTACATGACCATCTTGTCGATGGAAAACCTTAGCAATGCATGCAGATCTTACAGATCTTCTTTGCATTGTACATCTTGATGAAATTGCCATCGGGTGAGGTGTACCAATTTTCAATGTTCAACAATGCCTCCATTGTTTCCCCGCAAATGCAAGGAAAATCTTGTTCAAGTATCATCACATACACAGGGGCGATGAAGTAGCGAGATAGTTTATTGATGACTCCGCGGTAGCTGCCGACTGAGATCTACTTGCAATATACTTTCACAACATTCTTTGAAGGTCTCCATGCCCAACCCATGTAAGGAAATTGTTGACGAGCACAGATTTCATCGAGTAGGTACGTAGACATGAAGAATCTTGATTCTCTATCCTTGGGTGGACTCTAGGCATTGGATACATGCAATTTTAGTTTTCCTTCACTTGCCAGCTAATCGAACATACCAACCCAACTCTGCAGGAAGGTCTTTGTACTCCCTTGGCCATACAAGCAACATGCAAGGATGACCAATAATTGGTAAGCCTTTCGGAGTGTCTTCATCTTGTATATCTGGTTGGGTGTCATCCTGAACTTTGTTCGCTTCCTTACCCAATGCATCAAAATGTCTCTTGTATTCGTGCTACCATTGGTAGTGTAGAATAGTGCATCCATCCGGCTCATCGAAAGTGGAAAATGGTACATATGTTGATAAGATTTTGTCCTGAAGGAAGAAATATCTACACCACAAACACTACTCAAAATCATCGTCTCAGGATCAGGGTGTTAGAAAATTTAGTGGATCATGTATGTGCACAAGAATACGGGATACCTGCATGAAACCTTGTACAATCCCAACTTATGGATGTTTATAAAGACTTGTTGGTCCTCTAGATTCTCCTCAAATCTTCCTGCAAAATTAGTGTTGATGTCTTTCTCAATGAACAAGTGTGTGTCTATGTACACGAGTAAGCTCATAGACCCCTGCTCAATCACATCTCTATCACTTCTTTTAATTGGGTCTTTTCATCTAGCTCTCTTGGAGGCCACGATACCTGTACTAATGAGAAGCTACTCAAAAATATTTGGTACCTAGAGACATAGAAGACACTCACCACAAGAAATGTTAGCTGAAAACACCAAGTAACTTGGGAATCAATTGGACAAAAAACTAGTGACTATACGACAAGATTGAATAGCATTCACTCTAGGAGGCTAGGAGACTGTCAGCTAGAATTGCACATTGCGTACTATATTAGTCACTAGTGAGGTGGACTGCTGACTGGAACTACGCAATGCTCACTCCAGTGAGTTTGATTACTAACTAAAACTATGTAATCCTCAGATCAGTCAAGATGGGTTTCTAGCTAGAACTACGCATTTCACAATTCCAGTGGGCAGGGCTGGGCACTTCCTCGTAGGATTTCACAAAGCACATTTGGCAGCCAATGTGGGCAGCTTTTGTTCAATCCCTGGAGGCAAGGCAGAGCTTTGACTACTGAGAATGCACAAAGCATGCTTGGAGAGACAAGATCTGCACCAAGACAACCCTGATCTGCCTAATGGAAACTTGAAAATGTGAAGTGTCACACGGAATGAGTCGATCTTGCAGACAAGATAGACCTTCCTAGAATCTAAAGAGATCTAGTGACAAGCAAACCAATCAAAAACTATCTTTCTCTAAATATGCATTTATAAGCAAAGGCAAACAAGTGTTTAGGCCTACCTTGGGTCCAATGCAAGTTTGTGGAAGCCTCGCTCCTTCGATCCAAATGAGCTCCCTTGTTGCGAATCTGCAAACACAAACAAGAAAAAAAATTAAATAGCACCTGAAAAGCCAATATCATAAAGCATATTTAACGTGAAGATCAAGGAATTCATGAAACAAATGATATAGGACAATTTGTTGAGAAAAATGAATCTGATTGTATTAATTCAAATCAAAGAAGAACTTTACAACCTGTGCCTTGATGCTGTACAAGATCCTCCCAGGGTCCAACAAGAAGTCTCCTCTACTTTGACAAGTTTCACTCTCTTCCCAATGAAGCCAAAAAGATATGTGATCTCTCCTCTCAAGCTTAACTAGGAAGTCTCAATTCCACCAACATTTACCCTAAAAAATGTTCAGCTTCTAACCTCCTTAGCAACTAGCCCAATGCCTTAATTTATAGTGCAATGAAGGGAAGTTACTAGGTCCTCCTTCAAAGGGATAAAGCTCTCCTTCAAAGGGATAGCTCCTCTCATCAAGGGATTAGCTCCTTCTCTTTTGGGATGCATGAACCACCTAAGAGCGACCAATCCACGTCAAAATTCCTTCTAGAATCATCTAGAATTAACCCAAAGTGAGTTTTTTAGAATAAACTTGCACCTTTTTGACTTTCACAGGGGTCCGCACCCACTCCTTTAGGGACAGAGCGGGCAGGTTCACAGTTTTTGTAAACAGGGAGTGCGGGATCGCAGGCAACAGTGAGAGAAAGTGCGAAACTAGAGCTTTGTTGATTTTTAATGTATTTCTCTCATTTTCAAAGCTTGACTTGAAGAGCTGAGGTCTGAGATTTGCTTAGGAGGACAGTACAAGGGATGATAGACCCATACTGACTGAAAATAATCATGGTGAAGATATTTTTGTGTAACAGATTGCCCCCTAAAGTGTGAAGTCTGTAATAGATGAGGATTTCATTTATAATTTAGGCAGAGTGAAGTACTTTATCATTTCGAGGATCATCTTGTGGAGAGCCCGGTCGAAACCTGTAAAAACACTCAATGCAAGATATATATATGAGATCATATCATCACTGAGGTAGGCATTCCCATACTCAGATCAAAACTGACTTAGAAAACTAACTACTGCTCTGATATAGGAATGATCTTGCAATACATCACAAGTACAGACTCATGTGGACACAGTATGGACGTAGCCATTTATTTATGAATAGTCCATCATATAATGAATACAAAATTCCTCACAGCCTGGATTGTAGAAACTAGATCCAAGGTCTTCATTTCTACTTCCCGAAATAGTACAATTCTATCCATCCAAATGAATGTGTTGAAGTCGAACATGGTAGAAACCACTTGATTACCAGTCAATGATGTAAACTGTTAACAAGTGTGAGAGAAACCACTAGTGATGTCAATGGCTCTTAAAGTACCCAGTACAATCCATGAGATGTGAATAGATGTGTTGATGTCGAACATGTCACGGAATCCTTTGATCGAAGGTCAATAATGCAACCTGTCGTCAAAGGCGAGAAACCTGCCATTGAGGCATGTAGATCCCAAGGTATTGACGATTTCTAGATCATCTTTCTAGATAATGAGCTGAAGTCGATAGAAAGCGATCCGTCATAGGCAAGCCCACAACACGAAATCATAGATTAAGTTGTTGAAATTTAGTTGCAAGGACTGACTCAGGGATGGTCAAGATGGATGACAGATATTTTGTAGATGAATGGCTTTATTGGCAGTGACCTCTTGAACACATAACGACACAACAGATGGTTTGGTGACAATTGACCCAAAGTTAATACCCAGAAATCGGTTGAAGACTTTCAATGTGGTTTGATCAACTGTTAGGCAAAGGATTTCCCAACCCAGGTGAATAAAAGTGTTGTGTTCAAGAGTGGTTACAAAGTATGACAAACATACTCATTTTTCTCTCTTTTCCCCCACCATTTCTGGCAAGCACCTCTTTATTTTTGACAAGCATGAGGAGGATAACATTTGCTTGATTATAACCTCATCCTTCGGATGAGTCCAACTTAGTTTAAATTTGAACCCTAAGAAGGAGTGGTTCGTTCCTGTTTGTAATTGAACAGGTCCTTTACTGTGAAATTTTAATGAGTCTAGTATAGGAGAAACTCGGCGTTTTTCAATTTTAAAGAGTCTGAAAAAACTTAAGAAGACTCCAGGGTTGACCTTTTTTGTAAATTTGTGTCTCCCAAGCCCGAAAAAGTATAAAATAATACTTGAGAGAACCGCTTGATCTTTACGACCAAGGAGTACTTTTCGTAATTAGTGCCCCTGATCCAAAAAAGTAAAAAAACGATCAAGGACATGTCATTTTATAACCAATATTGAATTTGACTCGACAAAAATCCGGCAATCTTTTCATGTTTTTACGGTCAGAAAAGAGCTGTAAGTGGACCGTCTTTTTATTTTCATTTTAATGAGTTTAAAAAGAAAAACTCGGCGATCTTTTCATGTTTTAGGAGTCAGAAAAGAGCTTAAAGGTGACTCTAAATGTTTTTTCGTTGAAAATGATAGATTTTGCCTAAATAATCCGTTATCCTGAACAAAAAATGCAAACATTACTCATACCTATTTGAAATGGATAAAAATGTTGCAAAACTTACCTTTATAAAGTGAAACATAAACAAATTTTCAATTCATTTACTCAAAAAACTTATAAAAAGGGCTTTCATCAATTCATTTTACCGTTTGAGATTTGGGTGAGAAAATAGTGCTTTTGTTCAGAAACTTCCTGTGAAGATTGTGGAAAATCCAACTGTCGAAATCGAACGCCGCCTTCTCCAGGTAATCCACATCATCCTACTCTTCAATTTCAACCATTTCAATTTTTGTTTTAGGGTTTTATTTCATTTTTTAGAGGGTTTTTAGGCTAAAAACCCACGCGCGGGGGCCCACAGGTGTAAGACTGGCAGCCTGCGTACCCCGACTTTTTCTCAATGGGGAAAAAGTCAGGGATCCACACCTTCCATGTAGGCAAGGTACGGACCCACGCACTGTCTCTAACACAGAGGGTGCGGTCCCCGCAGCAAGGGTTTTTAACCCAAAAATTCTCAACTTTGACCCAAACGATTTAATTTTTTGCATTCTAATTTACCTTTTTGTTGGATGTAGAGTGTACATCATGCTAGATTGGCATGAACGGGAGCATGAGGACGTGGATCTTGTTACGTTGAATCACCAACCTTCGATTGATGCATTGAAGGCATGCGACTTGTACAAATTCTTGGCCATACCTGGCATGAGGGCCCAGGTGGATTTCTTACAGTGGTTGGTAGACAGGTGGAGCATACAGGACCAGTGCTTCTTCATTGGTGGCCACCAGCTTGAAATTGAGCTGACAGACATATACTTTTTGACCGGTTTGCCTAAGAGAGGCGAAGACTTGACTCTATTCGGGACTAGGCCAGGTGGCCAGTCTGTCGATAGCCTCCGACTAGAGTTCTGCAACAGCGAGGCTAGAGACAAAGGGATAGATATTAAAACCATATCCTGTCCTGAACTCATGGTAATCACATTTACTGTCACCAGACTTTGCGGGAGTGCTGCATTACATATTACCACCAGATCCCAGATGCGGATGGCAGTTGACTACTTTCGAGGCACCATCTTCAACTGGTGCGATGTTGTGTTGGCCAATGTAAAAGGCCAACTGACCAGAGCCAAGAAAGGACAACTGAAGACCTTTGGTTATGGGGATTTGGTTGTGAGCTTTGGTCTAGAGAGGGTCCCAATGTTGGTCCCACAGCACCTTACTATTGGAACTGGGCTTCCTCGAGAGCCCAAACTGATGCGATGGGTCGCAGTTATGGCCCGTCATCCAGACTAGGGGACAGAGGTTGTTCGATTCAAACCTGAGTATTTCCAGTGGTTGGAAAACCAGGTTTTTTCTATTCAGGACTTCCCTTATGCTAGGGTAGATTTTCTTGGTGACCCAGACATGGCTCTTCCACCATGAAGGCAATAGGATGACTGAGGTAAAATCATTTCCAACATTTTCCTATTTTTTTTTTTATATCTCGTCCCAAAATTGATAGTAAAAGTTTCAAATGCAGATGTGGGTCCACAGTGACCAGCCGCTCTCCGGCCTTACGAGAGGAAACAACCAGCTGCAGCTGTGCCAGCCCCACAGGATGAATCAGCAGAGACCTTGGCCGATTTGGAGAGTCATCTAGAGCACTAGACAGGAGACATTCCAGATACTAGCATAGATGACATTCCTCGTCGACTTCAGCGCTATGTGATTGGGGTCCCAGGACCTTTTAGAAGGTTCCTTTGCAAAGTGGCCCGTGCAGTGGTTTCTTATCGAGATCATCACCAGTGATAGGATGATCGCCTATTGTAGGCACATATGACATTTTTGCTTTTTGTACTTATCATTTTTGCCGATCATAAGGTGTTTTTCAACCTATGATCGACGATGATGTATTTTTGACACACTCCTATATATATTTCACTATTACCGGCTTATCTTGTAAATCATGTTATGGAATGGTTTTAAATTTACATGTATGATTATTGCAAATGTCTACTTAACATTCGAGAAGCAATTGCATCTGCTAATGTATTTAAAGATCTTGGAATATGCCGATATTCAATATAATCAAATTCACATTCCAAGAGACGCACTCTCAAAAACAATCTCAATAACACTGGATTTCTAATGGCATACACTCTATTAAGCTGTAATACAACGAGTTCAGAATCTAACCTCACTATCAAACTCCGAATCCCAAATGAAATAGATTCAGATAATAACTCAATCACTGCACTATACTCAGCAATGTTGTTCGTTGTTTGATCGAGGCTTACCCCATGCATAGATACCAACTCGTCAGAGGGCGAATAGATAACCCAAGCTGTGGAAGAAATGTTTCGTGTATTATGACAAGCACCATCAGTGAAACCAATGTATGTTTGGAGAGGCATCGACATCTGCAATATCAAGAGTAAAACCAAGATAAGCAGGAATAATGACGAAAAACACTCTCTAAGCTAAGCACACTTTTTAAACTAAAACACACCAGCTAGAAAGAAAACTATCCTAACTAAAAATCTCCATACCCATTCTTTTAAGCATTTAAACTAAAACACACCAGCTAGAAAGAAAACTATCCTAACTAAAAATCTCCATACCCATTCTTTTAAGCATAATACCTCTTCAGGTAAAGACCATTTCTGGGTTTACCTAAAGAGTCCCCGTCAAAGTCTACCAATTCATAGGCCCCTTTTGCTAGCTTTCGCTTGACAACATTGGGACCATGCCACATAGGAACGAATTTCCCAGCGCCTAATTTATCATTAGCTTGATCGTACACTAAGACTAGATCTCCTTCCGAAAAATTTCGAGGGGTCACATTTCGATCATACTGAGCTTTCATACATTTTGCGTGAGTTTCGATCACCAATGTAGCATCACGTCGATTCCCATCTAATTGAGCAAAGTATAACAAATGTTTTTCCTCTTCGGAAGTGACTGGACGTAACTCGATGGCCATTTGCAATGACGAGATTTCGCATTCAATGGGTAACACAGCTTCCAGACCATAAACTAGTTGGAAAGGAGTGAACCCTGTTGATGTTTTTACTGAGGTTCAATACGCCCAAAGCACTGAAAATAGCATGTTATGCCAATTCGACCGATGAATCCCAATGATTCATCGGATCATGATGACTAAAACTTTGTTGATGGATTCAACCAGACCATTAGCTTGTGGATAATAAGGAGTTGAACTATTGTGACGCAAGCCAAGATGGCCTGTAAGTTCGGTCATCATAATGTTTCGAAAATGACGCCCATGATCAGTGATGATCGCTTGTGGAAAACCAAACCTAGCAATTATATGATTGAGCATGAAAATTGCAGCTGCTTTGCCATCTGCCTCAGATGTAGGCATCGCCTCGGCCCACTTGGTAAAATAATCTACTGCAAGGATGATATACGCATGCCCCCCGGCCGGGTGACGGTTACATGTAATAAAATCGATACCCCATTTGGAAAAAGGACCAATGGAAATTATAGGGTGGAGAGGAGCAAGTGGAGCACGCATCTTTCGATCAAAAATTTGGCAGTTGTGGCATTTTCGGACCGTGTTAATACAATCTTTAAACAAAGACAGCCAGAAGTAGCCAGCACGCAATATCTTTTGGGTTGTGGCATACCCAGACATATGACCACCACACACTCCAGAGTGACAGTCATTTAGAACCCTTTCAGCTTCCTCGTGAGTTAAACAACGTCGAAAAACAGAGTCTGCCCCACGGCGAGAAAGAGTATCTCCAATAATCCTGAATTGTTGGGACTGGAATCGTATTTTCCGATGTTCTGACCTTGAAATTTCTGGCTGAAAGGATTGGGTCTGAATATAAATGATGATATCCCCATACCACGTATCTAAAGTACTGATGAGAAACAAGGATTTGTCCGCGATGGGCTCATCTGCCACAGTTTCCGTGTCAGCACGCGGGAAGTCACACATTAACTCCGCAAAAGCTAAAGATTTCTTAGACTTAGATTTTTCAAATTCTAAGTCGAACTCCTACAGGATGACAATCCATTTAAAGTACTTGCCCCTAGCAATTGCTTGGTCGAAATGTAGATCATAGGGTTGCAATCAGAAATTACTATAGTTTTATGTAGTAAAATGTAGTGACGAAAACATTGGACAGCTTGAACAACTGCCAATGCCAATTTCTCCACATGTGAGTATTTTAGCTCAGTTGGATTTAAAGTTCGACTGAGGTAATATATCACATGTTCATTACCGAATTCATCTTCCTGAACTAAGATCATTCCAATGGTGGAATGAGAGGCAGCGAGATATAAGAAGTAGTCCTGGTTGTAGTTGGGAGGATGCAATAACGGTGCATGGGTCAACGCGTGTTTTAGTGCATCAAAATATTTCTGATCTATCTCATCCCAATAGAATGGAGTATTCTGTTTCAACAACCGGGTAAAACCCTTTGTAACCTCGGCGTAGTTAGGAATGAATTGTCGTAAAAAGTTTGCTTTCCCTTGCAAACTTTGAAGTTGGCGAAGACTCAAAGGAGGAGGCAATTTGACAATAGCTTCAACCTTCGAGGGATTGACGCGAATGCCGGCTTTTGAAACAACAAACCCCAGCAATTGACCCGTTTCTATACAGAAAACACACTTGTGTGGATTCAACCTAATCCGATAATTCCTACACTTCATAAAGATTGCTCGTAAATGGATGAGATGATCAGCTCAATGAAATGAATGAGCAAGCAAATCATCGAGATAGGGTTGCACAATGTGCTTGATGTCATGAAACGCATAAGACATGGCTCTTTGAAAAGTTTCCCCGGCATTCTTGAGCCCAAAAGGTAATTTGCAATAAGCAAATGTCCCCCATGGACAAATGAAAGCCGTTTTTGGCTGATCGGCAGGTAGAATATTGATTTGACTGTATTCGGAAAAACCATCCATGAAGGAGAATATTTCGCTTCCAGCACAATCATCAATGATTTGATCGATATAGGGAGTTGGGTAATTGTCCTTTGGACAGGCTCGATTAATGTCCCTATAATCGATACATATTCTTATTGTCCCTTGCTTTTTGTTAACCGGAACAATATTCGATACCAAATCTGTTAACGAGATCGGATAAATGAAACCTGCTTTGAGTATTTTTTCAACTTCTGCTTTAATAGCAGTAGCTTTTCTTGGGTGAATCTGACGCAAACGTTACCAGACGGGTTTAGCATCTGGGTAAGTCTTGATTTCATGAACAACAATTGCGGGGTCAATTCCTGGCATTTCCTCATAGGACCAGGCAAACACGTCGTGGAATTCTTGAAATAGGGCCTTATATATTTGAATTTCATCTTCTGTACACGAGGCACCTATAAGAATGTTCTCAACAATTCCAGGCTTAACCGAAATGTCAATAGGAATAGTTCGAGAGATGTTTCCCAAATTTAACTCCGAATCATGATTTTTCATTGGATTCTGAGGTTCCTTGACATATTCAGTCGTAAAAATTGATGAAAAATCACTTTCAAAACGATCATTCTCGGGTAAGAATGAAGATCTGTGATGTAGATCTTCCCATGGTAAATCATTTACACATAGGATTTCACGAATTTGTTCATCAGAGTGAACAAGTTCGGAAAATGTTGTTGAATCCAAGCTTGATGTGAAAAGTGATTCCTCACGGACCACATTCATTAAGTCAATTTTGGTTGAAGATGGGTCGGTAAACAATTTCACGGCCTCATACACAGTTTCATATGGACTCAAAGGCATAACATCACCAAATGAGTCTATCTCAGATTCAGAAGGAACGATCTAAGGATCATCATAAACAATGGTGTCTGACAAAATCATATGAATGGTTGCTAAAGAAGACAATGCGTTGATCGGAGGAAAAGGAAAATTTCCCAGTAAACCGGCATCTTTAACTAGTCCTACTCCAACATCCTTATATGGGATAGTCGTTTTACTGACATGCTGAATGCTTTCAGAAGAGGCTGGGTCGGATGAAAAGTAAGCCAGCTGGTCTATTGTTACGATCTTTACATTATGAGGAAACTTTATAACCCGAAAGACTGATGAAACGACAGCTGTCATAGCGTAAGACCAACTACGTCCCAAGAGAAGGTTGTAATCTAGAGGGGCATCAACCACCTCCACGTCTAGATTAACGGTTTTTCCTTCAAACCCTATAGGTAGATCCTGTAGAATGCAAAAGGATGAAACCCACAACCATCAAAGGCCTTACGAATCATCGGGGATTGATTTAGTGAGGGAGAACCAAGCGATCTCCAACACTGTATCGACATAATACACAATGAGGCTCCCTCATCAATCGCAGTCCTATGAATAGGCCTGTTTTTGACTATCACTGGGATCTGGAAAGCCATTTGATGAGGTAAGTGCGGTGTACTATTTTCTAGATCTAAAATTATTAGGTTCGAGTCCTGAACGTCAACAGCTCCTATAGCTGACAAAAGTAATTTATGTTGTGCTGGACATGATTGCAGCACTTCCAAAGCCGACATTGCTGAGGGTGAAACAACTAAATCCTCAACAATGTTATAGTTCTGAGCCACTCTCGCATGTGGATTGAAAGTTGACTTTCGAAGTATACCCTTGGTGGGCGGTTTGATTACCAAGTCTGGATTAGGTTTCTCGATCTGTAGTGGATCGGAACCAGGAGCTAAGGTTGATGGGTTAGAATGAGAAGATTCTGCTTCTTTACCATCAAAAGGACTTTTACTACCACAATCATGCGATTGAGTCACAATCCTAACATGGGACATCATCAGTATGGGTTCTTCATTGGCACTCGAGGAAGAACCTATCATCTTACTGTCTTGAATTGGAAAAGGATCCTTCAAAACAGCAGGCGTTTGGGAACCTTTGACAATATTCGCAACCTCTGCACGATGAGGGCAGTCTCTTGTAAAATGTTCTTCATCACAAACGAGACAACAATAACGAGGTTTGCATTTTTCATCATTGGATTCCGCTTTTTCAGGTTTCTCTTTTGAATTTTTGCCCATTTTATTTTTCTTCTTCCCTTTCTTCTTACCACCAGATTTTGATTTGATTGTAGATGACTCTACGACGTGAATATCGGCGGAAATCTCCGTGGAAGAATCTCATGTCGGGGAATCTGGCAAGGTTATGATAGGAGAAGAATTCTTGGAAGACTTCTTCTTACTTTTGGTGTTAACCGTACCAATCATACCATCAACGGTATGAGACCCTGAAGGAGCTGCAACGATTTGATTTTTCTTAGGAAGATCGGGGATTTTCTCGTGTAACGTACCTGACCAAGTATAAACGAAGTCAAGGTACTATGCTTGAGCAACTACTTGCTCCTCAATAACGACTCTAGCCTTAGCCACATCCTCAGTGATCTTTGGCAACAAAAATTTTACAAACCATTCAGCCATGATCTGATCCGGATTAAAAACCTTCACTAAATGCTGTCGACATCTCCATTCATGAATGTGATCTGAAATGTAAGTGGACATCGACTGCTTTAATGAAGTTAGTAATTCCGTGCCATTGTCATATCTCACTGGCAACTGAAAATGAGTTAAAAACGAGGTAGCTAACTGACTAAAGTTATAAAAAATGCCTCGTGGTAACTCTATGTACCACTTGGCCGCGAGACCAATTAGAGTGCGCTGGAAAATCCTTAAACGGATTGAATCATCTGAAATGGAGTTAGACGCAAACCAGAGGTGATAATTCATCACATGGTTCGACGGGTCCTCTCCTGATTTGCCTTCAAACTTAGGGATATCACTAGGAAACTTATTCGGCATTGGCAGCCAAAACGGAAGATAATTAATGGGATCGTTCGTTAGGCGCGACAAGTCAGGCAAGTCCAAAGTTTTGATAAACGGTAACTGACGATTAGGGTCCCTAAAACTCTGGATCATGAGACCAGACCCAGGAGGAGGATATCCAAGATAACTAGGAATAGGAATTGCATTTGGGATATTGTATCCTCCCGGAAAACCAGGATTAACCGGACCGTACTGCGGTTGTTGAGGTTGTTGATATGTGTACCGAGGGTACGGTTGATACTGATAGACTAGCTGCTGCACAGCAGGACCGAATTGGTACTGTCCCTGATACGGTTGATAAGTAAATTGTGGTTGACTTGTGACAACCGTACTTGAACCAGCTTGTCCTACAAGCATCTGAACCGAAGATTGAATGGTGAATCCAGATGGAGGTAAAGATGTCTAAGGAGTAGATACAGGAACAGTAGAAACCGGAGCTATCGATACTCCAGAAGTAGGTGGGGTAGATTGAACAGATGTTGCGGCAGTTGCAGCAGTTGTTTGAGGCAGAGTACGAGGTGTACTAGGCCTAGGCTAAGAAACTACCGAAGGTACAGAAGTTTGAATAGTAGACTGGACAGGTTGCTGGGGTGTACTAGAAACTAAGGGTTGTCCAGTTTGAGATGACAACTGTACATTCGGTTGCAAGACCTGTTGAGTTTGCGATGGATCCCACACTAAATTCATTCCGGGGTACGGACCCATAACGGGTTGAGGATATTGAGGACCATAACCAGGTTGAGGGTAGGGTTGATAATTCAAAGGTAAATTTCCCGTTCCTTGAACATATGATTGACCGGAGGGTGGTTGGAAACCTTGGTTCGAGTACTGACCTTGGGGTTGATACCCTTGAGGCACGTACTGATACTGGGGTTGATACCCTTGAGGCACGTACTGATACTGGGGTTGACCTTGAGGTACATATTGATACTGGGGTTGACCTTGAGGTACATATTGAGTCTGGGGTTGACCTTGAGGAACGTACTATCCCAGAGGTATGTACTGTCCTTGAGGTTGCCCCCTAGGCACAAATTGGATACCTTGAGGTTGCCCCCCAGGCGATAATTGAGGATTTTGAGGCTGCCCCCCAAGCGGTAACTGGCCACCTTGAGGTTGAGGATTAGGAATAGTACCTGCCATCATGAGAATATCTTCTACACTCAACGGCTTAGTACCATTGCTTCCAGTTAATAACCCTTGTTCAATGGGTTGAGGAGATGCTCCTGAAAAAGTACCAGAAAGTGACTGATACCCAGAGGGAACAAAAGGACCGACGTACAAAAAGGATTCTAGCGATTGAGGAAACATGGATGACTGTCTTGAAATATTTAATGGAGGATAGTAACCTCTAGGTGTTGGGTGATAAGGAACACGAGGTGGTGAAAAACTTAACCTTGGGTTTTCCCAGAAATTAGTCAATTAAAGATACCAAGCACTACTCCTAGGTGGACTGTAAAAAATTGATTCACGCTCCCTTAGTTCAATAGCAGGTTGATTTTCAGGGATAGGGATGCCTACTTCTTCTTTCAGAGTAGCAAGTTCTTCGATAGCTATAAAATCCAAAAGGAAGATTTTGGGTAATTATTCGTTCTACCCTGGGTGAACCAGGACCACTAGAAGCTGGAGAAGCAAACCCCGATGTTGGAGTAGCAGCAAATTCACTTTCAGGTTCGGATATTCCAGGTTCCTCACCTATATCACTAGTAGACGAAAAGCTACCAGTAATTTCGGAAACAGACACTGACTGTGGATTATAATATGCTACTAAAGCCTAAAAATCAGGATGTACTACCAAAGAAGACTCTCCTTCTTCAGGTGACCCAACTCTACTGTCTCTAGGAGTTACGAGGGCTCTTAACCCTTCAGGATGGCTCGGTGAAAACTCAGGAGGTTGGCCCCGAAGTCTACAGGACTTCCTCGGTAATTCAGCCACGATTAAAAAATTTTAACTACTTCACACGCAAACAAAGTAAAATCTCAATGAAAACCACCTAAAGCCTCTAAAGAACCAAAAAAATTTGAATCACACGCCTAAAGAATCTAGGAGATCAAACACATACAAACAATAACTTTCCGTACTGAAAACACTAGTTGGTGATGAAGTTCAATACAGAAATGGCAGTTGGAACAGTTACCCCGGCAACCTGCTTAATGAATAAACTAGCACGAGTTCCTCCACTAAACCGTCTCGAGTGAAGAGAACCCCCCAGAAAATCCAAGTGAGTCTAGCCGACGTCTGCTCCAGGTTCAGTGGGATCTTCCCACCACTGTCACCTTAGGAAGAATCCTAAAGAATATGGTCACTAAGGTTACCAACCGAAACAAATATACTTGGGGGAACAGTCTACGATCCGATACACATGCAAGGGCAGAGTAACAAGCTCAATCCCCTTGAAGGCTCCTTGACATAATCCAAGGTTTACCAACAAGTGACCCCAGGCTCCTCGAAAATGGTTAATCCGAGGTTTACCGTTTTTAATACATGAATATCTTGCATCATTCCCAATGAGGAAGGATTGATTCCCACATTGGTTCGAACACGATCTCGTGCTTCTCCTTTAAGAGGAGATTTCCCAGAGCATAAATGCAACAATTGAATTTCTCTCCTACCGCAAGATACAGCTACTTGTTTGTTTTACTATCTTGGAGAGTTAATTACTCCCTACTCCAAGACACTAGCCTAAGCTATGTTGGTGTATCAGAGCCCTAGAAATAAAAATATTACTAGATGAATTTTACTTTAAGCGTTATTTTTATTGGTTTTTGTTTAAGTCAAGAGGTGCATAGATGAAACTCGTGGTATGAAGACTCGACTCAAAATCACTAAAAAATGCACTTAAGATGATTAAGCATTCTTTTCCCTTCAATGAACTTCTAGCTAGGAAAGAGTTTGAGAATGCAAATACTTGTAAACACAAATCTTTCTTAACAAACAAATTAAAAGAATAGCTTTTTTTCCTTTCCAATGCACTCAAAACGAGACAACTAGTTATTTTCACAAAAATTTCCCTTTTCTTTCAAAACACTCAACCACTACAAAAACAAACTTTTTCCAAAAGAGATTTATTTTTTTTATCTTTTATAAAACACTCAAAACTATGGAAATGACTAACTTTGAGATCTATAAACTATAAAAAACTATTTGAAGTCAAAGCTTACAAGATGTCTTTTTAAGGATGTTTTACTTAGCTAGATGTAAACTAAGGACCAATTTATGCAGAATCACAAATCAGTCAAAAAACAACCATTTTTTTTTCTTTTCTAAAAATGAAATCCAAACTTTTAACACAAGCTTTTCGAAGTTTCGTAAAGAGAAAACACAAGGTGGATTCCTCAACAAAGGTAGATTTTGCAAATGCTCAGACTCATAAGAAGGCTGGTAAAAACCGAGGTGATCTGAGGCTTCTACAGCGTCTAAGCTCAGAGTTACTACAAGACCAAACTGAAAACCAAACCCAACAAGCAAAACTTCTAGGAATTTCACCTCAAACCCTAACACCAATGAAATCAATCTAAGGAAAGCTTCTGACAGGTTATATGCAGGTCTGGGCAGGGGATAATAACATCTAAACAAAAACTAAGCTGACTAACAGAGAAAATCTTAGGTTTTCCAAAATTTTGACAAGGTCCGCAGGCCCACAGTTAACACAGGTACGGTACCACTCTGTGCTAAAAGCAAAAGTACGGATAGGTCTGCACTGTTTCAAAAGCCTAGGGTGTGGTCCTCTCCCAAATTTATGAAAAAAAAAATTAACCCTGGATCTACTAAGTCTACCCACTTCCACACACAACAAACCAAAAACAGAAACAAAAACACAGTTTCTTAGGTCAAAGTAAAAACAAGGAAAAAATCAAGTTCCCAGTGGAGTCACCATTTTGTCACACAGAATGAGTCGATCTTGCGGACAAGATAGACCTTCCTAGAATCTAAAGAGATCTAGTGACAAGCAAGCCAATCAAAAACTATCTTTCTCTAAATATGCATTTATAAGCAAAGGCAAACAAGTATTTAGGCCTACCTTGGGTCCAATGCAAGTTTGTGGAAGCCTCGCTCCTTCAATCCAAATGAGCTCCCTTATTGCGAATCTGCAAACACAAACAAGAAAACAAATTAAATAGCACCTGAAAATCCAATATCATAAAGCTTATTTAACATGAAGATCAAGGAATTCATGAAACAAATGACATAGGACAATTTGTTGAGAAAAATGAATCTGATTGTATTAATTCAAATCAATGAAGAACTTTACAACCTGTGCCTTGATGCTGTACAAGCTCCTCCCAAGGTCCAACAAGAAGTCTCCTCTACTTTGACTAGTTTCACTCTCTTCCCAATGAAGCCAAAAAGGTATGTGATCTCTCCTCTCAAGTTTAACTAGGAAGTCTCAATTCCACCAGCATTTACCCTCAAAAATGTTCAGCTTCTAACCTCCTTAGCAACCAGCCCAATGCCTTAATTTATAGTGCAATGGAGGGAAGTTATTAGGTCCTCCTTAAAAGGGATAAAGCCCTCCTTCAAAGGGGTAGCTCCTCTCATCAAGGGGTTAGCTCCTTCTCTTTTGGGATGCATGAACCACCTAAGAGTGACCAATCCACATCAAAATTCCTTCTAGAATCATCTAGAATTAACCCAAAGTGAGTTTTTTAGAATAAACTTGCACCTTTTTGACTTTCACAGGGGTCCGCACCCACTCCTTTAGGGATAGAGTGGGCAGGTCTGCATTTTTTGTAAACAGGGGGTGCGGGACCGCAGGCAACAGTGAGAGAAAGTGCGGAACCAGAGCTTTGTTGATTTTTAATGTCTTTCTCTCATTTTCAAAGCTTGACTTGAAGAGATGAGATCTGAGACTTGCTTAGGAGGATAGTACAAGTGATGATAGACCCATACTGACTGCAAATAATCACGGTGAGGATATTTTTGTGTAACATGAAGTACTGAGTGTCTGTGCAAATATGAGTGAATAGACATGCATGCAACTCAAGCAAGTGCAAAAATTAGTCAAATGAAAAAAACAAGAAACTCATGAAGAGAGTCACCGCAACGGTGATTGTCGATGAAAAACAATGTTATGCATGTGACACTAAGGAAATGAAATGTAAAACTTGAAAAAACACTTCTACAAGGTAAGAAAAATTGAAATTCTAGTGGTTGTTCAATAAAAGAAGGAAACAACACTCATACAAGCCGAAAAATAAAAGGCAACAGAAAGTGTGGCAAAAGGCATGAAAGGAAAAGCTTACCTAGAAACACTATTCCCACTATGAAAAAGGTTCCTAGATGCCTCGAGAGTGCCAAAACATCAAGTTTGAATATGAAGAATGATATATTAGGCAATGTTTAAGTAGATTTGGTGAAATTAGGGTTTATGATGTGCATGCCATAGATCTATGAAACGACACTTGGCAGGGAGTTTCTAAAAACTTTTTTGCATGTAACTCCCACTGGTAAAGATAGATCCCTAAAATATAGGGATGATTTTTATCTTTTGTGCTTTTTTTCTTTTTGGGAAAAGTTTCCCAGTATGCAAGGAAGGATTGCATAGTTTTGGAGGGAACCAGGCCACCTATCAGCACATGCGACGGGCATCCACTGAGGGAAAATTTTTGCGTTGTTTCTATGCTGAGTGGCCCTGGCTGGCTGGCGAGCTTTATGTAATTTTATTGAGAAATACAACTGGTCATTTATATGTATTTTTTCGGAGCAGTGCTACTTGCCAATTCTATGCATTTCTAGAGAGAAGTGTAGCTAGCCTGGCCTACTCTGGGCAATTGTCCATAACATTGTTGCTGGTCTACTTTACACATTTTTTGAGTGCAAGGCAGCTACTGGGCTGCTCTGTGTAATTCTTGAGGGGAAGATAGGTTTCCCTCCAGCATTGCAGAGTTTTCCTGATACCCCATTGACCGGATGTGAACCAAGTGTTGGGTCAGCTTGTGGTTGACTAATGGGACGAGTGACTAAACGAAATCTATTACGCAACAGATGAAATCAAATAAACACTAGTACATGATCAACTCAGGATAACTACCATGATTTTGAGGAGGGAGGCAACAAAACAAAGTGAAGGAAAAATTTTGGAGCTTGGTTGTAGCCACTACAACATTGGCGACACACTGGTAGAACTCTAGTTCTATGTATGGACCTTATTTGTGAAAAGTGACTCTAACTCCTCTGAAAGTATTGTTTAGTTCTTTCATGATCATGGCTTCAACACTAAACTTGAGTCAAAGATATAGTCCTTACCATTCTCTTGATTGGTCAACACACATGCCCAGACAGGTCAATTCAGTTGTTTCGAATAGGGATGAGAGGTATATTGGTGCACAAGTAATATAGATGTCAAAGTCTTAGTTTCATCTCTAGTGTTGCTCCACTACCAGCTGGCCTCGACAGTACCCCGACGGAGTCATGCAGGGACACAAGAATCACTCAGCTTCCAGCGATCGTGGTCAGTACCCCAATGGATTTACTTGCATCACCTCTTTGTGCATGAAGCCTTTCTCTTCTTTCACCTTATTTATTTTCCATTTTTCAACATTTTTTTCAAAGAACTGTGCATAGGAACTAATTTATATCAGAGGTGGGATCTCGACTTATTGAGAGCAGAAGAGGTTTTCCCTTCAAAGAAGTATTTTATATATACTTGTGACAATATTTTTTAAGGTTTTCCCCCTCACCTTACTCTTCTTGACTGAGCTGAAAAGGGTGAACCCAAAGGAACCTATTAGAGTAGGTAGCACTAGTTAAATTGCAAGAGTTGTGTTTTCACCAAGACTCACTCTAAAAAGAACATTTTTTCCATCAAGGTATCATCGACTAAAGAAAATAAGCTCTTCATAAATATAGAGGACAATATATAACCAAGTGTTGGTAGTCGTGTAAGTCCTCGTGTACTTTTCCTTTCTTGTCTTGAGAGCCACACACAATTTAATGTGAAACTAAACCTATGGGTGAAAAAATAACAGACAAATAAGAAAGAAAAGGACAAAAGTAAAATGAAACAAAAGCGAGAAAGTAAAGAAAGTAAACAAATCAAGCATTCACACAAATAAAAATAAGAAAGAAAGCAATACTCCTACTCCTAAACTAAACAATGGGTGGACCTATTCACATAAAGTGATATTTCCAATGCAACCATCGACACATTGGTTCACCCATGTTGGTGAAGGTGTGGTTTACGAGAAAGGTAAGCGTGTAAACCAACAAACAAGAAAAATATAACAATGAATACCAACACCATCTAAGTTTAAAAATGACCACATAAAAGAAAACAATAAAAGCACAAGATAGACATTCTGGAGATGTATCATGGTTATGCATCACATTGTGTGTCAACAATAAACATGCACACTCTTTTGGTCATGAAAAATGAGCAAACATGAGAAAGAAAGACAACTTACTTTTAGCAAGAGTGCTCATTGTGTATGATTCCTCCAATGCATAAGCGATAGGATAATGTGATTCTGGTGGAGGGTGTGAATTCTGTGAACTAGATTGATCTTCAACGCAAACAGGAGTCTCATGAGGAGCTTTTGGTGTTTCAATAGACTTCTGACCTGAAGTGGATTCGACCTCAAGATAGTGAGGTCCTGACATAACCATCAACTTGCACTAAAGTGTCTCAACAACTTGTGGGGTTTCTACTTCATCAATAGGTAGATCATTGAAGACGGGTGGCTTAGAAATATCAACATCAGATGAATCATCATCGTGATCGAATGAAAGAGTAAAGAGATCATGACAGCCACAATCAGAAAATTTAAAAAATTCATCAGCATCTTCATGATCTGATGAATCGTATGGAGGGGTTGATGAGATGTGATAATGTTGACCCTCTGTGTTTTTGGAAATGAGAAATGAAATATTGAGTGGATTTGAAAACATAGATGTGGCATCTTTGCTATGTAATGATAGACTGACATCCTGTGTATTATGTGAATGATTGGGATTAGATGCATCTGGGAATAAATTCTCACATGGAAAATTAACAATGGCAGAATCACCAAATATCTTAGGGAAAAGCGAAAGAGGTGCTGACAGAAGGAGGTCATCCTTCACTGTGTGTTCTTCTTTACATTCCCACACATGCTCATCATAAATGATAGCATAGATTAGCTTCTCAACATTAACTCCATCAACGACTTGATCCCCATGAATAAAAAGTGTGGAGTCTAGAAGAGGAGAAAAAACACTTTATAATCTAGAGGATTAATAGAACGCAGGGACGAAGGTTAAGGAAAAAAGTCCACATGATAACCAATAGTCTTTCAAGCCAAATTTGCACAAAAATAAAGAGCAGGTGGGGTGGGAGGATGTGACAGTTCAACGGATGGATGTGCACCTTATCCCACCTTGCATTGTGGGGCCAGAGTTGTTTGATGAGATGAGGATGGAAAATCACTTGTGATAGAAACCTTATCCACCTTGGATTTAGTAGCTCTAACATCGAGGTATGCTGAGATGGGTTTGAATGATTCTAACACTTGTGGATATTTAGATATGTGAAGAAGATTTGAAATCTTTCTTGAAGAAATTTTCAATCAATTTCAACCTCTAGGAATTGAAATGTGAGATTACGAGAGCTGTCCCAAAATTGCAACAAGGATTCATCAGGATATTTTCGTAATTCCAATTTTTTTTTGGTTAAGTGCTTTACAGTCAAAGTGATGGAAAGAACAGTCTATATCTTCAACAAAGTGATTGAAAAAGCCAATAGATTTATCAAGCAGCATGACACAACATTCTAATGGGTGCCCTCAAAGCATGAATGCGAACAACAAGCAGGCCACATAGTCCTCAGGGTCTTCCAAGATATCATAGAGAGCTTCGAAAGTGTCTCTATGCCTAGGCCAAGTTGTTATGACATCACCTTCATATTTGTATTATGACAAGTGATTCCAGAAATCCTCTAGGATTTCAAAGTCATTTCCATATGACATACATCTCGGAGGATGAATTGTATAGTTAGTCATGAAATATGTGTAGAGATTCGAAACATACTTTGAGGACTCAGCTCGGCATTTGGCCCTCATTATAGCACCATAAATGTTGATGATTCTAGACCCATCAATATCTCATGGGATCTCCATGGTAAGAAGTGCCAACTAGACCTCAGACCATTTGGAGTAGGAGTCCCAATAGTGGGTATTAAAGTTATGCCTTGACTGCGATAACAAACATAGGTAAACAAGATATCCTTTTCAAAAGCAAGTGTGTGACCTTGCAACAACTCAGGAGAGATGCATGGGGAGGTTCTAACATGCGGAAGGGGGAAAGAAGTGTATCCTTTTGAAGCCTGTAATAGTACGCGTCCTGAAAGGAAAACAAGAGCTGAAAGATATCATGAACTAGAAAGCAGAATAATCAACAATCCAAAGTGATGAGTTAAACCAACAACACACTTCGATAAGATTCATACAATCACATACGAAATAGTCCATACATAAATGTGTAAGTTAAAACTACATAATTATTAAAGTAACCAGAATAGTTGAACTACAATAGCAACACATGCATGAAACATGTTGTCTATGTTATATTATATAAAGTGAAAGTTCCATCCATACATACAACCATGATAGCCACTAGCCCCAATAGTGGAAGGTTACAGTCAACACCGCCTGCTCCTCTAAAGAGATGTAGTCGCTACACTATGGAGAAGCTAAGGCTCGTCACAACACTCTCCAAGTCCTCTCTAAGAAATCCCTAGCAAAATATTCGCTCCTAAAATCCCATTCTATGAGTTATGAGGTTCTATTTATAACAAAGCATGGGGTGACCCTTGATATTGCCCCTTATGACTCTTGGACTACCCTCATGACTCTTCAACTTAATTAAATGAATCTTTACATTACATATGACTATTTGCATTCCACTAATGACACTTGGAATTTCACTTTACATCATGTTTACAAAAATGATACATTTTCCACATATACCCATGTGCATCCCATTCGTCATCGTGCCATTCTTGTTTGTGTACTTGTTCCTGCAGTCACTCATGACGAGACGAAATCAAATCCAAAAAACTCCTAGTCTACGATGATGCATGGTCATTTCAAATGTAGGTGATTGGGAGAGGTAACAAGGTTGCGAGGTGGGATGGAGGCTCCAAGAACTACTGATGAAAATTTCACAAGAGTCACTAGGTGATCAAGACGAGAAACACGGATCGACAACAACTATCCGTGAGGTCTGGCTCAGCTAGAGGAAAAAACTACGCAAATTTTTAGGGGAGTAATTGGGCTACAGGAAGGTTGGGCAGGCAAAATATATACAATTTCTGGAATGAGCAGGTAGTGGGGCTTGGCAACAAAAAATGCATAATTGTTTGGAGGAACTGACCACGTTGCAGGGAGGCTTAGCAAACAAAAATTGCATAATTTTTTGGAGTAACATGCAGGGAGCTTGGCAGCCAAAAATTTTTAATTCTTGAAGGGAAATGGAAGCTGGCTCCTTGGTCACTGGTAGCCGAAACTGCAAAATTCCTGAGGCGAACTGGCAGTCAACCGCAGGTGTTACACTAAAATTTGTCACCATGACTATTTGCAGTTAGTATGGCTCCATCAACTGTCATACTATCCTCCTTGGCAAGCCTCATACCTCTGCTCTCCATGTCAAACTTCAGGAAAGAGAGAAAGTCAATAAAAATCTATATATCTCTGGGTACGTAGTTTCTCTTAGCTTTACCTGCGTGTACGCACTCCAAGTTCACAATACCTGCGTACTTGTACGCTCTATATGTAAAGCAATGGGTGCGTACTCCTGTAAAGGTCAAAAGGCACAAGTTTCACTCCAAAAAAGTTACTTGTGGTCATTTCTAGAGCCTTCTAGAAGCTTGTTTGACGTGTATGGAGCGCCTCCAGATGGTTCATGTATCCCTACCAAAGAGGAACTTATCCCATCAAGAGGGGAGCTATCCCATCCAAAGAGGGGCTTATCCCATTGATGGTGGACCTGAATAACTTCCTCTAGAGCACTATAAATACAGGCATTGGGCCAAAGGGAGGGAGGTTGAAAGCTAAACATTCCTAAGGGTAGATGCTGCTGGAATTAGGACTCCCTTGTAAAGCTTGAGAGGAGAGATTCCCATCCTTTCCTAGCCTTATTTGAGAGTGGGTGAGCTGATCAAAGTAAAGGAAAACTCTTGCTGGACCCTAGGAGGGACTTGCACAACACCAAGGCTCAGATTGTAATGGTTCCTTTTGTTACCTTTTAATGCAAATGAACTTATTTTTCTCAACAGATTGTTATTCATGGTTTGTTTCATATACTCCTTGGTCCATATGATAGATATGTATTGTTATATGAGTTTATCAGGTGCTATTTAATCTTTTGGCTTGTTATTGAATGCAGGTTTCGAAGAGAAGGAGGAGCTCATCCGGATCAGCGAGGCTGGACTACTACAAAGCGTTGGACTAGAGGTATGTTAAAGATCCCCCTGATTACTTGTAATTGCAATGCATGTTTAGAGAAAAGTAGCTTTATTTGTCTTGTTTGTCACTAGAAAGCTTTTGCTTCTAGGGAGTTTGGTTGTGTCCGCACTAACGACTCTTTCTGCATGACAAAATGGCGACTCCGTTGGGGAATCCATTAATGTGAATGTTTTTTCCTTTGTATGAACTTTTGATCTGAGAAAAGTTATTTGTTTTCTGATTTTTGGCTGTCTGACTGTGTGTTTGGGTGGGCTAGCTTAGGGTTAAATTAGTTTTTAGTTTTTCTTTCTTTTGCTCGAAGTACGCAGCCTCTGAGTGTACACAGTGCGTACCTGTACGCTCTGTCTCTTTGTGCACAGAGCATACCCGCACCTGTGCAAACAGGTTGCCTGCATACCCCTGTCAAAACTAAGAAAATTTCATTTTCCTTCTTTTTTGCCTTTTACTTTTTGTTTTTAATTTGTTTTTCTGCCCAGATCCATTAGTTTTCTGCCATAGATCTTCACCTAATCTTGTTCCGTTAGTGTCGAGGGTTTTAGTAAAATTCATAGGGATTTTGCCTTAGGGTTTGATTTTTAACTGGTCCTGTAGTGACTTTGGCGTTAGAGGTTGTCAAACTTTGGATCTCCCTGGTTTTGTTCAGTCCTCTTAGGAGTCGGGCTTGTCATAGAAATCACCCTTGTGAGAGACCTACCTTTGTGTCTTCTCTTTGCAAATCTCGAAAAGTTTGTTATTTGAACTTTGAATTTTATTCTTGAGAAAACAACAAAAAGATTTTGATTTTTTGTTTTGACTAGTTTTTGGTTCTGCATTCACTAGTCCTTAGTTACATTTTGACTGAGTAAAACATCCAGGAATCATCTTTAGTAAGCTTTTAACTCGTTAGATTTACTTTTATATTTATTTCTCTTAGATTTGCTTTTGAGTGAAATTGAGTTGATTTGATTGCCATAGCTTTTTTAACTTTGATTTTTGTTAAAGTAAGTTTTACATGCTTTATTAATTAGGAAAAAATACAAAAATATCTTTTGGAGGAAAGTTTGCTTTGGTAGCATTTGTGTCTTTGAAAGAAAAGGAATTTTCGTGAAGTAAATAGTGGTCATGTGTCGTATGTTTTGAAAAGAAAAAGAGTTTGTTTCTTTGTTTTCATTGCCAAGAAAGTTGTTTTTATTTCGAATTTGCATTCTCCAACTCTCTTAGCTAGGAAATTCATTGAAAAAGGAAAAATTAGTGTAAATCATCCTAAGTGCATCTTTTTAGTGGATTTCGGTCGAGTCTACACACCACCAGTTTCATCTTCACTACCTTTTGTCTTAAAAAGCCATAAAATTAACGCTTAAAGTAAAATCAACTTAGTAACTTTTATTTACTAGGGCTCTAAAACACCAATATAGATTAGGCTAGTGTCTTGGAGTAGGAGAGTAATTAACTCTCCAAGACAGCAAAACCAAACAAGTAGCTCATCTTGTGGTAGGATAAATCCAACTGTTTCATTTGTACTTTGGGAAAGCTCCTCTTAAAGGAGAAGCACGAGCTCGTGTCCGAACCAGTGAGGGGATCAATCCTCCCTCATTGAGAACGACGCCAGACACGCACGTATTACAAACGGTAAACCTCGGATTAACCATTGTCGAGGAGCCAGGGGTCACTTGTCGGTAAACCTTGAATTATTGTCAAGGAGCCGGCAAGGGGATTGAGCTTGATACTCTGCCCTTGCGTGCTGTCGGAGTGTAGACTGTTCCCCCAGGTGCATTTGTTGCTGTTGGTAACCTTAGTGACCATTATCTTTAGAATTCTACCGAGGTGATGGTGGAGGGAAGATCCCACTGTACCTGGAGCAGACGTCGGCTAGACTCACTTGGATTTTCCGGGGGGTTCACTTCACTCGAGACGGTTAAAGTGGAGGAACTTGTGCCGGTCTATTCATTAAGTAGGTTGCCGGGGTAACTGTTCCACCCTCCACTTCTGTACTGAATTCGACGATGTTGGGTTTCATCTCCAACTAGTGTTTTCAGTCCGGAAGGCTACTGTTTGTGCATGGTTTGACGCCCTAGATTCTTTAGGCGTGTGATTCAAATTTGTTTGGTTCTTTAGAGACTTTAGGTGGTTTGCTTTGAGATTTTACTTTGTTTGCGTGTGCAGTAGTTAAAAGTTTTAACTGTGGTGGAATTATCGAGACAGTCCCGTCGACTTCGAGGCAAGTCTCCTGAGGTTGTTTCCGTGGCCGAATTATTGAGGAAATCCCGTAGACTTCGGGGTGAACCTCCTCAAGACGTCCCAAGTCATTACGAAGGTTTAAAGGTCCTTGTAACTCCTAGTGGCAGTAAAGTAGGTTCACCTGAAGAAGGAGAATCGTCATTGGTAGTCCATCCAGATTACCAAGGTCTAGAAACAGGTTATAATCCTGAAGCAGTTGCAGTTTCCGAGCTTGCTGGTAGTTTTTCATCTACTAGTGATATAGGCGAAGAACCTGAAGTATCTGAACCTGTTACTCCAACTTCTAGTGCACCAGATTCACCTAGGGTAGAAAGAGTCATCACCGAAAATCTTCCTGCTGGTTTGATAGCTATTGAAGAACTTGCTCCAGAGGAAGAATTAGGCGTATCTATCCTTGAAGATCAACCTACTATTGATCTAAGGGACCGTGAATCTATCTTTTACAGTCCTCCTAGAAGTACTACTTGGTACCTTTCGTTAACCAATTATTTAGACAACTCAGGGATAAGTTTTTCTCCACCTCGAACTCCTTTTCCACCCGGAGGTATTTATACTCCTGTAAATATGTCTGGTCAGTCGTCTGTATTCACCCAATCTCCTGAATCTTTCTTGTACGGCGGTCCTTCTGTTCCCTCTAGGTATCAGTCATTGTCTGGTACTTTTGCGGGCGCATCTCCTCAACCCGTTGAACATGGGTTATTAGCTGGAAACAATGGTAATAGACCGTTGGGTGTAGGAGACGTTTATATGATGTCAGGTTCAATTCTGGTTCTCAACCTCAAGGTGGCCAATTACCGCCTGGGGGTCAGCCTCAAGTAATGCCTGGGGGGAAACCTCAAGGTACACAAGTTGCGTCTGGGGGGCAACCTCAAGGACAGTATGTACCCATAGTACAATACATTCCTTAAGGTCAACCATAGCCTCAATATGTACCCCAGGGTCAACCTCAGTATCAATATTTACCTCAAGGGTATCAACCTCAAGGTCAAGGTCAACCCCAGTATCAGTATTTACCTCAAGGGTATCAACCTCAAGGTCAATCATATGTTCAAGGTACGGGAACTGTGCCTTTCAGTTATCAATCCTACCCTCAATCTGGTTATGGATCTCAATATCCTCAACCTGTCATGGGTCAATACCCTGGAATGAACATAGTGTGGAATCCATCGCAAGGTCAACAAGTGTTGCAGCCAAACGTACAGTTGTCATCTCAAGCTGGACAATCCTTAGTTGCTGGTCCATCCCAGCAACCAGTCCAGTCTAATGTTCAAACTTCTGTACCTTCGGTAGTTACTCAGTCGCCAATTTCACCTAGTACTCCATCTCAAACGACTGCTGCAACTACCGCAACATCTGCTCCTTCCACCACACTTACTTTTGGAGTATCGACAGCTCTGGTTTCTACTGTCTCTGCAACTACTCCTCAGACATCTTTACCATTGTCTGGATCTACGATTCAAACTACGGTTCAGATGCCTGTAGGACAGCCTGGTTTAAGTACGGTTGTCACTAGTCAACCACAATTCGCTTATCAACCGTACCAGGGACAGTACCAATACGGGCCTGCTGTCCAACAGCCGGTTTACCAGTATCAACTGTATCCTGGGTACACTTATCAACAACCTCAGCAACCCCAGTACGGTCCGGTTAATCCTGGTTTTCCAGGAGGATATAATATCCCGAATGTGATTCCTATTCCAAGTTATCCTGGATATCCTCCTCCTGGGACTGGTCTTGTGACCCAGAGTTTTAGGGATCCGAATCGGTAGTTACCTTTTATCGCAACTTTGGATTTACCAGACTTGTCGCGCCTAACGAACGATCCAATACAATATCTTCCGTTCTGGCCGCCAATGCCAAATAAGTTGCCCAACGATATACCCAAGTTCGAAGGTAAGTCTGGAGAGGATCCGTCCAATCATGTGATGACTTACCACCTCTGGTGTGCTTCAAATTCCATCTCGGATGATTCAATCCACTTACGTCTTTTCCAGCGTACGCTCATTGGTCTCACGGCCAAGTGGTACATTGAGTTACCACGGGCCTCCTTTTACAATTTTAGTCAGTTAGCTACCTCGTTCCTAACTCATTTTCAGTTGCCGGTCAGATATGATAATGGCACGGAACTACTAACTTCACTAAAACAGTCGACGTCCACTTATATTTCCAATCATATCCATGAATGGAGACGTCGATGGTGATTAGTGAAAGATTTTATTCCGGACCAAATCTTAGCTGAATGGTTTGTTAAATCATTATTACCGAAGATTACTGAAGATGTAGCTAAGGCCGGAGTAGTTACTGAAGAGCAAGTAATTGCTCAAGCGCAGTACCTTGACTTAGTTTACACTCAGTTAGGTATGTTACATGAAAAGATCCCAGATCTTCCAAAGTCAAATCAAATCGCTGCTGCTCCTTCGGGATCTCATGCTGCTGATGGTATGATTGGCACGGTAAATACTAAAAGCAAGAAGAAATCTTCAAAGAATTCTTCACCCATTATAACCTTACCAGATTCCCCGACAGGAGAGTCTTCTCCTGAAATTTCCGCCGATATTCACGCTGTAGAGTCATCTACGGCTAAATCAAAAAACGGTGGGAAGAAGAAAGGCAAGAAGAAGGATAAAGCAGATAAGGCTCCAAAGGAGAAAAAGGAGAAGTCGGAATCTAATGACGAAAAGCGAAAACCTCGCTATCCTTGTTTAATTTGTGAAGAAGATCATTTCACAAGAGATTGCCCTCATCGGGCAGAGGTTGTGAAAATCGTTAAAGGTTCCCCAACTCCTGCTGTTTTGAAAGATCCATTTCCAAAGCAGGAGAGTAAAATGATAGGTTCTTCCTCGAGTGCCAGTGAAGAACCCATATTGATGATGTCTCATGTACGGATTGCGACTCGATCGCAAGATTACGGTAGTAAGAGTCCTGTTGATGGCAAAGAAGCAGAATCTTCTCATTCTAATCCATCAACCTCAGCTCCCGGTTCCGATCCACTATAGATCGAGAAACCTAACCCAGACTTGGTAATCAAACCGCCTGCCAAGGGTATACTTTGAAAGTCTGCTTTCAATCCACATGCGAGAGCAGCTCAGAATTATAACATTGTTGAAGATCTAGCTGTTTCACCCTGAGCAATGTCGGCTTTGGAAGTGCTGCAATCATGTCTAGCACAACGAAAATTACTCTTGTCGGCTATAGGAGCTGTTGATATTCAGGACCCGAACCTGATAATCTTTGATCTAGAAAATAGTACACCGCGTCTCCCTCATCAGATGGCTTTCCAGATCCCAGTGATAGTAAAAAACAGGCCTATTCATCGGACTGTAATTGATGAAGGAGCTTCTACGTGTATTATGTCGATTTAGTGTTGGAGATCACTTGGTTCTCCTTCACTGAAGCAATCCCTGACCATTCTTAAGGCCTTTGATGGCTGTGGGTTCCATCCGTTTGGCATTCTACAGGATTGGCCTATAGGGGTTGAAGGAAAAACCGTTAGTCTGGATGTGGAGGTGGTTGATGCCCCTCTAGACTACAACCTTCTTTTGGGTCACAGTTGGTCTTACGCTATGACAGCGGTCGTGTCATCGGTCTTCAGAGTTATAAAGTTTCAACACAATGGTAAGGTCATGACTATAGACCAGCTGGCTTACTTTTCATCCGACCCAGCCTCTTCAGAGAGTATCCAGCATGTCGGTAAAATGACTATCCCTTACAAGGATGTTGGTGTAGGATTAGTTAAAGATTCCAGTTTGCTGGGAACTTTTCCTTTCCCTCCAATCAACGCAGACCCTTCATTTGCTTTCATTTATATGATTACTTCAGACACTATTATTTACGATGATCCTTGGATTGTCCCATCTGAATCTGAGATAGACTCATTCGGTGATGCCATGCCTTTGAGTCCATATGAAATTGCTTATGAAGCCCTGCAGTCTTTTACCGACTCGCGTTCAACCCAAATCGACCAAATGAATGTGGTCCGTGAGGAATCACTTTTCACATCAATCTCAGAATGGATAACGATTCCTGAAGTTGTGTCATCTGACGAACAGCTTCGCGAAGTCCTAAGTGTAGACGATCTACCATGGGAAGATCTTCATTTTTACCTGAGGGTGATGACTTTGAAAATGATTTTTCATCAATTTTTACAGCTGAATATGTCAAGGACGCTCAGAATCCCATGAAACATCCTGATTCAGAGTTGAATTTGGGAAACATTTCCCAAACTATTGCCATTGACATTTCAGTCAAAACTGGAATTATTGAGAACATTCATATAGGTGCCACGTGTACAGATGACGAAATTCAAACATACAAGGTCCTATTTCAAGAATTCCGCGACGTGTTTGCCTGGTCCTATGAGGAAATTCTAGGAATTGATCCCTCCATTGTTGTTCATGAGATCAAGACTTACCCGGACGCTAAACCCGTTCGGCAACGTCTGCGTCAGATCCACCCTGGAAAGCGGCTGCAATTAAAGCAGAAGTTGAGAAGCTGTTGAAAGCAGGTTTCATTTATCCGATCCCGTTAATGGATTGGGTATCGAATATTGTTCTAGTTAACAAGAAGCAGGGAACAATAAGAATATGTATCGACTATAGGGATATCAATCGTGCTTGTCCCAAAGACAACTATCCAACGCCCTATATTGATCAAATAATTGATGATTGTGCCGGCAGTGAAATATTTTCCTTTATGGACGGTTTTTCCGGTTACAACCAAATCAATATTCTACCTGCCGATCAACCAAAAACGGCTTTCATTTGTCCATGGGGGACATTTGCTTATTGCAAACTACCTTTTGGGCTTAAGAATGATGGAGCCACTTTTCAAAGGGCGATGTCTTATGCATTTCATGACATCAAGCACATTGTGCAACCGTATCTCGATGACTTACCCGCTCACTCTTTACATCGAGCTGATCACCTTGTCCATTTACGAGAAATTTTTATGAGGTGTAGGCATTATCGTATACGGTTGAACCCACACAAATGTGTCTTCTGCATAGAAGTGGGACGATTGCTGGGATTTGTAGTTTCAAAAGCTGGCATTCGCGTCGATCCCTCAAAGGTCGAAGCTATCATCAAATTGCCTCCTCCTTCGAGTTTGCGCCAACTCCAAAGTTTGCAAGGGAAAGCGAACTTTTTACGCCGATTCATTCCTAACTACACCGAGATTACCAAGGGTTTTACCTGGTTTTTGAAACAAAATACTCAATTCTCTTGGGATGAGATAGCTCAGAAATCTTTTGATGCGCTAAAGCACGCGTTGACCCATGCACCGTTGCTGCATCCTCCCAACTACAACCAGGATTACTTTTTGTACCTCGCCGCCGCTCATTCCACTATTGGAATGGTCTTAGTACAGGAAGATGAATTCGACACGGAACATGTGATATATTATCTTAGTAGGACGTTAAATCCCACTGAGCTAAAATATTTGCATGTGGAGAAATTGGCACTGGCAGCTGTTCAGGCTGTCCAACGTTTTCATCATTACATTCTTCTCCCTAAAACTACAATTATTTCGGATTATAACCCTATGATCTATATTTTGACTAAACAATTGCTAGGGGGCAAGTACTCTAAATGGATTGTTATCTTGCAAGAGTTCGACTTGGAGTTTGAAAAATCCAAGTCTAAGAAATCTTTAGTTTTTGCGGAATTGATGTGTGACTTCCCGCGTGTTGACACGGAAACTGTGGTAGAGGAACCCATTGCGGACGAATCTCTGTTTCTCATCAGCACTTTAGATCCGTGGTATGGGGATATAATTTTCTATCTCCAAACCCAATCCTTTCGGCCCGAAATCTCAAAGTCGGAGCATCGGAAAATTCGATTCCAGTCTCAACAATACAAAATCGTTGGAGATACTCTTTATCGTCGTGGGGCGGATTTGATTTTTCGACGTTGCTTAACTCATGAGGAAGCTGAGAGGGTTTTGAATGACTGTCACTCTGGAGCGTGTAGCGGTCATATGTCTGGGTATGCCACAACCCAAAAGATATTGCACGCTGGCTATTTTTGGCCGTCCTTGTTTAAAGACTGTATTATTGCGATCCGAAAATGCCACAACTGTCAGGTGTTTGATCGAAAGATGTGCGCGCCACCTGCTCCTCTCCACCCTATAATTGTTGTTGGTCCTTTCGCCAAATGGGGTATCGACTTTATTACTTGTAAACCTCACTCGGCCGGGGGGCATGCGTATATCATCCTTGTGGTTGATTATTTTACTAAGTGGGCCGAGGCGATGCCTACATTCGAGGCAGACGGCAAGACAACAGCAATTTTCATATTCAATCACATTATTGCTAGGTTTAGTGTCCCACAAGCGATAATCACTGACCATGGGCGCCATTTTCGAAACATTATGATGACAGAACTTACAGGGCAGCTTGGTTTACATCATGATAGTTCTACTCCTTATTATCCCCAAGCGAATGGTCTGGTTGAGTCTATCAACAAAGTTCTAGTTATCATGATCCGACGGATCATTGGTATTCATCGGTCGAATTGGCACAACATGTTATTTTTAGCACTTTGGGCATACCGAACCTCAGTGAAAACATCAACAGGGTTCACTCCTTTCCAACTAGTTTATGGTTTGGAAGCCGTGCTACCCATTGAATGCGAAATCCCGTCACTGCAAATGGCCATCGAATTACTTCCAGCTACTTCCGAAGAGGAGAAACGTCTGTTATACTTAGCTAAATTAGATGAGACTCGACGTGAAGCTGCTTTAGCAATCGAGACTCACGCGAAACGAATGAAAGCTCAGTATGATCGGAATGTGACCCCTCGAAATTTTTCGGAAGGAGACCTAGTGTTGTTATATGATCAAGCTAATGATAAGTTAGGTGCTGGAAAATTCGTTCCTATGTGGCATGGGCCCTACATTGTCAATCGTAAGCTAGCAAAAGGAGCCTATGAGCTGGTAGACTTTGACGGGGACTCTTTGGGTAAACCCAGAAATGGACTTTACCTAAAGAGGTATTATGCTTAAATGTCGGGTATGGAGATTTAGTTAGGTTAGTTTTTCTTTCTAGCTGGTGTGTTTGTTAGTTTAGACAGTGTGCTTAGCTTAGAGAGTGTGTTTTTTCGTCGTTATTCTGGCTTATCTTGGTTTTACTCTTGATATTGCAGATGTCGACGCCTCTCCAAACGTACATTGGATTTGCTGATGGTGCTTGTCGTAATACACAGAATATCTCTTCCGCAACTTGGGTTATCTATTCGCCCTCTGACGAGTTAGTTTCTATGCATGGGGTGAGCCTCGGTCAAACAACAAACAACATTGCAGAATACAGTGCAGTGATTGAATTATTATCTGAATCTATTTCATTTGGGATTCGGAGTTTGATAGTGAGGTTAGATTATGAACTCGTTGTATTACAGCTTAATAGAGTCTATGCCATTAGAAATCCAGTGTTATTAAGATTGTTTTTGAGGGTGCGTCTCTTGGAACGTGAATTTGATTACATTGAATATCAGCATATTCCAAGGTCTTTAAACACATTAGCAGATGCAATGGCGTCTCGAATGTTAAATAGACATTTGCAACAATCATAAATGTAAATTTATAAACATTTCATCACACATGTTTAACAAAATAAGCCGGTAATAATGATATATATAGATAGGAGTGTGTCAAAAAAATATACATCGTCTTCGATCATAGGTTGAAAAACACCTTATGATCGGCAAAAATGATAAGTACAAAAAACCAAAAATGTCACATGTGTCTACAAAAAGTGACTAGCCAATCACTGGTGGTGCTTTCTGTACGAGACCACTGCCCGAGCTACCCTACACAGGAACGTCCTGAAAGGTCCTGGGACTGCGACCACATAGCGCTGAAGTCGGATAGGAATATTGTCTATAGTCGTCTCTGGTATGTCCGCCGTGAGACGCTCTAGGTCCTGTTCCAGCTCGGCTAAGGTCTCTGCGGCCGCATCCTGTGGGGCCGGTGCTGGTGCAACTGGTACTCTCCTCTCGAATGGCTGGAGATTGGCCGGGCGCTGTGGACCTACATCTGCATTTTGAAAATTGTCACTGTCAGTTTTGAGACGATATAAAAAACAAATAAAAAGTAAATAATTTAAAAACTTGTGAAAATGAAATACCTCTGTCGTCCCATTGTTCTCCCTGTGGAAGAACCATGTCCAGATCACCGCGAAAATCTACTCCGGCATAAGGAAAGTCCTGAATCGCAAAGACCTGGTCCTCCAACCAGTGAAAGTAACCCGCAGGAAATCGAACAACTCCCGCTCCCTCATCAGGATGCCGGGCCATCACCGTAACCCATCGCATCAACTTTGGCTCCCGAGGAGGCCCAGCTGGAACAGTGAGATGCTGTGGGATCAGCATCGGAACCCTCTCTAGGGCAAAGCTCACAACTAGAGGCCCATACCCAAAGGTCTTTAGTTGTCCGTTCTTTGCCCTAGTCAGTTGGCCCTTCATATTGGCCAACACAGCGTCACACCAATTGAAAATGGTGCCTCGGTAGCAGTCTATCGCCATCCGCATTTGGGACCCGGTGGCATTATGCAAGGCGGCTGCGCCGCAGAGTCTGGTAACTGTAAAGGCAATTACCATAAGTTTGGGCAGGGATATGTATTTGATTTTTATCCCTTTCTCCTGGTTTTGATTGTTGCACCACTCTAGCCGGAGGCTAGCAAGGGATTGGCCACCCGGCCTAGTCCCGGACAGAGTCAGTTGCTTGCCCCTATTAGGCAAGCCAGTGAGAAAATATATGTCAGAGGGCTCTATCTCGAGCTGGTGCCCTCCGATGTAAAAGCATTGATCCTGGACGTTCCACCTTTCAACCAGCCATTCTAAGAATCGCACCTGGGCCCTCATGCTAGGTATGGCCCAGTATTTGTAGAGACCGCATGCCTTCAAAGCATCAATGGAGGGTTGATGATCTATTGCAGCCAAATCGACATCTTCATGTTCTCTTTCGCGCCAATCAAGCATGGTGGGCAATCTACACACCAGAAAACATTCATTAGAATTCAATAAATCAAAATTTGATGGTTAGGTTTTGAGATTTGGGGTTTTGAAATCGCTTTGCGCGGGGTACGCACCCCGCGTTCAGAAACATAGCGTCTGTACGCATCTGTTCTGAAGGTAGGCTGCGTACTCCCACCATTTTCCCATAAACGAAAATGTCGGGGTACGCAGGTCGCCCATGGGGCACCTGCGTACCCCGAAAGGCGGATCCTAAAACCACAAAGCCCTCAAAAAATCAAAACAAGGCTTGAAATGAACTTCTAAACAGATGAAAACAAAGAGGAGGATGTTGTGAAATACCTGAAAGAGACGGTGCTCGTTTTCGACGGTCGGATTCTCCGCAAAGTCCACAGGAAGTTTCTTGCCAAAAGCCCTTTTCTCTCCTTCAACAGTAAAATGGTAAAAATGACATGGTAAAAAGTCTTTTTATAGGTTTTTTGGATAAATGAATGTTAAATTTGTTTATTTTTCACCATGGAAAGATAATTCTCAATGCATTTTTGCTTATCTTAAACAGGTATGAGTAATGTGTCGTTTTTGTGCAGGACAATAGGACTTTCAAGGAAAATTATCATTTTTCACGAACCAAAACATCAGAGTCATCTTTTAAGCCCTTTTTTGACTCCTAAAAAATGAAAATATTGCCGAGCGTTTCTTTTACACTCGTTAAAACAGAATTAAAAGACAGTCCTCTTATAGCTCTTTTCCAACCGTAAAAACAGGAAAAGATTGCCGGGTTTTTGTCGTTTCAAACTCGATATGGAAATAAAACGACGTGTCCTTGATCGCTTTTTACTTTTCAGGTCAGAGGCACTAATCATGAAAGTATTCCTTGGTCGCAAGACTAAGCGGTTCTCTCAAGTATTATTTTATACTTTTTCAGGCTTGGGAGACACAACTTTACGAAAAAGTTCAAACTGGAGTCTTCTTTAGTTTTTTCAGACTCTCTAAAAATGAAAGACGCCAAGTTTCTCCTATACTGGACTCGTTAAAATTTCACAGTGAAGGACCTGTTTGATTACAAACAGGAACGGACCGCTCCTTCTTAGGGTTCGAATCAAAACTAAGTTGGACTCATCCGAAGGATGAGCTTATAATCAAGCATATGTTATCCTCCTCAAGCTTGTAAAAAATAAAGAGTTACTTGCCAGAAATGGTGGGGGAAAAGAGAGAAAAATGAGTGCATTTGTTATCCTTTATCTCAAAAGAAGCCTTATTACCACTCTTGAACACGACACTTTCATTTCACCTGGGTTGGGAAATCCTTTGCCTCACAGTTGATCAAACCACATTGAAAGTCTTTAGCCGGGTATCAACTTTGGGTCAAATGTCACCAAGCCATCTGTCGTGTCGTTATGTGTTCAAGAGGTCTCTGCAATAAACATTCATCTGCAAAATACTCGTCATCCATTTTGACCATCCGTGAGTCAGTCCTTACAGCTATATTTCTTCAACTTGATCTATGATTTCGTGTTGTGGGCTTGCCTGCAACGGGTTGCTTTCTATCGACATCAGCACATTATCTAGAAGATGACCTAGGAATTGTCAGTACCTTGAAGTCTGCATGCATCAATGGCAGGTTTCTCACCTTTGATGACAGTTTACATCATTGAATTTCGATCGAAGGATTCCGTGAAATGTTCGACTTCAACTCATTCATTCACATCTCATGGATTGTACTGGGTACTTTGAGAACCATTGACATCACTGGTGGTCTCTCTCACGCTTGTTAACAGTTTACGTCATTGACTGGTAATCAAGTGGTTTCTACCATGTTCGACATCAACTCATTTATTCGCATGGATAGAATCGTACCTGTCGGGAAGTAGAAATGAAGACCCTGGATCTAGTTTCCACCATCCAGGCTGCGAGGAGTTATGTATTCATTATACAGTAGACTAATCATAAACAGATGGCTGTGTCCATACTGTGTCTACAAAAGTCTATGATTATGATGTACTGCAAAATCATTCCTGTATCAGAGCAGTAGATAGTCAATTAGTTAAAGTTTTCAATCTGAGTATGGGAATGCCTACCTTAGCGATGATATGATCATATATATGTATTTTGTGTTGAATACTTGCAGGTTCCGACTGGGCTCTCCACAAGATAATCCTTGAAATGATAAAGTACTTCACCCTTCCTAGAAAATATGAAACCCTTATCTACTACAGGTTTCGCACTTTAGGGGGCAATCTGTTACACTAAAATTTGTCACCATGACTATTTGCAGTTAGTATGGCTCCATCAACTGTCATACTATCCTCCTTGGCAAGCCTCATACCTCTGCTCTCCATGTCAAACTTCAGGAAAGAGAGAAAGTCAATAAAAATCTATATATCTCTGGGTACGCAGTTTCTCTTAGTCTTACCTGCGTGTACGCACTCCAAGTTCACAATACCTGCGTACTTGTACGCTCTGAATGTAAAGCAATGGGTGCGTACTCCTGTAAAGGTCAAAAGGCGCAAGTTTCACTCCAAAAAAGTTACTTGTGGTCATTTCTAGAGCCTTCTAGAAGCTTGTTTGACATGTATGGAGCGCCTCCAGATGGTTCATGTATCCCTACCAAAGAGGAACTTATCCCATCAAGAGGGGAGCTATCCCATCCAAAGAGGGGCTTATCCCATTGATGGTGGACCTGAATAACTTCCTCTAGAGCACTATAAATACAGGCATTGGGCCAAAGGGAGGGAGGTTGAAAGCTGAACATTCCTAAGGGTAGATGTTGCTGGAATTAGGACTCCCTTGTAAAGCTTGAGAGGAGAGATTCCCATCCTTTCCTAGCCTTATTTGAGAGTGGGTGAGCTGATCAAAGTAAAGGAAAACTCTTGCTGGACCCTAGGAGGGACTTGCACAACACCAAGGCTCAGGTTGTAATGGTTCCTTTTGTTACCTTTTAATGCAAATGAACTTATTTTTCTCAACAGATTGTTATTCATGGTTTGTTTCATATACTCCTTGGTCCATATGATAGATATGTATTGTTATATGAGTTTATCAGGTGCTATTTAATCTTTTGGCTTGTTATTGAATGCAGGTTTCGAAGAGAAGGAGGAGCTCATCTGGATCGGCGAGGCTAGACTACTACAAAGCGTTGGACTAGAGGTATGTTAAAGATCCCCTGATTACTTGTAATTGCAATGCATGTTTAGAGAAAAGTAGCTTTATTTGTCTTGTTTGTCACTAGAAAGCTTTTGCTTCTAGGGAGGTCGGTTGTGTCCGCACTAACGACTCTTTCCGCATGACAACAGGAACATGGTAGAAGAAGCTATGCAATTCCTTGAGGGAACTGGAAGTGTGCTACTGGGAGCTATTGGTGAGAAAAATTGTACTGACTATTGGGAGTAGTCAGTCGACTGTCAGGAGGGTTGGCTGGAAACATTGCACAATTTTCTAGGGGAGACAAGTACAAGCACTAGGTGTCTATCCAGACTATCTATGTAATTTTCTTAGTGAATAGAACGGGTAATTCTTGTGGCCTCTGCACAATTTTTTACGGGATTCAATCTCGGAGTGGTTGACGAGTCAAACTCTCCCGTTGGCCAGCATGGAGATTGATTGATTTGCTTGCAAGAAGTGTAGCTTGAAATAAATTTCTTGGTGCTTCTGTGCTACTCTAGGTGACAGTCAATCGGGTCAATGGTGGGGTGATGGTCTAGCTGTCAGAGGGGAGACTGGTCATCATAACTTCAGTAAAATGACTAAGTGTGTGAACAAGTGAAAGATGTGTATGTGAACTTGATAACACACTTGCATGACTCAATGACAAGACAACTCAAACCATCCAAACATACATGTTCAACATGGCTAACCGATGGTAGATGTGACAAGAGCGAAACTTGTCATTGATCGTTGGTCAACTGTGAAGATGCTTGCCCGACAGTGAATGTGACTTCGTGTGTGAGTGCGACAATGTTTTCATAGCGAACACAATAAGTACACACCAAGCGAAGACTTTGAACATGACCAGAACATGGTCTCAAGCATGAATTTGACATCAACATGCAAAACATGGATGAAATGAATAAGTAAGGCAGATGTGTAGACTTACAAGAGCTCATGGTGTGAACCCAAGTGTGTCTAGACATCAAGTGAAACTCTCAAGGGAGGCTCCAAAATTGTGTGCAGGTCAAAATCTTGAAGGGTGGTTGTAGCCGCTCCAACGCTTGGCGACACACTAGTAGAATTCTAGCTTCTCTCTTTTGGTTCATTGATAGCACAGGGCCATGGTACTTCAGGGAATATTAAATCGTTGTGTGGGTTACTTTGGCTTATCCATTTACCCGATGGACATACATGGTTTACAATTTGGCAACTTAGTCAAACACAATCAAAATTTCATCTTGATCATAGTGTTTCAAATTCAGGAAGGGTAGTTTAGCCCACAAGTTGAAGATATAAGTTTCCATCGCTAGTTTTGCTCCACTACAAGTAGGCTTAGACATTACCCCAGCAGAGTCACGCAGGAACATACACATTGATCCATTGCTAGAGAGCCTGGCCAATACCCTGGTGGAGTTTCCTGTTTCACCTCTCTGTGCAGGCATTGATATTTTTCAAGAGGATTGTGCGTAGGAACTTATTTATTTTTGGGGTGGAAGAGGGATCCGGACTTATTGAGAGCAGAAGAGGTTGTTCCTTTAGAGAAACATGTAAGACCCCTGACATAGGTTTCCTCATTTATATTTCCCCTTCTTCATTTCTACTAGTTGGATGAGCTTGAACACAAAAGGCAGAAGGCTAAGTACAGGCATGGGGCTCCCCAGTGTGGACATTGGTTCATGGTTGGACCAAAAATTCCCTTGTAAATGGTTCATATTTTTGATCAAGACTTGATCGTTCAAAGGTTATAACCAAGCATGGAGAAGATAGACCAAAGATTGGCCAAGTGCTGCAGTGTCAAAAGTCTCTTCATATTTCAGCCACATATTCTATTCAAAAGTTGGAACGTACTGGTTGGCAACACTTATTTCCTGAAACAAAAAGCGTAAGGTATCAATAAAAAAAAAATTAACGTAAACAAAAATAGTAAGTAGAACAAATGAAATAAAAACAAAGACAGTAAGAAAATAAAACAATATGAAAACAATAAGCAGTAATCAAGTTATGTGCATGGCACGGGGCACGGCCTGGCTTACTGAAAATAATGCATCAGTTCTTGGCCATTGACAGAAGCTTGTCAATCCTCCTATCAAGTGATTGAAAATGATTCGTGTGTGGGTGTTATGTTGAATTTTGCATCTACAGGTAAATACAATTTCCCTAGGGGTAGCTACACCTAGAACAATAGATTTAAAGCATCTGTCCTTTTTCTATAGAATACAAATAAGACAAGGCACCTACTTGTTATCTTTCTCTTTCCCTTTGTCTCCTTTGTATGGCTTCCATTGCTCCTTCTCAAACTTAATCCGCTCGACAAGTACCTGCAACCATAAACAGAGGACAAAAACCAATCAAAGCAATAGATCTATCCACTATCAGAGATGGAATCGAAAGCATTTACACATATTATCAGCATACATAAATACAAGAATATGGGAAAAGGTGTAAACATCTTTATTAAGTACAAGGAAGAATCACAACCATGAATTCCAATCCAATGACACTCCTCCAGCTTGAGTTCCATCAAACATCACATCAAAAGCACAACACTCTGGCAGCATAACAATACTTCCTTACAATCTCAAACCTCACACCAAAAATATCTCCTTACAAATATTTTAAGTCGAGCCCTTGATCACATAGATGAGTGATCAATTTATAGGAAAATGGAGGTGGTTTGGTCATAAATGAGGGTATTGAATGGCCTTCCAAACTTAGATTTAGTTTCCATGGAGGAAGGGATGAGAGGATAGGAGGTTACTTAACTCATTCCCTATCCAATTTCGAGCTAATAGGAGATGATAAATGTGGGAATCCTATAGAATGCTCTAGAAGATAAGAATATTCCCAAAACTCTATGAAGAATTTGCTCAATCTCACCCAGTGGTCAAAGTGGGCCTAAGTCCACTAAAATGCACCCTTACATGGTCCTACCTGCATTGAAGTGCATTTACCCCTGACCAAGGTTGCACTGGTCCCACAAGGAGGCATTTCTGGAGGGCTTCAGGCCAAAAAACTTTCAGGGAAGGAGGCATTCAAAGTGATGACTTGTTTAGGGCATGTAGCAACTGAATTAGGGTTAGATGAGCCCTAGTAGTACTGATCTGAATGTGGGGAGTGATGTGCCAAAATGGATCTGTAACAATTCCCCCCCTAAAACATGAAGTGGAAAATGATAATGTTGAGTGATATGCTTTATGATGTGATGAGGAGTCTCATAAGCAGATGGTGACCTGCATCAATTACAATACATAATATCATGATATTTTGGATTTTTCATGAATTGTTGATGGTGTTGGAAATAATACTAAGAGGGGGGGGGGGGTGAATCAGTATTATCAAGTCAAATATTTCCTTTTCCAATTCCAGATGATATACGCTACTTCTCTTAATAAAAACCGCGTATATACGCAACTATAGATAAAGAAACCCGCGTATACAAAGCAGACTTATAATTTGATTTATCTTTCAGATGTCAGTTATTAATCTGTGATTCAGAAGCAAATGACCAGTAACCAGAAACAGTAAAGCAGAGCAGAAAGACAATCGCACACAAGAACACAAGATACAAGGTGGAAACCCAATGTGGGTGAAAACCACCTGCTGCAATTCATCTCTATCTTTTCTTTAATTAGAAACTTCTTTTTACAAATGTACTGGTGCAGTCCTTTTACCAGTATGCAGGCTGCAACCTGTAGAGAGCTACAACTCTCTCTCATTTTCCAGCTTCTCCTGGAAGGGAGCTACAACCCCCTTAGCTCTTGCACTAGCCAAGATACTAGTACGTAGGTGCTGGCCTACAAAAGGCTACAACCTTCTCCTTCTTTCAAGGACCACGTTTCATAAATTTTCAGACTGGATCAACAAATAACATCAATCAACCATCAAGAATTTCTGCATCAACCAATCACCTTTTCACCAAAACTAAATCAACATAAACACCTCTCTGACAACTGTACCCAGATCACAGTAACAGTACCACACACCAAAACTGAACCTAGAACACTGCAGCAATAAACAGAAGCAGCAAAAACACAACTCAAAGCGTATACGCTACTTTAATGGCCTGAAACCTGCATGCATATGCTTCTGCGTATGGGACAACCTGCGTATACGCTATTTTCCTTCACTGAACCTGTGTATATACGTGCCTTAGCTGAACTGAACCTGTGTACAGATCTACAAACATAATTCACTCTTTCAAGTATTCAGGCACTGATTAACCCAGATTATCATATTTATAGATCACGCATGTGCCAGATATAACAGATCAAAATCATGCAAAGATATTATCATTCAAGCCAAGAGAATATGACCCATCAATAGAACTTATCCTTCTTTTCGCTAAGGTTCCTCCTTCACTCATGTCCAGATCTGCTCCACAATGCTAATCACCAATATTTCAGATCTCGTACATTATCAGATATTCAATGATAATTCAGATGATTCCTTGCCACATGATCTCCTTCCTCTTAGATAGTCTTAGGCCTTCCACAATACCACGGTCCAAAACCATAATAAACAATACCAAGGGCCCAAAACTTGGGGTCAACTCTTCTGACGAGATACCATGGTCCACAACCATAGGTTCAAGTTCCAAGGATTAACAACCACGGACCAAAAATAAGTTTTCCACCATGTACACGCTTTTATGTGCATAAAAGTGCGTGTATACGGATACGCGACTTCTGAACGAATAACCCGCGTGTATACGCGTCTTCGGCAAGGTGTACCTGCGTATACGAGATTTCCTTCATTCTGAGCACCTGAACTGAGATCTGTCACCAAAGTGAGTTGCCATCAAGGACAACACCTGTACCATAGTGCCACACCAGTGCCAAAATGACAACAATCTACCCCTTTGGACTTGATGGCAACCCCACAATCCTCAAAGTCATTCTCCCCCTTTGACATCAAGGGAAAAGGGCCGTGGTCCCCCTGAGTACATGCTAATATCTCTACTCTGCTGTGCTAAACATTCTCCCCCTGACTTAGGCAAGATCTGCAAAAAGATGTTCTTCAAGAAGAACCATATACATCATAAAAGACCTTCCTATCACCAAAAGACTCAATACATACAATCATCACCCAACCAAGTGGGGATACATCAGAAATTTACATATGACAACCAATCACATCAATCATCCCAGGCATAGTGGGGAAACCAAAATAGGCCGTTACATGACCTTAATAAAATAATATACATGACATAGAGACGAAATATCAAGACTTATGTAAAAGACCAATAACTACTATCAGCAGCTTCTGACAATCACTGTATATATCAACAACCATGTTCTCCTTCTGTTCTCCTTTCTGCAGCTGATCCACCTGAACCAAAAATAGCTTGAGTACTAGAACCAAGAGCTTCTAAGGTAATGCCAACAATGCATTATTAGAAGATTAACTGCTCCCCCTGAACCCGTGCCTGATGGTCTCTGACAAACCCATATCAGACTCTCTTCAACCAGAGTCTGTCCTTGCTGATTTTCTTCAGAACTCCATATATGCGACTGCAACTGCATAAATCGGCATATGTACACGGATTCCCCTCATCCAACTCACGTACACCAACTTTTCTTTGATACAGACAAGCTTCAACAGCAGGATGAAGCATCAACTACTCCCAGCTTCTGTCTGAGATATTCAAAAGTTTCCCTGGGCAGTGGTTTGGTAAGGATATCAGCAATTTGTTCCTTGGAAGGAACATACTCCAACTTGACCTTTTGCTCAAGCACTTGTTCCCGAAGAAAGTGATATTTGATAGGTATGTGCTTGGTCTTTGAATGCATGACAGGATTCTTTGAAATGCTTATTACACTTGTATTATCACATAAGATAGAGACAGGTGGAGTACAAGTGATTTGAAAATCCTGCAAGGTTTGCATCATCCAAAGAAGTTGAGTGCAACAAGATGCAGCAGCCACATATTCCGCTTCAGCTATAGATAAAGCAATCGAACTCTATTTCTTGCTGAACCAAGATACTAATCTGGAACACATAAAGAATGCACCACCACTTGTGCTCTTCCTATCATCCACACTTCCGGCCCAATCTGCATCTGTGTAAGCATGAAGTGTGAGATCTGTATCTATAGGGTACCATAAGCCATAGTTTTGAGTTCCTTGAAGGTACTTGAAGATTCTCTTGACTGCCTGAAGATGAGTTTCCTTTGGATTTGCCTGAAATCTTCCAACTATTCCCACTGCATGCATGATATCTGGTCGGGTACCAGTCAAATAAAGTAGACTTCCAATCATGGATCTATAGGTTGGTTGATGCACTGCTACCGATTCATCATTTGCACTGAGGCTGCATCCTGTAACCATGGGGGTACATACTGGTTTTGAATCTTCCATGCCATACTTCTTCAGAATCTGCTTGAGGTACTTGGTTTGAGACAAGAAGATACCGCCTTCATTTTGTTGGATTTGCAATCCAAGAAAGTATGTCAGTTCTCTGAGCAAAGAAATTTTGAATTCTTTCTGCATCACCAAGGCAAAGCTTTGACTCATACCTTCTTCGTTGCTGCCAAAGATAATATCATCTACATACACAACAAGTATTAGCAATTTGTCATTTTCAATTTTTATATAAAGATTGCTATCTGCTGATCCTTTTGAAAAACCTTGTTGATGAAGGTATTTGTCCAAGCGGTAGTACCAAGCCGTTGGAGCTTGTTTAAGGCCATAGAGATTCTTTTTAAGTCTGCATACAAGATTTGGATTATTCCCAAGGATAAATCCATCTGGTTGCTCTATGTACACTTCTTCTTCTAAGTCTCCATTCAGAAAGGCTGATTTTACGTCCATTTGAAATACTTTGAACTTCTGGAAGCTAGAGAGAGAAAGGAACATTCTGATGGCCTCAAGTCTAGCAACGGGAGCAAAAGTTTCTTCAAAGTCTATTCCTTCCTATTGAGCATACCCTTTACAAACAAGTCTGGCCTTGTTTCTAATCACTTCCCCATTTTCATTCAACTTATTTTTGAAGATCCATTTTGTTCCTATGACATTTTTGTCTTTTGGTCTAGGAACCAACTCCCAAGTTTTATTCTTTTCGATCTGCTCAAGCTCTTCATCCATTGCCTTCACCCAAAACTCATCTTTGCATGCTTCTTTTATATTTTGCGGTTCAGTGGAAGAGAGCAATGCCAAATAGCTTGAAGCTTCTGCTATTGTTCTTCTTGTTTGTATACCTGCTTCTTTCTGCCCCAAAATTTGAGATTCTGAATGATTCTTTTGAACGTACTTGGATGGAGTCTTTTCTTCTATCCTTATCTGTTCCTCTGGTGCCTCTTGGGGTTCTTCTTCATCATATGTCTGATTTGGAGAGTATTCTTCATCCTCATCGATATTTTCATGATTCACTTGCCTAGGGATGTATCCTTTTTCATCAACCACTACATCAATGTTGTCAACAATTCTTCCAAGTCTTTTATTGTAACACTTATATGCTTTGCTGTAGGGAGAATAACCAAGGAGAATGCCTTCATCTGCTCTAGGTTCAAGTTTGCCAAGCTGCTCATCAGTATTCTTACTATAACATTTGCTCCCAAAAATTTTGAAATGCTTTACCGAAGGAGTTTCACCATACCAGAGCTCATGAGGAGTTTGAGTGCTTTTCACTTGGACATTTGTTTTGTTGAGAACAACAACCGCTGCGTATGGAGCTTCACCCCAAAAGGTTGCGGGAGTTCTAGACTCATCAAGCATAGCACGAGCCATTTGTTGGACTGTTCTGTTCATCCTTTCCGCCACTCCATTTTGCTGAGGAGTCCTAGCTGTAGAGAATTCCCTTCTTATTCCATGTTCTTCACAGAAATCAAAAAATTCATTTGAGGTAAATTCCCCACCTTTGTTGGACCTGAGGCACTTAATTTTGTAATCTGATTCATTTTCAGCCAAGGCTTTGAAGGATTTGAATTTTTCGAATGCTTCGTCTTTGTGCTTCATAAGTCCTAACCAAACAAACCTGGAGAAGTCATCAATGAATAGTATAAGGTATTCTTCTCCTCGAGGTGACCTTGTCCTAAATGGACCACATACATCTGTATGGACTAGCTCAAGAGGCCTGCAAGCTGATCTTTCCTTCTCAGGAAAGTTAGTTCTGGTTTGCTTACCAAACTAACATGATTTGCATATGGTGTTGTCTGGAATTTTGATATCTGGAAGACCACGAACTGCCTGGTATTTGCATGCTTTCCTTATTTGTGAAAAGCTTAGATGCCCCAACCTATGGTGCCATAACCAGTGTTCATCATCCTTGCTTAAATAGCATTGTTGTTGTCCTTCTTCAAATATGTATAGATTATTTGGAGTTCTTCTGCCTTTGATCATTTTTTCTCCTGTATCAAGATCACGAACACTGCATTCATTTGATCGAAATATTACCTCGGTTCCTTGATCACACATCTGACTAACACTTAGTAGATTATGCTTCAAGCCATCAACATACAAAACATTTCCAGCTTTGACCTGTTCTTTCAACTGAGTAGTGCCTTTTCCTTTTATGGCTGCAGGGGTATCATTTCCAAAAGACACCTTCTTCCCCTTTTCTACTGCAGTATATGATTCAAGTTTTTCTTTATCCCCTGTCATATGCTTTGAACATCCACTGTCGATATACCATATATTTTCCTATCCTTCTGCATAGAAGGCTATCCCACATCTTTCTGGTTGTGGTTCCTTCATTATCCATGTTCTGGCACTTGAGGTATGTTCCTTCTAAGTTGTCTTCCAAAACCTGCTCCTGCATTCAGAATCTTCATGACCAAAGTTATTGCAAATAGAACATTCAACTTCATTTTCAAGGGCCGAAAAGTTGTTATAAGTCCTTTTCGTGATTCCATTCATATTCCTTTGTTTTTGAGCTTCTCTAGTCATGATTGTCTTATAGGCAACACATTGAGCTTCTTTGTGACCAAAATTATGGAAAGAGAAACATTGGCCATTGAAGAAACTCCTGCAATTATCAAATCTATCATCCAATCGATTGTAGTTTCTACTGACATCCATTCTTGAGGCAAATTGGGAAGATTTTACCTGTGGCTGATTGTAGCTTCTGTTTGTCCTTAAGGTAGCTTGTCCCCGATTTTCTTGATAGTCTTTATTTGTTCTTGAGGTAAACTGTCCCTGATTTACCTGATGATTTCTATTAGGCCTTTGCTCGCTCTTCTTTGCTGCATCAAGATAACTTTTGGAGGTAGAAGCTTGAGATGTTTCTCCATTATATCCTAGACCTATCTTGATTAGTGGAGAATGCTGCACATTGATAATCTCATCCAGAGTTTCAGATCCTTTAACAAATTTAAGATTAATAGCTTTTGTTTTCTCAATCTCCTTTCTAAAACAAACAATTTCACATTCCAATTTTTCAAGATGTTTTTCCCTTTCAGCCAGTTGATATTGTAGAGACTCAATAATTGCACTTTTCTCTTCTAAGCAGATTTTGAGATTAGTCATCTCTTCAGAAAAACCTTCTACATCTATAGCATCCATGTAGTCATCATCTTCAAAATCCATTAAAAGTTTATATTTATTACCTCGTTCATCTTCGTCACTATTTGAAAGTCCATCACTATCTTCATGAGTGTAATAGCTTTTCTTATTTGCATTCTGTTTCTTGTTTCATCTAACAGGTTCCTTCCCTTTGTCAATCTTATCCTTGTGAGGACATTGGCAGCATAGTGACCGACTCTTCCACAAGCAAAGCATTTGAAAGGTAACCTACCTCGGAACCGTCCAGTACCCCGTTGAAGATTTCTGACAAAATTTGATTCCTCTTCTTCTTCTGACATGCATCCTGACTCATAGTACTCACCTTTGCCTGAAGCCTTGAAGGCAACTTCTCTCCTGTTTGATGGTCCTCCTTTCCTCATTTCATAAGCAGTTAGAATACCGTGCAGCTGTGACATTTTAATGCTTTGTAGATTCTCCTTTTCTTCTATTGCAGAAACTTTAGATTCAAACCTAGGGGACAAAGATCTTAGAACTTTTTCAACCACAACAGCCTCTTTTATTTCTTCACCCAAATTTTTCATACAATTAACAATCTCATCTACACGAAGAAAATAGTTAGCCACACTTTCATCATTATACATCTTGAGATTTTCATACTGAATCCTGAGGGTTTGAAGTTTTGCTCGTTTTACCTGCTCATCTCCTTCATAGCTTAGGACAATCTTGTCCCATATTTCTTTTTTTGATTTTAACTGCATAACTTTCACGAATTCTGATTGAGATAGACATCCCAATAGAGTATTGACCGCCTTTGCATTTGTTTCATATTTCTTCTTCTCAGCTGGATCTATAGGAGTTGTTGCTGGAAAAGTATATCCTGTATCTATGATATCCCAGACTTCTGTACCCAACTGTTGAAGATAGGCAGTAACTCTTACATTCCAATATACGAATTTTGTCCCATCAAAAACCGGTGGCCTGATTGATGCTTCCCTCTCGTAGTTGCTCATGATGAAGGATCTTCCTTCAAGCGATCAAGCTTCTTCAGAAGGACCTGCTCTGATACCAATTGCTGGAAATAATACTGAGGGGGGGTGAATCAGTATTATGAAGTCAAATATTTCCATTTCCAATTCCAGATGATATACGCTACTTCTCTTAATAAAAACCACGTATATACGCAACTATAGATAAAGAAACCCACGTATACAAAGCAGAATTATAATTTGATTTATCTTTCAGATGTCAGTTATTAATCTGTGATTCAGAAGCAAATAACCAGTAACCAGAAACAGTAAAGCAAGCAAAAAGACAATCACACACAAGAACACAAGATATAAGGTGGAAACCCAATGTGGGTGAAAACCACCTGCTGCAATTCATCTCTATCTTTTCTTTAATTAGAAACTTCTTTTTACAAATGTACTGGTGCAGTCCTTTTACCGGTACGCAGGCTGCAACCTGCAGAGAGCTACAACTCTCTCTCATTTTCCAGCTTCTCCTGGAAGGGAGCTACAACCCCCTTAGCTCTTGCACTAGCCAAGATACTAGTACGTAGGTGTTGGCCTACAGAAGGCTACAACCTTCTCTTTCTTTCAAGGACCACGTTTCATAAATTTTCAGACTGGATCCACAAATAACATCAATCAACCATCAAGAATTTGTGCATCAACCAATCACTTTTTCACCAAAACTAAATCAACATAAACACCTCTCTGACGACTGTACCCAGATCACAGTAACAGTACCACACACCAAAACTGAACCCATAACACTGCAGCAATAAACAGAAGTAGAAAAAACACAACTCAAAGTGTATACGCTACTTTAATGGCCTAAAACTTGTGTGCATATGCTTCTGCGTATGGGACAACCTGCGTATACGCTTTTTTCCTTCACTGAACCTGCGTATATACGCGCCTTAGCTGAACTGAACCTGCGTACAGATCTACAAACATAATTCACTCTTTCAAGTATTCAGGCACTGATTAACCCAGATTATCAGATTTATAGATCATGCATGTGCCAGATATAACAGATCAAAATCATGCAAATATATTATCATTCAAGCCAAGAGATTATGACCCATCAATAGAACTTATCCTTCTTTTCGCTAAGGTTCCTCCTTCATTCAGGTCCAGATCTGCTCCACAATGCTAATCACCAATATTTCAGATCTCGTACATTATCAGATATTCAATGATAATTCAGATGATTCCTTGCCACATGATCTCCTTATTCTTATATAGTTTTAGGCCTTCCACAATACCACGGTCCAAAACCATAATAAACAATACCAAGGGCCCAAAACCTGGGGTCAACTCTTCTGACGAGATACCATGGTCCACAACCATAGGTTCAAGTTCCAAGGACTAACAACCACGGACCAAAAATAAGTTTTCCACCATGTACGCGCTTTTATGTGCATAAAAGTGTGTGTATACGCATACGCGACTTCTGAACGAATAACCCGCGTGTATACGCGTCTTCGGCAAGGTGTACCTACGTATACAAGATTTCCTTCATTCTGAGCACCTGAACTGAGATCTGTCACCAAAGTGAGTTGCCATCAAGGACAACACCTGTACCATAGTGCCACACCTGTGCCAAAATGCCAACAGACGGAAGGCATACCCATTCACAACATATAAACTTTCATTACAAGTACATAGATAGTTTTCTATAGATATAGACCCATGATGGGATGACCATCAATGTAAAGCCATTGTACAAATGATTTGGTACATTTCTAAAATCGCAGCCTATATGGATGAAACTAGATCTAGGGTCTTCTATCTCGCTCAAACATTCGCTCAAGTACAAGTCTAACGATGTGAATATGTGATATGAAGTTGAACATGGGAAGACACCATTTTATTACCAGCCAATGATGTAAGTTGTTGACAAACACCAGAGAAATCACCGATGATGATAATTATCCTCAAGGTACTGCAATACATTATGCATGGTGTGAATGGATGTTTTGATGTCGAACACCATACAAAGTCTTTTGGTTGAAGGCCAGTGATGTCAACCTATCGTTGGAAGTGAGAAAGTTGCCATTGATATATGCAAGCCCCAGGGTACTGAACAAGTGTTTCTAAGTCAACTTCTTGGATAATGTGATGATGTCAACAAGAAGTGACTCATCGCAGGAGGGCCTTGATGTATCCCACATCAATGACATGAAACGATTATAATGATTTTTGGAGACAGAATGTGACTGACGACACAAGGTTCAGGAATGGTGGTCATGAAAATGAAGGTTTATGAGTATTGCAAAGGATGAATTTAACTGAGTGACTTCTCTTGAACATGTCAGTGACACTGAATGAATTGGAAACATAGACACAAAATAAATGTAATCAATGGTATGATAGACCAAGGTATGATGAACATCAAGTAGTAACCCAACCCAAGTAGTCACAATGATGAAGTGAAAGTTTTATGTTCAAGAGCGATCTGCTGCCATAAAGTGGTTTACCCCTTTTCCCATTTTCCCCAGTCATTGCTAACTGTTACCTCTTTATTCTTTATCAAGCTTGAGGAGGATAACATATGCTTGTTATGTAATTCCACCCTTCCAATGAATCCATCATTAAGTGATGTTTTAACGAGTCTAGCAAAGGTGAAGCTCGATCTTGTAATGATGGGCAAGTTTGTCATTATTTGATGTTTTAACGAGTTCAATGACAATCATAACCCAGTCCTTTCCATGTTTAGAGAGTTTAAAAAGGGACAAAAAGAGAACTCCACAAGTTCCTTTTGTAGATTTGTCTCTCAAGTCCAAAAATGCGTAAAATAATACGAGAGAGAACCTATTGACCATGTTTGATCAACGTATTCCTTTTTCGTAAATAATCTATCTCAATCTGGAAAAGGGTTAAACTTATACTGAGTAGATGTCATTTCCAATCTATTAACGAGCTGAAAAGGACAAGAACTCAATAATATTTTCATATTTCAAGAGTTTGGAAGAGCTTAAAGCAGACTCCAGAGGGGTTCTTTTTTTCTTTTTTTTTAACAAAGAAAAAAAGAGATAAAAGTATGCTTTATGGTCAAAGTATAATTCATGATCATACACGTAAAATTCAGTAAGTAAGCTATAAATCTATTCAAAGCAACACCAAACGGATCAAACATACATGTTTCATTGGTAAAAATAGGTGAATACTAAAGTTTACTCATTTAATGATCATGAAATAAACATAAAACAAGAATTTACCATGTCATTTTCACCATTTGATATTTACCATTTATTTTGTGCTTTGAATTAGTTTTTGACCTCGATATTTAGCAACTGATTGCAAGAGATTATGTGGATCATTTCTTGTGCCGTCTAGACCAGGTAGAATATCTACCCCTCCTCTTTCTTTCCATGTCATTCTTTTACAACTTCAAGCAATTTTTTGTGTTTTTAGGGCCCCTGGGGTTAGAATATTTCACCCTGGGATCAACGTAGCATTTCACATCCAAAACTATGCTGCAGAGAACCCAAATAGAAGGGTAGCTACTCTGTAGTGCAATGTTTCCTTGCTTGGGTTGTGGTGGGCGAGTTTCACAAATTTGTTTCACCTGTTTGGCCCAAAATTTCTTTATTTTTTTTCATGAAATGGATCCTAACTAAGCTTATGGTTTGATTTCAAGCTTTCATCGGATTAGAATGTCTATTACTTAGCGAGAAAGAGAGCATGAAGAATAATACATGGTTTCCCTAAATGATCCGGGTACTGTTAAGGCCCTCAGAAACTGTGGGTTGTTGAAATACTTTAGGTTGTCTCGGATGAGGCAACAATTAGAACTAATGCAGTTCTTATTTCATGCATGGGATCCAACGAATCAGGTTTTTTTCATAAGGGACAAATTGGTCCCTATTATGACCAATGATGCTTACTTTCTTACAAGGTTTTGAAGACGTGGTGACCCCATTTCTCTTTCAGGTTATTCTTGTGGGGGTGAATTAGTGAGGGACTATGTTCAACAATTCTTTCGGCCAAGTACACAGCCTAGCAAAGATGGAAAGATAATCATCAAAGATATCTGTGATTTGCATTTGAGAAAAATCCTTTTCACTATCACAAAGTTGGCAGGCAATGTGACACTTCATCTGGCGAACAGATCATATATGCAATGTGCACTTGAGTGTCTTGAGCCAACTTTATTCAACTGACGTGAGGCCGTACTTTCTTCATTAAAAGAGCAGCTGACAAAGGTAAAGATTGGTAAGACAAAGAATTCTAGCTATGGGTCCTTCTTAATCTCTTTTACCTTAGAGAGAATTCCATTGATGCAACCTGAGCATGTAACACTAGGTGAAGTTGGTCATAGAGATCCATGGATGTAGAGGTGGGTGAAATTGATGGCTAGACATGTTGGTCAGTCATTAATAACATTTTCTACTACATTCTTCAGTTGGTTCAATCGAAAACACATTTTCATCGAGGAGCATCCATACGTAGGGATGGATTTTCATGGAGATCCAAAGTTGAGTTTACTAGTGGGTGCTCAATGGGGTGCTATAGGTAAACCATTTTTGACCAAATGTTTTTTATTTTTCAAGTTTCTACATGTTTTGTGTTTTTAATGTTTCCTAGACTAAAACAAAATTGTTCTCGTGCATATAGATGCTGGTATTGTTTGACCTATGGGACATCAATAGGAGGCAGGTGGACTAGCATGGAGAAATGTTGGGAGAGCAGTTCTCTAGGATTTGGATTTGACCGAGACACTGGCAGAGTTGCAAGATCATGTAGAGGGGTTAACCCTCAGTATTCCAGATATCCAAATCGAGGAGTTACCTATGAGGCTAGAGCACCATACTATTGGTGTTTTTGGCCATTTGATGCGGCTATTGCACATTATAGCTCAGGCTGTGACCTGTTATCATGATCATCACTAGGTCTACTTAGGATGATTTTTGTTTGCATTTTGAGTTTTTAGATCAGATAACCAAACATGTCTTCAACACAAATTTTGTAAAAACTCTAGAACATCTATCTATTTTTTACTTTCAGAGTTTTTATATATGGTTATGTGCAATCCTATTCAACTAATCATGTGAATTTAAAATTTACTTTTACATGTGTCGCAAATGTTTGTATAACACATAGTTCTCTAATGAATGAGTTAATGTGTTAAAGTTTCTGGAAGTATGTTGATATTGAATATACTCAAAATGTTTTTCCAAAAGACGAAATCTAAGGAACATCTGAAGAGTAGTTGGGTTTCTAGTGGTATAAATGTTTGTTAGTTGTAGTACGACAAGTTGTGAGTCCATCCTAATGATGATTCGATCAATGCCAAGTGAAATGGCATCAGAGAGAAGTTCAATAAATGTGCTATACTCACCGATATTGTTCGTAGAATGACCGATACAAATCCCTTGAAAACTCACTAACTCGCCACTTGGAGCGAAAATGGCCCATGCTACAGAAGATAAGTTCTGCGTGCTATGACTAGCACCATCAGTGTAACCAACAAATGGTTCCAAAGATTCTGACATCTGAAAGAAATGAAAACTTGATTACTTAACCACATAAAAAATCTAAAAGACACACTAACACACACACATGCAATTAAAGCATGCATATATACAATGATTTTACTACACTCAATTAAGCATAGTAATGTTTGAGATACAGCTCGTTTCAAGGCTGTGACAATGGAATTCCATCATAATCCACCAATTCATAGGCACATTTTTCCAAAACACACTTGACAATGTAAGTGCCCATCCATAGTGGTTCAAATTTTCCCTTTTCCTAGTTTATCAACTTCCTGATCATAAAGCAAGACTAGGACTACTTCTAAGAAAATGTGAGGCTTGAAATGTCGGTCATATTGTGGCTTAATTCATTTCTTATGCGCTTCGTTAGCCGATGTGGCTTCACAACGGGTTTCATCCAGATGAATGAATTCTAAGAAACATGCTACTTCATCGGAAGTGTCAGGTGACAAGTCAATTGTGATTTTAAGAGATGAAATTTCACATTGTATTAGCAAGATTTCCTTGAGACCATACACAAATTGAAAGGGTGTGAATCCAATTGCATTCCTTACCGAGGTTTGATATGCCCACAAAGAAGAGTAAAGGATTAAATGACAGTTTTGTTTATGAACCCGTATCATTCTTTGACGCATTCTCTTTAGGACTTTATTGATGGCCTCAATTTGTCGATTAGCTTGTGGATAATAAGGAGTAGAACTATCAAGTGAAAGTCCTAAATTGGAAATTAACTCAGTCATCATGTGATTGTGAAAATGTCATCCATGATCTATAACTATAGCTTGTGGTACACCAAACTAGGCAACCACGTGGTTGAAAAAGAAATGTATAGCTGTCTTGCCACTGTTGTTTAATGTAGGCATTTCCTTGGCCCATTTTGTGAAATAGTCAATGGCGACTATAATGTACCCATGCCCCTAATTGAGTGAGGGCTACATGTCATCAAGTCAATGCCCCATTTGGCGAATGGTCCAACAACAATGACAAGATGCAATGGTGCCGGTGGTAATCTAGATTTTCGGTCATAGATCTGAAATGCATGACAACTTCTGACTGCAATAATGAAATATTTGAATATGGTAGGCTAGAAGTAACTAGCATGGAGAATCCTCTGTGTGGTATCATAACTAGATAAGTGTCCACTACAAGCACCTGAACCAAAATCATTCAAAACTTTCTCAGCTTCCTCATGTGTGAGGCACCTCTGTAAAATCATATCGATACCACAATAGTAAAGAGTGTTGCCAATTATCAGATAATCTTTGGTTTGGTATCAAATACATCACTATTGCGAGCAAGAGGTATTGGGCCGGAAATTTTGTGTCTCAAGATAAATCAATATATCTCCATACCATAGTTCAGATGATGAAATCAAGAAGAGAGACTCATCCAGAATTGATGGTTCTAATGTTGAATCAATGGTATTCAAGGAAAGGTCGCAAAGAAGCTCAACGAAAACTAGATATTTGTTTGATTTTGATTTGTTGAATTCCAAATCAAATTCCTGCAAAATGACTATCAATTTTGAGTATTTTCCCCCCAACAATTGACGTGACAAAATATATGTCATAGGGTTGCAATCCAAAATGACAGTGGTCTTTCGGAGTAGGGTATAGTGGCAAAATCTCTGTACAACTTGAATAGCAGCCAGAGCTAACTTTTCAAAGTAAGAGTACTTAGCTTCTGTATCATTGAGATTGTGGCTCGAAAAATATATAGGATGTTCAATCCCATCTTCTTCTTGGACCAAAATCATTCCAATGGTTGTATCTGCAGTAGCGAGATACATGAAATAGTCATTTTTATAATTTGGGGAATACATTAATGAGGCTCTAATCAAGGTATCTTTAAGAGCATCAAAGGAAGCTTGTGCAACCTAATCCCAATGGAAGGGTATCCCCCTTTTCAAAATACGAGTAAATCATTTAGCCATTTAAGCATAATTGGGAATGAACCTCCTTAGAAAGTTAGCCTCCCCTTTGAGTCTTTGTAACTGTAATAAATTTGAAGGTGGAGGCAAGTCAATAATTTCCTGAACCTTAAGTGGGTCAAGTCGAATTCCCTCCTTAGGCACTACGAAACCAAGAAAATGACCAGAACCAACACAAAACACAGATTTATGTGGATTGAGTTGTATTTTGTAGTGTCGGCACCATAAAAATATAGTTTTCAAATGTTGCAGGTGATCAATCCTTGCTTTCATGAATGAGAAAGTAAATCATCAAGGTATGGTTGAACAATATGTTTGATGTCATGGAAGGCATAGTTCATTGCCCTCTAAAACGTTTCCCCTACATTCTTCAAACCAAAAGGGAGTTTCTTTTATGTGAATGTGCCCCATGGACAAATAAAAGAAGTTTTAGATGCATCTTATGGGAGGATATTGATCTGATTATGGTTGGAAAAAACCTTCATGAATGAAAATATTTCACATCTATCACATTCATCAATAATCTAGTCAATAAAGGGAGTGGGATAATTGACTTTTGGACAAGCCTGATTAATATACCTATAATCGACACACACTCGTATTTTCCCTTGTTTTTTCATGACAGGAAAAATATTGGAAACCCAATTAGTAAGAGGAACAGGGTATATGAAACCAACATGCAAAAGTTTTTCAACTTCTATTTTAATGGCAGCAGCCTTCTTTGGATTAACAGGATGGAGGAACTGTCGCACTAGTTTGACATTAGGATACATTCTAATTTCATGTTCAACTATACTAGAGTCAATACCTAGAATCTCCTCATATGACCATGCAAATATATCTCAAAATTCATGAAAGAGAGCATGGTAAATATCAAGTTCTGATGGAGAACAAGATTTTCCAACATGAATGTTTTCTACAACTTTAGGTTTGGTCGAAATATTGATAGAAATAGTTTCTTAGATATTTGACAAGTTTCGCTCAAAATCTATTGTATCTATGAAAATAGAATTCGAAAGGAAATCAGCAATTGAAGGGTGATTAAGTTCATTTGAAAAATATTCTATGTGATCTGGAAGATGGGAATGATGATGATAATCTTCCCATGGTTCTTCTTTCGTCATCATTGATTGGATGATTCCTTCATCAGTAGAAAATATGCGTTAAAAAGGATCAGAGGAAGTACCATATTCTAATGAATGATCTACCCATACAATTGGTGAAGTTGGATTGGGGTTTTTCGCGCAAGCCAGAAAGATTGATTACTATGCAAGCTCAATAGGGCTTAGCAGCATGATTTCATTACTACTATCAACTTCAGAACTATTGGTAATATTCCTTAAATTAGATGAAGTGGAAGATATCATGTTACAAGTCTCAAATTTTTCCACTTTCATTGTGTTTGATGGTGGTGGTAGTGAAAAAGTACCCATTAGGGAAGAATCCTTGAAGAGACCTACACCAATGTTTTGAAGACATAGTGGGATTTCGTGAACTAACAAAATGCTTCTAGTAGCCTGTGAACTAGAGGCAAAGAAGGTGAGTTGATTGATAACTATGATTCTGCCCTTATGAGGGAATGCAGTTGTACAAAAGTATGTCAAAAACACAACAACCATAGCATAAACCCATGGTCTTCCTAGCAAAATGTTGTAGTCAAGGGGTCTTTCAACAACCTCAACTTCAACAGTTATTATTTAGCCTTTTAGTTCAATTTGCAGATTACTCAAGATTCCACAAGGCGTATATGTGCAACTGTCAAAAGTTTTTAATGCTATTGGTGAACGTGACAAAGGCGGTGAACCAAGTGTTTTCCAGCAATTCATCGACATAATACAAGTAGATGCCTCCTCGTTAATAATGGTTCAGTGAATAAGTTTATTCAAGCCATTTACTTGAATCGGGTATGTTAATTTTGTTGGTAACTGTGGCGTATAACCCGCATCATTAAAAACCACAAGATTGGAATCAGTTGGCTCGATTCCACTAATTGCTGACAATAAAGACTACTTTTGGGAGGGACAATTTTGAAGCACCTCAAGCATCAACATAGCAGAACGTGACTGAGACAAATCTTCTACTATGTTATAGTTCTGTGTAGCTCGAGCTCAAGGATTAAATGTTGATGCTTGTACAACTCCTTTATGTGGTTTTATTGTTAACTCTGGTGCAATAGGTGTTGGAATAGGATCAGACAAAGTCGAAGTCAAAAGGATTAGGTTGATCAACCTAGTTATTCGAATATAGAGGTTGATTTCCATAATCTTTACTTTGTGTTGACACGAAAACATCAATTTTAGGCTTAGATGCGGATAGCATAAGCACTTGGAAAGTGGAAGCATGGTATGTAGCAACCATATGTGTCTCCTAGTTCAGAAAAGGATCAGTCAACACTGGGGATGTACCAGAAGTCTTAAGAAGCATTGAGACTTCGGAAAGGTGAGGACAATCTCATGTAAAGTGCTCATCATTATAGATTAAACATGGGTAACAAGGTTTCCTATCCAAAGGAGAGGAATCAGATGATTTCTCTTGAGGGGGATTATTTTGTTTCTTCTTACTTTTCCCCTTCTTCTAGCTTGTTGGTTGTTTTTCATTCTTGCCTTTGCCAAATGACATGACATTGATTTCGGAAGCAAGACTGTTATCAGATGAAATTGAAGTTTTATTGGAAGTGGAAAGTGTTTGACCAGATGGTCTACCTACAATTTGTGTGCTCGAAGAACCAATCACACCGTCACTGGCATGAGAGTCCTTCCTTAATGGTGGTGGAGGAACAGTGAAAGTTGGTTGGGGTGCATTTCGGGATCTTGTCATAGAGAGTTCCAGACTCTGTATAAATCAAGTCCAAATATTGGGCACAGGCAATTACTTTCTATTCAGTGACAACTCCACCTTTCGCCACATCCTTGATGATAGATGGCAACAAGGATTTTATAAACCACTCAACCAAAATCTGATTAGGAACATAAGTTTTAACCATTTGATGATGACGACGCCACTGTTGAGTATGATTAGAGATATGAGTAGTGGTAGTCTATTTAAAGCTGGTTAATAGTTCCATTCCAATTTCATATCGTATGGGTAACTGGAAGTGGGTTAAAAATGTGGTAGCTAAGGTTCTAAAGTTATCAAAAGAAGCTCGTGGTAACTCAATGTACCACTTCGCAACTGGACCAATAAGCGTTCTCTGGAAAATACGTAGTCTAACTAAATCATCGTTCAAGGAGTTTGATGAACACCATAAATGAAAAGTCATGACATGGTTGGACGAGTCTTCTACAGGGTTTCTATTGAATTTCAGAATATCAGAAGGTAATTTATGAGGAATCACCAGCCACCAAGGTGCATAAAGAATTGAGTCATTGGTGAGCTGATTTAGATCTGGTAGTTCAAGTGTTACAACAAAAGTCAACTGTCTATTGAGGTCAGGTTGAGCATATCCTGTGTAAGACGGGATTGCCTGGGAAATAGGCCTTTGCATACCAACATAAGGCATTTGTTGTTGGTAACCATGATAGGGGTAAGTTTGTTGAGAAAATATGGTATAAGGTTGTTGTCGAGCACCAGGATACATTTGTTGTTGTCCAGACCCCGCATAAGCTTGTTGACTAGGACCTGGGTAAAGTTGTTGTTGACCAAACCCAGCATAGGCTTGTTGACCAAGTTCAGGATGAGATTGGTATTGTTGGAATTGTTGTTGTTGATATTGGGGCTGCCAAGGCTATTGAAGCAACTATTGTTGTTGTTGATACAATGGTTGTTGATTGAATGGTTGTTGCCCACCAATGTAAGCTTGACCAGGTTGTGAATACACTAAACTAGTGTAAGTCTGAGTCATTCCAATAATAGGTAAACTGGCCTGAGGTTGTTAAACTCCAAGTACAAGTGGTTGTTATAAAACTACCTAAGAAGGTTGAATCTATAAACTTGAAACTGGGGGGGTCTGAGGTCGAAGGACCATCTTACACAGGTTGAGATACAACAATCTGAGCTTGTGACTGTGGTAAAGAGGTAACAATAGGCGTAGTAGGTATGGATGAGACAAATTGCATAGGTTATGATGGATACACAAGCCTAGGTTGAATGTGCATTGTTGGCTGCCACTGAAAGACAGTCATTCTAGACTAACCTAAAGATGATGGCATACCAACATATGGTTGCCCCCCAGAAAATGGAGGATAAGGAGATTTTTCATACTCTTCTTCGTATGGGAGTAGTCTAGTGTAAAGTGGATACATAGGATGGTAATCATATGAACCAGCTTGATATTGACTTGATGAGTCTAGTTATTCAGCATTTGTTAATGAGGAACCAGATAAAATTCCTGTAGAGGACATTGGTGAAGACCAAGGGCTAGAAGCAACACCTAAGTGGGTTCCAGATAAAGATTGGTAACCCAATGGGATGGATGGAACACCATACAAATGTGACTCAGGGTGTCGTAGTAAACATCGAAGAGGTTGCGATAGAAGATTTTGTCGTAGTTGTAACGGATCGTACAGTCTGGGATGTTGACTCTACCATAGTCAAATGTCCAAATAAATTTCCTAATGAATCAATGGGTGTCTAAAAGTAATCAAAATCAAAAGGAGCAATAAAATGATGAATATGGGGATAACGATAAAGTTTAGTTCCAAAATGGAATGGAGTTCTGGTTGTTTCTACCTCAGATTCCTCTTCTATCGAAATCAAACCAAGTGGAAGGACTTCAGCATCAGGTACTTAATAGATTTCTCGTATTTGTTCCTGAGGTAAAGGGGAAGTCTCAATAGTTACAGATGTCTAAGGATGTATCGATCAATCTTCTTCTAGTATGGTAACAACTTCTGATTGTTCAACCTCAAGATCCAAGTGTTTTGGTAAAAGAATAGGTTCACTATTGGGATTCTTGAACAACTTCTGGTTCAGAAGTAACTTTTGATTGAACAGTGATAGGTTCAGGATCAACTTCTGGTTGAACAGATTCAGATTCAGAAGTAATTTCTTGTTGAACAACTTCGGGTTGAGAATCAACTTGTTGTTGAACAACTTGGGTTACCATTTCACTAGATTTAATTCTAGTATCCTCAGGTATTTGTGGAGATTCCACTTTAGTAACGGATGTACCAGTAACTATAGGAGTAACATGGGTCACAAAACTTACCAGTATAGGTGTTTTTGGTAGTTTAGATGAAGAACCAGAAGTTTGTGAAGTATTGGATTCAGCCAAATGAGACCGCTTTGACAGGATAGGTGTAGCTTTGGGCTATAAAGGTGGTTTACACATTGATCTCCCTAAACAACAAGGTAAGGGTTGATGTTCCTCCATCATTGCTGATTGATTCTATTACAAAAAGGAAATAAACAAAAAGGGGTAAGCTAGGGAAAATGTTTACCATGAAACTGTTAACTGTAGAATACCTCCCAATAAACCAAGAAGTACGGACATGAAATATCCCTGAATGCTGTGTTTTGTGTATCACAGTGTACAAGGCAGATGACTCAGTTACCTAAGGATGGATAGAAACCTAGTTTTTTCCTCCCATATATACCCGAAACTACGTGGAGGCCCAATCCATATTAGTGATGTCTAATGCAAAACCACATAGTGAGAGCATTCCTTTAAACATTACGTACTATAACACCACCCTATATACCCGAAGGTACGGGGATGAGATATACTCATGTACGTGGAATGAGGTATCATACTTGGAATGTATTGCAGATAAGTTAGCGACAACTGCTATGTTTTACGATGACGGAACACGTCTCTAGCCTAGAGCCTCTAAATGTTTTGTGTTAGGTGAAAATGCTCCATTAGGTTAATTGAGGTTAACTTTAAGTTGATCTTGATTAAGAATTTGCCTACCAAGGTTCACCATCTGATGTCTTTGAAATTCCTAGAATGCAATTAATATGATAAGCATTCTTTTCATTCAATTTTAACAATGAAAACCTTAGCTAGTAGGGATAGAGCAATCACATTCTTTTAATTAAAGAGCACATCTAATGAAATTTCCTTAAACTATTCCTATGAGCACACTCAATCTTTTTCCAATTGATGATGCAAGTTTTTCTTTCCAATTCCCTTAACCAATGCACATACAATCAATCAATATTTTTGCAGACAATTCCTTTTCGAAAGAAATAAAGACTTTTACGACACTTTATTTTGAATAAAGATTAATCAACTATAATATAACTTTGACAATGAATTGATAGTGATAAAGAAATCATTTAAGAAACACTAAAAAATCAAGGCCAAAGTAAGGCTAGGAAAGGAAACGCAAATTGATTTCAGAGACATAACAATCATTGATCTTTTAGCAAGAAAAGCAGAAGGAAATATGGGAAAAATCAAGTCAAAGGTGGAATTTTTTACCTAAAGAGGATCAGTGCAGCCCTGAGCGGGAGACAATGCACTTTAGAGCACTGTCCTCAAGCCAAGGGTGCCCTGCAGTGCTCTATGCCTTGACCAAGCCTGTGCTTGTGCCAAAGAGGCCATCCAAGGGGCTTTCAAGCACGCTTTTTACCAAAAAACACTTGAAAAGGACTGAAACAAGATCAATGGAAGCAAGTAAATACTACTAGGGTTTGCTAGGCTAAAGTTAAACTACTTGGAATGATGATCATTCCTTAATGGAGTCGCCAATTTGTTATGTGGAATTTTGCATCTATGGATAAATACAATTTCCCTAGGTGGGTAGCTACATCTAGATTCTAGAACAACAAATTTAAAACATTTATCCTTTTTCTATAGAAGATAAATAAGACAAGGGACCTACTTGTTATCTTTTGCTTTCCCTTTGCCTCCTTTTTATGGCTCCCATTGCTCCTTCTCGAAATTAATCTTCTCGAGAAGTACTTTCAATGATAAATAGAGGACAAAAACCAATCAAAGAAAGAGATATATCTACTACAAGCAAATGGAATCGAAATCATTTACACATATAATCATCATACATAAAGACAAGAATATGTGAAAAGGTGTAAACAACTTTTTAAGTAGAAGGAAGAATTAAAACCATGAAGTCTGTTCCAATGTCACTCCTCTAGCTTGAATTCCATCTAACATCACATCAAAAGCACAACACTCCGGCAGCAAAACAATACTTGCTTACAATCCCAAACCTCACACCAACAGTATCTCCTTACAAATTCTCAAATTCTAGCCCTTGATCACTTAGATGAGTGCTCAATTTATAGGAAATTGGAGGTGGTTTGGTCATAAATGAGCGTATTGAATGGCCTTCCAAACTTAGAGTTAGCTTCCTTGGAGGAAGGGATGAGAGGATAGGAGGTTAATAAACTCATTCCCTATCCAATTTTGAGCTCATAGGAGATGATAAGTGTGGTAATCTTCTAGAATTCTCCAGAAGATAAGAATATTCCCAGGTCCCCATGAAGAATTCGCTCAATCTCGCCCAACGCGGGTCAAAGTGGACCTAAGTGCACTGAAATGCACCCTTACATGGGCCTACTTACACTGAAGCGCATTTAACCCTGACCAAGCTACGTTGGTCCCTCAAGGAGGCATTTCTAGAGGGCTTCAGGCCAAGAAAATCTCATGGGTGGCATTTAAAATGATGACTTATCTAGGGTATGTAGCAACTGAATTAGGGCTTGATGAGCCCTAATAGTACTGATCTAAATGATTGGAGTGATGTGCCCAAATGGATCTGTAACAATGGGCCAAGCTTCTTGCGGATTGTGCATGGACCAATCCATAAGGACTGGATCTTCGTATGTTTTGATTTGTCTTCATGGGACTTGTCCCATTTCAAAACTAAGTCACCAACTTAGCTTTCCCTATAGACTTCTTATTAAACCATCTCTTGATACAATCCTCATGGAGTGTGAATTTTTCTTTTTTCTTTCATCCTTTCTTCCTGAAGCTTATGGAGAGCATCCATCCTACACTGAACTAGCTGGCAAAGCTTGCTTTGGGATGCTTGGGAAAGTTGAAGTGTAGGAAAGTAGATGTTTGGTGGAAGGATGGCTTCCTTTCCATAAAGCAAGAAGTATGGTGACGTATTTAGAGAAGGCTTGGGTGTTACATTGTCATCCCATAATGCATTCGTCAGGGTAATATTCCAGTTTTTCTTCTCAAAGAAAATGGTCTTCTTAATTATGCAGATGAGGTTTTTATTCGTGGATTTTGTGAGACCGTTTCCTTGTGGGTAATAGTTAGATGAATGCTTTAGCACAATACCTTTCTGTAATGAAAAATCATAGAGTTTCCAAGATGAAAAGTAAGTTGCATTATCAAAAACAAGTGGTACCAAAACACCGAAGCATGAGATGATGTTTTGCTGGGGGAAGCTGATGACCTCCTAGTCGGTCACTTGTTTGAGTAGAGCTGCTTCTATCTACCACATGAAGTAATCAGTTGTTGTTAGAATGTAGTGGTGTTTCTTTGATGAATGTGGGAAGATTTCCCCAATGATGGCTAGGCCCCATTGTTGGAATGGTTCAGTCACTGCAACAAGGTGTAGTGGGGCTACTAATATTTGTGTTATGCCGGCACATCGCTAACAAATAGGGCACATGTGGGCATAAGCATGTGTGTCCTTGAATAATGTGAGCTAGTAGAAACTAGCTCACATAAGTTTGTGCATAGTGGCATTTCCCAAAAAGTTACCCGCAACAAGTCCATCATGAAAATCTTAAATTACCTTCACTGATTCATGTCTCTCGAGAAACCTAAGCAAAAATCCATTAGTATTCTTTTTGTAAAGTAATTGAACTGACTGATATTGTAAGGCTTTAAGTTGCAATTCCCTCTTCTATGTGATGGAAAAGTGAGAGGGTACGGTGTCGTAGTCAAGGTAGTGGTGCACATTTGCGTACCAAGAATTTCCATCTTCAGTGGCTAATGCTCACCTTATCTCATACATCTCAATTTCCTGCTCCCAGTCTGTGAGCTCGTCTTCGCTCTCCGGAGCATGTACTGCTTCAGCTGCAAATATACAGATCCCATGTCCTTTGATCATGTGGATTGACTTGATTTCAACATCATACTCTTGCAAGTTTGTCATCTAGTTTGCACATCGCTCACCCAATTCTTGTTGTACAAGCAATGCGCAGACTGTTGGGTGAGGGATGAAGCCTATGCAGTGGTTCTTTAGCAAGTAGGGTCTAAAGTGTTTCACCGCCTTGTACACTGCATATGCTTTCTTATCAATGGTGGGGTAGTTGATCTCTGATCCTTGCATGCTTTCACTCATGAAGGGGATGGGATGTTGACCATTCGTTTTGTCCTTTTGAGTGAGTACTGCAGCTAGTGAATTACCATAGGCAAAGGTGTATAACAGGAAATATTTCTTGAAGTCTAGGTTGTAGAGTGCATGTGCTTCTATAATGGAATTCTTGATCTGGGTGAAGGCATACCCTTCGCTCTTGCCCCAACTGTAGATTGTGTCTTTCTTGATCATGTCCTACATGGGCTTGACTATCTGTGCATTATCTGATATGAACTACCAGAGGAAGTTTATCTTGCCTAAGAAGGATTGCATGGCTTTCTTTTTGGGTGGGTGAGGGATCTTTGTAATAGCTTGGACCCGGTCCAAGTCCACCTTGATCCCTATTTTTGTGACAATGTGTCTTGTTATCACTCATATTTTCCTAGAAGTTGTAAGAAGAGGAAAGGGGTCTGAGGTAACCACAAACCAACTTTTAGGTACAGAATCTAGCCAATTTGTATCCAGAGAGGGCTCTCTCTTTAAGTTTTAGCTTGGTTTTGAAAGGTATTAGGCTAGTTATGAAAGCTTGGGGTTTTGATTGTGTTTGGCGGTGAAATTCAGTAGAAAAGGGGTAGAACTGATAGTTTAGGCCATTGGGCTAATGGAGTCAAAGAATATGGCTCAACTAGATTTGGTTTCTCAATAAAGGATGGCTTCATAGGGTAAGATAGCTAAACAGGGAGAAAATAGAGACTTGAAAAGATAGGATGGACTTAAAAGGGATGAAGGGAAATTAAGAATCCTTCAACATGTTTTAAGAGAAGAGAACTTGACTGATCACCAACAAAGAGCAATTAAGAATTATTTACTAAATTATCAAAATAAGTAAACTAGGAAACAGGAGTAATTAATAATTCATTGCTTATGCTAGTTTAGAAGAAAACATTTAGAATAAAAACGATTGAGGACAGATTGCACTTAAGCACTTTTTGAATTATTCTTTTTCGTTTTAATATTCAGATCTGAAACATAATTGATATAATAAACAAGGAAACAATACCACATGAGATATAAAATACTTATTTGTCGAGTGTTTGACACATGAATCCTATGAAAAGTCCTTTACATTAATTCTTCATCCAGCGAGCAATGCAAAATTTGTCCAATGGCACTTTATTCCAAAGTAATCAGTTTTACAGCAAAGTCTAAGAATCCACCCTCAATATTCTAAATGAGGGAGTATTTATACAAAAGCTTTATAATAAAATATCTCACAACAAAGTGAGATATATTTTGGTATGACTAACTATATGTTACATGAAAATAGAGACAGATGGTCTCATAGATAGTAGAGAGAGGCAAATTGATGGTTTACTGTCCCTATTCTTGTGAGTGTGCTAGAGTCAGGCCCTATGATTTGGCATCTTGTTGTCTTTTTTGTAAATTAGAGTTGGTTGTTCTACTTTTTACTTTATCACTGATACACTTTGACCTGATCTGATACTCTTTACCTTTTTGATCTCTATTTATCCTCTTTACCATCATTGATTGTAGTAAATAACCAAAATTTACTTTTTACTATGGACAAATTACAAAATTTCTAGCATTTCTTCCCACCATTTTTGTTGTGGTATTCTGGTCCTTTGAAGTTTTCTGATGATTTGATCAATCTCAGTATACTTGGAAGAGGTAGGCTAAACTGGAAACAGATGCTTTAACTCATGTTCAACAATGAACATAGAAAAGGTTTTCCAGATTGTCATAAAGAACTCTGCCTGTAGGCAGTGCCTTTGGTGCTGATGTGCTGGTTGATGAACTTGCCTAGTTACTTGCATATTGATCCACTTTGTCAACATAATCTATGTGCCTCATCAATTTATCATTTATAACTAAAGGATTGGGTAGCCCTTTGTTCTGCAAAATACCAAATTTCTCCATAAAAGCATTAATTTCCTCCTGCATGTTTTGGCATCTTATTTCCAAATTTTACATCAGAGACCTTTTAGTTAATACTTTCTTGACTTCCAAAATAGCCCCTCTTCTGTCTTCAATGCCCAGTTCTTCTAGCTGGTACTTATTCTTGCTATTCAAAAATTTTATGAGCTTGATGGCTTCCTCAGCCATCCTTCCTAACTCAGCTTTTGTCCTCTAAATTTCTTCTAGGGCTGCCTTTACTAAATCAATCTACTCAAAAATTATTTGTATTGATGGCCAAACATTATTTATTGACTGGGTGATGTTGGTCCAAATAATCTTCTTTATTTCTACCAAGGGCTTGTCAAATGTGAGGTCCTCTTCCAATGATTTCACCTTTTGTTCTAATCCTTTAATTTCTCTCACCCTTTTTGCAAAATTTATCTTTGAGAGATCATATCTTTGTTCTAAGGTAACATATTTTTCTTTTACCTTTTGCAACTCTAAAACTTGGAGTTTCATCTCCTCCATTGATTTTATTAGTTCCTCTATACTTAGACTTGAAATCCCTGCTTGTGCTATTCCTGTTGTTATTGTTCCTGCTATCGCTTATGCTATGACCATTGGAATGTTTGACGCTAGGGCTATTCCAAGGGTTGAAGGGACTACAGTGGAAACCAATGGTATTACATTGGGAGGCTGAGAAGTCGACTCCCCTTGCTTTTCTGTCAATGATTTTTCCAGTTCTTGTTCAGTCTCCTTCAGCTATTCATTAAGTTTTCAGTCTAATTCCATTAGCCCTTCTTCAGACCTTTGCTTTATGACCTCAACAATCTATGGATGCCTTGAAGGAGGAAAATTTAGCTGCTTTCATAAGGTAGTTATGTCTTCATCTTTCTTTTTAATTAAGGCTTCTGCAGCCTTCACATCTTTCAGATCATGACCCAACCCAATGATCAATTCTTCTAAAGATTTTATTCTATTGTCTTTAGCCTATGAGGAGGCTTTCTCCAGCTGTAATTGGGCAGTTTTATTATTCAAAGAATTCTCTAGTCTTTGGGCCATCATGGCCTTACTAGTCAATGTAGAATAGACCATCTCCCCTGTCTGTTTGTGTAACTCAATTTGGTCCAAGGGACGAATTTCCTTTGCCATGACCTCAAAATCGGTTTTGAGGTAATCTACTACTGATTGAGGTTGTTGCACTTTAGGTTTGAAAAAACTCATTATCATTTTACCTTCTTTGATGTCATAGGCTAACATCCACCTATTTTGATTAGTAGGAGCCATTCTCAAATACTGATTGTAAACCTGGATCCTTAATGGATCATTTCTGGCTTTTATTTCTTTAAACTTCTTTTTGATATCTGGATTGTCTTTTCCTGGTGACCTAAAGGATGATACTTCTGCACTTTGTTGTCTCTCCAGCTCCTGTCCCTGTGAGCTAGTAGATGTCCCACCTACTGGGAAATTTTGATGACTATCTACACCTTCTTTTCTTTGACTATCAGTAGTCTCTTCAAAAAATTCCATTTCTGAAAGAGGATTTAGCCTATGCTTTTTAGCACCAGGCTGTTCTGAGGGTCCACTGGTAGAGGTAGCTACTTCCCTGTCTCTCTTATTGTTATTTTCCTCATTCAAAGGAGTCTGCAAGATTGGGGGTTCTCCCACATTGCCTTGAGTTGGAGTAGTGTGCATGTGGGCCTGTTCCTTAGAAGTTTCAAGCTGTTTAGACATTATTGACTGTTCCGTAGCCTGAGTGCTTGTCCCTGTTTCTTTACCTTTGGAAGTCCCTATAAGTGGTGTATCGGTCTATTGTGAGTGCCTATGAGAGTTCCCAGCTGTTGAGACACTTATCCGTGATACTGACTTCTAGGAAGTTTCAAACTGCACCTGTCCAAAAGAATCTAGGTCAAGAGTTTTTTCAAGATCTTTCATTACATTTTCTATGTTGACCTGCTCACTATTAGTTTCTACTAAGGTCCCTTCCCTCCATTCATCCATGTCGGCAAATTGTTCAATCTCTGGGATTCTATGGTGTATATATGGTGACAGCGTATTCTTCATTCTTCTATCACAGATAAAGCTACGAGGGTCATATGGAACCTATCCAAAACTTTTGTGTAATTTAAGGTGATCTTCTAAAATTTTCTCTCCTTCTCTCCATGCTTCCCTAGTGTTACAGACGAAAGGGCCTAATTGATTCTTGATTTTGAGTTGTGCTTTCTTTTTGGCTTTGTGAAAATGAACCAAGTCTGAATTTATCATTTGCCCGAAATATTCCAATGCAAACAGTCTCATTGGAACGTATTTTGGTAACTTGAAAGGGAAAAGCTCACACCCATATATCCTAGTTTCTGTATAATTCTTGTATAAATACCAGTCACCTATTCTGTACTACTTGGAGAGTTGAAGGATCCTTTTAATGTCACCATTGATCCTGGGAGGGGAAATCCCTGTCAATAACGTGGTTGCTGGATGAACAAATTGATCAATGAACTCATTATTGGAGTAAGGGGAATCAAAGGATTCATGGAATATGGAAGTCCAAAAGATAATAGGCCTTGGATTGCCCTTGGTATCAAGTTTCATGACAGGGAAAGGGAAATTACCTAACTGATAATAAAGCATGAGATGGTATATGAAGGTGCTATACTTGAAAACTCTTTCATTCTCTAGTCTCATGAACTGGTCATGAATTTTATGAGCAATAAAGGAGGCATAATCATACTTAACAGTAGGGGTCTATCCAGGAGTACAGATTGAAAACAAAACTAGGATTAACTCATCAACAAACTCACTAGTGTTGAATACCATAATTAAAAATATCATATCAACTATGAGTCTTCCCATATCTGTGAAGAAAGTTTGCATATAAGGAGGAGGGCCCTTAGGCTAATGTTTTTGTAATAAGAAAGTCTAACAGAGGTGATTAAGTTCTAATTGGGATAATTTATTTGATTTATCAAGTAAATCTCCAATGGAAATGGGAGTGAGAGCTTGACTGGGGTGGAATTTCAACATCTCATTGATTGATTCAGCAATTATTGGGAAGAGGACTGTTTGGCTGTCAAACATAACTACTCTACGGTTAAGGTTATAATTGGAATGGCATTGATGTTATATCAGGGAAAACATGGACTGAGGGGAGAAAGTATATGGGAAGATTGGATTCCCACAGTCCTAGGACATCAGAGCCATTCAGGTAGTTATCTCTAATTTGATAAAAGACTTTGAGGTGGTTTTTATCAGTGGCAAGGTCTTTTATTTGGAAGTCCCTATTTGCCAAAGGCAGATAGTCTAAATCTTGATGAGGGGCATTAATGGGTACAACATTCAAAGCCACTGGGGTTTCCATTTCTGGGTCCTATGGATTCAGAAGGAAAATGTGGTTTTCTTTGTGAAATGGGAAACACAGAGGCTATGGGGGACTTAAATGAAAAAAATAATGACTGAATTATTATAAATTTGGTTCTCTTCCATCAATTTTCAGTGGAAAACCAGTATTTTCAAGGTTTTTTTGGGAATTTGATAAATACCTCTTCTTGGGGAATGAACAACGAAATGTAGGTACTGGTGTAGCTGGAGGGTTCTAGGCAACATTAGCTACAAGGTTTGGGAGCAGGTTGGCTACTAAAAACTCGACTGGCAGACCTGGTGCACAAGTTTACTGAATAAAACAGTGAAAATGATTTTGTTTTTGTTTTAGTGGCAAAAGTAAAATATTGGTGGGTTTTTGGCTTTGGATGGGCGACGTTAATGACAAATGACATGATGTTTTGTCGTATTGTAGGGAGGCGGTAAGCGGTTTCATATCACACCGCTTATGGGGACGGGTGGTAATAAACCTAGAGCCAGCGATTCCATAGATCATTCGACGTGTGGCAGGGTACTGTTCAAGAAACCACTTTGTGATCGCACACTAATGTGTGGTCACAAAAGTCCGCGTGATATGCATAAAGGTCATCAGATCTTGAGGACCTGATCGAATGGCATTCAGGGGATATGAAATGATGGGGTTATAATTGAGGCAGGCCCAATACATTTAAAAATTAATTAATTATATCAGGGTTGATGGGATTGGACGGGGAGGCTGTTAATTAATCGTGAGGGTTAATTAATCCTTTATTAATGTGGCGGGGAATTAAGGGCTGTTAATTAGTTACTATTTAACTAATTAATCCCGATTAAGGATGTATTATGGTTATAATTAACCAAAGGGCAGGATATGTAATATTTCGGGGATTTATATAGTTTACAATAATACGGGAGAGGGTAAAGTTTTACAAGGGATTTATATAATAATATGTTAATAGTTAATATGATAATGAACGAAAAGTGCTAAGTATAAAAACATTTGTTGTGTGTATTTAACTTAGGCTTAAAGTGAAAAAGGGTTTTTTTATGAAAATTTTGTAATTTTCCTAAGTAAAATAGGATTTTACTTAGGAAAAGACTTATGGAGAGGAATGAATGATTTATGAATGGTTTTAAGTACTTAGGCTTTATAAATTATTGGGCCGAGGGTCCGGTCCCTCCAGAAGTCAGAGAAATGTTCTGAGCCCCTCTAACTTAGCAAATACCTTAGTGCTTTAGGGGAAATTAGTGAAAATTTAGGGAAAATAAGTGGGGAAGTTAATTATTCTAACTTTTCTTTGCTTGAGATGTTTTCAATCTAATGTATGCCTTGGCCTTGTGATGAAAGTAAGATATTAACACATGTAGAGTCATCATTCATCATATATGATTCTGCAACCAACATCTACCTACCCTACCTACTTTAACCTAACATTTTTCACTTCTTTATTTGGGTGCACTTAGACTGACAAGCCCATATTGAATTTTTCTTTTCTTTTACATGAAAAAGCCTATTTAAGTCTATGCTTATTACATCCAAGGGCTCAAATTAAATTGTCGAGATCCTTTTATCACTCTACCTATCTACTTATCTGCCAAGATTACACTGTTTGGTTAGATCTTTATTCTCTATTTCTACAACATGAAATTGAAAAATGAACTAGCCAAGCTTAAACTATTTGACTATTCATGAGTTGTGGCATAGGTGACAAGCTACACACAATTGTTTATTACACAAAGTCAAAAAGTAGTGGCATTTAGACTTGCACACTTTCCTAGTCTTTCTTTTGTTGTGGTTCATTTTCTTTCATTTTTTGACCATTTTTATTATTTTTACCCTTTTATTTTTCTTTTAGGGTATACCCTCTTTACATTTTTTAAACTTTTTATTTTTTTTGAAAATATGGAAAACCTTTGCAACAGGAAAAGGTATGAACATATTACATAACTCATCAAGTCAATCATGACATATGACACCTATTGGTATAGGGGCCTAACAGTGGCTCCACTTGGGGATGACTTTTCCTGGTGGAAATTCAAGAACAACAGATCAGATGGCCTCTGAATGACTTTGAATATGCTCTGAAATCTTCTTCTTCATGTTGCATTATTATATGTATGACAATGATACCTCTGAAGCTTAGGGCCTTCTCTTCAGGCTTCAACTCCAAAATTTACTATCCAATCAAAATTGTGACATTACAAAGGATATAGTATATACATGTTAGTCATCATGATAGATCCTAATAAGTAGCACTGAAGTAACGTTTTAACATTCGACCATTAACTGGTCCTTCTTCTACTTTTGTGCCATCCAAGTTTTTTAGATAATATGTGTTGTTTCCTTGTAGGGCATAGATAATATATGGTACCTTCCATAGGAAGTCAAACTTTCCATGTTTCCCCTTATCTTCTCTTCTGGAATCCCATCTTACCACTTTATGTCCACGGTGGAAATATTTTGCCTTGGTTCTTCTGTCAAATATTCTCTTGAGCTTCTCTTGCCATATTTGGGATCTTTGGTACACCTCCTCTCTGGTCTACTATAAATTGATGGTCTAATTTATCCTTTTTTGAATATCATTAGGTTCCACTTAAGCTTCTTGGAGTAGTTTCATAACAAGAACTCCTAATGATGAGGGAAACACAACCTACGTACCATAAACTAACTCATAGGGACTGATGCCAATGGATTGTTTGGTTGTAAGCCTATCTGCCCATAGTGCATTTATTAGTTTTTTATGCCAAGTCTTTTTATTTTCTTCCAACAATTTTTTAATGATATTAATGAGGCTCTTTTTGGAAGATTCAGGTAAACCATTGCCTTGCGGATAATAGGTTGTGGAATGGCCCAGGGTAATGTGGTACTTATTGAAAAAACTGATCAACTTTCTTGATTTAAAGGTTGCAGCATTATTAGTTATGATTTCATTAGGGCAGCCAAATCTAGACAATATATTGGTTTCTAAGAATTAGCCTGTCTAGAGGGGATGGCCTCTATCCATTTGGTAAAATAGTCAGTGGTAGTGAGAATCCATTTGTGTTGGCCTAAAGAGGGTGTATGGATTTCTCCAATGAATTCGAGGCCCCATTGTTGGAAAGGTTTCTCAGTGGAAATTGGTTTTAGGGGTAGAGGTAACAATTTTCTATTGCCCTCGAAAATTTGACATTTATGGCATGAGGTGACAAATTTCTTCACATCAGTGAACAAGGTTGGCCAATAGAATCCAGCCCTTCGGATTTTATCTGCAGTTGATTTCCAGTAAAGGTTTCCACCACAGTCTCCTGCATGAAATTCCTAGAGTGCCTTGTCAGCTTCATCTTTTAGCAAACAATTCAATAAGATTCCTTCATGATTTTTCCAAAAAAGAGCATTATCTAAAATACAAAACTTTAAAGCTTTCATCTTTAAAAACCTATTTTTTGTTCTGGATAACTCTGGAGGAGCCTGCAAGTTTTGTAACACGTAAATTATATCAACATGCCAAGGTGAGTCTAAAAATGCCTGGTTGATTTGTGGAGTCACCATCTCCTGTTCGTCATCCAGTTCATTTATGTCCAGGGCTTGACAATTGGTTTCTGCGATGAGTTTGGCCAACCCCTATCCTTTTATCAATTTTGTAGGTTTTATTTCAATATCATACTCTAATATGGTAGCAATCCAATTGCCCCTTTTGCCCTCAATTCCATCCTGAGTCAGGATGTCCTTGACAACAACATTTGGTACATAGGCTCTCACATGAGAATATAATATATAAACTCTGAAGTCTTCAATTGTTTTAACAAGTGCAAAAGCTTGCTTCTCCATTATTTTGTATTTCAATGATGCATCTCTAAGTGCTTTACTAAAAAAGGCTATAGGTTTTTCACATCCCTAGTTGTCCTTTTGTAATAAAATAGCTGTTATAGTGTGCTCTGAGGCAAAAGAAAAAATTATGAAGTCTCTATCAAATTGGGGATTCGTAAGGACTGATGTTCTGGTTAAATCCATTTTGATTTCTTCAAATGCTTGTTTGGCTTCTACTATCCATTTTATACTTGAATCCTTTTTTAACATGTCATTAAGTAATCTAATTATTTCAGCTAGGTTAGATATGAATCTTCTAAAAAAATTTATCTTTCCTGAGAAAGCTTGAAGTTCTTTGATATTTCTTGGATGAGGTATCTGTAAAATTGCTTCGATTCTAGCAAGGTCAATTTGAATGCCATCCTTTGGAATGATATGACCTAAGAGTTTACCTTCCTCCAAGCCAAACAAGGATTTCTTTAGATTTAAAGAAATGCCATATTTTCTGCATTTTAAGAATGCTTGTCTGAGATGGTCCAAAAGCTGTTGACCTAATTTAGAAAAAACAGTTAGGTCATCCAGATATATAACAAGAAAATGATGAATCTCTTTAGCAAATTCAATTTCCATTGCCCTTTGGAAAGTTTCTCTTGCATTCTTAAGCCCAAATGGCATCTTAATATACATAAATGTGCCCCATGGTGTAGTAAAAGTAGTTTTTTCTTGGTCATCAGGATGAACCAGAATTTGGTTATACCCTGAAAACCCATCTAAAAGTGAAATCTTGGAAGCACCCACTACCCTTTGCAAAATATGATCCACCTTAGGTAAAGGGTAATTATCTTTCAAAGAAAACTTATTCACATTTCTCAGGTCCACACATAATCTTATTTCCCCAGTTTTCTTCCTAGTAGGTACTAAATTAGATACTCATTCTGAAAACCTTATAGGTGCAATTATCCCTGCCTCATACATACGTTTAATTTCTTTTTCAATAAGTGGTAGTAATACAGGGTTGATTCTTCTAAGTTTTTGTTTGAATGGTTTCTAGTCTTCTTTCAGAGGTATTGTATGTTGAATTATGGAGGTGTCATATGATTTCAAATCCCCATAACTCCAGGAAAAAACATCCTGGAATTCTCTCATAAGTTCAACATATTTTAACTTTTGGTCAAGAGGTAAGGACTTTGATAATTTTATCATTTTTGGGTTTTCTTCTGTCCCTAAGTTATATTCTTCAATGTCTGCTTTTAGTGGTTCCATCTTTGGTTTCTTTGGAATGTCATTGGAATCAAAGAGGTCTTCTAGAGGAGTTAATCCTTTAGGTAGATGATTGTCCTTTAAGTCAATAACCTCTGTTTCTTCTTCAACTATCTCATCCAGGTCCATTTGTTTAAGATCTTGCGCTTCTTTTTTAGTAAATTTTGTGGTGTGTAGCATTTGAATTGAACTTTCTTTTGAAATGTCTGTTTCTACCTCATTTGTCTGATTAGAGTCACTGGTTATATCTACATCTATGTAAGTGTTAGAAAAATATCCATCTAAGGTTAGAAAGTTATTAATCTGCTCATCACTCTCAAAAACTTGCCAGTTCTTCAAATTATCAGGGATGGCTGATCAGTGCCGAATTTTAGCAGTAAACTGATGATTAGGTTCAAAAGGTAATTTGCAAGTGCTGGCAAACATGGCCAGACTGTGAGCATGTAAGTTGTGTTTCCTAGGTGCTACAACAAGCTTAGTTTCCAGAAAAGTATTAAGAATCTCTATGACTGTTCCTCTATAGTATCCTAATCTAGGATTCCTAGTCAAGTACTCCCCTTTGATCTATTTAGTGATTAATTCCAAATCACCTATGACAGATACCGTAATTGCTCCTAATATTTTGACAAGTTTAAGTCATAGCAAAAGAGCTTCATACTTTGCCATATTATTGGTGCACTTAAAATTTAACCTGTAGGCATGGGCTTCAGCATATTCATTTTCTAAGTTGTCCACCCAAACACCTGCCCCTGCCCCTAACTTGTTGACTGAACCATCAAATTCTAAGTGCCAAAGAATTTCATGCATATAATCAGTGTCAGGGGTGATGGGGATTTGGTATTTTGTTCTCATTTGATTTTCCTTTGTTGTCTAAATTGTCATTGGTGTCTGAGATTTCCTGAATTTGAAGACTTGATTTTTCATTTTTAATTTCTTTTGGTTCTATTGCTAAAACTTGTTCAGTGTTGGTAGGATTGGTTTCAGCATTGTAAAGAATGAATGAATCCATATCAGAGTGTACTGAGTAGATAAGGAAATTTTGTGGTTTTTCCTGACTACTTACTACGTATTTCATCAATTTTTCTCTATATAGGTTCTTAGGTTGGCCAAAAACCAAGATAGTAGTATAAGACATGTCCAATTGAAGTGATCCCTGAAGCTTTGCACCCCAGGACCTGGATAATAACATTCCATATTTTGGTGGTATATATGCTACTACTATATCCATTAGGATTGTTTTTGCAGGATATTGGACTAAAGAAACACACAATTCCTTTATTAACACTAAACATCTCACTTGACTGGAATCAAAAGAGAAAAGGTCTTTGTAGGGTCGAGTGATGTCTAGGTCTAATTTCTCCATGACAGACGTGAGCATTAGGTTATGAGATGCTCTAGAATCAAACATGACATTGTGAAGAATTTTTTCATGTATATTTAAGCTCACATAGAAGGGAGGAACACTTCCTTCTAAATGTTTCCCATTCACTTCAAGGCCAAAGATTAATTCTGGTTGGTCATCAAAAACATTCACAAAGTCTTCATTTCCAGTGATTTTAAGTGATCTGTTGATTTGACTTCGGTAGGCATCATGTTTGGCTAGTTTAGATAATGGAACAACAATCTTTAATTTTCCTACTTCAGTTTCTAGATCGAAAGGTTTTTCTTTTTGGGTTTTTACGTTTTGGACAGTGGGATTCTCTTTGTTTTCTGTGTTTTTTGTGTTTTTCTCCTTTCCAAGAGTAGGATTAAGATTTACAGTTTCTCCTAAATTATCTTCTGGAGGTTCTTCCACATTTCCCTTGGAAGGGGGAGAAGTGGAAGACTGTCTATTATTTTGTTGACTGTCAGAGACATCTTCTATTATTAGATTAGGGGGGTTATTGTTTGATCTAGAAAAAAATTGTATAGGGGTAGTAGCTGCTTTACCTTTCATAGACTGTCTTGGAGATTTCTGTTTGTTGGCTTTAGGAACATCGGTTCTTCGACTTCTTAAGTTATACTACTTGTGTACTTCGTAGGTAGCTGTGTCATATCCCTCCCTAAAGTCAAATGATTCTCCTAACTGAGTTTGAAATCGTTTGAGAATGTGAGCCTCTTGATCATCTTGAGTTAAGAAAACTTCACCTTCGTTGTTAAGTCTCATCAGATTTATGTGAGTGTCTTCTTGGGGACTTTCAGAGTTGGAAGCATCTACAAAATTCTCTTAGAAAGGAGGTCTAATGTTTTGATCTGGACCAGTATTTCCAGGGTTCTAGTTTTGGTTTTTACGGAGATTAGGATTCCTCCCTATGTTGGTTGGCTGACAATCGCAAAGGGATTTTCTTTTATTGTCTCCATTCTGTATCCTAGTCTTTCCATTCCTTTGATTATAGCATCCAGTTTCTATTTGACAGGTGAAGCTTCTTCCTTCACTGGTATCCTTCTTTCACTCCTAACCTTGGCATGTTTGGACATTAGGTTAGTTTCAACACTGATAGCTATACTTTGCATATCTTATAAAGTTCTAGGGGCTCGTTCCCTTACTTGAAAGCCATATCAGAATCAAATCTGTCAGGGAATTTGATTAGGGCCAAATCAGGTGGGGGTCTAAGGTTTTGAGGAATGGCATTGTGGAAAATGTTGAACCTAGTGTAGTAATCCTGCACAGTTTCTTGCGTTCCTCTTTTAAGGTTTTCATATTCAGATAGGATCTGTAAAGGATCTTTCTTCTTCTCCCAACGATTCAAGAATTGTGTATAAAGGGTTTCTAGGCTATCTATGCTATTTTCTCTTAGAGCTCTAAACCAAGTTTTGACTTCCCCAGTTAGACTTTGAACAAATATCCTCATTCTTACATCATCAGTATCTATCTCATATATTTCAAAGTAGTCAATCATTTTTTTGGTATGTTACTGAGCAGTGTAGGTACTAGTACCATCAAATGGAGTGATTTTACTTTGGTAGTCTTGAGGCATGGCACCTAAATTGGCTGGTAAAACCAGGGGGGTATACCTGTTTTCCATGGCTGTAGGTAATGATGGAACAACAGCTGGGGTAGGGGTAACAATGGGGATTTGGGTTGTGGATGGAGGGGTAAAAGGAGGGGTCTGTGGTGGAGTGGTTTGGGGTTGAGATGTATGAGGGAATGGTGAGGAACTTGCAGAAGCAGTAGTGATTGTAGAGGGATCAGGTGTTCTTTCAGAAGTAAGCTCAGATTGTATTGAACTCTGTAAATATCTATCTATTGAGAAACTAACAGCTTCAAACTGTAACTCTTCAATAAACACTGGGTCTAGGACTGAGTCAAATAATTCAAAGTCAGAAAATGTTCTAAACAAAGAGGTCTCAAAACACTCATCAAAGGGTTCATCCTCAAGAAAAATCCACCTTTCAGGGCAGGATATTGATCTGTAGATGGGCCAAGAACTAGCAGTACTTTCTTGACTTTCCTGTCTCCTAAGAATTATGGGGATCAGATTGGGGTTCTCAAACATAGGTGGTGGATTTGGATCAGGATTTGACCTAGTGTAATGAGTCCTTTATGAAGCAAGATTTCTTGGTTTTGATTGTCTGAATTATTGTCAATAACAACTTCTGTGATTTCTTTAAGATATTTTAGATTTGAATTTAAACACTCCTAAAGATTTGTTTGATTGAGGAACTGCTTCATGTTCAATTCATAAACTAAACCAGAGATTCATTGAAGAAGAATTCATCTACTTATGCTCTTGTAGAGCAAGAGCAATTCGAAGGCTACCTGGCTAACTTCAGGCTTCATCTGTAGTTTATAAAGTAAATAGCAATATCAACAAATTTTCGTTCCCCAGTGGAGTCGCCACTATCTTATCACTCAGATTTTCTTAGAAGTTGTAAGAAGAGGGAAGGGGTCTGAGGTAACCACAAACCAACTTTTATATATAGAATCTAGCCAATTTTTATCCAGAGAGGGATCTCTCTTTAAGGTTTAGCTTGGTTTTGAAAGGTATTAGGCTAGTTATGAAAGCTTGGGGTTTTGATTGTGTTCGGTGGTGAAATTCAGTAGCAGAGGGGTAGAACTGAATAGTATAGTCCATTGGGCTAATGGAGTGAAAGAAGATGGCTCAAATGGATTTGGTTTCTCAACAAAGGATGGCTTCACAGGGCAAGATAGCTAAACAGGGAGAAAATAGAGACTTGAAAAGATAGGATGGACTTAAAAGGGATGAAGGTAAATTAAGAATCCTTCAACATGTTTTAAGAGAGGACAACTTGACTGATCACCAATAAAGAGCAATTAAAAATTTCTTACTAAATGATCAAAATAAATAAACTAGGAAACATGAGCAATTAAGAATTCACTGCTTATGCTAGTTTAGAAAAAAACATTTAGAATAAAAATGATTGAAGATAGATTGCACTTAAGCACTTTTTGAATTATTCCTTTTCGTTTTAATATTCATATTTGAAACATAATTGATATAATAAACAAGGAAACAATACCACATGAGATATAAAATACTTATTTGTCTGGTGTTTGACACATGAATCCTGTGAAAAGTCCTTTACATTAATTCTTCATCCAGCCAGCCATGGAAAATTTGTCCAACAACACTTTATTCCAAAGTAATCCATTTTACAGCAAAGTCTAAGAATCCACCCTCAATATTCTAAATGAGGGAGTATTTATACAAAAACCTTACAATAAAATATCTCATAACAAAGTGAGATATATTTTGGGATGACTAACTATATGTTACATGAAAATAGAGACAGATGGTCTCATAGATAGTAGATAGAGGCAAATTGATGGTTTGATGTCCCTATTCTTGTGAGTGTGTTGGACTCAGGCCCTATGATTCGGCATCTTGCTATCTTTTTCATAAATTAGTGCTAGCTATTATGCTTTTTACTTTCTCACTGATACACTTTGACCTACTCTGATACTCTTTACCTGTTTGATCTTTGTTTATCCTCTTTACCATCATTGACTGTAGTAAATAACCAAAATTTACTTTTTACCATCGACAAATTACAAAATTTCTAGCATTTCTTCCCACCATTTTTGCTGTGGTATTCTGGTACTTTGAAGTTTTCTAAGGATTTCATCGGTCTTGGTATACTTGAAAAAGGTAGGCTAAACTAGAAACAAATGCTTTAACCCATGTTGAACATAGAAGAGGTTTTCTAGATTCTCATAAAGAACTCCGCTTGTAGGCAGTGCCTTTCGTGCCGATGTGCTAGTTGATGAACTTGCCTGATTACTTGCATATTGATCCAGTTTGTGAACATATTCTATGTGTCTCATCAATTTATCATTTATAACTAAAGGACTGGGTAGCCCTTTGTTCTGCAAAATACCGAATTTCTCCATAAAAGCATTAATTTCCTCCTGCATGTTTTGGCATATTCTTTCCAAATTTTGCATCAGAGACCTTTTAGTTAATACTTTCTTGACATCCAGAATAGTCCCTGTTGTATCTTCAATGCCCAGTTATTCAAGATGGTACTTATTCTTGCTATTCAAAATATTTATGAGCCCGATGGCTTCCTTAGGCATCCTTCCTAATTCTTATTTTGTCCTCTGAATTTCTTCTAGGGCTGCCTTTACTAAATCAATCTTCTCAAAAATTATTTGTATTGATGGCCAAACATCATTTATTGACTGAGTGATGTTCGTCCAAAGAATTTTCTTAATGTCTGCCAAGGGCTTGTCAAATGTGAGGTATTTTTCCAAAGATTTCACCTTTTGTTCTAATCCTTTAATTTCCCTCACCTTTTCTGCAAAATTTATATTTGAGGGATCATATCTTTGTTCTAAGGTAACATATTGTTCTTTTACCTTTTGCAACTCTGAAACTTGGAGTTTCATCTCCTCCATTGATTTTATTAGTTCCTCTGTACTTAGACTTGAAATCCCTGCTTGTGTTGTTCCTGTTGTTGTTGTTCCTATTATTGCTTCTGCTGTGACCACTGGAATATTCGGTGCCAGAGCTATTCCAAGGGTTGAAGGGACTACAGTGGAAACCACTAGTATTACATTGGGAGGCTGAGAAGTCGACTCTCCCTGATTTTCCTTCAGTGATTTTTCTAGTTCTTTTTCAGTCTCCTTTAACTATTCATTAAGTTCTGGGACTAAGTCCTTTAGCTCTTCTTCATACCTTTTCTTTATGACCTCAGTACTCTGCGGATGCCTTGAAGGAGCCAACTTTAGCTTCTTTCTTAAGGCAACTATGTGTTCATCTTTCTTTTTAATTAAGGCTTCTGCAGCCTTCACATCTTTCAGGTCATGCCCCAACCCAATGATCAATTCTTCTAAAGATTTTATTCTATTGTCTTTAACCTGTGAGGAGGCTTTCTCCAGCTGTAATTGGGCAGTTGTATTATTCAAATAATTTTCTAGTCTTTGGGCCATCATGGCCTTACCAGTCAATGTAGAATAGACCATCTCCCCTGTCTATTTGTGTAACTCAATTTGGTGCAAGGGATGAATGCCTTTTACCATGACATCAAAATTGGTTTTGAGGTAATCTGCTGCTGATTGAGATTGTTGCACTTTAGGTTTGAAAAAACTCATTATCATTTTACCTTCTTTGATGTCATAGGCTGACATCCACCTATTTTGATTAGTGGGAGCCATTCTCAAATACTGATTGTAAACCTGGATCCTCAATGGCTCATTTCTAGCTTTTATTTCTTTAAACCTCTTTTCGATATCTGGATTGTCTTTTCCTGGTGGCCTAAAAGATGATTCTTCTGCACTTTGTTGTCTCTCTAGCTCATGTCTTTGTGAGTTAGTAGATGTACCACCTACTGGGAAAGTTTGATGACTATCTACACCTTCTTTTCTCTGACTATCAGTAATCTCTTCAAAAAATTCCTCTTCTAAAAGAGGATTTAGCCTATGCTTTTTAGCACCAGGCTGTTCTGAGGGTCCACTGGCAGGGGTAGCTACTTCGCTGTCTCTCCTTTTGTTCTTTTCCTCATTTAGAGGATTATTCAAGATTGGTGCTTCTCCCACATTGCCTTGAGTTGGAGGAGTGTGCATGTGGGCCTGTTCCTTAGAAGTTTCAGGCTATTTAGACATTATTGACTGTTCTGTAGCTTGATTGCATGTCTCTGTTTATTTACCTTTGGAATTCCATGTAAGTGGTGTATCGGTCTGCTGTGAGTGCCTCTGAGAGTTCCCAGCTGTTGAGGCACTTATCGCTGATGCTAACGTCTGGGAAGTTTCAAACTACACCTGTCCAAAAGAATCTAGGTCAAGAGTTTTTTCAAGATCTTTCATTACATTTTCTTTGTTGACCTGCTCAATATCAGTTTCTACTAAGGTCCCTTCCCTCCATTCATCCATGTTGGCAAATTGTTCAATCTCTACAATTCTATGGTGTATATATGGTGACAGCCTATTCTTCATTCTTCTATCATAGATAAATCTATGAGGGTCATATGGAACCCAACCAAAACTTTTGTGTAATTTAAGGTGATCTTCTAAAATTATCTCTGATTCTCTCCATGCTTCCCTAGTGTTGTAGACGAAAGGTCCAAAATGATTCTTAATTCTGAGTTGTGCTTTCTTTTTGGCTTTGTGAAAATGAACCAAGTCTAAATTTATCATTTGTCTAAAATATTCCAATGCAAACAGTCTCATTGGAACATATCTTGGTAACTTGAAAGGGAAAAGCTCACACCCATATATCCTGGTTTCTGTATAATTCTTGTATAAATACCAGTCACCTATTTTGTACTACATGGAGAGCTGAAGGATCCTTTTAATGTCACCACTGATCCTGGGAGGGGATATCCCTATAATTAAGGTGGTTGCTGGATGAACAAAATGATCAATGAACTCACTATAGGAGTAAGGGGAATCAAAGGATTCATGGAAGATGGAAGTCCAAAAGGTAAGAGACCTTGGATTGCCCTTGGTATCAAGTTTCATGACAAGGAAAGGGAAATTTTATGACTGATAATAAAGCATGAGATGATATATGAAGGTGGTATACTTGAAAACTCTTTCATTCTCCAGTCTCATGAACTGGTCATGAATTTTATCTGCAAACTCATCGACAAACTCACTAGTGTTGAATTCCATAATTAAATATATCATATCAACTATGAGTCTTCCCATATCTGTGAAGAAAGTTTGCATATAAGGAGGAGCGCCCTTAGGCTGATGTTTCTATAATATGAAAGTCTGACAAAGGCGATTAAGTTCTAATTGGAATAATTTAGTTGATTTCTCAAGTAAATCTCCAATGAAAATGGGAGTGAGAGCTTGACTGGGGTGAAATTGCAACATCTCATTAATTGATTCAACAATTATTGGGAAGAGGACTGTTTGGCTGGGAGACATAATTGCTCTATGGTTAGGGTCATAATTGGCATGGCATTGATGAATTATATCAGGGAAAACATGGATTGAGGGGAGAAAGTATATGGGAAGATTGGATTCCCACAATCCTAGGACATCAGAGCCATTCAGGTAGTTATCTCTACTTTGACAAAAGACTTTGAGGTGGTTTTTATCATTGGCAAGGTCTTTTATATGGAAGTCCCTATCTGCCAAAGGCAGATAGTCTAAATCTCGATGATGGGCATTAATGGGTGCAACATTCAAAGCCACCAGGGTTTCCATTTCTAGTTCTTGTGTATTCAGAAGGAAACTGTGGTTTTCTTTGTCAAATGGGAAACACAGAGGCTATGGGGTACTTAAATGACAAAAATAATGACAGAATTATTATAAATTTGGTCCTCTTCCATCAATTTTCAGTGCAAAACCAATATTTGCAGGGTTTTTGTTGGGAATTTGATAAATACCTCTTCTTGTGGGAGGAACAATGAAATGCAGGTACTAGTGTGGCTGGAGGGTTCTGGGTGGCATCAGCTGCAAGGTTTGGGAGCAGGTTGGCGACTGAAAACTCGACTGGTGGACCTCAACGTTCTTTTGCATGGGCACACAAGTTTATCGAATAAAACAATGAAAATGATTTTGATTTTGTTTTATTGGAAAAAGTGAAAGATTGGCGGGTTTTTGGTTTTGGACGAGCGACGTTAATGACAAATGACATGATGTTTTGTCATATTGTGGGGAGGTGGTAAGTGGTTCGCTTATGGGGACGGGCGGTAATAAACCTAGAGCCAGTGATTCCATAGATCATTCGACACGTGGCGGGGTACTGTTCAGGAAACCACTTTGTGATCGCACGCTAACGTGCGGTCATAAAGGGCCGCGCGATATGCATAAAGGCTATCAGATCTTGAGGACCTGATCGGATGGCTATCGGGGGATATGAAATGACGGGGTTATAATGGAGGCGGACCTGATACATTTAAAAATTAATTAACTATATCGAGGTTGATGGGATTGGATAGGGAGGCTGTTAATTAACAATGAAGGTTAATTAATCCTTTATTAATGTGGCGGGGAATTAAGGTCTGTTAATTAGTTACTATTTAACTAATTAATCCTAATTAAGGATGTATTATGGTTATAATTAACCAAAGGGTAGGATATGTAATATTTTGGGGATTTATATAGTTTATAATAGTTGAGGAGAGGGTAAAGTTTTACAAGTGATTTATATAATAAAATGTTAATAGTTAATATGACAATGAATGAAAAGCGCTAAGTATAAAAACATTTTTTCTGTGTATTTAACTTAGGCTTAAAGTGAAAAAAGGTTTTTTATGAAAATTTTGTAATTTTCCTAGTAAAATAGGATTTTACTTAGGAAAATACTTATGGAGAGGAATGAATGATTTATGAATGGTTTTAGGTACTTAGGCTTTGTAAATTATTGGGCTAAGGGTCTGGTCCCTCCAGAAGTTAGAGAAATGCTCGAGCCCCTCTAACATAGCAAATACCTTAGTGCTTTAGGGGAAATTATTGAAAATCTAGGGAAAATGAATGGGGAAGTTAATTATACTGACTTTACTTTGCTTGAGATGTTTTCAATATAATGTATGCCTTGACCTTGTGATGAAAGTAAGAGATTAGCACATTTAGAGTCATCATTCATCATATATGATTCTGCAACCAACATCTACCTACCCTACCTACTTTAACCTAACATTTTTCACTTCTTTATTTGGGTGCACTTAGACTGGCAAACCCATATCAAATTTTTCTTTTCTTTTACATGGCAAAGACTATCTAAGTCTATACTTATTACATCCAAGGGATCATATTAAATTGTTGAGCTCCTTTTATCACTCTACCTATCTACTTATCTGCCAAGATTACACTGTTTGGTCAGATCTTTATTATGTATTTCTACAACATGAAAATGAAAAATGAACTAGCCAAGCTTAAACTATTTGACTATTCATGAATTGTGGCATAGGTGACAAGCTGCACACAATTGTTTATTACACAAAGTGAAAAAGTAGTGGCATTTAGACTTGCACACTTTCCTTGTCTTTCTTTTGTTGGGGTTCATTTTCTTTCATTTTTTGACCATTTTTATTCTTTTTACCCTTTGATTTTTCTTTTAGGGTATACCCTCTTTACATTTTTAAAATTTTTGATTTTTTTGAAAATATGGAAAACCTTTACAACAAGAAAAGGTATGAACATATTACATAACTCATCAAGTCAATCATGACATATGACACCTATTGGTATAGGGGCCTAACATGTCCGAGAAGGTTCCCCTCACACACTGCGAAGACGCTCTTTTTGGGATTTAAGGAAATCTCTTATCTCTGGCTTCACTCAAAGATTTTCTTCAGAGGGCGCATGTGGTCCTCTTGTCTTCTTGAGAACATAGTCACATCATCGAGGTATACCACTACACTCTTTCTGATGAGTAAGTGAAAAGTGATGTCCATGGTGTGCTGAAATGTTGTGCCTGCGTTTACAACCCCAAACAACATTCGTCTGTAAGCGAACGTACCCCACTTAGTACGGAAAGTAGTTTTAATTCTGTCAAGCTGCTACCAAAACTTGATTGTATCTTGAGAAACCGTCAATGAGAGAAAATATATGTGCTCTAGATATTGTTTTCAAAATGTGTTCCATTGACAGCACGAGGTAGTTGTCATTGTCCGAGGCACGGTTTATGTTCTAGAAATCTACACATAAGCATATCTCCCCAAACTTCTTACGTACAAGAAAAATATTTGAACCCCATGTGGAATGTTGAACTTTGTATGTTATCTTTGCATCCAACAGCTTTGTTAGCTCTTTCTGTATGAGGGGTTCAGGCAAAGGATGTACTTTCCTCAGCTTCTTTTGATATGGTTTGAGTCCTTCTTTGAGCAAGATGATGTGTTGGATGATCAACTTGTCATAAGTTTTCATATCATCATATGTCCATGTGAACACGTCTTGGTACTATTTGAATAAGCAGAGAAAGGCCTTTCGATCTTGTTGTGTGCAACATGTACCAAGATTAACAAACTTCAAATCTTGTTCTATTCCTAGGTTTATCAGTTCGTGCCTCATGGTGGAACTGTGGGTCTTGTTGTTCCTCGGCCCCTAAAAACATTCTCGCAATTCATAAAGCTTTTCCAATGTTACCACACCTTTTGTAATAAGGTGGCTTTCCTTGTCACCAACTTCTGCTTACTAAGAGTGCTCGTTCTCGTCATCATCTATCTTTGCATCTTTGAAGGGCCATGAAATGCATTATCTATTGATCATTAAACACACATAAATTACTTATGTTATATGGGATAGATGGTTTGTACAAAATTTCAATAGTAAATATATCCCTAATCAGTGACATTCTTGAACCTACATTTTCCAGAGCATTGGAAGTTGGATTACACATACATGGTACAACAATGATGTTAAATGCTTGGAAGTTTGATATTAGTTTCCATACCTCTTGCTGGTAGCTTTTGAGATGCAGTGACATATAGAGAATGGTGTTACGTACCTGTCATATCACTATCTTTGAATCACCTACCACTTTGAGCGTGACCGCATTGAGGTTGATGGCCTTCTGTAAGCCTAACTTGAGTTATTAATGCTCAAAAACATTGTTCATGCACTCGAAATCTAAGTGACTTGAAACTAGATGCTTCCTATTGTAAGGGTCAATCAAGAAACATCTAACTCGTGAGTTTCTAGTGTCTTTGATCCGTCAAAGTACATGGTCCACAGCTTGTCTGTACACGAACCACTTGATGTGCTAGTACTAATGCTACTAATGTTGTTGCTACTACCACTACTATTGGTACAATGTACTATACAAGTTTCATTACCATCAGTTGGGAAAGGAAAGAGTCCCATCTACATGTGTGGTGGGGTTGGAGTTGGTCGTGCAAGATAACACTGAAATGTTATTTCAAGGAGGCAATTGCCAAACATGAGTTCTGTGAAGGTCAGCGGTTCATTTTCATCATTAAGGGGAGTGACATTATGTTTCATATACCTCTCCGATAACACCCAGATCTAGTTACATTTTCCCTTGTACAGAAGCCACATGTGACACCAGTCTATAGAAAAATATATGTCTAGCTTGCTAGACCAGTCTCTACTGAGTAGTAGACAGTATGCTTCCAGTATGTCCATAACCACTATGTTTATTCATTGGTGGACTCAACCATCATGAGATAGTCTGATGATCATGTCTCATAGTTCACCAATGGTTGGCACCGATTTTCAATCAAGATGTATGATTCACGCTGATGTCTCGCTTCATTGTGCATTGAGCTTTTTCGCATTAGAGAGTGGCATGACATTGGCTGCCACACCAGAATCAACCAAGCAGCTATGAAGATTATAGTTAAATATTTCGAATAATAGCAGGAATGGAGGGAAACCTAAGTTTGCTTCTTCCATTCGGAGCTTGTTGATCATAGTGGAATGTCATTCAAGAGGTGTGCTTGCTCCCTTGCTAGTAGAGGTCATGCTATCCATTGTAGTATGTCCCAATGCATGCAATAGGATGTCTCACTGACTCTAGATCTTCGCTAGCTTGAACAAAATGATGTTCGCTTGAGTATTTTTCATGTCATCTACAATGTTGTATTCTAGAGGTGGTAGACTCACCGAGGTGTCCTGGGTAGAATGGATGTTCGTGTCATTTGGCAGAGTGTTTTGCAGCTTGCTTCTCATCGATGTACCTTTATCCACCACTTTCTTCCCATACTTGTTCTGGGTTTTGTGCTTTGGGGTGGCTGGCGGATCAGAGTTCATCAACAACAGTCTCATCTTTTCTTATGTTTCCCCAAGTGTAAGGGGAGCCCCTTTAATCCTAAGATTGTATTGATCATTTTTCTTTTAGGGCTTCTTCCTGTTGTTCGTCTTTGACCTTGCTTGAGAGTAGTGATACATGTTCACCACATGCCCATAACTTGATGGTTCATCAAGTGTAACCTCTTCTTCATCATCATTGTCTTCCGACTCCTCCTGCATACTATTTTTTGCATCAAACGTATGACTGCATACAGAGTTCGCGGCTCACTTCTAGTCTAAGCAAGAGTACTCGAGGTGTTGTTCTTCATGGAATGAAAAAAACTTAGGATCTGCACACTGTTCAACTTGGAAGAAAAAAACCTACATAGTTTTTGGAGCAGACCACTTGCTACTTGGTGAGCTACTTGCCTATCTCTGCCTAGGTGGATAGCTGCTTGCAAATGTGTCTGTTTTTTGTTGTTTGAGCTCGGACACTTCCGTTGTCAAGTTCTTTGCCAGCCAAGTGAGGGTCTCAATATCAGTTGCTTCCTTCTCTCTACCCTTACTCACCATCGCTTCAGACTTCCTGCTTACATATTTGGAGTCCTTTGCAGATTCTTCATCCTTGATGACTCCAATTGCTTGTAGGTCTTTCTCAACATCAATAGCCTCTTTGCAATTTTCTAAGGGTGTTAGTTTCGCAGCTTGCTTGACGAACTATGCAATGTTGGTCAGCAATGCAGATGTGTAGTAATCAACAATGATTGAGTCATGAGGTTTAGTGGCCAGTAAAAACTTATTCAATATGCATGTAAACATCTTATTGGAGTCTTTTACTTTTTCTTTTCCCTCCATCTTTAGGCTTCCCAATTTTTTATGTAGCATGGCTCGGGTCTTGGCATCAACAAAATTTTCAAGGAAGATATGTTTGAATGCACCTTAGTTTTGTATAGAGTTCGATGGAAGGCTGTGATACCATGCTGCTTCATGACCATCCAAGGTACACGGAAACAATCTACATGATACATCGTCATACTATACCTCAAGGGTCTGGAGTTGCATGTAGAAGTTTTCCAGGTGATATTCTACCTTCACCATGCTGTCAAGTTTAAACTTGATGCTCATTCTCTCTACTCGCTTCGGCATCTTGTGCAGAATAGCCAGGAGACCCAATGGTCCATGAGTCATCCATTCTAGATTTGGGTCAACAATCTCTTCTTCATCTTTTTCCTCTCTTTCATTATCTGATGGCTTTGGTTTTGAGAACGCTGGTTCATCTCCAGCTTAGCCTCCTCCACTACCTTCCCCTCCACCTCTTGTACCGAAGTGTTGTAGTGGATACAACCACCGTCCAAAATTTTGGCCTGTAGCAAATTTCGAAGCCTCCCTTGAGAGTTTCTACACACATTCGAGTTCACTTCGTGAGCTTGATCTGGATTTAAACAGGAATGCAACAAATTACAGAGATAACCATATACACAAAGATGCAGTGGAAATAATACTTCATTTCATTAATGGAAAATACTGAAATATGCTTACAACCAGAAATGGAAATAAACCAGCTAGGGCGATGGTAGCTTATCTCTGAGAAGAGATGTGGTGGCTACATGCCTCTAAAATGTGTTACAATGAGGCTCGAAGGCCTATTTATTGTTGAGAAACAATGCAAAACCCTTAACATTCCAAAACCTAACCCTAGGAGATGAAACGCCAAATTGTGGGCCCTGTTTGGGTAAATTGGTACATCAACTTCCCGGGGTCGTAACTTTGGCATACGATCTCCGTTTGACGCGTACAATAGCTCATTAGAAAGATCTATCCAAGCACTACCACTTTGGGAAGGGCAACATCGGTCCATGGACCCATGTTGCCCCCAGATTTCCCAAAAAGCATCGTTTAGGGCCTCAAAACGGCTCCAGAAGTTCAGGACCCGAAAAACTGCTAAAACTAGTAAGTTGTGCTACAATTAAGGAAACTGAAAATGCTGAGAGAAACAATGGTGGGGGTCTAGGTGGACTTGGCAGGTGGCCACCAATATCTACCTGGATCATTCCTCCCCCCTTAGGAAGCAATGGTCCCCAATGCGTTGAGTTCCTCCATGAGATGAGGAAACTTTTGCTGAACTTGTTCCCTGGTGAGCCACTTGCCCTGCTGAAGGAGTTGGCTTGCTTTGACAACTCGATACAGTTGGATATTTTGTTGGTGAGTGTTCTTGATCTGTGTGTCCATGATCTGATCAGTTGCAGCTTGTTCCATGCAATCTGGATTTAATTCTGTGGGTTTGAGCTGTTCTGCAATGTCGGATGTGTCTAGCAATGGTGGAAAGTATGGCCGAAGGCGGTCCACATTGAACACTGGGTGCAGGCCAAGGAATGGGGGAATGCTAAGCTCAAATGCATTGTCTCCCATAGCCTTAGTAATGGTATAAGGACCATATCGGAGTGGTCTCAATTTCTGATAGGCTCCAGTAAGGCGTTCCTTTTGCAAATGCAACCAGACTTTGTCGCCCACCTGAAACTTGTGTGGCACCCGATGTTGATCATGTCGCTGCTTGTACTTGGCATTTGATTTCTCAAGAATGTCATGGACCTACTGGCGAATATGTTGGATGCGCTCAATGAAGCTGGTGGCCTTATCTGTTTCAGACTGGACATGAGCTGAATTTATGTGAGTAGCTGCAAGTGGCATGGCCACGTCAATGGGGCATAGTGGTTGGAATCCCAAACCCACCTGAAAAGGGCTATGGCCAGTGGAGTTGTGAGGAGCTCGGTTGTAGCTGTGTTGAACATAGGGGAGGCTCTCATACCATGTGTGTGGATGCTTTGAGTTATACATGCGCAGAATGTGCACAAACATCCTATTGACAACCTCTGTCTGGCCATCAGTTTGAGGATGGAAGGCTGTGGACTTTGTGAGTTTGGTGTCTAGCATTGACCAGAGACTGGACCAAAATGTGCTGAGAAACCGACTATCCCGATTTGAGATGATAGACTGTGGGATCCCAAAGTGCACCCACACTCGTTCGAAGAAGAGTTTAGCAGTGGCTTCTGTTGTGATATTCTTCTTGCAGGCCCCCATAATGGTCATCTTCGAGAACCTGTCGACGACCACAAAAACACAGTCATTTCCATGCTTAGTGGAAGGAAGGCCTGACATGTAATCCATGGAGATGGATTCGCAAGGTCGACTAGGGGTAGGCAACGGGGTATAGAGGCCATGCTTCTTAATGGTTGGTTTGGCAATGGCACAGGCAGTACATGATATGATGTACTTCCCAACATCCTGTCGAAGATTTGGCAAATAGAAATAATTTTGAAGTACTGCCATTGTTTTCTCGACCCCAAAATGCCCAGCAGCCCGACTGTAGTGTGCTTCCCAAATCATCTTGCCACGCTCGCTTGAAGGAACAAAAAGGTGACCCAGGTGGCATAACAGGGCATCCTGGAGGTGAAAATCTGGAACATGCCGACCCTCCAAGAGTGTCTGGTATGTGTGGCCGAATTCTGGGTCGCTTTTGTAGAGAAGTGGCCAATCAGAAGTCTCATGCCCACTAGAGTTGAGCACGGTGGTTAACGCCATGATCGGTGGTCGACTGAGGCAATTTGCAACATTATTAGTGATGCCCTTCTTATACTTGATATTCAAGTGGAACTGTTGCAGGTATGTAGACCACTTCTGATGGCGATCATTCTGCAATTTCCCTTGGGTCTGTATGAACTGCAGGGGTCGGTGGTCTGTGTGGATGACCGTTTCCTTCCCCAAAATGTAATGCTTCCATTGTCGGCAGGCCTGTACAATGGAATACATCTCTTTATCATAAGTGGGGTACTTCCGGACTATGTCTGAAAGTGTTTCACTGTGATATACCACTGGATTTCCATGTTGAGTAAGTACTGCCCCAATAGCATAGTCAGAGGCATCTGTCTCGACCTCAAATGGTTGTTGTAAATCTGGTAACACGAGCACTGGTGCCATGTAGAGGCGATCCTTCAACTCCATGAATGCCTTCTGTTGAGATTCAGACCAAAAGAATTTTTCTTTCACCCCTCCCTTGGTGACTTGACTCAAGGGCCAAGTAATATGAGAAAACCCCAACACGAACCTGCGGTAGAAGTTGGAAAGACCTAGAAAGCTGCAGAGCTCTGTTAGAGTGGTTGGAGATGGCCAATCTCGAATGACTTGGATCTTGGCTGGATCGACATGCACCCTCTGTTCATCAATGATGTATCCCAGATAATGAACCTGGGTCATGCCAAAAGTGCATTTCTCCAAATTGGCACATAGCTTGTGTTGCCGCAGTGTTTGGAGAACCTGTCGGATGTGGTGGAGGTGCTCTTCCCAACTCTGGCTGAAGATCAGAATGTCATCCAAGTATACTACTACAAAGGAGTTGGTGAATGGCCGCAAGATGTCATCCATTAGCCTCATGAAGGTTGCAGGAGCAGTCGTCAATCCGAAAGACATAACCAACCATTCGAAAAGGCCCTCCTTGGATTTGAAGGCAGTCTTCCACACATCAGAGGGTTCAATTGGTACCTGGTGATATCCTGACTTCATATCGATCTTGCTGAAATATTTCGCCCCCTTTAGTTGGTCCAGGAGGTCATCAATCCGCGGGATCGGGTACCTATTACAGACAGTGATCTTGTTCAGCGCCCGATAGTCAATACAGAGTCTCCACGTCCCATCCTTCTTCTGTACCAACATGATCAGGCTCCCACAAGGCGATGAACTTGGACGGATGTGACCTTTCTGTAGGAGCTCTTGAATCTACCTCTTGATTTCATTGTTCTCTAGAACAGAGCGCCGATAAATTGGTCCATTAGGTAGCGGCGCACCTGGGATCAGATCGATGGAGTGCTTGACCTGACAGTGCAAAGGAACCCCTGCAGGGGAGGTGAAGATGTCCTCGTACTCCTCCACAACCTTGTCCATCTGTAGTTGTCGTGCAGAGGGACCTCGTCTGGAGGCCGCGGCCACCGTCTTCTTCTTTCCTTGAGGGCATATCATTAGGAAAACAAATTTCCTGGTTTTGGAAATGATCTTACTGCATTGTTTTGCAGTAATCAAAGAGATGGCAGTAGGTGGTGCTGCCTCTGGTATCCTGTACAACTTATTTCCCAATGTAATAATAACAGCACAGGGCCTTGATTCATACACAGCATGTCGCTTCCACAAGTATGGCTGTCCTAATAATACATCACAAACTTCAAGGGGAGCAATGTCACAAAATACCTCATCCATGAAGGGCTTGATGTTGTATGGAAGGCGACATTGCTGGCTCACGCGAAGATCTCGTCCCTGGTGAAGCCACCCAATGGTGTATGGTTGTGGATGTGCTGTGGTCAGTAAGCCCAACCGCTTCACGACCTCTGCCGAAATTAGGTTTTTTTGACTCCCGCTATCAACAATGAACTGTATCGGGGAGCCCTTTACCCACATCTGGGAGTGGAAGAGACGCTCCTCCTCCTCTGGATCTTCGGGTTCATTTTTCCGGATTTTGGTGGTAGCAACAGTGGCGTTGAGATCCACATCAATGATCTGCTTCCCTTTTTCATTCCCCTTATCAGGTTCTGACTCAGAGTCGGAACATGCATCTGATTCTGAAACCTTTAGCTCAGCCACCAGTGACTTCTTGGCCCGACACTCACTTGTGTTGTGAGTGGAGCTCTTATGGAACTCACACCATTTTCCAGTGTCCTTTTTCGGCTTCGCGGCACTGTTCTTTGCTTGCAGCTTCGGCAGGTTGTCTTGGGCTGTCCCGCCTTGGCTTTGTCCTTTGTTCTGTTGTTTAGGGGCACCCTTCCCCTGCTTTGGATTCGCAGATCCAAAGTCTCGCTTCTTTTGTTTAAACTTCTGCTCGACCTTGACGGCATATCGGTATGCCGCGCCGAGCGAGGAGATGTTCAGGAATTGTATTTCTTCCTGGATGTACTTGTGCAGGCAGCCACGGTATTTGAGTATCAAATGTTGCTTTGAATCCTTGATACCCAACTTTGTGCGAAGGGTATGGAAAAGATTGGTGAACTCCGGCACGTCTTGGTCCCTTCCCTGCCGCAGCGTGGTCCACTTTATGTATTCATCCTCATAGCTTCCGACAGGGTAGTACTGCTCCTTGACGGCATCCCGGAATGAATTCCAGGTGGGTGCGGCTGAAAATAGTGAGCCAGTACTTTCATCCTTCTGCTCGCAGTAGGTTTCCCACCATTCCTTGACGTGGGGGGCTGCTTTGAGAAGAGAAAAAACAATCTTTTCCTGACTCGAAAATTCATGAACAAAAAAATAACCCTCTAGCAGATTTAACCATTTATCTACGGCATTGCGTCTATTTGACCCTCGAATATGGGGATTTCAAAATTAACTTGTACCTTAAAGGGCGTGCCGTTTCCAGAGTAGCTGCTGGAAGCCGATGCGTCGCTTCTGGGTAGCCGCTGAAGGATCTGGGCAAAGTTGTCCATCATCGCGTTCCGTTGTCGCTCGAGGGCTTCTTCGAGCAAGATTTTGATGGGATCTCCTGCCCCCTCGTATTTCTTCTCATCTGCCATGGGAGGCCGTCGGGATTTGCGAGGCTGGTCTTGCAAAGATTCAACCAGTTCAAGCCCTAACTCCTTATATCCCAACCTTGTTGGGGACATGCAAAGAAAAACAGAGAAAAAGCAGGCGGCTTTGATACCACTGATCCGGATTTAAACAGGAATGCAACAAATTACAAAGATAACCATATACACAAAGATGCAACGGAAATAATACTTCATTTCATTAATGGAAAATACTGAAATATGCTTACAACCAGAAATGGAAATAAACCAGCTAGGGCGATGGTAGCTTATCTCTGAGAAGAGATGTGGTGGCTACATGCCTCTGAACTGTGTTACAATGAGGCTCGAAGGCCTATTTATTGTTGAGAAACAATGGAAAACCCTTAACATTCCAAAACCTAACCCCAGGAGATGAAACGCCAAATTGTGGGCCCCGTTTGGGTAAATTGGTACATCAACTTCCCGGGGTCGTAACTTTGGCATACGATCTCCGTTTGACGCGTACAATAGCTCGTTAGAAATATCTATCCAGCACTACCACTTTGGGGTCCATGGGCCCATGTTGCCCCCAGATTTCCCAAAAAACGTCGTTTAGGGCCTCAAAACGGCTCCAGAAGTTCAGGACCCGAAAAACTGCTAAAAATAGTAAGTTGTGCTACAATTAAGGAAATTGAAAATGCTGAGAGAAACAATGGTGGGGGTCCAGGTGGACTTGGCAGGTGGCCACCAATATCCACCTGGATCAGAGCTCGTGTGAGTCTTCGCACCCACCTTCCTTGATCATTTCACCCAAGTTTTTGCATTTTGATGTCAAATTCATGCTTATGACCATGTTTTGGCTATATTCAAAGTCTTCACTTTGTGTGTACTTGTTGCATTCGCTATGAAAACATCTATCACACTCACACATGAAGTCACATTCACTGTCACGCAAGCATCGTCACATTCAACCAATGGTCAATCACAAGTGTCGTTCTTGTCATTTACACCGTCGGTCATTCATGTTGAGCATGTGTGTCTGGATGGTTTGAGTCGTCTCATCATCCAGTCATATAAGTCTATGTTTGCAAGATCACATATGCATATTTCACTCGCTCACACACTTAATCACTTTGTTGAATTTCTGACGATCAGATTCCCCTCTAACAGCCAGAACATTACCCCACCATTGACTCAGTCGACTACCAAACCAGAACAATGTAGAAGCACTAAGCAAGCCATTTCAAGTTGCGCTAACCACAAGAAAATCAATCAACCTTCATGCTTGTCAACTGGAGAGTTTGACCTGGCAACCACTCCAGGGCTGCCTCCCCTAAAAACTTACGTAGAAGCTACAGACCTTGCCCACTCTGCTGACTGAGAAAACTGCACAGACGGGCCAACCAGACACCTAGTGCCTGCCGCTGTCTCCCTTAGAAAATTGTGCAATTTTCATGAGCAAGTCCTTTGCTGCCCCCCAGTCTACTCAACTCAGAAACTGTGTAGAGGTAATCAGTAGGCCTGCCTCCCAGCATCAACATAATGTTTCTCACCAGCAGCTTCTTGCAGCCAACTGATAGTTCCCTCCAAGAATTGCATAGTTTTTTTCGCGGAGCTCCAATAGCTGACTGCCATTTCCCCTGAGGAATTGTGCAGCTTTTTGCTACCAGTGACCCAATAGCTAATTGCCAGTTCCCCTCAGGAATTGCATACTTTCTGCTGCCAATCTCCTACTACCTGCTCATTCTAGAAATTACATAGATTTTTCCTGCCTAGCCTTTCCGCAGCTCGGACAATTCCTCTAAAAAATTGTGTAGTTTTGTCCTCTAGCTAAGCCAAATCCCATGGACAGTCACTGTTGATCTGGATTTCCCATCCTCATGACCCAGTGACTCATGCGCAGTTTTCATTAGTAGTGTCTGAAGCCTCCATCCCCCCTCACAACCTTGTCACCTTTCCTGGTCACCTACATTGAAAATGAACATGCATCATGGTAGACTAGGAGGTTTATGGATTTGACCTCGTCTCATCATGAGTGACTGCAAAGATAGGTACACAAACAAACATGGTGCAAAGATGGATAGGATGAATGAAAGGAACACATGCGGAAGGATAGGTTCACCAATGGATGAACAGATGATGCATGCGAAGAGATGTGCTCACAAACTAATGATCATGTAGAGATGTGTTCACGGACAAACAGATGATAAAACATGTAAGATGTGTTCACGAACGAATGAATGGAGGAACATGAACTTTTCATGAACAAATGAACCTGTCAATATTACTAGCAACATACAAGAAAGAAGAAATGTGAACTACAAGAAAAAAGGTCATTGGTGAGGGTCATGCCTATGACAGACCTTTAAGGTCCATCACCAATGTCACATATGGTGGCAGTCTTTAAAAAAACATTGTTGTATGTGTATATAGTGATGGTCCTTTAAGGTTTGTCACCAAATCCATTTTCAATGACACTTTTGGTGAGGCTAATTAAAGGCCCATCACTAATTCTCTCTTTGGTGACACTTTTGGTGATGGTCGTTAAAGGCCCATCACCAATTCTCTCTTTGGTGACACTTCTAGTGATGATCTTTTATTGGCCGTCACCAATGATATTTTTGGTTACTTTTGGTGATGGTTAATAAATGTTCATCATCATTAATCATTCCAATGAGTTTTTAATGATGCTTCATGCCTATGATGGACCTTTAAGGTCCGTCACCAATGTCACATATGGTGAAGGTCTTTAAAAAATCGTTGTTGTAAGTGTATATAGTGATGGTCGTTTAAGGTTTGTCACCAAAGCCATTTTCAATGAAACTTTTGGTGAGGGTCGTTAAAGGCCCATCACTAATTCTCTCTTTGGTTACACTTTTGGTTAGGGTCATTAAAGGCCTATCACTAATTCTCTCTTTGGTGACACTTCTACTAATAATATTTTATTGACCCTCACCAATTCTCTTTTTGGTTACTTTTGGTGACGGTCAAAAAATGTTTGTCATCATTGATTATTCCAATGAGTTTTTGATGATTCTATGTACCTGTTACTATATTTTTTTCAATAAAAACAATTTAAGACCATTGTTGTGGAGCCTTTTTCATTATGTGTCCAAGGCCATAGTGGTTATAATAGTCAGTTAATTTGTTAAGAAGTAATTAGTGTGTATCATTTCCCTCAAGTCATAGAATATAGTTTTCCTATGAGTCAACACACGATTCATCTCTATTAGGTTTATTATCTAGCGAATTTCCTTTAAATAAAGTTCCTCTAGTGTGTGTAGGAACTATATTATTTAATACATAATCAAGCTCTATCAATTCTATTAATGAGAGAGACCTAACGCTCCTCAACACTCATGGCACACCTTAACATGCTTTGGAACAATACACTAACATTCCTTGGCACCTCGCATGTTTTGGAACATCTTTGTACATAGAACATCTTGCCATGAGTAGGACACCCAAGCACATGTTGGCATGCCCCAGCATAGCATAGCACTCCCCTATCATGTGTTGGCATGCCCTATAGTCCCTAGCATGTCCTGGAACCCCTTGGCATAATATTGCGTTGACAAACATTAGCACTTGGCACACATTGGTACTTGGCATGTATTGGAACATATTATTAATGTGCCTAGCATGCCCCTTTTGAAAAATATAAAGTCCCAACTTATTAACCCTCTTGTGTGTTCATTTCCATGCATTTTAGCTTGGTTGTTCCTTTAGTTTCCTTGAAACTCCTTGACGCATATTGGCATACTCTAGCACCATGCACATCCTAGCATGTCTTAGAATCTGGCATGCCTTAGCACTATTTGGCACATGTTAGGACACCCAGGAACTACCTAGCACACTCTATCACTTCTTGACATTCCCTGATTTTCCTTGGCATGCATGACCCATGCTTAACACAGCTTGTCACTCCCTCCTTGGCATGAGAGCTAGCACTCATTAACACTCCCCAACACACCCTCATATTCATTCCCTTCCATGAATTTCGACCTAGTGCTCCCTTGTGTTGTCCTAGTACTCCCTAACACTCCTCAGCATGCATTGGCACTCTCTAGCACACCTTAGCACTCTTCGATATGCTCTGCCACTTCATAGCATGCATCACACTCCCGGACGCACATTGGCACTTAGCACGTGTTGGCACTTGGAAAGTCTTAGCATGTTTGGCATGCGTTGAGATGACTTGGTATGCTTTGGCATGGTTTAATATTAAATTTATTTGAGATCAGTTATTGGAAACTAGACGAGAAGAAACGAATGAAGATTTGGCATTTAGAATGCATTGACACTTGGCATTTGGGACCCATTGGCACCAACTGTTGGTGTGCCTAGCATGTCTCCTCATGGAAAAGGTAAATTGATTACTTATTAACTCTATTATGTGCTCATTTCCTTGTAGTTTAACTTTTCCCTCCCTTTTTCTGCCTTGACAATCCCTAGCATGCATTGTCACACCCTTGTACATCTTGGCATGCCTTAACACTTGCAACATCTTAGCTTGTTTAACATGTCTTCGTATTGTTTGGAACATGTTAGCATGCCATAGCATTCCCTAACACACCTTAGCAGTTATGACCTCACAAATAGCATTAATTTTTTTCCATGACTTGGGAACCTTACATTCACTAGATCATCTTAGCACTCCCTAGTTGTCATGCCCTCTGTTATCCTCCACAATGTGCTAGATTGATGAGGAGATCGACGAAGGTAACCACAAACCAAGATTTTAGTTTGGTAGCTAGCCCTACCAAACTAGAGAGGGCTCTCTCTATGAAATCATAGCCAAGAGATAGCTGGAATGTAAAGGATTTTAGGCTAAATAGCTAGGCTCAGGTGAGTTTTGGAAAATTTATGGTTTTGTTGCTAGATAAGGGAGGAAAACCAGGTAGCTAGGTTAGAGGAAAAAAGGGCTACAGTAGCAAAGATATAAAGGAGCAAGGTAGCATTACTTTCGTGATGGATCTTAGGGTTTTTTGGTGTAGATTAGTGTTTAGAATAAGCAAAATGTCTTAATGAGCATGAAACATGAATTGATTAAGCAAGAAAGAAAGTAACACATAATGAATTTTCCATCAAAACAAAGCTTTATGAAAATAATTTTGTTTATAAGCTATAAGGAAAACCATTGAATAATTGATGAATGGAAAGAGAAGATGAATATATTTCATATAAATCTATAACAAAGAAAAAATAACATCACAAACTTACTGCACATGAATTCCTAGATAATAGGGCACAAACTGTGTCCTTTGATTTCCATAAAATGTCCAAGTACAAGCTACAATAGTTCTCTCCTATGAGAGCCAAACCATCCTATCACTGATAAACTGATACTTAAAGGCCAAACCAACATCTCCCCACTCTTAGGAGTTAAATCCACAACTCTGGGCATTGTTCCATGAGGTGTTCTAACCAAACCCTAATGTCTAGGGAAGTTAAAAACAACTTATACAATTAACTTTGACTCCAACCTCTCCTATAAATGAGGTTAAATTTACATCAAAAAAGATTACAAAGATTAACCACCCATTATTTACATTTAATTTTACAACTCACATTCATCTACTTCACCCTTTTGAATTTTACAAAAGTCAAACTAGGAATTACAAAAAATTACACACTGAACATTTTACAAAAATCTCAGAAATTTCCAGATGTGCAGCAAGCTGTTGGAGGCAATTTTCGAGTCTTGTTCAGAAGTCCAAATTCAAATCTGAAGCCGTTTCTAGAAATATGGGAGTGCTTATATTTCTTTAGGGTATTTGTGCACTCAAAATGACCCATTTGTGGCTGAGAAATGGCCATTCTCCCAAGGTTTCTCTAAGTGCATAGCAAAATGGAAAATGAGGGGCAAAAAGGTGATTTTTGGCCTCTTCTTTGCAAATTTCTCAAGACCTAAGCCCTAGAGTAGGAAAGTGGAAGAATAAGTTTTGAGAGGGGGTCATAAGCTTTCCAAAAATTCCTAGTTTCCATCATTTGGAGCCCTGAGGAAGAAGTGCAACATGAGCTCGATGCGCTCCTAGATTGAAAATTGCCAAAAAATTGTAAGTTTACACCAGTGTGCACCAAAACACAAAATTTTCTCCAAATCCTCCCAAACTTTGTCCAGTGATGCCTCATGAGGTATATTATGCAATCATGGGTGCATCAGAAATAAAATCTAACTTACCCTTCTCCTCTTGGTTGATTAGGGTTTCCTTGAGCTTTTCCTTCAACTGCGTCATTTTGACCTTAGTAACCAATTCCTTGTGTAATAATGGATGGCCCTTTTCTTTTGCAACATGTTATCCCTGTTAGCCTTTTCAACCCTCTTCTCAAGATGGCCATTGACTTTGTGAAGCGAAAACTCCTTGTCCTCATTTATTTCCATGGCAATCCTCTTTCCAAAGGGAAATTCTTCCATTGGTGGCTTTTGTTCTCTTTCCCTCTGAAGTGCCTTCCTAAGACCCATTGTCCTTGGTCTCTTCCTTGCCACATGTCCTTCATGCTTCTCAATGTCGTCATGGTCCACCACTTCCTTACCTTTCATCTCTTATTTCTTGGCTTTGAATTTCTCTTTCTCCAAACTAGCTATTTTTCCTTAAGTTCACTGTTTTCTTGCTCAAGGAATGAAATGATGAATCTAACCCTTTCAAAATTGTCCTTGAGGTCCATAATCTATGAATCCTTCTCTTTGATGACTTGTTGTACGGTTTGATGTTCATCATGTGCCTCCAAGTCAACAAGGTGAAATTCATGTTCAATAGGATCATCATCATGCGAAGAAGCCTCATGATGTGATGGCAATCCCTATTCTATTGATCTAGTAGGCTTGGCCCCTTCCTCAATTTGAGGAGGAAACACTAGGCTTCTGCCTCTCTGATATGTCTTGGTCACCTCAGGCCTAGGTTTCTTGGAAACCTGATCATGTTTGCTTGATGACCCCACCTCCATGGGTTGTACTAACATGGTTTGGTGTTGGCTTGCTGAAGTGGTTATATACGTTTTCAAGGTTGCCTCAATGAAGGTGTCCCATGTCATGTTATTCTCTTTCAGCTGATGGAGTACTATAACCTTTATTGAGCTATGGCAAAAGAGGTTGGGATAATGCACCTTGGCTTTCAATTGCACCCTTTCAAACATTTTGGTTAGGCTCCTATACAATAATTGGACAAATTTAGAGACTTGGCAGCTATACAGTGCATGAGCAGTCTTATGTGGTATTGGTATAGCTTAGACAATTTTCCCTCACAAGTGAAGAACTTCATGACAACCTTCATCAATGGTGCATATCTCTCCAACAATTATTTGAATGGGAAAACATGTGAGTGAGCTCCTTTGTATTGTGATTTCAAGTAGGGTTTGTGCTCCTCTAGGTCTAGGTTCACGCCTTTGAACTAATTTTCACCATGGTTTGGTATGCCTATAGCTTGAGAGATGGCATCCACTGAAAACATGAAATCAGTCCTTGCAATGGTGATATTGTCTTCCTTCAAGGTGAGGGCAAATATACTTGTGAGATGATCATGGCAACCTACTTCCTGCACTATTTGATAAAACCCTAAACAATTGACATCTTCAAAGCATTTCATGACAAATGGGGAGGAGGTGATTTCATTGAAATTAGAGGACTCAATCCTTAGTATATTTCCCCCCTTGTTGTACTTCCTCTTCTCTGATGGTGATGAGTCAGGCTCCATACTTCAAACCCTAGGCGAAAGGAAAGAAAAAATAGTGAAATTTCTTGATGTGAGGGAATGAGATGGTATATTATCCCTTCTATATATTTTTCAAAATTAAAAAAAATGAACATAAAATTACCTTCGTGGTGGTCCTACATCATGACATATGCTTGTTGTATCAACATATTGCATCCATATTAATATATATCTTAAAAGATAATAAATTGCAAGGGTCATATTCCTTTCCATAATTTTTCAGAGTCTTAATACCTTTTCCATGGAGATGGCATGGTCAATTCTTCTAGTTATCAGATGTTTATTTCCTTTCTTGTGTGACTATAGTTGCACCTTTCACGATCTCGCCTTACTTTCTTCACATATTTCTCCTTAGCAACTTCCATCCATAGTTCCTTGATTTTTTTCAACCACCTCATATTCCATATGATGACTTATTATGTTGATTTCATCTAGTCAATATGTTAACCATGTCGTCATGCATCCTTCCAAGGAGGAGATCCCTTTCTCTTAATCATGCTCATGAGGTACAACATTTGTCCATGCTATCTACAACTATATGAAATGACTCAATTTTATCAAATACAAGAATACACACCTCATTTATTCTTTTAGTCATATAGGCTTACTTTCCTAGCTTCCTTAATTGAATGCACTTCATTAATATTGACCTGCTTCACTTCTTTGTCATCATACCATCATCCGATGAATACCATACAAGGTGGAATTCTCAATGAGATAGTTTCCTCTTCAATAGGTGAATCTTTCGATGAATATTCCAATAGAGGATCTTGATCCTCCTCATCCTACAAATGCTCCTTTTGAATGATGTGTGATGATCCCTATACTAGATGAATCTCTTTTATCCAAAATTATTACTTATGCTTCCAGTGAGGTTACAAAGGTCTAATTTCTTCTATTTCCATAGATTTCTACTTCATCTATTGTTCAAGATTCTTGTCACAAGCTCTTGCATCGATCATATGCTTTCCTAATTCCATCTCCTAACATGATGCGTCCTATCATTCTTTTAATGTTTCCTACCATGATAGCTTATACTTTACAAAAGAAAACTTGAAACGAAAACTTGAAAAGAACTAGGTGAAGACGATTATCTCAATCATACTATAGATCCTTTACTTCCTCCTTCTTGAATTTCTTCTTTTTAGCTTCTTCTACTTCTTCAATGATATCGGATTCTTCCCTTCATTTTTTGTGGTTTTCCTTATTGAGATTTGGACAATCCATATTGTAGTTCCGATATTCATGACAACCATAGCATTGAACCTTCAACACAATCTCCTTTTCTTTTCTAAGGACCAAGCTTCCCAAGATTCCCTTTTCTTCTAGCCATGTTAGCAAATGCTTGAGCTTGCTCGCTTAATCCTACATCAATTTTGCCCTTCAGCCTACTTTCTTTGATTTTTCATAATGACCATAGTTCATTGAATGGAGTAGCTTCCTTCTTACCATAGATTCTTGATGTGAATTTGTCCCATTCCTATGGTAGTTCATTGAGAACTATGGTAGTCATTTCCTTGTTAGAGATTATTTCTCCCCACTCTTGGAGTTGGTCTCTTATTTCTAACACCCTCATAAATTTTGAGGCTATTCCTTCTTATTTTTATATCTTCATCTCGTAAAGTTCTTTCCTCAACGAGATCACTTCTCCTATAGTCCTTATGGAGATTACAATTCTACAATTTTATCATATATTTATCTTGATGTTTCTAATTTTGATACATAGGGAATGAGGGGATACTTAATGGATTCTATGAGAACCCATTGATCCCTTTACTTCCCCCTTCATGTACTTTGCAAGAGCTTGAGCTTCTTCCTTCAGAGGTTTTGGGATTGAGCCCTTAACATGTTCCACAACTTAATTTTATATGAGGATCAAATGAGTCCTATTATTCCATGAAAGAAAGTTTCAAGACCAAACCAACTTGTTACTCTCCTTGCAAAAATACATTTTTATAGATTTAGATGTGGACATAAGGATACTTACTTGTGAATATACTCCTTGGTGACAATATATTCAATATGTCACCTTCTCGTATTTGATGATGATATGGTTTTAGAATATTTCTTCTTCAAGGATATGTCTTCATTAAAAAGTGATCATTGACTCCAAAGAGAGAGAGATATCACCTTTAATCCTTTGATGATGATGAAAATACCCTCCTTCTTGCTTCCCTTGATGTGGAGGCTTCAAGATGCTTCAATTCATAGTCCTTCCTTTCTTGAGTAGAGATAGGATCTTTGAGGTATCCTTATTTGAATCGATGATAGAGCGAGGATCCCAAGAATGATTTAAGTGTAGAATTATTCTTTGATCAATCTAGGGTTTTGAAAATTCCTTGAATATGATGATGAAATACATATCTTTGAAATGCCTTGGCAATGAGAGGATCTTCTTAATACTTTGAAGCCCTTGATATTCTTATAGAACTTCAGTGCTTGAATGGTTGGGTGTCCTTTATTGAGCTACCCTTCCTTTACTTGTTACCGTAGCTCTGATACCATGTTGAGAAAAGTAGGGGAAATTAGATATATGATTTCTCTTGCAATGATAACTTCTTGTGAAGACTTTTACTTTTAGTTAGATACTTATTCAACTTTATTTTTATTATTGTTATTTTTCATCAAAAAACTATAAAACCATAAATAACAATGAGACAAAGGAAACAAGGTATAGTCGATTAGTCAGGGTCAAAACATCTCCAATCATGACAGGAAAACCCACAAAATTCTTCTTCTTATAGAATCTTGAATTGATGAATACCAAGACCTAGACCCTTGACCAATAACTTCTCCAAGAAAAAATCAACTTGCCTCAAGTCAAAGCTAATTATTTTTTGGTTCAACTAAAAGCTCTTCTTTAAATTCCTTTGCTCCTGCAACACAAGTATGAAATTATCTGTCTCCTTGACTGCAACTCTTGGCCTTCATTAGTGGACTGTATTTTTCACACTTGTGGTAGACTTATGGTAATTCTAGAACTTTTCTTCATTTTCTTGAATAGAGTTAGTCCTCTTGAGACCTAGGATTGGAATATATATTAATTCCTTTTCTAGATTTGGCTTCCTAAATGCTTTCAGTTCAACCTTTCTACAATAGGTGGATGCCTTAATCCCTCCTTCCATGTGTGACAAATTCAAGCCCTAAAATAGATGCAAAAATTTGTTTTCTTCTGCTTGATTTAATCGCTTCCTTTGCTACCCTATTTCACTCACCCCTTCTTCCTTAGATCAAACTTATGAATGATGAATGAATGCCTCCCTAACTGAGGATGATTCCTCTTATATATAGACTCCTTCTCCATGATTTTAGGCCGACTTGATGCTTTTGAAGGAAAAATTGTTCCTTGCAATATGACTTGGTCTTTGGAGATTTCTTTAACTTCACATTGAAATAAATAAACTATTCATGCAATAGGTAACATGCCCAAATGGGTCTTTTATACGTGACTATGACTCACTTGACTTTATGACAAACCTGTGAGCTCACAATGGGAGCTAGACCTAAAAATAATTTCCACTTCAGCATGAAATCCATGTCTCAAGATCAATAACAATAAATATATTTTTATTATTACACTAAATACATAAAATAATTATTACATGTCATTATGGAGACAAAACCTAGTTACATATTTCAACAATTTTGTAATGATTAATTTGGTTGTTTGCTTTGAAGTTTCTACATCCCTATTTCTCCCTCTATTATGTTTTAATGTTATGTGAATTATGAGTCTCTTAGTGAGTGTCTTATCTAATTGCCGACATACTCAGCCATATTGTAACAGAGGGCATCAAGTAGAATAGATCTCGCACCATGTTGCAACATTTGAGTCAAGCCTGGTGATGTTGGAAGGCAAACATCCCCTCGAAGGTACATGTGGTAATCGAGATTTCAATTAAGAATGACAAAATTGAATATTTTCTTTATTTATGTTCCATGTTATATCTCAATTTTATAAATACGATTAGTACTCCAGGTGCTTGGCCTACTAGTCCCAATTTCGAATATGATTCGTCATTATGTAAAATCAAAAGTAGAATGGTGGACTAATGTTTCTCATTATAATCATGAACGTATAAGGTGTGGTACAACTCTAGACAAGATAATATGTCTGAAAAATCTAGGAAGGTTGACACGTCTTTGGCTAAAAGCAGAGAATTAATGATTTTATTTTCCCTGCACTATCTTAAATGGAAAATTTGTAATATTCAAGATAAAAGAGGTTTATAAATTACTATTGAATTATGTGGAGTTATTAACCAGAACATAAACATAATTACTTGAAAGATGGCCACTATTTAACGCATGAGGATGTTGTGGCCATTTATACCACTACAATGCATTAGATCGAATCGAGAAAAATTTATCACATTCCTTTTCCACCATTTTCATATAAGCATGATACCAAACTCCTAATACTAGCACTTGAATGATCAAAAGAATATTATAATGTTGTTTCTTGATTAAATCAACAACGGATGGAAGAGATGGGTCTTATAGAGAAGGCATATGAAAGTCCACATGAGGCATTATCACATATCAAACATCATGTACTTACAAAACCTACCTTCAAAGAAGTAAGTTTTATAATTAATCACTTCAAGATGTTAAATCAATGGCGTTGAGATGTTGTCAATTTCCTGGGTTTCTAATAACTAGATGTGTTTCACATTGTAGGTAGGCATTGAGTTTATGGACTTGTATAGCTATATGATCCCTGTGTATGAAATTGAACCTCTTGAGAAAATTATAGATGCATATCTTGATCAATGTCTTTGGTATAAAAGTGACAATCACCATCTCTTTCCAAACTGGATCAAACCAGCAAATTTAGAGACACCTCCACTTTTGGTATATAAGTGGTATCAAGGAATCAATAATTTGTAGGATATATGGAGTACCAGTGAAGGTCAATGTGTTTTGATTCTTTACACAAAATTTGGAAAGTTCTTTGAAAAAATAGATCTGACAATTTTAAATAGGCATTATTCTTGTTTTATGCTATCAGTTTGTGAGTAATTAAAATATTTATTTCAATTCAATTAATTTTCTATAATCCAAATTAATAATTATTGCAGGCTTCCACATTTGGTTCTCAACCAAAAAATTTCTCATTATGTCACTGTAAAAAAAAAAAATTGTTTTATCATACAAATATATGAGTCATACCAATTTATATGGGATGATTCGAGGTCTTAGATTTGCCTCCTTTATTGTGTAATATTATGGTCTGGTCTTGGATATCTTGGTCCTTAGTTTGACTTGGGCAAATGAAATAATTGATCCTCCACATATGCCAAATTAATTTATTACTTACCGGGATATTAAAGTAGAGATGAGGAATCCTATAATATTGTATTCTCGTTATATTGACAAGGTGCACAATCTTTTTAGATTAAGTCAAAAGAGGCAAGGGATCTTATTCGCCGCTACCTTATAGAAAATTTAGATCTGAACAATGTAAATATGGTTGGTTACAACAAAAAAAGTGTTTTCTTAGAGATGTTCACATGAGGCTGATGAAATGTGATGTTAAAGTGGTGTTTTTTACTTTGGTTTGTTATTTTTATATCTTTCAGTAAAATCTCGAGGCACCTGAGATTACTCAAATCTAAAATCAAATGTGTCTACTCCTTGAATATTTTGTAGTTAATATTGAGAATGTTTTCTGGGATATAAAGAAAAAATTTCCTCATAGTGTCACAACATTAGAATGGGTGAACAATTTTGTCTCTGTTTATAGCAAAGACAACCCAGCTTTTATTTTTGGCATGTAAGTCCTCCTTGCCGAACTAGCTTATTTGTTTCCATGTATTGATAAGTTTAATGTTTTATGGAAAAGGCTAAAAGATAAAAAATTATTTGGATTTTTTTATGTTAGGTATGGACCTGAAGTTTGAATATTACCAAATATAAGAATGTCTCAAGAAGGATTTAGCAATACGAGGGATGGAGTGTGGAATTTTCAAAATGGACAGACTAAAGGCCACATTGTTGTTTCTTTCTTGTGAGTTGATGATGAAAACATGAAGGTGTTTGAGAATCATGTTAGGCAAGTCCTAATGTCTTCATAGTCAATAACCTTCAGCAAAATCATAAACAAATGGAATATTGCACTAATAGGTAAGGGCTTCTAGTTATTGCATACTTGTTTTTCATGCCTTTGTTTGCATCATGCTCCAAGCTATTTTATATTTTCAATTTGAATACGTGTTATTGTTTTAGACATTTATTACATACAAATTTGTCATATTTTATTGGTGCCGAGCTAATAACCTATTTCCGTGAAGCAACAGTTTGTACAAAAGAGCTTCTTGATCTGCTTGTCAAAAGTGAAAATAAAGGAGATCAAATGGGAAAATAAAATTCAAACACCTATCAAGATTGATTTTAACTCCAATATGCCAAGAAGGTAGATTGTGTATTTTCATAGGAAAAGGACAGTAATATGTATAAAGAAATACTACGCAAACTTAAATTTCCTAGTTAGATTTGAATATTATTTTGAAAATTGATGTTCTGTAAATTAGGTTTCCTCCTATTATCTTATATACATCCAAGGAAATTAGAGGGATTGGAATTATATCTATAGGCCATATTTTAATCCAATAAAGTGGCCTACATTATAGTCTACAAACGGACATTGGATTTACACACTTTCATAGTGGTATGAGCCGTGTGGAAGATCAAATTATTCCAAATTTGTATCAATACATATAGGTAAGTGCAGGCAATTTGAATCTCGTTGAATATGTTTAAAAGTAAAATTTCAAAGTTGTGTGTTGAGATAGAAATCTGGTTTATGGAATCCTTGGGAGAGTGAATTAATAGACTCTCAATGTATTTGGGTTGAATATGCTTTAAAGAGGCAGCACGCACAAGCTCAAAATAAATTATTAACACTTGAGGATCTTGAGGTATGATTTCTATTGGATTCTCTTTATAATTAAATAAACTTGCCTATATTTATAACACTTACTTCTTCTTCTTGGATATTATAGTATTCATGGGACATAATACCTCACATTAATACTCTCTTTCAAAAAGATAGACACACATTGGATTATGACAAATATTGGAGGGTACAAACATACTTCAAATGATATCAAGTGTTGAAAAAAAATCCATTTTGGTGGACTCATCAATGACATGATCAGAAGTGTTGGATCCTTGATTTTTGAAGTAATAAGAGTCGCAAAGGATATTTTGGTTAAAGCTTCCAGAAGAAGAGCATCGAAAAAAAAAAGTTCCAGCGGAATATTTATTTTGGAACTTGCACAATTGAAGCTAAGGGAGCATACTGAAGAACTAGGAGCCAATTTCGATATAGTAAATAAAGAACCACGCTAATGACCCTAGGTATTGTAAAACCACAGATCAAGAGAGAAAGGGACTGAAGACTAAATCAAGTGAGTGCAGCTACAAAAGAAGATGGAGAGAAGCGAGAAATAAGTTTTGACATAATTTCAAGGTTTAGATGGTGCAATAAAGTTTAGATTGTATTGCAAGTTTAAAGAGCAGTGTAAAGACTGGATTACACTACAAGTTTAATTTTGTTGCAATGTTTGGGATTTGACCTGTGAAAGACTACTTATGGTAGAGTGGAATATATATTGTTTTGTTTTGACCCTTGTTTCGAGTTTTGTTATCTATGCACATGTTTATAATGTTCCGCAAGTTGTAATGGAGAAATTATGTTATGATCGGGATATGATGTTTTAATAATAAAAGGAGAATGAGAGTTATATTATTTATTTGTGTATTTCATGCCCCCTTTTAAAATTTTTTGCTTATGTCTATTTTCTGTTAAATGCATTAGTTGAATAGCTACGAATGAATGTGTCAATGGTTGTGCAAGCTTCTTAGATAACTAAATCTATATCCATTACATCTTTCAATGGTTCTACCTCACCTCAGTTGAGATGCTCCTTTGATCTAATGGAGTGAAAATTTTGGCTAAGTGCTAGACTATGCAGAACCCTTTGTTGGCACCCTAGGTCAAACCCTGGGTCAAACTTAGTTTAAACTTTTCTGCGAAAAAATGTTTTCGTCATTGGGACCTAGAGTTTCTTAAGGGGGTATAGATCATGCAACCAAGCTATATTTGTTGGGAGATCCAAAAATGGTGGGATGAGAGATTTGACTATTTTATTTTGTAGTGGGTAGAATTGAGATAGAAGGATCTAGAATGGGCCAAAGAAGAGTTTTTTTTACGTCAAACCATCTTATGAGCAATTCGAAAATCTTTTTGTGAAAGTTTCCTAAGGAATTAGAAAACTGGTTGAATCGACTTCACCATAAATCAGGTGTTGTAGCACATCCAAGGTTGCGCAGGAATTGAACTACAGTTGATCTAGATGATCTTCATTAGTTAGATACATATGTAACAAAATTTGTCGACTTTTGGGTTTACACAACTCTTGAGAGCTACATTATTGAATTTGACAAGGAAGCACTAGTCTTTATCTCATACAGAAGCAATATTCAAGTTTGGGATAAGGGGATGACTATTGAAAGAGATTCCTCTTTGGATTAAATTATTGTTGGTTCACGAAAGCTTGTCAATGTTCCCACAACATCAAATGATAGCTTAAATTTTTACTACTGGAGGAATGGATTAGAGAAGAGTAATTTCATGTAGATCTGGGATAATTAAGAATCTATTATCATGAATCAAGAAGAGTTGCATAAGGTGATACATTTTAGAGTGTTTATAAGGGAAATAATAGCTAAAGAGGGGTAGGAAAGGAAGTTGTAGGGAGTTAGGGTTAGAAGAAGGGAACTGCAATGCATAGGTGATGTTGTAAGAAGTTTGGCAATACAAAATAAGGAAATGGATACTTTGGAGTCACAAAAAATAAATGATGAAGAAGGTTATTCTTCTGGAAAAAGAGGAGTTGCCAGTGAAAGTGAAGAAAATAGTTTAGAAGTGGATACTCTAGTATGTGAGGAATCAAAAGGATTTTTGATGCATGAGCCAAATATCCAACCGATTTTGTTACCAGATGAGAATACACTAGTATATGATGATCTCTATTTAGAATGGGATGAATTTTCTTTAAGGATGATTCAGTAACATAATATAAAACCTCATTATGTAGTGGCATGACTCCTCCTCTACCTAGCCTTCTATTGGCAGGAAAAATTCCCTGAGGTAAGGGTTGACAAACTCAATAGAGAAGGACAAGATAATAAAAAAATATCAATCAAGAAAGCATGCCAAACATATGAATTACAAAACATGGATTTATAAACATACCCAGAGGTCCTACATTTGATGATGTTCATGTCCAAACCCTCTACTTCCTCCAGAACATGTAGGTCTACAAGTCAATTCATAGAAGCATATACATGATAGATAATTGAAATTGCATACATAAAAAATATGATTATATCATCATATATATGAATATAAATCACTATTCATGAGACAAAAACATATCAAGAATAAGGCATGAGCTTCGTTATTGATTAACAATAATAGGTACAGGAAAGGTACAACCTGATCCAACCCAAAGCACCAATGAAGCATTCCTCTGGATCTGTCCAACCCAAGCCATGAAGGCAACTTCTCTAAAAAGTGTAAGGAGATGCTATAAATATGACGAACATATCTACAAATGAAACCAAGGTTTCCTAGTGACTTGGAGTGCAAGAGGCACTAGAAAAACAAACTTAATCTAGGAGAAAAATGGGTATAATCTTGATAACCCTTCTCTGATGGTTTTCAGGCCTACCTAAGGGGTGTGTATATACCACCTAAATTTAGTTAATTCAGTTGTGCCACATGCTCTTGTAGGTGGGATCTTGGTAAAACCTATGAACCGCACCCAAAAATTAGCATTTTATTTTAATTTTTCATATTTTAAAAGAGATATATGAGTGCAGCATTATAGGACCCACATATGTATGCAATTTAGTATGGGAAGAGTCATGTATGGAATTTGAAATATCTATTTTTAATACAAGATCAAGTTTGCATGGGAAAAGGGTTGCTCAAGGCCATAAAAGAGCATCAAGTCTAAAAGAGTGCTAAATAATGCTATAACACCTTCCCCTAGTGCCATACCAAAGCATTGATGTTCTCTTTTCAAAGGTATGCAAGTTTATTAAAGTTCAGTTAGTGCATAGGGTTAAAGGTAGTTTTAGTGGTATTAGTCAACCAAGTTCAGCTAATTGTTATCAAACCGGTTCCCAAGGATTTATACTTGTTTCTTCAAGACAATAAACTATGGTTGGAGTTGCAATTGGTTAAGTTACTAGTTACCCAGTGTTAGTTCTAGTCTTTGCAGCCTGTCACCGGGGATCAAAATGGGCTCTTACTATGTTTGGTTTTCAGAGATGTTTTTCACATGAGTTTCAATCCAAATCATATCCTAAGTATGTTCATCAGAAGAAGCTTGGAAAAATATTTCCAATGGTATATCACACTATGGTAACCAATTTCTGGATCAGAAGATATGATCGAAATGAATGATTGATTCTTGGTTGTGCATGTTTTGAGATCATTTGCTACACATAGGGACAAGTTTACTACAAAATCAGTTTCTAAAGTAATGGACATAGATTTTACAAAAGTGAAAGAGGTTTTTGTCAACCTCATACCAAATAACAAAAACTTCCTTCAGTTTATGCACAGGTGTTACTATGTGGGAGATATGAAATGATATTTGAAGCCTACATTAAAACAAAACAAATTTTGCATTTGTTTTACTATTTTAGTCACTGTACTACGGTGCCATTTCACAACAGATGGAAAGTAATTTTTAGAAATCAAAGGATTTTTTTGTCAACCATGAGCCATATAACAAAAGCCTCTTTCAGTTTATTCACAAGTGTCGTGGATTGAAATACTTGACTAGATCTTTACATCCTATTTATAGATTTAAATATTTGGTAATTTCCTATTTTAGGGATTATTTTATGGCACAGATTCTGAGCAACAGGAAAAAAATTTCCACAATTTTAGAGAGTTTTTTTCTTAAACATGACCTTATCTACAAACGCCTCTTTCTATTTTGTAACAGGTGTTATGGTTCAAGAGATATGAGTTCATATTTGAGCCTTATGTTAAGAAATTCAGTCCAAATTTAATGTAATTGTTTCTATCTTTAGGGTGATGGTTGAGCTTAGCTCCCTTAGTACAGGGATAAGCTAATTGTATATAGTTTACGAATTTCAGAGTGTAAAGGGTTCGAACGTTTCAGCAGAAAAAATCTTCTTTAGACTGTGTAAAGCTTTTTCTGAATATTATTTTTAATGGAGCAGTTTCTGCCCTTTAGATTTGGGATCCATCACGGTGTTTAATGTGCAACATGTTTTTCTTGTAAATTCATTTCCATGCTTTATTTTTTCTGCGAATTCTTGTTACAACATTATATAAGGGAAGTGTTAGGAATCCACCCACTCATGATGCTCCTTTCACAATGATTATGTTGTTTAATGTAATGGTTATCTTTTCAAAATCCATCCTCTGTTAGACGCTCTATTGAGTAAACTTGTGCTTCTCTTTCTTCTAAATTTGCCACTGTAGATCCATCCCTTGATTGATGCCTACAAGGCTATAGTCTTTTTCCTCTTTTCTTCTCTCATTATATCTTTAATCTGGCTTAACGTTGTGCTTACTTTGCCCCAAGTTTGTTGGCAGAAACTAGCCTCAATTCCATAGCCCAATGCTCCCTTCTCTTATTGTTTTTGACCCACAATTTTCAACCAAATATTTGTTCTTCATAGCTAGCCTAAGATTCGTTTATTTCATCCACCCTCAGTTGGAAAAGAGAGAGCCCTCTATGGGCTGGCAGGGCTAGATGCCAAATCGAAAGCTTGGTCTGTCGTTACCTCAAAATTTCCTCATCTCAGCCTTGAAGTTTGTTCTAAGTGCTAACATATTGGCGTTGTTGCCAGGGAACGAGGTGATAAATCTTCTTCAAGAAAGTTCATTCAAGTTGCATATTTGGTTGCTGATGGTGGGCAGCAATCAAACACATATGAGGGCTAAAACATTCACCTGGTGACTCCAAACCAATCCAGAGATTGCAGTGCTCACTGATCCGTTCATGTACTAAGATAAGATGATGGTAGGGTATGTAGCAAACCCTATGTTTTGTGAAGTTTTAAAAGAAGTTAGAGATCAGTTAGTGGATATTGAAATAGATGACGTATTTTTCATTACCATGCTTCAATGTTTAAGATCTCCGAAGTTTCCTCTTAACAGTAAAACTGGTTTCTTTGAGTTAGTGGTTGAAAAATTTGAGAAGGAGATTGAGTACATAGATGTTCAAATTAAGTCATATGGATTTTGAGATCCCAAAAGGTTCTTGGAAACTCTCCCTCCTTCAAAACAAGAAACAATAGGGCTACCCATAGATGTTTGCATTCGCCATTTAAAGCTGGAAGCATATGTCGAGGAGTTAGGGCAGAAGACATGGTCTACTTTCCATGATCTTGTTATCGCATATATGGAGTATTTTTTTAGTTTGAATGACAAACCAGATTGTCTTTTACACAACCGGATTCATTTTGTGCATGTATGGTTGTCAGCATTTCCAATTGTGTCCTGGTTCAAGCACTCCCTAACATCATCGTTGCCACAACGACTTGATTTGTTGGTCTGGGATTATAGAATTACTTGATCTATCAATTTTTCATTAGAGTAGGGTAGATTTGTAAATAAATACGTTGCCCAAGGCAACATTTTAGTTTCCGGTATTTGTTTATGTACATATTGTAATATGTATATGTTTTTGGATTGGTATGCGTTTTTTGGGTTTACAACTGTTTGTGACCATATTTCCCAATGGATTATGCACTTGGTCTACGGTTTTCTTGACACCTCCAAGGAGCTTCCATCCCCAATAAGGCTAATGTTATCTCCAGTCTTTGCAGCCTGTTACTAGGGATCAAAATGGGCTCCTACTATGTCTGGTTTTCAGAGATGTTCTGCACATGAGTTTCAGTGCAAATCATATCCTAAGTATGTTCATCAGAAGCATCTCAGAAAAAAATTTGCAACGGTATATCACACTCCTGTAACCAATTTCTGGATCAGAATATATGATTGAAATGACTAATTGATTCTTGGTTATGCATGTTTTGAGGTAATTTGCTGCACACAAGGACAAGTTTACTACAAAATCAATTTTTGAAGTAATGGACACATGAATTTTAAAAAAGTGAAAGAATTTTTTGTGAATCACATACCAAGTAACAAAAACCTCCTTCAATTTATGCACAAGTGTTACTGTGTGGGAGATATGCAATGATATTTGAAGCCTACATTAAAACAAAACAAATTTTGCATTTGTTTTACTATTTTCGTCATTGTAGTGCGGCGCCATTTTACTACAGATGGAAAGTACTTTTGAGAAACCCATGGAGGTTTCTGTCAACCATGAACCATATAACAAACACCTCTTTCAGTTTATTCACAACTATCATGAATTGGAATATTTGACTAGACATTTACATCTTATTTTTACAGATTTAAATATAATTTTATTGATTTCATGTTTTAGAGATTATTTGTTGGCACAGATTCCAAGCAACTGGAAACGAATTTCCAAAATTGGAGAGAGTTTTTCACAATCATGCCCTTATCTACAAAAACCTCTTTCATTTTTGTAACAGGTGTTATGGTTCAAGAGATACGAGTTCATCTTTGAGAACCCATTTTCAAAAATTCGATCCAAATTTAATGTAACTCTTTCTATCTTTAGGGAGATGGTTGAGCTCAACTCCCTCAGTACAGGGATGAACTAATTGTATATATTTTATAAATTTCAGAGTGTAAAGGGTTTGAATGTTTCAGCAGCGGAAGGCTGCTTTGGACTGTGTAAAGCTTTTTCTAAATATTATTTTTAATGGAGCAGTTTATGCCCTTTAGATTTGGGATCCTTCACAGTGTTTAATGTGCAGCATGTTTTTCTTGTAAATTCATTTCCATGCTTTCTTTTTTCTACTAAGAGAAGTGTTAGGAATCCATCCCTCATGATGCTCCTTTCACAATGATTTTTTTTTTTAATGTAGTGGTTATCTTTTCATAATCCATCCTCTGTTAGATGCTCAGTTCAGTAAACTTGCGCTTCTCTTTCTTCTAAAGTTGCCACTGTAGATCCATCTCCTGATTGATGCCTACAGGGCTGCAGCCTTTTTCCTCTTTTCTTCTATCATTATATCTTTAATCTAGCTGAATGTTGTGCTTAATTTGCCCCAAGTTTGCTGGCAAAAGCTAGCCTCGATTCCATAGCCCAATGGTCCCTTCTCTTGCTTTTTTTGACCCACAATTTTCAACCAAATCCTCATTATTCATAGCTAGCCGAAGATTCATTTATTTCAGCCACCCTTAGTGGTCCAAATTGGATTGTAGGACATTCTCTAAGTTTTCATGAATTCTTGAAAATTACGCTAAAGTTTCAAAGTCTTATAAAGGTCAAGCTTATCAGAGATATCCTCGTGACAATGGCAATTTGTGATCAGTGTGGAGAAATAAGGACCCTCGATCGAGAGCGCAGACTGTTGGCCCATGGTAACACGCACTGGTGCAAATTGGAAAAACCATAGGTTAATTCGAGAAACGGGGGCAGTTTATGATATGCGATTAGCAACAAGTCTGTAATCGAACCCCTCAAGGAAGGATAAGCCCCGAGCACCCGGACCTGAAAATGTTATAAAACGTGGAAAATGATTCCTTGGTTCCAACGGAGTAGGATTCCACAAAACCAGTAGGATATTGAAAGGGCTCGAGGTGGTAAGTGGTTTCAACCAAGTCCCGCCCAATGCCACACATCGCTTTTCACGCGTCCCGTGGAAGAGAGAGAAAACCGCTCACATCATACGGGTAACCATCGTGCTACTTAGCCACCTGATATGAGCAATGACTGTAGCATCTGGGACCCCCAGATCGACGATGGAGATGTGATCTGATGGTTGACCAGATTCAGCGGGGTAAATAGGCATAATTATATAATATTTGAAGTCTGATATGGACGATGCATTGGCGGAGATTTGTATTTCATGGGCAATCTTGGAGCAAACGGAAATAACGGTCGCTCAAACATTTACAGTGGACCTGACACACTCATCCATTACAAAATAGGTGGCCACATATCTGTGAGGCGTTATACAGTGATGATTAAACCAAACAAAGGGATTCAGATGGACAGAGGTAGGGAAACCAGAAAGCTGAGAAGTGGAAATGAACAGTTAGGAAGCTGATGGCTTTAAAGCCACGAACTAACAAAGGTAGAAAATAAAATAAATAAATAAATAAATAAATAAATAAAAAAAGAAAAAAAGAAGGAAAGAGAGTTAGTTAAGAGCAGAGAGAACAAGCCGAGCTGACCTACAGGAGCAAAGGCAACACCTAGCCAGACAGAGCCAAAGAAAGTTAGAGAGTCTGTGAACTCTAGAGAAGGCTTTAGAGGTTCAAACGAACTCCTCTGTATATGCATGTCATGTATGAATCTCAGATTGGACTCATACTACTATGAACAATAGAGGTCGAGTTTCATTAAGTAGAGTCTGTGTACTCTAGAGACTTGGGGGATCCAAGTACAATCTTGTTGATTCATATCTGATGTGTGGACTCAAATTGAGCTCATTGTTGTAAAAACTTTGCTTTTGAAAACATAATAGAGAGGCCACCACTAAATGCTAGACCAGGAGACATATTCTAGGTGTATTGGGTGAACTCCTTATTAAACTTGTTGTGTTTACATGTTTGTATGTTATGTTTTCTCTAAACTGCTTCAGTGTTTGTGTATTTCGCAATATTATCGATCTGTTGAATAAAATAACATAGGCACATCCATGCACATGAGTCTGTAATACCTTAATTGTTTGTCTTAGATCAATTTTAGATCAAGTGGTATCAGAGAAGATGGTTGTTGAGGTTAGACAAGCTTGTGCTGGATTTTTTTGTTGAAAGCTAACTAGATCAAAGCTTAAATTAGGGGAAGGAGAGTTGGTTCAAACTAACCTAGAAGTTGGAAGAATCTATCCTAAGAGGAAAATGGCCAAAGAAAGTCCCTTGGAATCATACCCTCAGTTCATGGATAGTTTCATGACCATGAGAGCCATGGCAGAGGAAATGTATAGAGAATTTAAGATAGGTAGAGAGGAAGATTCATCAAAATCCAAACGAGATAAAGGAGCAAAAGAATCTCTCCTCCATGACCATTCTCAAGGCAAAGGGAAAGAAGAAAATCTTCCCACACCTCCTGATAGCCCTGAAAATAAAAAGAAGACATCTTTGATTAAATTAGGTGTTAAATTTGATTTGTCGATATATGATGGAGAGTTGAATGCAGAGAAGCTGGATAATTGGATTAGACAGATTGATGTGTATTGTAGGGTGTAGAGCATTAATTCAGATAGTAGTAAGATTCAACTAGCCAGCCTATGCCTTGAAGGCACTACCTTGACACAAGCTGACATGAAGAAGCATGGTAAAATTCTTTTTGTCTGGAGTGAATTTGTTTTTGCAATTAAAAAACAGTTCTATCCACTAGCTTATATGCAGCAAGCCATGATGAGTTGGCAAACTCTTCGACAATTAAAAGGGCAGATTGTACAAAGTTACACCCAATAATTTAGGAAAAGAGCTTTGATTCTAGGAATCTCTTTAGACTCACCTAAAACTTTGCTGAAGTATATAGGTGGTCTACATAGCTATTTAAAGCATACCATTCTCATGTTTAATCCCACTAGCATAGATGAGGTATCTATTTAGGCTACACATCTAGAGGCTAGAGGCAAGAATGTGAACCCAGAAGTTGGGGGATCATCAAAACCCACCGCAAGCAAGAATAAGGAAAAGAGAAAGCAGAAATGGAATGAGAGGAAGGAAAATGTTTTACAAAAGAGCAAACGTTCATGCACTCACTAAAAGAAGGATGGGCATGATGATGAACACTACTGGATTCTACATCCAAAGTTGAAACCCAAGAAGTAAAATGGAAAAAAGAAGAAGACTGCTGCAGCTGTTCAAAAGGATTTGGGATCAGACTCAGGGGATGAAACAACAATCACAGCCACAACTATAAAAGGTAAAAATTCTGAAGCATTTACTAGTAATTCTGCACAATCTACTGATAATGAAGAAAATGAGAGGAAAAGACATGAGCATTTTCATATTAGATTTATTTCCAAGCATCAAAAGATTGATACTTTGTTTGATAGTGGTTCACAAGTAAATTTAATTTCTGAAGCAATTGTAAAGAAGTTGGGATTACTAACCACACCTCACAAGAAACCATATCCATTAGGTTGGTTATGTGATAAAGAAAAGCTACAAGTGACTAGACAATGTAAACTTAGTTTTTCTTTTGGGTCAGCATTTGTAGATGAGGTTGATTTAGATATTGTTCCCTTAGAGATATGTGGAATTATTTTAGGAAGTCCTTACTTGTATGATAGAAAAGCTATTTTCTATAGGGCAGAAAACAAGTATCAACTCGTTAAATATGGAATTGAATATATTGTAAGATCTCATAACTCAACGATAATTATACTCTCATAAACTCAGGGAAGATGAAAATAATTGTAAAGTCATGCAAACAATTTTTACTAATGGTTGTAAAGGAAAAGAAACCTGATAAAACCAATGTATTTGAGGGTTGTAATGCTAAACAACAAGCTAATTTAGAAAAAGTTGTTTCAGAATATGATATACTATTTCAAGAACCTAAAGCTCTGCCACCCAAAAAGGAAATAGTACATGATATTAATTTGCAGCAAGATGCTCCATTTCCTAACATTGGAATGTACAGGTTGTCCGCTTTAGAGAATGTAGAAATAAAGAAGTAGGTATAAGAGCTTCTCAAGAAAGGGTTCATAAGACCTAGCACATCACCATGTGGATCTCCAATTGTCTTGGTGAGAAAGAAAGATGGCTCATGGAGAATGTGCATTGATTACCAAGCACTGAATAAGATAATGATAAAAATCGTTATCCCCTCCCTCACATAAATGATCTATTAGATTAGTTGAAAGAAGTTGTTTACTTTTCCAAGTTGGACTTGCATAGTGGCTACCATCAGGTCAGAGTTGTAGAGCAAGATGCATGGAAGACTGCTTTCAAAACAAAGTAAGGATTGTATGAGTGGTTGGTTATGAATTTTGGCTTAACTAATGCTCCTGCTACTTTCATGAGAGTAATGAATGATGTACCCAGGCCTTTAATTGATGATTTTGTCATTGTATATTTAGATGACATTCTTATATTTATTAAAACATGGGAAGAACATTTGAATCATGTAAGGCAGACTGTAGATGTTTTGAAAAAAGAGAATCTTTATGTTAAGCTCTCAAAATGTGAATTTGGGAAAACATATTTGAATTATTTGGGTCATATTATAGGAGTGGTGAATTGAATATAGATCCCTTTAAGGTTACAGTCATTGTAAATTGCCCTAAACCCAAATCTGCTACTGAAGTTAGAAGCTTCCTAGGAGCAGCACAGTATTGGATAAAGTTTATTTCTAAATTTTCCTTGATTGCAGCTCCCTTACATGCTTTAACAGGATTGAACAAGGTGTTTCAGTGGGGATGAAAATAGCAAAAAGCCTTCGGCACCTTGAAAGAAGAGATTATTACAGCACCAGTACTAGCATTGCCTGATCTTCGAAGACCATTCAAGATTGAAACCGATGCCAATGACTATGCCATGGGAGCAGCGTTGACGCAGCACGGTAAACCCATATGTTATCATTCTAAGACATTTAATTCTGCAGTAGTTAATTATCCCACATATGATAAGGAATTGTATGTATTAATACAAAATGTGAAAAAGTGGAAACATTACATAATGGGCAAGGAGACAGTTATACATACTGATCATCAAGAACTTCAATATTTACACTCACAAACTAAGTTGCAACAATCGAGACACCATAGGTGGATGGGTTTTCTACAACAGTTTCATCTTGTCATTAGATATAAAAAGCACATACACAATAAAGTTGCTGATATGTTGTCCAGAATGATCATAAATGCATCCACTATACTTAAGCATAATTCAGTATTGCATGAAAGCTACATTGAATAGTATGCTCAAGATATAGATTTCAAAGATGTATATGCAATTTTAAGTGATGGAAAACAAGTAGAAGAATTGGATTATCATGTTAAAGACTAACTCTTGTATCATTTTGGGAATTTATGCATTCCACAAACTGAAAGAGTAAAGATAATTCGAGAAGCAAACACTTCTCTAATATCATGTCACTTTGGTGTAAGTAAAATAGTTGCACAGCTGCAAAGATTTTGTTATTGGCCAAAAATACATGAGACATTTTCTAGATATGTAAGAGGGTGTACCATGTGTGCTAAATGCAAGCCCAGTAGTAGAAAACTAGGCTTGTACACTCCACTACCAGTTCCTTCTCATGCTTGGGAAAGTATTTCCATGGAATTTGTTGGGGGACTACCTAAATCTAGAAAGGGTCATGAATATTTATATGTTATTGTGGATAGGTTCAACAAAATGTGTATTTTAATACCTTGTAACAAACAGATTACAGTTGAACAAACAACAAAGTTGTTCTTTCAGCTTGTATGGGTTCATTTTGGATTACCCACTTCCATTGTATCTAATCGAGATTTACAATTTGTTGGGAAACTTTGGTAGAGTCTGTGGGAATTGATGGACACCAAACTGAAGAAGAGCACAGCCTCTCATCCACAAATAGATGGCCAAACAGAAGTGGTCAATAGGACAGTGATCCAGTTTCTCAGAGGCTATTGTAGCAAGCATTCCAAGCTTTGGGATGAACACCTATGCTATGTGCAGCATGCTTACAACCAAGCTAAACATTCTTCTACATAGAAATCTCCTTTCGAGACCTGTTTTGGTTTCACACCAAGGTCTCCCTTAGATTTTGTCTTTGGTAAAGACACATCGGTTGATGGACATAGTGATGTGGACAAGGCAACCAAGTTCATTAAAGAAATCCAAGAGATTCACCAGGCAATACAGGAACAGCTGGAAAAGAGCCAAGCCAAGTACAAGGCAAGGCATGATAAGCATCAGATTGAGCTTAGTTTCCATGTTGGTGATCAAGTCTGGTTGTATATCAGCAAAGACAGAATGCAAGGTGAAGGTAAGAAGTTGAAGCCAATAAGGTATGGACCTTTCAGAATACTTGAGAAAATTGGTGAAAATTCTTTTCGCCTTGATTTTCTAGCTTACATGCACATCTATTAAATTGTTAAGGTAGAAAGCTTGAGACTGTTTGAACCTTCATTGATTGAAGATCCTAAAGAGCAAAGCCCATTGCCTTCTATTAATGATCTATTGCCTGAATATCTCAATGAATTGCAGGAAGATACAGTTCTGGACCGGAAGGTAAGGACAATGCACAGAGGGGATTTTGAGTACCTCAAGATTGGGCTCAAAGGTTCAAAACCAAGTAGTGCAAGATGGATAGAAATTGTACAAGTGAGGAATTTATACCCCCACTTGATTGATGCTTAAAAACCAACTTTTGGTGGTCCCAAAGATTTTCCAGTGGGAAGCTTGCGATCCAAATTGGATCCTAAAACACTCTCTAAGTTTTCATGAATTCTTAAAAATTATGCCAAAGTTTCAAAGTCTTATAAAGGTCAAGCTTATCAGATATATCCTCGTGACAATGGAAATTTGTGATCAGTGCAGAGCAACGAGGACCCTCGATCAAGCATGTAGACCATTGGCCCATGGTAATTCACATTAGTGCAAATTGGAAAAAACAGAGGTTAGTTCGAGAAACGGGGGCAATTTCGGATATGCAATTAGCGACAAGTCACTAATCGAACCCCTCAAAGAAGGATAAGCCCCAAGCGCCCAAGCCCAAAAATGTTATAAAACATGGAAAATGATGCCTCGGTTCTGACAGAGTGGGATTCCAAAAAACCAGAAGGATATTAGAAGGGCTTGAGGTGGTAAGCAATTTCAACTGAGTCCCGCCCGATGCCACACATCGATTGCCACACGTCCAGCAGAAGAGAGAGAAAACCGCTCACATCAGATGGGTCAACCATCGTGCTACTTAGCCACCCGATATGAGCGATGACAATAGGATCTGGGACCCCTAGATCGATGGCGGAGACGCAATCCAATGGTGACTAGATTCGGCGGGGTAAACAGGCAGAATTATATAAGATTTGAAGTCCGATATGGATGATGTGTTAGAAAAGATCCGTATTTCACGGGAAATCTTGGAGAAAACAGAAATAACGGTGATTCAAACATTTCCAGTGAAACTGACACACCCATTCACTATAGAATAGGTGGCCACCTCCCTGTGAGGTGTTATACAGTGATGATTATGCCGAATAGAGGAATTCAGACGGATAGAGGCAGGGAAACCAGAAAGCCGAGAAGTGGAAATGAACAGTCAAGAAGTCGATGCATTTAAAGACACAAATTGACAAAGACAGAGAAAAAAAGAGCAGAAAAGAAAGAAAGAGAGTTAGTTAAGATAAGAGAGAAGAAGTCGAGCTAACCTACAGTAGAAAAGGCAGCATCGAGCTAGATAGAGCTAGAGAGAGTCAAAGAGTCTGTGAACTCCAGAGAAGGCTTGTGAGGTTCAATCGAACTCCTCTGTATATGCATGTCATGTATGATTTTGAGATTGGGCTCATACTACTGTGACCAATAGAGGTCGAGTTTCAGTAAATAGAGTCTGTGTACACTAGAGACTTGGGGGATCCAAGTACAATCTTGCTAATTCATATATGCTGTGTGACACTCAAATTGAGCTCACTGTTGTAAAAACTCTGCTTTTGAAAACATAATAGAGAGGCCACCACTGAAGGCTGGACCGGGAGACATAGCCCAGGAGTATTGGGTGAACTCCTTATTAAAATTTTTGTGTTTACACGTTTGCCTATTATGTTTTCTCTAAACTACTTCAGTGTCTGCGTATTTTGCAATATTATCGATCTGTTACATAAAATAACATTGGCACAGGCATGCACATGAGTCTATAATACCTTAATTGTTTGTCTTAGATCAATTTTAGATCACTCAGTTGGAAAAGAGAGAGCCCTCTCTAGTCTAGCAAGTCTAGATGCCAGATCAAAATCTTGGTCTGTGGTTACCTCAGAATTGCCTCTTCTCAGCCTTGAGGTTCATATTGAGTGCTAACACCAAGAACTTGCAAGAAGGGGGGCTAGAGATGTCAAACAATGTTGGTACTTATGTGAAGTTGTGTGGAGAGCTCGTCAAACTCCTGACACAACCAAAATTATTGAATTTAAAACTATATTGTGGGATAGAGCATTACAATGGTTTATAAAATGGATTGATGCTAATCCCAATGCTAGTTTAGATCTGGTTAAACAAGACTTTATTCAGGTATTTAAGTTACCTCAGTCAAATCAACAAGGATTAGTGGAATTGTTAGATATTCACCAATGGGAGGGAGAATGTCCTTGGAAATGTATGAAACAATTTAAATATGCTATCAGAAAGTTGTCTTATCCTATTCATCCACATCATTAGACAGATTGCTTCATCAAGGTCATGTTACCAATGACTTGCATTTTTTGTCTGAGAAGGAGATTGATACACTTCAAGATGCCTTAGAACAAGTGATGTAGATAGATCCTATGATTGATTATCTACAACACTATAGAATTGGTCGTTCTCCAACAGATCTTGCTATTATGGGCCTCCAGAATCAGATTTTACCTTCACAAATAAATTGAAATATCTTGCACCTTTATGGCCTATGAGACCTCATGTTTGGTGTACTTACTATCAGGTTGAAGGAAATCATGTTACAGAATGCACGTGAGTGAGGAGACTAGGACTATCTAGTGCTCCTATAGGACCTCCTCCACTGCAATCCCCTAGAGTTGCGCAAATTTCATCTTCTCTTCCTTTTTTAGGCCATACATAATTCCAGTTATTTCCAAATCCTGAAGGTATGTATGGAATCATTATTGTGAGATTTAATTAATTTTTCGTCATTATCTCGCATATGTCCTATAGTACAAAATTACTCCATTGTTCCCAATAATTTTTTTCGTGAGTTTTGTCGATCACCCAGTCGTCGTATGGATCAATATACATCCTTGGATACTTTAGTTGATCACCTTGATCATTTATCCCTTTATATTAATGAGACTCCTCAAGGACGAGGGGTGGGGGCTCCAAGCTCAGGAAGGACAAGTGAAACATGCCTGATTAGGTATTATAAGTGTGATCAAGGAAGGCCATGTTGCAGAGAATTTCCTTTTGACAAAGACCTTGGTTTTCATATTGTCGAGTGAATACACATGCAATTGAAGATTTCCCTGAACTTATTTCTCCATGGGAGTAACGAAACCAGGGTAAAGGAGCTAATTTGGTCTATGCAGAGCCTCAAGATATTAGTCCTCCAATGCAACCCAATACCAATGTTGTTCCAAGAGGAGGTAAGAAGATTGTAACTGATATTGAAATTCACAATCAACCACTCGCTATAACATGTACATCTCCAAAGAAGTCTTATGATCAAAATCAGTAAAATGAGTATAATAGGAATATAAATGAACTTTTCCATCAACTAATTTCTTCACATGGATCTCACAGTGGATGGAAAGAGAAAGTAAACATTCATGGATTGGCTTAACTTATTTTTACATATTATGAATGACGAACTATTTTCTGGTTAATTGTGGAAAAGGCTAAAGAATATTGTTAAGGATGATATGTTTCCTAAGGAACCAATTTCTAAAAATTTACCTAAGTAGCATTCTAGGCGGGTATGATAGAACAAGAAGCAAACTTGAATCAAGTGGACGCTCAGATTGCAGGTTTTCAAATTAAGGATTCTATGTTGCATTTGGGCTTAGATGCCAATATTATACCATGAAAAAATTGGGAAGCTCTCGGAAAACCCAAGCTAATATTTTCCCCTATTCATTTGCGGATGGAAAATGAATGTATTCTTCTTGTTGGCATATTAGACGACGTTGAAGTTGAAATTTCTAGTGTCAAAACTTATGCAACTTTTGAGGTTATTGATATTATTGTAGATGAAGATAGACATTCAGCTTTATTAGGTATTGAATGCGATTTTGAATGGGATTAGGTATGTAGTCGTTGATTTGAAGCAGGAAACTATGACTTTTAAAGTAGATGGCCGATGAAAACCAATATTGCAGCAAGAATGCTCCAACCCCTGGGGCTACCAACTTTACTTCACCAACCCAAGGTCCATACAAACTTGGAGGTGACAGTGTTGTATACACAGTAGATGCAATGGACTACTCTTGTCACTTTTCAACTGGGGAGATAAACCACTAGGATTTTTTAAACTAGTCTTCTATTGACTAGAAGGAGTCTGACTACTAAATGGAGAAGGGAAAAATATCATTAATGAAAAAAAGAAATGTTGCCTAATCTAGGTGTTGTGTTGTTTTATATTCTTTCCACGACTAGCCCATGTAGTTAACTAGGGGGTTATAAGGGGGCGGAGCACCCCCTTCATTGCACTGATTGCATAGTAGGGGGGGCATCACAGGGGGTTTGAGGGGTGCAAGTAACCCGTATCTATGGGGTCTGAGGCAACGCCCCAGAAAATTTTGTTTTTGGACCCTATATTAGGTTGGGCGCACCTAACTATGGTTTTGTGCATGATTTTCGCACATGGTTTTGGACGCGATGGTTTTCAGTCCATGGTTTTGGACGCGATGGTTTTCAGTCCATGGTTTTGGACGCGATGGTTTTCATTCCATGGTATTGGATGGTTGGGCATGTATAAATATGTATTGTAACATTGAAAGGAATATAATGAAAAAATCAAGCTGGTAGTCCCAGTTTTGGGATCCAGGGGAAAATCTCCGTGTATAGGTGTTTTATGTGTTATGCTCTCGCATTGTTTATTTTCTATGTTTTAGAATTCGTATGAAGGTAATTTCTGCATGGGATTAAAACCTACATTTGGTATCAGAGCTTTTTTGGCCTCAAGGGGACGCCTTTGTTGCCGAGGGGTTTTTCTCAAGCCTGTGGTAGACCCCGTTTAGTGGGATATTGTGGGATAGATTTTGGTGGTGAAAGAAGATGGTGAGCAGTGGAAAGATAGAGATCGATAAATTTAATGGTCAGAGTTTTCAGTTATGGAAACTCAAGATGGAGGATCTGTTGGTGGATAAATATCAGTGGATCACAGTAGATCCAGGTACTAAACCAACGGGAGTGTCCGATGAAGAATGGAAGAAGTTGGATCGGAACTCAGATTCAGTATTGTTGAATGTATCAAGGGTAGCTATGATGAAGGCTTTGTGGGACAAGTTAGGGACATTGTACCAATCTAAGTCTCTGGTGAATAAACTGTTCCTACAGAAAAAGATGTATAACTTGAGGATGAAAGATAGAGACTCGGTGACGGAGAATCTCAATGTGTTTAATATTGTGGTGAGTCAGTTATTCTCTGTTGATATCAAAATTTTAGATGAATATAAGTGCATTAGTTTGTTGTGATATCTACCAGATTCATGGGATAGTTTGGTTATTGCAATAGGTAGCAATGCAACTGCCTTGCAGTTTGATGAAATAGTCTCATCCTTGTTGATGGAGGAGATGAGAGGAAAAAATATGGAGAGGTAGAATGGTGATGCCTTGTCTGTACGAGGATGGTTTTAGAACAAAAACAAAAATAAGTCATCGAGTGGGAGATCTAAATATAGAGGAAGATCTAAATCTCCAGGAAAACCTGTAAAGGTGGTGTGCTGGAAATGTGGAAAGGAAGGGAACTACAAAAGGGATTGTAAATCTAAAGCTCCTGACAAAGGAAAGGGATCTGATGATGCTCCTTCTATAGAGGCGAAAACCACCTCAGATGAAGGTGGGGATGTGTACTTGGTTTCTTCAAGTACACATATAGATCATGAGGCATGGTTGATTGACTCAGGTGCATCCTTTCACTTCACTCCCCATAGAGAATGGTTCTGCGAGTATGAGAAATATGATGGTGGTGATCTCTTCTTGGGGGATGATAGGAAGGCTAGAATCATTGGTTGTGGAAAAGTACAGTTGAATTTACAAGGTGGAAGGGTTAGAACACTTCCGGGTGTTCTGCATATTCCTGCATTGGCCAGAAATCTAATTTCTATAATCAAGCTGAATGATGCAGATGTAAAAACAATGTTCAAGAAGGAAACCTGCAAGATGGTTTGGGGAGCACTGGTATTGATGCGGGGAGTTTGGATTGGAACTCTGTATGAGATGCAAGGTAGCACTATTGTTGATGGGTGCAGCAATTCTATGGTTCCTGAAAGTGGAGAAGAAAATCTAGTGGTCTCTAAAGAGAAGACCATGTTGTGGCATCAAAGGCTTGGACATATTGGAGAGAAGGGCCTTCGAATACTTCATGGTAAAGGTATGGTAGAAGGTATGAGTAATAGCTCTCTAGATTTTCATTTCTGTGAAAATTGTGTATATGGGAAGCAGAATCGGGTGAGTTTCCCCTCTGGTGGTAAGAGGGCGAAACAGATATTAGAGCTTGTGCACAATGATGTGTTTGGACCTGTGAAGATTCCATCACTGGGTAATTCTGTGTACTATGTATCATTTATAGATGACTTCTCAAGGAATACATGGATATATTTCCTTAAGAATAAATTTAAAGTCTTTGACAGTTTTAAAGAATTTAAGGCTTTGGTGGAAAACTAGACAGAGAAGAAGATAAAAGTGTTGAGGACAAATAACAGTGGAGAGTTTTGCAGTAAGGAATTTGAAGAATTCTGTAAGAAGTGTGGTATAGAATGACAGAAGACTACGCCACATACACCTGAGCAAAATGGAGTTTCAGAAAGAATGAACAAGACGTTGATGGAAAGGGTAAGAAGCATGCTCAATGGTGTTGGGTTAGGGAAGGAATTCTGGGCAAAGGTGGTGGAGTCAACATGTTACTTGGTTAACAGATCACCTTCACCAGCGTTGGAGGATAAGACTCCACAAGAGGTATGGACTAGTAAGAAACCCTCTCTTTCACATCTGATGGTATTTGGATGTGATGCATATGTACATGTTCCAAAGGAGAAATGAACCAAGTTGGATAGTAAATCTAAAAAGTGCATCTTTATTGGGTATAAGGATGGTTTAAAGGGTTATAAGCTTCATAACCCAACAACAAGGAAGGTTGTGTACAACCGAGATGTGGTGTTTAGAGAGGTGAAAGATGTTATTAAACGTGAATTCCAATCAAAGGAACCCATCAAGGTAGACCTTGAGCTAAAGGAGGAGGAATCAAACTCTACAGCAGAGGAGGAATCAGAATATGAAGAGCCACAAACTCCGAGTGTGAGAAGATCAGTTCGAGAAAGAAGGTAGCCAGAAAGGTATAGTCCATCTACTTTCTGTTCAATTTTTTCTTTATCTATTACTGATGATGATCTGAGAACTAAGAAGGAAGCAGTAGATTCAGAGGATGGAAAACTGTGGAAAGAGGCCATGGTTGATGAAATGGCATCTTTGCACAAAAATGAGGCTTGAGATCTGGTGGAGTTGCTGGCTGGAGGGAAACCCATTGATAGCAAATGGGTGTTCAAGAAGAAGACAAATGTAGAAGGAAAGGTGAAGAAATAAAAAGCTCGGTTGGTAGCAAAAGGTTATTCCCAGGTGCCAGGAATTGATTTTGGTGATATTTTTTCTCCTATTTCCAAGGTAAATTCTATTAAATTACTTTTATTTGTTGTTGCTACTTTTGATTTTGGGGTAGAACATATGGATGTGAAGACAACATTTCTTCACGGGGATCTGGAAGAGGAGATCTACATGAAGCAACATGAAAGCTTTGCGGTGAAGGGTAAGAAAGAACTGGTATGCAAGTTAAAGAAGTCTCTGTATGGGTTAAAACAATCACCAAGGATGTGGTATCAGAAATTTGATACATTTATACAGGGACTTGGCTTCACCAGAAGCAAAGCATATCACTGTGTGTATTTTAAATTAATTGGTGACCATGTTATTTATCTGGTCTTGTATGTGGATGATATGTTGCTGGTTGGAAATGACAAAGAAATTATCCAGTATTTGAAGACCCAATTGTCCTCCAATTCGACATGAAAGATCTTGGTGCTGTGAACTATATTTTGGGCATGGAAATTAAAAGAGATCGGGCAAATAGGAAGCACTAGTTAAACTAAAGGAAGTATGTCGAGATAATACTACAGAGGTTTAATATGCATGATAGTAAATTGATGAAGGTTCCTATTCCTGTAGGTGTAAATTTATCTGCTGAACAGTGTCCCAGGACACAAGAAGAGGAAGAGGACATGTCCCATGTTCCATATGCAAGTGCAGTTGATAGCCTGCTATATACAATGATATGTACTAGACCAGACATTGCACATGCAGTGGGAGTATTGAGTAGGTTTATGTCAAAACCAGGGAAGGATCACTGGACAACAATGAAGTGGGTTTTCAGGTATTTGCGTGGCACTAGTGATTATGGTTTTTGCTACCAAGGAAGACCAGGATTGGATAGAGTGTTGGATATTCATGGCTTTTTTGATGTATACTGGGCTGGAGATCTGGATCAGAGAAATTTTATAAGTGGGGATTTGTTTAACTTATTTGGAGCTGCAGTCATTTGGATGAGTAAGAAACAATTTGTGGTGGCACTATCAACTACAGAGGCAGAATACACAGCAGCCACTGATGCAAGCAAGGAAGCAATTTGCTTGCATAGATTGTGTTCAAGTATGGGGTTAGTACAGGCAGCTATAAGGATAGACTATGAGAGCCAAAGTGCAATTTTCTTGGCAAATAACCTTGCATATCATTCAAAGACAAAGCACATTGATATTTAGTATCACTTTGTGAGGGATATGGTAGAAGACAAAAAGGTGTTGATGGTGTTATCACTCAGGTTTTCCCAAAAGTTGTAAGAAAGGGATAGGAGGCTGAGGTAACCACTAACCAATATTTTTGATACAGAATCTAGCTAGTTTGTATCCAAAGAGGGCTCTCTCTTTATGATTTAGCTTTGTTTTTAAAGTTGTTTGGCTAGTTATGAAGTTCAAGGGTTTTCTTTTAGTTTGGGTGGTGATATTCAATAGAACAGAGAGGTAAAACAGTGTAGTTCAGTCCATTGGGCTGATGGAGTCAAAGACGATGGATTTCTGGATTTTGTTTCTTAATAGAGAATGGCTTCACAGAGCAAGGTAGTCAAACAGGGAACAAATAAAGACTTGAAATAGATGGAATGAGCTCAAATTGGGTGAAGGGCAGTTAAGAATCCTTCAGCCTATTTAAAGAGGGAAATTGGATGATTACTGATAAGGAGCAGTTAAGTATTCTTTAGCAAATAATCAACATGAAAGAATTAGGAAATAGGAGCAATTAAGATTTCACTACTTATCCTAATTATGAAGAAAACACAGAGAACAATAATGAATGAAAACAGAGTGCAATCAAGCATATTCTGAAATTAATTCTTTTCTTTATCATTCAGATTGTGAAACACAGATGATATAATAAACTAAGAAAACTTTAAAACACAAGATATAGAGGACTTATTGATCCAGTGGTTGATTCAAGAAATATGTGACAAGTTCTCTGCTTCAATTCTTCATCCAGTAGGCCATACAACAGTTGATTCAAATAGCTCTTTATTCCAAGAATCAATATTACAACAAAGTCTAGGAATCCACCCCCAATGCTCCAATGGAGGGGGTATTTATGCTCAAAATTGTAAAACAAATATCTCAGTGAGATAATATCTTGGATGAGTAATAATAGTTTATGATTAAAATAGAAACAGCTAGTCTTCTTTAGTAACTATGCGCTCGCTGCCTGTCTTAACTGATACTCTTTAATTTTGCTTTGCTACTTTTTAATTCTGCTCTGACACACTTTGACTTGTTTTGAACCCTGTTCACCTTTATTTACCTTACTGTGGTTAACTGCCCAAATTTCTCCTTTTACCCACGGTAACCACGCAGTAGGATGAATACCTGTTTTTGGGACATTGGAGTTTGTTCTGCGCCTTCTAATTCATAACATTTAGATCTTTCTGTGGAGATTGCATTAATTGGGGCAGAAATTTCTAGCCTCTGAGATAGCTGAAAAGGTACCTGTAATTGAGGAGGAAAACTGTATACTGCGGGTTAAATGGTCGGCTCAGGGTTCATCGCTGTAGCTTTTTCAGGTCAGGTAGCGGCTGAAAAACTGAAGCAGGATGCTACTTTGCATGGGAGCTCGGGGCACAGTGTATAACAGAGAAAATACAGTTTTTCTCGTTTTATTTGACAAAACGAAGGTCGGCGGGACTTTTTGATTTGATTGTATGGATGATGTAAGTGGTACGGATGATGTCAGCAAAAGGACAGATAATGTCAGCAAAGGGTGACATGGCGAGTGACGTCAGTAAAGGACAAATGACGTCAGTGGATGTCGTTAGCTGGCGGTAAGCACTTTTTCCCGCACCGCTCTTGGGGCTGAGCGGTTTCTGGCCGGGAGGGAGCGATCATACTGACAGCGCGACGTGTGGTAGAGGTACGAGGGAAAAACCGCCCTTTGATTGTGAGTTAAAAAGCAGTCAAAAGGTGGTCGCGATATTGATCGTCGACCGTTCGATGTAGCGACAGAGATCGGACGGCTGACGGGTTTCGAACTTGGCAGAGAGTTAAGCAGCGGGACCGGCATAATAAAATATGTTTTTAATATATCGAGCGTGTTTTGATTGGCTCAGAGCTTGGTTTTAATGGTCAGGGTAATGGTTGATTAATCCCTTATAGCAAGGCAGGGAAGGTTTTTAATGAATTTCAAACAAATTCATTAATCTTTTTTAAATGGTGTTTATGGTCGTATTCGACCGAGGGCGGGAATACATAATATTTGGGGTTTTTTATTGTATTTACATATTACGGGATAGGGTAATGTTTGTATGGGAATTATTTAATAATAGTTAGAGTTAATATGAATTATGAAAATGAAAGCGCTAAGTTATAATGTTAGGAATTTCACATTAAAACTTAGGCTAAAAAAAAGGGGTTTATATGAGAAATATGGCCATTTTCCTAAGTAAAATAGGGTTTTACTTATCCAAACTTTATGAAATGGAATGAGTGGTTTATGAGTGATATTAAGAACATATTCTTAATATTTGTTTTGGGGGAAATTAGTAAATGATTAGGGAAAAGTATGAATGGGAGTTAGTTATGTAACCTTTCCTTGCTTGAGCTACATCAAGTCTAATGTCTGCCATTGCACTTGTGATAGAGATAAAGATTAACACATTTAGAGACATTATCCATCATGGGTATCATTCTGCAACACCATTTGCCTACCCTGCCTACTTGGGCCTAGCATTTTTTCCTTCTTTAGTTGGGTGCACTTAGACTGGCAAACCCTTTTCAACTTTTATTTTATTTGCATGGAAAGCCTACCTAAGTTTTCACTTATTACATCCAAGGGCTCACTCTAATTAAACAATTGAGCTCCTTTTTATTTACTCTACCTATCTACTTATCTGCCAAGATTAAACAGTTTGGTTAGATTTTTATTCTCTATCTCTAAAACACGAAATTCAAATATGAACTAGCCAAGATTAAGCTATTTGGCCATTCATCACTTGTGGCATAAATTAACAAGCTACACACAATGCTTATTACAGAAAATGGAAAAGTAGTGGCATTTTGGACTAGCACACTTTCCTGGTCTATTTTTATTTGGGGTTCATTTCTTTCTCTTTTTTGGCCATTTTATTCTTTTTACCCTTTGATTTTTCTTTTAGGGTATACCCTCTTTACATTTTTTACATTTTTTTATTTTTGATAATATGGAACCTTTACAGCAAGGAAAGGAATGAACATATTATAGATCTTAACAAGTCAATCATGAAATATGACACCTATTGGTATAGGAGCATAACAACTGGTAAAGGTGGACACTTTGAAGAATACTGCAGATGCATTGACAAAATTTGTAAGCTCTGAGAAGTTTTGTTGGTGTAGACAAACAATGGGCATTTTAGGGTTGGATAAATGACTAAGCTCTCTTGTGGCCCCCTATGGAAAGAAAAAAACAAGTGGGAGAATTTTGGGTTCTGTTATATTCTTTCCACGACTAGCCCACGTAGTTAACTGGGGGTTAGAGGGAGGGCGGAGCACTCCCTTCATTGCACCGATTACGTAGCGGGGGGGTGGGGGGGTGGTCACAGGGGGTTTGAGGGGTGTAGGTAACCCCACTCTATGTTTTTGGACCCTATATTAGGTTGGGTGGACCTACCTATTGTTTTGTGCATGATTTTCACACATGGTTTGGACGCAATGGTTTTTGGTCCATGGTTTTGGATGCTTTAGCATGTATAAATATGTATTGTAACATTGAAAGGAATATAATGAAAAAGTCAAGCTAGTAGTCCCGGTTTTGGGATCGAGGGGAAAATATTTGTGTATATGTGTTTTATTTGTTATGCTCTCGCATTGTTTATTTTATATGTTTTAGAATTCGTATGCAGGTAATTTCTGTAGGGGTTTAAAACCTACACTAGGGAATGAAAGACCGAATTGGAAGATGCTATAAAGTGACATGAAATCATATAGCTACACATTTACACATTTTTCTTGCAAAAGAAACCTAGCTTAACCTTGTTTATAGCATATAATGATCTATACTAATTGAGCATGGAATCTACTCTTAGAAGTATTATGACTGTTGCATGAATGTGCTAATTTAGAAATTATAGAAAAAAAAAACCTTTTTGATGTTTAGTTTTATGAATGAAAATGTTAATTTTCACTTGTTCTTTGGCAGGGGAGATAGGTATGGAGGAAAAGGTATGGACTAGTTTCAAGGGTATGGAAGTGAAGTGGAGACGTAATCTAAGCTCAAATGACATTTTTTTCTAAATTTGAGCTTAAAACAGGCAGCTACAAGGTTTCCTATGGTACTATAGGATGTCATAGTTCTACTATAGGATGCCCTATTTTACTACAAGAAATAGGCTGAAAGCTTAGAAGATGGTAGGAAACGTAGAATGAAGTGTGGGAAAGTTTTTTGATGGTGAAAAAGGCATGGGGGAGGTGCACACTATGCAAGACTCAGTCAATTGCTTCAATATGGTTGGATTTTTTCTATATAAATGACAACTTTTCTTAGAAAACAAGAATTCGTATTTTGGGTTTGGTGGACCTTCAAAGCATGGGTGGATAGGACTTGGATGAGGTGCATGAGATGAGGTCTCCTTGCAAAGTAGAATCTCCTACACAAAAATACATTATTTTCTTCATTTATGCATAAATTCATCTATACATGGAAAAGATGAGTTGAATGGAGGGAAACAGAATTATGATTAGTTAATGGCTAAGTTCATGAATTGAAGTTCCTTTAAACGATAGCAAACTCAAGAGATCAAAATGAAAATGTCAAATACCTCTAAGAAATTCAAAGACAGTGATTTATTCAACAAAAAACCCTATATTATGTAGTAATCAAATAAGAAATATGTTTTTGAGGTGTGTGAATGGAACCCTCAAGCCATGATCCTATAAGGAAGATGAGGTGATAGCCACTATCACAAGATTTCTAAAGTGTTTACTATCACTATGATACCACATATCTAAGTATCCACAAATGGAAGAAAACTAATTAATCACCCAAATACTTGTAGATTAACAAAACCAAAATCACTTCAATAGCTAATTGTGAATGTAATCTAACCATACATGTACAAAATGAGGAAACTCTACTACTAGGGTTGGGCCCTAACCCAAGAGCTTCATCCCTCTGAGTCGACTCAGTGATGGATCAAGGGAATGCTTCTCAATTTCATTAAAATATCAAAATATATAATTTTCATCGATCACAATATCTTAGTTTGAAAGTGCTTCTTGGCTACAACAAAAAACGTTGAATCCTAATGAGGCTCTAGGCCTTCTTATTTATACAACTGAAGCTATCAACAACTTCCTTAAATTTAGGGAGGCTTGGCTCCCAAATCCAGATCAACTAGTCTTAAACTATCACTGACTTGGCTGTCAATGACCATGATGGCTCGTCTGCTTGTAACTCAAAGCTGATGAGATCTGGTGGAGGAATATTCGACTAAGTGGGGAGTTAGGGAGGGAGGTCCAATCTCCTAAAGTCCCTCTTTCTTTCCTACTTAAAGTTCCTGCACATTAATTAGCCAAAATTTTCTCCAAAACCTATAATTAATACACATTATACCACAAGACATGACATCTCATTTTTACCCTTCTCACTAAGAAAAATATAACAAAACATGTAAAGAAATGTGAGAAAAGTTGATTTGAATAAGTTGGAGAGTGGAATTAATGTCCGCATAATTTACTCATAGATGAGCCTCATCATCAGCCCCTACTGAAAGTGTTTCTCATCATCTAAGCAACTCAATCTATGTCCATGTCTTTCATTTCTTTGGTGGCCTCTCTAACAATCTAGGCTTCTATTGTTGTATCCTCCTCTTGTGGATAAAATCCCACATGCTTCTCATTTTCCTCCCACTACTTTCTTTCTTCTTCTTCCTTTCTCCCTTCTAACATAGCCAAGAGCAATGGTGGACTAAGTTTCAAGCCAATCGAATTAATTTTGAGTCTCTGTAGTGCCTTCTTGTACAGTGGGGTCCTCTCTAGTGCATTCCTCATTCTTTCAAGGGAATGATACTCCTTGATATTTAGGTTGTAGGGTAAGGTGCCACAGCTCCTTTGCAATTCTTGTTGGATTTCATCCCCTAGAAATATCAAAGTGTCCTCAAAATGGGTGACTGCTTGCTCTTGTGTAGCTAGGTATCTTGGCACAAGCCAAGGATCATTGGCGATGAGGTTGTGGTGGCTAATGATAGCCATGAAATTGATCTATTTTGCTCTTATGTAAAGGGGCTCTGTTTCTTCTCTTTCCAACACTCTTTTTACTTCCTTAGCCTTGGCATCCTCATGAATCATCCATGATGCCAAGGCCATCAAAAGTAAGTCCCACAACTTTAAATTGAGGTCCCATACATTCAAGTATGTTAAGGCCAAGTTATGTAAGTAGAATTCAGATATCTTTGCCCTATCCTCTAGAGTTCTTTGGTCATAGAGCTCAATGAATTACCTGTAGTCTTTGAAAGGAATAGTCCCTCGTTGTTCTAGGGTTTTTATTAGAAACTTCATCCATAGTTCTTTGACGTACAAGGCATATGATTTTGCTGGCATCCTGCACTGGAGCACCTCCATGGAGAGACTTTCCATAGTGGCGAATTGGCTCTCTTTTTCATGTACTTGCCTTCTTGGCATGTGTTCTCAGCCTCTAATTAATATTTCATCACTCTTTCCTTGTCTCTCATCTCACTCAACTCTCTACCCCTCTCTAGAATATTCTCTTCCATATGGCCCACATCCTCTACACTTTTTGATTTAGAAATTTACATCTAGGTATGTGTCCTTTATCTCTCCTTTTCAAGCTCAAAGAATAGAGGGATGGAAAATTTTTGTGGTATTACTCTGGTTCCTTCAATGAATCTGTAATAGGAGCTGAGATTTGGTTGTGGGATAGGTTCTTGTATCTCTTGGGACTCTCAATTGACTGTCTTTGGAGTAACTATCTCCCATTATACTTGCGTTATTGCTTCCTTTCCTTCCCTTTGTCCCGACTATCCTTCTTGCTCCTTTTTTTGTGTTTCTTGTAGTTCTGATAGAGTTTCTTGTAGGACTGTTTGTGTTTCATGTAGGAGGCTTATCCATTTTTCAAATGGGGTCAAATTCTTTTTTATCTTCTTTGTTGACGTTGACCTGGTGACAGACCTCCTAACATAAGTGAATGGTGACCTTGGAGAAGCCTATTTTGATCTGTCCTCTTCACCCCCACATTCCTAGGGAGATTATATTTCTTGTTCTCTTGGTGTCCTCAATGATTATAGGAGTCGTGGTAGGTGTTTGAGGTATCCCTTGTTTTATCTCGGTGCTCCTTGTTACGACCAAAAAATTGATCATCTAACCTAATTTACTATATGGATCGAAGTACACCATGTAAATCCAATTTTACCATAGTAAAATTACTTTCACTGTGAGAAATCACTTAATAAACCACCTTTGTTAAGTAATTTATAGTTAAATCCATGAAGAATAATTAAATAAATAACTATTTATTCAATTTTCTTCTACGAATAATTAATTAAACCATTGTTTAATTATTATTCCTTGTCATATTTGACACCATCATGAAAAATAAACAGATAAATCATTAATTATCTTAATTTTTCTCCAAGAATAATTAATTAATTATTATTCTTTGCCAAATTTCACTAAATCCCTTAGGAATAATTAAATAAATCATTATTTGTTTATTATTCCTTAACTAATTCCTTGACATGATAATAAATCATTTATTTATTTATTATTTCTAAATAAAAGTTTAAATACCTTTTCCTTCCTGAGCAAATATAATAAAATATTCCAAGTGGCTATTCCAAAAATCGAATCAATAATATTTTATTATTGCCCATTATTTGAGGATAACCCAATATTTTGTTATAAATAGAAGTGTTTTCCATTCATTATTCAATTTTTATTATTTTCATTGTTGCACTCACTATTGTAACTCTGATTATTTTCATTGTCGCACACCATATTTTTGTTGGGTATACACATTATAGAGGAGAGAGACTCTACAAAAGCTTAAGACATTTGAGGATAGCCAAGAACCCATACCAATCTGGTCAAACACCACATGTGGAAATATCAATTCGGATTTTGTCCATTTCCATAACTAATCAATCCATTCGTCTTCGGCTCTTCCAAAGCACACTCACTGGAGAGACTGCAAAATGGTATGTAGACCAGCCCTCTGCATCTCATTCCATTTTCATAACACTTGCTAAAGTAGTCCTTTCATATTTCCAGTTACCTCTTCGGTACAACACTGTTATGGAGCTATTGACCACATTCCATTAGTCCTCCACCACTTGCCTTTTTTACCATGTTCAAGAGTGGCATCCAAGGAGGAGTACATGTCGTGCCCCACCTTTCGAACACCGTATTTATCTAGATTGGTTTCTTAGGAGCCTATTATCCCCCATTGGAAAAGATGTCACGTCTCATTTTCCTCAGATTGAGAAAGAAGCTCTCCAAACCACTATGAGATATGATTTGATTTATGCATAAGCTGGTTATATCCATACCATCATTCCAAACCTCCCTCATCCTAGAAGTGCCAATGCATCAGTGGCATCTCACGCTGCCAACAGTATCATTGGATCCCTTTCACACTCTTAACCATATACTGACAAAAGTTATGGCTACTCACAAGGGGGCACCAATTCCTCCAACACTTATGCCCCTCCTGCTAGCAACATGTTTTGAGGACCCCAACCTATCTACCAAGCTGTTGCTCTTCCTTATGCATAGTTGAGTGCTCCAACTCCTCAAGCATTAACATCATAGCCCCCATGCATCCTCAGCCCTAGCAATCATCGCCCCCTTAGGGCTAGGTATTTGCACAGTAGAGTGCCACCAATCCCCCAAATTTGAAGAAAAGGAATAAAGGGAATGGTAACAAGGGTAACCAGGGTAATGAAGGTAACCAACCTAGTGAACCCCAAGGGAACCAATCTAAAACCAACAACCAACAATAGGGTGGCTAGCTCAAGCAGAATAAGGGTATTCATATGAACAAGCCTTGTGCATGTTGTGGTGTACATGGCCATTATACTCATGAGTGTCCTCTTTTACCCCAGATGCGCCAAATGTGGGAAGCCTAAGTAGCTTCTAGAGGTCAACAATCACCTCAGAATCCTGCACTACCTCAACCAACAGTGCACACAAATCCTTTCCCTCAGCAAGGGTTTGTTGCTGCTCAACCTCAGCTAGGTCAAGTAGCCCATCTCCCCCAACCTTCTGGTCCTGGTGACTACCATATTCTTATGATGAACTCTGATGAGGTTAACCCCTCCAATATCAACCTACAAACTCGGTCGCGTCAATATTACAAGCCCTCCACTTTGTCTACTACCGAGTCCAAAAGCAAAGTGTCTGTTGAGCCTCTTATGACACAAAATTGTCCTTTACAAATCCCTCAACCTAAAGTTGAGGCCATTCCCAATATCCCAATGGGACCATTACGTTGTAATGTGGCTTCTAATAGAGTTTCCCATACATACAGTATAGTAGACAACTTGGCGCAATCACCTGCTAGCATGTCGAGGCTGGAAGTACTCCAATCATGCCCATCCCAAAAGAAAGATATACTAACTACCTTGGGTGCAGTGGATCCTTTCGATGATCATTTGATTGTCTTCCCAGTTGATACATCAGACCATCCCTCTGTTGCTTTCCAAATACCAGTTATAGTTCGTAATGCCATTATCTCCAGATGCATTTTTTATGAAGGCACATCCACCTGTGTGATGGTCATTGCTATTTGGAAATAGCTCAAGTCACTTGATTTTTCCCCCTCCACCATAACTTTGTGTGCTTGGGATGGACACCCCTCCCAGTCCCTTGGCATGAACCACAATTGTCTAGTGACCCTTGCGGGGAAGATTGTCCATGTCGACATTGAAGTCATTGATACCCCTTTGGATTACAAAATTCTCTTAGGTCATAGTTACACCTATGTCATATATCACATCTATGGTGTTCTACAATATGTGCTTCCTCCATGAAAGGAAGATTATTACCATCAATCAGTTTACTTACTATGAGTCGACATCAGTGATCTCCCCCGAGTCCATTATCTCGTCAATGTCTAAAAATAGTCTTCAATCCCTTCCACCAATGTTTCACCTAAAACATATAAATATTCCTCATTATTGGGTGCTTTCCCTAGTCCTCCCCCTCCCATCTCAAATCCTACCTCTATGATTGTTTTCATGTTACAACCGTCATGGGCTACCCTTAAATAATCTGGTACATCTGATCAACAACCATCTCCTCAGCACCCTGTAGTTTCTTTTCCAGCTGAAACCTTTGGAACCACTCCCCTAAGACCTCCTCCATCTATTGGTGCCTCTCCTATGCTCCCACCAAGGACTGTTCCTCTAGGTCTCAACCATCCAAGAGTTATCCCGCCAAGACATTATCCTGCCGGCCAAATACCTTTCTTATTCTCCCATATGGGAATTTTTTATATCCCTGTCATGGATTCGTTGGTCCTTCCTAACATGACTCTAGGGATCCCAGTATGGTACGTTGATCCCCTCACAAACATTCCACCAGGTCAGCCAAGACCATACAATGCTTTGACCCTAGTTAAACCAGTCCCCATGACCCCTACTTCTGCTTGAGTTCCATCGCAACCCCAACAGGAACCACCTCCTGTAGCGAAGGCATCTAGTTAGGGGGAAAAACCAAAAGGAAAGATTCGAAGGACAATGCTCCCTATGTTCCCCTAGCCCCTACGGCCCCAAACCCAACACCCACATGCGCTTTGTGTCAAGTTATTGGGCATGCCACCAACAATTGTCCTGAGCTTTCTCAACTTAAACCTTTGGTTCATGAACCGTTCCTTGAGTTGATCCTTCTAGAAGTCCATATTAGCTTACCGGTCCCACCTAAGAAACTCAAAATGTTGTGCACAAACCATCCTTATGCCCAATGTGCTATTCATGGTCACTATTCCCATTGTTGCCCTCATCTCAATGAGTTTCACAAATTCCTTGAGGCGATCCGTGAATACGATGCCACTTGTAGTGGAATGTCTACTCCTCTACCTATGGATTCTTATACCATGAGTCAACCAGAACATGGAAACTCTGGCCCCACTATTGTGATCCCTCCCCACGATGTCAAGTTGACAGACACCACAGGCCCCATTCTTTACCTATCGCCATCCTTGAGTTCCTCACAGGCAAACCTTTCCAAGGTTTCTGCACACACTTCTATCAAACATCTTTCGATAGAATCCCAGGTCTCAACATCGTAGATCCTCCATCTACTAGCCTGTTGTCTACCATACAAGATGATGCATATGTGAACCTTCTTTCTTAGGTTGATGCACCAAGTAATGTTTCCACATCATGTAGTTAGTCTTCCTCCTGTCCATTCATCTCTCAACCTGATGCAGACACCATGGAAACTATGTCTACCCCTGATTACCCCTACCCTTAAGTAAGGGGGAATTTCTTCAGAGGATTTTGAAGGCCATTTCCTTCCTAATTCTCCCAATGCGCTCTACCTCAAGAAATTTCGCTCATAGCACATCCCTTTGATTTTCATGTCTTTATTTCTGCCATGAAGTTAGGTATATTTCACCATCTCATCAGTTGTCTTTTACACCTTTCACATTGATCCATCATCCACACTGTATATCAATCATGCCGACAGTGCAAGTCGCTTTTCTCGGAATCTAGCATTGGTAGCCTGGGCCATTTTTACCACCTTGCATAGATTAGTCCTTTCAAATAGTGTGTCCATTAGATCTACCACCAATAAACAGGTCGAATATGATGTAGTGATAGGTTTGTTAGCCAATGCCCTTGCTCATCGCATCCTTCATCTTCATGTTCATTTAGATTCCTTACTACTTGTCATGCAATTGAATGGTGTGTATCATGTGCATAACCAAGTCCTTTTTAGAAAATATATTCAAGTGTAGCTATTGGTACATGAATTTTTAACCATTACTTTTAGTCATGTGCCTAGAGCCCAAAATCGCTATGTCAAAACCATTGCAAACAACATTCTAAACTGGCATTTATCACATGTATACCACAAAAGATAACCAAAAACAAAACAAATGTTGAACCATCATTGTCATATAAAATGCATAATCATATTATGTATCATAAAATTGTTTGGAGCCATCCCTCTAAATACATCTAACATGCCCATAGCATGTTACAAAAATCAGAATTAATGGGACCCACATGTCCCTGCATCTAGTCACTATCCAGTGGATCTCGTGCTAAAGGATCTGCTCCACCTAAATATAGATCACCTACTGCATGACCTGCCATTGCCATGCACTACACGATACCTCACCACTCTGAGGGAAGACCGGTGCACTCATCTTTGTATCAATTCTCTAAGCCATGTAATAAATGCTCTGAAACCCCTGTCAAGAGTACATCAAACCTATGTCGTAAATCAATAAGAAGCGCAGTATCCTCTAGACCCTGCTACAATGATGATGTCCCTCGATTTGCAGCCCCAAGTGTTGCAGCTTGGCCTACATATCCTGTTGGCTTTACCAGTGCTATGTCTACATACAACATATTTCACACTCAGTGATAGAAATAGAAAATGCACCATAAAACATAGTAATTTATCACTTATCGCCTGGTCCCCATGCTCGTCCAGGTGGAAGTGGCAAGTCTGGATCCCCCTATTAGTTCATCCCACTATAAGGGTAATCATCAATGTAAAGGGGCATCTAATCCCACTGTGAAAAAACTCAGGTTGGAACACCCATTCGACTCCCCCCCCCCCCCCCCTCCTCTCCATAGTAGTTAGCCCCAGTGGCCCATCGTGGGCTCCTGTGGGACCCCATATCGAATTTGTACATGAGGACGGATAGTGGGTATCTTCTCAAAGAAGAATGCACATAGCACTGTACCAAAAGAATAGTCACGATTCACTTTCCTCTTTCAAAGACCCAACTGTCATTTCACCGACGACAACATCATCTGGGCCCATCCATAGTAGGTCCTAGCCAAAACACTCTCAGTGAACATCATTTTCCCTCCAGTGAAGTGGTGGAATTCCTAGCTACCCAAAAACTATAGCAAAGTTGTGGCAACAGTCTATGTCTCTAGCCTCTCTAGATCAACAAGTGAGATGGTTGTGCCCTTGACATGAACACCCTGTTAACAATGGCACTCCACAAACTCAGTAATGTTCCTCCCACAAAGTAACACTGAAAGAATATTCCCCACGACTCTGAGGGGTGGTAGTCCAGTCAAGAAGTAAATATCATGTAATGTGAGCTCGATCTTGTGCCCCTACATGACAAAGACCTCCTGATATGGATCCCAATAGCTCACAATTCTTGATAGCAAGGGCTTGCCTGCCCTCATTAATGGATTCTCTACCAACTTGACAACCACATACCAAGCCAATACCCCTCAAACCGCCTGATCCCCCTAGATCTCGGACCGAAGAGTATCCAAGTCTCGTTCACGCCACTTGATTTTCAACTCTGCCATATTTGCAAAACATCACATGTCTTGTCAGCTCAGAAAAGAAAACAATGGTCTAGATTAATCATCCTAGAACTCCCACTAGAGCAGACCAACTCTTTCTTTGGCCCAAAATCGTAGTTTTCAACCCAGAAAGTGAGAGCTCACAGGTTTCCAGTTGGTTCTTGCGACCAAATCGCACTTTTGGGACTAGAAAGTGCAATGCGATTGTAAGCAAGAGCAGGGGTCTCTTAGGGAGCTGCCAGGTGCCAAAAATCGGTAAATAAACCACTGAAATTGAAGAGATGAGAAAGGCCACCTACCTGAACATGGCAGATCCTAATTTCGATGGTCAGTTTGTCTGCTATGATCTCCATAAGATTTAGGGCCTTTTCCTCCTCTCCAAAATCACCACAACTCACTTAGGAAATGAATACAAATTGGAGGGAAAATGTCATTTTATAGAAAAATCCCCAATTTTTCTATCACCCATTGTGACTAGACCATAGTTCAGTTTCACGAACCATTAGCACCATTGGAAAGATCTCACCGATCTCTATAATGTGTCTTCCTATTTTTTTTATGATTTGACACTTCACCGAGAAGCCATTTTTCCAAGGTCACTTCATCGCCTCTCAAATCAGATTTCATCATAAAGAAACACTTGTACTTTAAGGCCCACCTCCTCTTAATACTTTTCATACAATATGTTGATTTTTGTCATGAGTAACCATCATTTAATCATGTTTTGATGGTCCTCATCAGGCCTAGTTTGTGTAGCAGCATCATCGAGTCACCGTTGTTCAGAGCATCTGTGATGAGTCACCTTTTCATTCTGGGAGTCTATTTCATGTCCATCATATTGTGTCACCGTATCCCATCCATATTTTCATAACATTCATCCTGTGTTACCAACTTTTGCCTCCAATCATATTGTCCCCATCCGTTCTAGAGTTGAGTCAGTTGCTGCCAAGTCAACCATGCACTTTATGCTCTGACAATGGTAGCCATTTGTTTGTCCCTAAATCCCACTTTTTCCCATTATCCCTAGTGTCAATCCATCAGTCACAATGCTATTTTCCCTCATGATTTAGTTGAGGATCATCATTACCTCACTATCACGGGCCCTATTCTGTCGACGTCAGCTCATTTATTCCATAAGATGGGCCTAGAGGGTGGTTTATCTTGGTCCTAGATTCTATTCTTGTTCAGCACCTTGGATCGAGTAGAGGGTCTCATTATTTCCCTTTGACTTGGTCATTTCATGTTCTTGATCCATACACTTGATGGTCTAGTGATGCAGCACATTTTACCAATGATTCCCGGATGTGTGTGAGATGTTTCAGACCTCATGAGGGGGTGGCCCTTCAGGTAGCCCCCCACATGCCTGGATTCATACCTACTATGCTACAGCCTCAGATGCAGTTCCACAAAGCTAATGGGTCTGGTTCCTACCGATCGTAGTGTTTGTAGCATGCACGTCTTTCCCAGATGATCCATTTAGTTTTGCAGACCCCTTCCTTGTTGGAAATAATACTGAGAAGGGGGTGAATCAGTATTATCAGATCTATAATCTTATTTCCCAAACATATTTATATACGCTACTTCAATGAAGTGAACTAGCATGTACACGCAACTGTACTTAAAGCAACCAGCGTATATGTAGAGAACTTTTGGTTTAGACAATTTATAATGTATTGAGCTTAAACAAGTATATCAGAGATTTATTAGACAGTGAAGTAAAAGGAGAATAAAGAATCACACATAAGAAACACACATGAACACCAAGATATAAGGTGGAAACCCAATGTGGGTAAAATCCCACCTATTGCTGTTGTCTCTATCTTCTTTTTAATAATAAGAAAAATTGTTTACAATCTTGTATTAGTGCAGACTCATACCAGTACACAGGCACCCACCTGCAGAATGCTACAACCTTCTCTCGTTCTCCAGCTACTACTGGAAGGGAGATACAACCCCCTAGCTCTTGTACTAGCCAATATGCTTACTAGTATATAGGTGCCAGCCTACAGAAAACTCCACTCTTCCACCAAGGACCACGTTTCATGAATTTTCAGAACGGATACTCCTGGAACACAACACCACAATCTGAAGGCCATGTTTCATCCAATTTTCATACTGGACCCATCAACAACATTGAAACTCAGAAAATCATAACTGCAATACAACCATCAAATACATCCACGTCAACCAATCACTAAAAATCAATCCACAACTGAATCAATCAATCACTTGACAACCCACCATCCCTGAAGCAAATCACAATGAATCAATCTAATCATTTAGGACACTATCACCAAAATACCATCACCAGAACACAAAGCAGAACCCTGAACTCTAAAACAGCAAACAAAAACAATTGAATCTTCAAACATCATACTTCATAAGGTATACACTACTTCCACGTGTTGAACCTGCGTGTATATTGACTTTTACCAAAGGGAACTAGCATACAGATATGTAAATTCAAATTTATGATGTATACGCTACTTTGATATGCTGAACCAGTGTGTATACACTCTTTTACTAAAGCGAACTTGCATATAGATATGTAAATGCTAACTTAAAACATCACAACTATTCCAGACTCAAATCATACCCAGATCATCAGATTTACAAAATAAAACATGTATTAGTATTCAAATCTATACTGTTGAAGATCAAAACACATAATCATAATACTCTTAAGCCTTTATGATCCCGGTCCATCAACCTTCATCAGCCATATAGGTGCATCCTTAGATCAGATCAAGCAAACCATCAGAAGCTCATGAACCTGCATATATGATCTAACACTTCATAAGATATTCAAATCCTTGCACACTTATAGCCTAATGATATTCTCCTCCTTATATAGTTTTAGGCCTTTCTCAATACCATGGACCAAAACTACTTAGGACCAATACCTTGGACTAAATACCTTGAAACAATTACCTTGGGTCAAATACCTTGGATGAAGAAATACCTTAGACCAAAAAATTTTGGTTTTCCAAGATATACGCGCTTTTTCTTCCATGAACGTGTGTGTGTACATATATGCTCCTTTTGTTCAGTAAGCCTACATGTGTACACAACTTGGACAAGGTGAACCTGCATATACCTCTCTTTCTTCATTCTTTGGAGTCTAATCTGTAATTCTTTGATGTTGACCTACTGCAATGTGATATTTCATTTGAGTGAGTTGCCATCAAGGACAACACCTGTATCATAATGCCAACAATCTCCCCCTTTGGACTTGATGGCAACAACAACACCAAGTCACTCTCCCCCTTTGACAACAAGGGAAAAGGGTGGACCAAGTCACTCTCCCCTTGAGTACATGTCGAATTCTCTGATTGGGCTCCCCTTTTGTACATGCTAAGATGTACTGAAAACATCCATGCTCCCCTTGATCACAAGCAGAGTCTACAAAAGTATTCTCCAATAGAGTAACATGACCCTATAACTCAACTATGTGAGTATGAAATTCCTATCACCAATGACTCATACATACATTCATCTCCCAACCAAGTGGTGATATACCAAATTTGACTCATCCACCCAACCAAGTGGGGATATACCAATTGGTTATACATGATAGAAATATAATTACACCATCCATCTTATGCAAAGTGGGGATACAAATTACATCGTTTCTCCAATAGGACTCATTCTAATCACATCCTAAACTTTTACATGACTTAAGCAACAAAACGTATAAATATCTGAAGCCATAGATAGACTCAACAACCATAATTCCAACAATGCAGAATGTGAGTGAAGGTTAATGCTTCCCCTGAGCCTGTGCTACCTATGCATTGTTAACAAGTCAATGATCAAGGCATATTTGTCAGTTAGATAAAAATTAATGAATAGAGCATATCAATAGACTGTGATCATCAACATCAGATAGAGCACCCATATCAGAGTCTGCCCCGTTGTTTTTCTTTTCTAAAAACATATACACTCTTTGTCCCACAGAAACCCACATGTGTACATGACTCGACTTCATGAAACACCCGTATAATAACCTTTCTCTGAAAAAATAGTTTTGACAGCAGGATCATGCAACAACTACTCCCAGCTTTTGTCTAAGATATTCAAATGTTTCTCTGGGCAGTGGTTTAGTGAATATATCAACAACCTGCTCTTTGGAGGGAACATACACTAATTTGACTTTTTTTTCAAGCACTTGTTCACGTAGAAAATGGTATTTGATGGGTATGTGCATGGTCTTGGAGTGCATGACTCGATTCCTCGAAATACTGATGACACTTGTATTATCACATAGAATGGAGATGGGTGGAGTATATGTGATCTAAATGTCTTGCAAGGTTTGCATCATCCAAAGTAGTTTTGTGTAGCAAGATGCAGCAGCCACATATTCTGCTTCAGTTGTAGATAAAGCAATTGAACTTTATTTCTTGCTGAACCAAGACACTAACCTGGAACCCATATAGAATGCACCACCACTAGTGCATTTTCTGTCATCAACACTTCCTACCCAATCTACATCTATATATGCATGAAGAGTAAGATCTATATCTCTAGGATACCATAAACCAAAGTCCTAAGTTCCTTGAAGATATTTGAAAATTCGTTTAATTTCCTGAAGGTGTGATTCCTTTGGATTTGCTTGGAATCTTCCAACTATTGCTATTGCATGCATGATGTCACGTCAGGTACCTATTAGATAAAGTAGACTGCCAAACATGGATCTGTAAGTCAGTTGATGTACTGCTACTGATTCATCAGTTGAGCTGAGACTACATCCTGTTACCATTGGGGTACATACAAGTTTAAAATCTTCCATTCTGTACCTTTTCAAGAGTTGTTTGAGATATTTGGTTTGTGAAAGAAAAATACCATCTTTATTTTGTTGAACTTGTAGACCAAGAAGATAGGTAAGTTCAACAAGCAAGGATATTTCAAATTCTTGTTGCATTACTGAACCAAAATTCTGATTCATGGATTCTTCATTGCTACCGAAAATGATGTCATCAACATAAACAATGATAATTAGCAATTTATCAGTTTCAATCTTTGTATATAGATTGCTATCTGTTGAACCTTTTGTAAAACCTTGTTCATGTAGATATTTGTTAAGGTGGTAATATTAGGCCCTTGAAGCCTATTTCAGACCATAGAGGGCCTTTTTGAGTCTGGACAAGTTCAAGAGGCTTATTAGTTGACCCTTCTTTTTCAATGAAGTGAGCTCTGGTTTTCTTACCGATTTGACATGGTTTGCATATTGTATTTTCAGGGATGCTAATATCTGGAAGATCATGAATAGCCTTGAATCTGCATGCTTTTCTTATTTGAGAAAATATTAGATGTCCCAATCTTCTATGCCATGGCCAGTTTTCATCATTTTTTCTTAGATAACACTGTTGTTGTCCTCCCTTGAGTATGTATAAGTTGTATGTATTTCTTGTACCTTTGATCATGGTCTCTCCTGTATCAAGCTCACGAACAACACATCCATTTGATTGAAACACTACTTCATTTCCTTGATCACACATTTAACTGACACTCAACAGGTTATGCTTTCAAATGTCTACATACATAACATTTCCAGCTTTAACCTTTTCTTTCAATAAAATGGATCCTTTACCTTTTATGATAGCATGCGTTTCGTTTCCAAATGAGACATTCTTTTCCTTTTCTAAGGCATTATATGAGTGAAGTTTTTCTTTTTCACCTGTCATGTGTTTTGAGCATACACTATCGATGTACCACTGATTTTCTTGTCCTTATGCATACAAGACTATTCCACATATTTCTGTTTCAGATTCTTTGCTTCTCCATATCTTGGGATTTAATCGAGTTTGCTCCTTTTGAGATGTTTGCAGAAATTTTCTCTTGCATTCAGATTCTTCTAACCAAAGTCGTTACAGATTGAGCATTCTATTTCATTTTCAAGAAGAGAAAAATTATTATAGGAACTTTTCTTGATCCTTGTCACATTCCTTTGATTTTGTGCTTCTCTAGTCATGATGGTTTTTTAAGCAACACATTGAGTAGCTTTGTGTCCAAAACTATGACATGAAAAGCATTGCCCATTAAAAAGGTTCATGCGACTATCGAATCTATTGACCTGGTGATTCTAGTTTCTATTGATATTCATATTTGGAGAAAATTGAGTATGATTTACCTCAGGTTGGTTGTGGTTTCTATTCATCCTTAGAGTAAATTGAGTCTGATTTACCTGGTGATTTTCTTTATTCCTTTGTCAACGATTGTCATACTATTCACTGGTCTTCGTTGCATCAGGATAGCTTTTGGTGGAGGTTGACGACTTTTGAGATGTTTCTTCAGTATATCCCAAAAATGTCTTTATCATAGGAGAACATTGCACTTTGATAATTTCATTTAAAGTTTTGATCCTTTAGCAAATCTAAGATTGAGAGATTTCATTTTCTCAAGATCCTTTCTTATACCCACAATTTCACATTATAGGTTTTCATTGCGTTTTTCTTTTTCGACGAGTTGGTATGTTAAGGTATCTATAATCATATTCTTTTCTTCTAAAAAGATTTTGAGTTTAGATATTTCTTCATGAAGGTCATCCTCTTCTAAAGCATCCCAAAAGCTATCATCGTCATAAGCCATTAGAAGTCTATAATCATTGCTATTTTTATCTTCATCACTATTTTATAAACCATCGCTATCTTCATGAGTATAGTAACTCCTTTTATTTACAACTTGTTTTCTATTCCATTTTGCATATTCCTTACCTTTTTCATATTTATGTTTATGAGGACATTTGGCAGCATAATGACCAACTCTGCCACAGGCAAAGCATTTGAAGGGTATCTTACCTCTAAATCTTCCAAAACCCCATTGAAGATTCTTGACAAAGTTTACCTCGTCTTCTTCTTCTGAAATATGTCCTAATTCATTGGGTTCTTCCTTTCCTTCTGCTGAAGCTTTAAATGTAGCTTCTCTCATATCTAATGGTCCTCCTTTTCTCATCTCAAAGGTAGTTAAGATTTTGTGAAGCTGTGTCAGTGATAGTATATAGATCTTGTTTTTCTTCTATGGTAGACACTTTTGATTCAAATTTAGCAAACAAAGATCTCAAAACTTTCTCAACTAAGGTAACTTCCTTTATTTCCTCACCAAAATTCTTCATACAATTAACAACCTCATCTATATGTAAGAAGTAACTAGATATACTTTCATCACTGTGAATCTTAATAGTTTCATACTGAATTCTGAGAGTTTGAAGCTTAGCACATTTTACCTGAGAGTCTCCTTTGTAGCTCGGAACAATTTTGTCCCATATTTCTTTGGCTCATTTGAGCTGCATGACTTTGATGAATTATGATTGTAACAAACTTCCCAATAAAGTATTGACAGCTCTAGCATTTGTTTCATATTTCTTTTTACCTACCGTATCTATAGGAATTGCTGTTGGAAATGTATATCCTCCTTCCACAATTTCTGAGACATTCATTCCAAGTGATTGTAGATATGTTGTGGTTCTTATTTTCAAATAAACAAAATTTCTCCCATCAAAGATTGGCAGTCTGATGGATCCCACACTTTATTGATTACTCATGATGATGGATCTCCCTTCAACCGATCAAGCTTCTTTTGAAGGACCTACTCTAATACCAATTGTTGGAAATAATAATGATAGGGGGGTGAATCAGTATTATCAGATCTATAATTTTATTTCCCAAATATATTTATATACTCTAATTTAGTGAAGTGAACTAGCGTGTACATGCGACTGTACTTAAAGCAACCAGAGTATATGTAGATAATTTTTGATTTAGACAATTTATCATGTATTGAGCTTAAACCAGTATATCAAAGATTTATTAGACAGTGCAATAAAAGCAGGATAAAGCATCATACATAAGAAACACACATGAACACCAAGATATAAGGTGGAAACCCAATGTGGGTAAAAACCACCTGCTGTTGTCATCTCTGTCTTCTTTTTAATAATAAGAAAATCTTTTTACAATCTTGTACTGGTGCAGACTCATACCAGTACGCAGGCACCCACCCACAGAAGGCTAGAACCTTCTCTCGTTCTCCAGCTACTACTGGAAGGGAGCTACAACACCCTAGCTCTTGTAGTAGATAATATGTTTACTAGTACGTAGGTACCAACCTACAAAAAACTCCACTCTTCCACCAAGGACCACGTTTCATGAATTTTCATATTGGATACTCGTGGAACACAACACCACAATCTGAAGGCCACGTTTCATCCAATTTTCATATTGGACCCATCAACAACATTGAAACTCAGAAAATCATAACTACAATACAACCATCAAATACAACTGCATCAACCAACCACTGAAACTCAATCCACAACTGAATCAATCAATCACTTGACAACCCACCATCACTGAAGCAAATCACAATCAATCAATTTAATCATTCAGGACACTGTCACCATAATACCATCACCAGAACACAAAGCAGAACCTAGAACTCTACAACAGCAAATAGAAACAACCTAATCTTTAAACATCATACTTCATAAGGTATACACTACTTCCCTGTGTCAAAAATGCGTGTATATGCACTTTTACCAAAGGGAACCAACGTACAGACCTACAAATTCAAATTTATGATGTATAAACTACTCTCATATGTTGAACCAGCATGTATACGCTCTTTTACTAAAGCGAACCTACATACAAATCTATAAATGCTAACTTAAAACATCACAATTATTCTAGAGTTCAGTCATACCTAGATCATCACATTTACAAAATAAAAGATGCGTCAGTATTTAGATCTAGACTATTCAAGCAAAAAACACATAATGATAATACTCTTAAGCCTTTACAATCCTGGTCCATCAACCTTCATCAGCCATGTAGGTGCACCCTTAGAACAGATCAAGCAAACCATCAGAAGCTCATCAACCTACATGTATGATTCAACACTTCATAAGATATTCAAATCCTTGCACACTTCTGGCCTAATGATCTTCTCCTTCTTATATAGTTTTAGGCCTTTCTCGATACCATGGACCAAAACTACTTAGGACCAATACCTTGGACCAATTACCTTGGGTCAAGTACCTTGGACCAAGAAGTACCTTAGACGAAAAACATTTGGTTTTCCAAGATATACATGCTTTTCCTTCAATGAACATGTGTGTGTACGTATATGCTATGTTTTTTCAGTAAACCTGCGTGTATACGCAACTTGGACAAGGTGAACCTGCATATACCTCTCTTTCTTCATTCTTTGGAGTCTGATATGTACTTCTTTGTTGTTGACCTGCTGCACTGTGATATTTCATCGAGTGAGTTGCAATCAAGGTCAACACCTGTATCATAATGCCAACATTCCTTGTTCAGCAGGGTTTCTCTGGTTGTTCTACCCTGCCTCCCACCCATTTTTTTAGGTAAGGTACTTTGTATCTCATGTACTTAGATATTATTGTATTCAGTCCTAGCTCATGATTTTCCAAGTGCATTATGTATATGGGGCATGTTGTATTATTTTCTAGATTTGTTATGCGAGCATGTCATGTACCATTCAACATGTACTTCATTCCTCAATTTTACATTTCTGGGCGAACCATTATTCTTGTACTAAGTTATCTCAGTGAGTATGAGTATGCCTCCCTTGCCTCAGTGAGGTCTAGTACCACAACATAAAAGCAGACTTGCATTAGTCTTGCCCCCTATGTCCCTATCATCTTTCAAATTCAGCTTCATTGGTCTCTCTCTCTCTCTCTGACTCCCCTGTGTTGTCTAAGTGATCGTGTCTTTACAACGTACTTTGGTCATACTTTTTGATCCTAACACTTTTACGTTGGGGAGCAATCTATTATCACCAAAAACTTGATCATCTAGCATAATTTACTAGATGGATCGATGTACACCATGTAAAGCCAATTTTACCATAGTAAAATTTCTTTCACTATGAGAAATTACTTAATAAACCACCTTTGTTAAGTAATTTGTAGTTAAACCCATGAAGAATAACTAAATAAATCACTATTTATTTTATTTTCTTCTAGGAATAATTAATTAAACCACTGTTTAATTATTATTCCTTGTCATATTTGACCCAATCATGAAAAATAAACAGATAAATCATTAATTATATTATTTTTCTCCAAGAATAATTAAATAATTATTACTCTTTGTCAAATTTGACTAAATCCCTTAGGAATAATTAAATAAATCCTTATTTGTTTATTATTACTTAACTAATTCCTTGAGATGATAAATAAATCATTTATTTATTTATTATTTCTAAATAAAAGTTTAACTACTTTTTCACTCCTAACCAAATATAATAAAATATTCCAAGTGGTTATTCCAAGAATGGGATACTTAATATTTTATTATTGCTCATTATTCAAGGATAACTCAATATTTTGTTATAAATAGAAGGGTTTTCCATTCATTATTCACTTTTGATTATTTTCATTGTTGCACTCATTGTTCTAACTCTGATTATTTTCATTTTCGCACACCTTATTTTTGTTGGGTTTACATATTATACAGAAGAGAGACTCTACACAAACTAAAGACGTTTTAGGATAGCCAAGAACCCATCCCATAGAGTGGGGTTGGTAACATTTATCTTTTCTCTTCACAGGTGTTATAATAAAACTATTCTTTACATATCTGGTTTCCATTGGATGATTGGAGTTATTAATCTTTATTTTTGTTGTTTAACTATGATTGTGGCATAGATCTGGACTTTGGTAGGTTTTTTCTCTATTAGTTGCTATAGGTATACAATGTTTAGCATCCGTTTATATTGTTGAGATTTTTTGTGATCCATAATCTTAAGTGGGTTATTTTTGTACATCGTTGAGAAGAAAACACTACAACACTCATCCTTGTTTTGAATTAAAGGGAGTCTACCTCTGCCTCTTTCCTTTTGTTTTTATGGGTGTAATTAGAGTAGTCAAGGCAGCAGGTGCCTCCTTCTCTATGGGTTCAGGAGACACTCTTGGGGATTCCTCTCCTTCCTTGCTATTTATTTTAGGACTCGATTCATCCTTTTGTGCTTCTTCCCTACTATCCTTTTCATCCTTGTTTCATTTATCTCTTCCTCCTCTTCTTCCTCTATTTCTTCTTCTTCTTCACCATGCTCCTCTTCTTCATGCCCTTCTTCCTCTTTTTCAGGCTCTTCTTCGTCTTCTTCTTTTGGTTCTTCTTGCTCTTCCTCACCACTAGAAGTTGGGTCTCTTTCAACCTCAATGGCTTGAATTAAATCTTCTCTGTTCATGTCTGCAAATGTTGACCACATAATATGGATTCTTAATTGGATTAGGGCATCTTCTTGTATGAGCTTGATTAGTCCATGATGTGCTAGTTTTTGATTCTTCCCTTCTTGTACCTTGATGCTCATGTCTATCACTGATTGTAACAAAAAGTAGGGCACACTAAGTCTTCTATGAGGAGGTAAATCTTCTCCAAATCACAGCTCATGGAGGAGCCTAAACTGGAAACCATAGACTATATTGATCCTTCCCCCACAAGAAATATACTTGAGAATGTGATAGCTTACTTCAACCTGAGGATATGTAGTTCCCTCCCTTCTAATCCCATTTTTTTCCTCAAATGGTTCTTCGTCTTCTAAGAAAAAGTTATTCTTAGCAAGAGCACTTCTAGCTTTATCATCTTTTCTCCATTGTAAACCTAGAGGAAGTGTAGTGATTCTGCTAATGCTTCTAGGGGAAATTGTTACTTGACAACCCTCTCATTATAGCAGTGGAACTAACTCTAGCTTGGGGGGTGAGTGGCATTGCAAATTCTCTAGCTACATCATCAACATATCCCCTAAGTAGCTCGAAGATCCCCAACCATTCATGCCTTCTAAATATCTCTAATATTCTAGTTGTTCTAGTGGGATCTCTTCTTGAAACCCCTTGTCATCTTCTCTCTCTATCAATATGATTGTATGAAGTTTGGTGGCTATAATAGCTTAAGATATTTCTCAGGTGGCTGAGGGTTTAGATTATAGGAGGGTGTTGACTATAATTCTCCCTTTACTCCACGCAATTTTGTCTATCCTTATGTGCACTATAATTACTAAAAAGAAATGACAATTTATTTTCCTTTCCTCTTTACAAATGAAAGCATAGAGGATATGGGCACCTACCTTTCACTACAATGCCTTGGTTGAGGATAATTCTTGAATACTTGGGCCCTAGGGGACCCCTCATAGAATTTTTGACAATTCTCATGGTTTCATGTAGTTTTCTTGTGTTTACTGTAGGTGCTCACTGTAGGATGGTTTAGACTAGATTTCCTCACTATTTCCTCTAGTTTTTCTGTGTTTCTTGTAGGTGTTCATTGTAGGATGGATGAGACTAGCTTTCTCCTTTGATGGATCCTCCAGGTGCTCCCAACTCTAAAAGTATTGAAATGAATGATGTATTGCATGAAATTTAGGGAATATTTCTATTTATGGTCGATTTCATTGAGTAATGTGTTGGTTGGCTGGGTACATAATTTCTCATTTTAGACCATTGGCCCACTATTAGTTTTCATATATCCCTTTCTTGTAATCATCACTCACTTCTGTACATTGTAACTCGACCAGATTTCCAATTCATTTCCTTTGATGTGACCTTGCCACATGTTCAATTAAATAGCATTTAACTTTTTGTTATCAGGCTAAGGGTGGCCAAGTTAACTAGCCACCTTTAGCTTATAAAACCAACTTTTTCATATTCCTATAGTTTTAATCATATTCATACATAGGAGAGAGTGTGGATGAGGTGGCATACCTATGGCTTCCTTTGGTTTGTTGATGCATGTTGGATGGTGGTTGTGTTGTGTCGCTTTTGGTTCAGGTATGTCTTCTCTTCTACTCTTGTTTTGTTGATTATATTTTGCTGATAGGTTGTCTTCTTGTTGTGATGTGACATGTGGTGGCCTCTTCTATTCCTCGTGAGCTTTGGAGAGGTGACAGAGTGCCTAAAGGTGTGTTGCTACTCTTCCAATGCATGGGTGTTTAAGGATGATCTTGGAGGTTGTTGTTGTTGTTTCAATATAGGTTGTTACAGGGTTTCCTATAGTACTATAGGAAATCCTATAGATGCCTCTTTTTGAAAGAAAAAAAATTGTCTTTTCTTTTGCTTATAGGGTGAATAGATATTGAATTAGGAGTGGAAGGGGTGGAAATGGGGAGATGGAGTGGTAGGTGAGTTAGGTGGTGGTATTCCCCTTTGGTATTTCTTTGTTTGCTCCCTTTTTCTTTTTCTTTTTCTTTTTTTTATTATTTTTATATTTTTTTCTTCTTGTAAGTGGATTTCTTGATGGACACAGAGGGTGACATTGTCATGAAATGGTGTTGGTTGAGATGTGGTGAAGTCAATGGAATTATTTTTCAACACAAAATAGGTCTGCATCATGATTTTTCAATCAAAATTTCTTTCCGGTAGATTTTCAGGACTTCCTGTAGTACTACAGGAAACTCCTGTAGTAACTACAGGAAATCCTATAGAAGTCACGAAATTGCTTGGAAATTTGATTTTTGATGGTTGGAGATGAGTATGGATGAATGAAACATGGTGGTCATGGAGCAAACAAAATAAATGAAGGAAAATTGGGTTTTTCATGGCTTTCTGCCCTCTGAACTTGGTATCCATTATTTTCTTGAAAAACTGCAAAAACCATAACTATTATGAGTGGGTAGGTTTGAGGTCGATGCCATTACATTTTTGTGTTTTCTCTCTCTCTCTCTTTTTGTTTTTTGAAAGACAACCAAGATGCCTCAAAGGAGGTTTTCATCCAGGTAGCCTACCCTATGTGCCTCTAAGGACGTTTTCACCCAGGGGTATTTTATTTTTCACTCTTGGGCTGCCTAAAGGAAGTTTTCAACCCAAAAGTGGGCCTCAGGTGCCTCATGGAGGTTTTCACCTAGGTTTCTTATCATTTTCTCAAAGATTCACAGTATTTGTTGGACACCTAATCCTCAATGGGTTAGTGTGGAAGCCGAATGGACAAAAGGAGTCCAAGAGACCTTGGGATGTGAAACCCAACGGTCACATATTTTACTATAAATATATATCTCTTGTTAATAAAAATTGTACTCTCATGATTTATCATTCATATTGTTCATGCTCCCATGTGTGTTTAACATGGTATCAGAGGGGGCGATTGCTGGTCCTGCTCCAATTTGAGCCACTTGTTTTGTGGTCTCTATATATATGTCAGTTCTGCGTTACCTGACCTCTGACTCTACCTTATTCCCCTCAGACCTGAAATAACCTACCTCTGCCAGCACTGCACATCTGTCCATACTGTCAATTTTTTATAGCACTGTCATTTCCTGTTTTAGCGCTGAGGCCTGACGGTGCCACTGCAGAGATACGCCACCATCGATGAAGGTCCAGCTCCTGGTATGCGTTATTGAATCATATTAACGCTGAATGGTATATGCGTTGAAACTGACTTTGGTATATGCGTTGTTCAAATGTGGTGTTGAATACGTTTGAATGCGTATGGTTCGAAGTTGAATGGTATGCGTATGGTTTTTTGAATATTAACGCAGTTGAGTGGTAACACTGTCCATAACAGTTGAATGCCTGTTGAATATTAACGCTGTGCCGACAAAAGGAGTTCATTCCAAATCTGTATATGCATTCATTCCAAATGCTGTGCGTTTCAATGGTATGCGTTGAACTACACAGCGCATGCGTTGAACTACACAGCGCTCTGTTGGTGTTGAATAATATTAACACTGTGCGTTATGTCAGAGTTTGTCTTTGCATTGAACTATCGTGGTATATGCATTTGGTAATGCTGTCTAGTGGTATCGACGTTTGGTTTATTAAATGGTATCATGAATGCGTATTATTGAATGGTATCAACAGTTTTATTGAATGGTATCATGAATGTGTATTATTGAATGGTATGCGTGGGAGACAGATGCGAAAAAGGGGCTCTGTTGAATGCGTTGAAGGGGGTACTGCACTCCGATATACCTGTATTGCTTTAACGTTGAATGGTATATGCCCATCCAAATTTGAATGTGTTGAATGATGGTATTTAACGCTGTTGAATGATGGTATTAATGCTGTCCCATAACATTTTATTGATTGGTATATATGGAATATGAACTGTTGTGAGCTATATATGAACTTGTTGAAATATTGTGCGCTGTGGAATATTAACGCTGTTTTTATTAAATGCGTTGAATAGTCCAGCATATATATGGAATATGAATTGTTGTGCACTATATATGAACTTGTTGAAATGTTGTGCGCTGTGGAATATTAACGCTATTTTATTGAATGCGTTGAATGGTCCAGCGTACATATGGTATATGGTATTGAACTGAGTTTGTAGAATGGTCCAGCGTATAGTCACAAGTTTTGTGGAGTCCAAAAAAGTGTTGAATTTTTGAAGGGCTGTTGTGAGAAGTCAGAACAGTAAGCGCTGGAGAATTCAATGTATGATAGCGTTGAATGCTGAGTTGATAATGCGTGTTGCGAGTTTGAATAAGGAGAGATTGGGAAAAGGCGCATTTTTAATATTTGGTGCAGAAATAATGAGCCAGAAGGCGCAGTCCAGAGATTGATTCAAACGGGTAAGATATGATGGTGGTTGCATAAAGTTATAATGCATGTAAATGATATATGATCGTATTAAATTGCCAGACTCAGTCTTAACGCATAGGGCATTTGTTTGGTTGAAATTTGATTGTGAAATGAAATCTGATCTTAAAAGGCGCATGTACAAGATTGGACTTCGGATTGAATGATGTTTATTTGATATGAAAGCATGTAAACGGGGATTGGAAATGCAGATTGTAATTTGGGATGATGTGTATAAACACATGTGAATGTTGGTGATTAAAGAATGAGGGAATTAAGACATGGGTATGAATAAAGGAAGTATTCATAATTTTGATGCTTGAGACAATAAACTTAAAGGAATATCGTAAATTTTTATATTGAGGGAATCTTTCCAACCAGTTGAGCAAGAAGGTGTGTGAATCTTCAGTAGTTCGTTTGTCTCCTGACTTGGATATATCTGAAGAAGTGTTGATGTAGGTACTTCAAATAATTATTTTATTAATTTCAATACTTGCATTCGAAAAGAAGATAATCCACAAGGGTTTTTCCTTTTGATAGCCATCATTTCTGCTTTGAAAGTGATTATGCTGGGGGATTTTTGGGAATGACAGAATTCAATGTTCATAAGAATTGGGGACTGTTTATATTCTTTAAAGTTGCAGCAATTTTGCATTATTTAGGAGTTCAGTGGAAATTGTTTCAAGCCAAGACTATCCTTTGTAGATCGAATTGGTGTATTTTCTTAAAGGTTGTTCATATCAGAGATTGTTATTGAACTAGATTGAAGTTGTTGCCAGGACAAGTTCCCTTGCATTCAAGGCTGGTACAGGAAAATATCTTTTTGAGGCCTAAATTGCTTGTAGCTTTGTTGGAAGTTAAATTCTCAGGTGAATTGAAGAAAATTCATTTTTGAATGAGGAGTTTGTTTTCCGGATATCACCATTCTTTGTGTGTTGAATCTATTGCAAGCTAATTGATTCGAAGCTGTTGCCATAAGTTTATATAATTAAAAAAAAGCGATTGGTGTCTATCTTTTCCTCATTGTTTTACTATTTTTTGAGGTTAAAAATGGCTCGAATTGGTGCAATATTAGAGTTAGTGGACAATCTAATACTCTCTACTATGGATAATAGGGTCAAAATCAGCAAGGAGTTTCTCACCGATATTCATAGTTGTTTACAAGATGTACATGAAAAGGTTGACTTTTTACAACTTGAATCTTAGCTTCAATAAGAAGAATTAAAACAGAGGAATCATCATTCTGGACATGTTTCTGTTCATAACATTGAGACTGCAACCCATCAGCAGCAAGTCAATAATGTTACCATTCATTCAAATAAAGCAGCAGTTGTACATGTAGATGCAGAAACTCAGTCTGCACTTCCCAAGCCCATCATCAGAGCTTGGGAACAGCTTGTCCACAACAAGCACAAAACTGGTCTTGGATATGACAACAACTTGTCCTTTGATATTCCAGACTACTCAAACCCCATTCAGTTTCAGAGTGCTGGATTCATTCATGACTGTTCACCTGCTACTCATGATAGTTCAGCTTCACCTGTTCCAGACTCTGCCCCTCTTCCACAGCAACAACAACAACAACAGATTGTGAAATTCCAACACTGTGACCGAGTTGGCCATTTGAAAGATCACTGTTTTGATCTTCATCCATGTAAGCACTGTCATAAAACTAGCCATTCTTCACACAGATGCTTCAACAACAAACACCCTGCAAGAACAACGATTCATCTTGGATGGATCACTTCTTGGCAATGGGCATTAACAACCAAGAAGATATTCAAATCAAATGTTAGAACTTGTTCCAGAGTATTGAACAGTCTTGCAGTTGAGTTTTCTCCATCATCTCACCTTGTATCTGACGGGGTGGAAATGATGGTCATCTACAAGCTTCAAAGTCACATCAAGCGAACCTGAGCCATAACCTGCCACACCAGTTTCAGAGTTGTAGCCAGAGACAAATATGCCCGTGAACATGCCTTCAGTTGGCAATCTGGGACACTTCCTCTAGCAGAAGACTTCAACTTCTTGCCAGCTTCGGAAGAATTCTAGGAACAAAATTGAGAACACTTCCTCTAGCAGAAGACTCCAGCTTCTTGCCAGTTTTGGAAGAGTTCCAGGAATTGCATTAAGCATTCCAGAGTTGTTGGTCATCCTTAAACCATCATAGGTTGAGACTTCCCTTTTTAGGTTGAAGTTCTCCCTTTTATGTGGGGTGAGACCTCCCTTTATTGGTTGAAGGTTTCCCTCTTCAAAACAATAGGAGCACTTCCTCTAGCAGAAGACTTCAACTTCTTGCCAGTTTTGGAAGAGTTCTGGGAACTGTACTAAGTGTTCCAGTGTTGGTGGTCATCCTTAAACCACCACCCTTTATACCAACATTTCATAGAGCACATTCAACCTAGTGCTGCCATACATATTTGCACATTTTGTATTACAGCTCTCTTCTTGGACTCATACATAACCCTTCAGATTAAGGGGGGGAATGTTGGACACCTAATCCTCAATGGGTTAGTATGGAAGCCAAATGGACAAAAGGAGTCCAAGAGACCTTGGGATGTGAAACCCAACGGTCACATATTGTACTATAAATGTATATCTCTTGTTAATAAAAATTGTACTCTCATGATTTATCATTCATATTGTTCTTGCTCCCATGTGTGTTTAATAGTATTCAAGGATTTGGTGAGGTGGAAGATGAGACTTCTTCAATCACCATTACTACCTTACTGATACTATGAACGAACTCATCCTTTGACAAAGGCTTTTTGTAGGCTTTCAATCTATACCCATTAAGAAGCAAGGGGATACCTTCTTCATCAATGGGTCTTATATGAACAACCCCATTTCCATGCAACTTTTATATCACATATGGGCCCAGCCATCTGGTCATCAACTTTCCTTTGAAATCCTTAAACGTTGAGTGATACAGTAGAGCCCAATCACCTTCTTAGAACAATTTGTCTCTGATATTTTTTGTCATGCCAAAACTTTCTTTTTACTTGAGTCACTTCTTTCTGCAAGACGGCCTACATCCTGAATTTATCTAACCTGCTGAGCTAGAGAAACATCTCCTATTATGCCCTTGTAACATCCAAATCCAACTATGTTGGCATTCTTAAAGTGTTGTACTCAAAATCAATGGAGAGAAGATCCTTCTTCCCATAGACCAAATCATAAGGGGTGAAGCCAATGGTTGTCTTCCAAGCTATATTGCAGACCCAAGTTTCCTCCACTAGTCTATCAACCCAATCCTTCCTGTTGTTACTCATCACCTTTGTCAGAATGCTTTACAATGCTCTGTTGGTAAATTCTACTTGTCCATTGGCCTGAGGATGGTAATGAGTGGACTTTCTGTTCTTGATCGTATGTTGGCTTAAAAGATTCTCAATCACATGTCAGGTGAATTGAGTGCCTTTATCAGTGACTAGCTCTCTATGGCATCTAAACTTATAAAATACGTTCTCCCTTAAGAACTCAACCACTTTCTCTTCTATGGCTACCTTGACAGCTCTGGTTTCAACCCACTTTGTTAAGTATTCAGTGCACACAATGATGTACTTTTTCTGTCCCACTGGAGGATCAATGGGCCCAATGAAATCCATGCCCCACTAGTCAAACAACTTAAAAGCCACTTGAGCTTACGAAGGCATTTCATCCCTGGGAGTAGGTTTCCCTATTATTTGCCACTGGTCACACTGGCTCATATATCTTCTTGCATATTGGTGGAGAGTGGGCCAATAGTAGTCATCTTGTAGTAGCTTGAAGGTTGTCCTTTTCGCTAGAAAGTGACCTCCACAAGGACCATCATGAAAAGCTAGAAGGATGTCAAAAACGTCCTCCTCCCTAACACATCTTCTTAGAATTTGATCTGGGCCCATCTTGAAGAGATTTCCCCCAAACCAAGTGACTTCGAGGACAGATTTGGAGGGAACTGTACATCTACTAACTAGTTGTCTATGTCAGAAAACTGTGGAGAGAGAAATGAAATGGTAAATAAATGCTCATCTGGCAGCTGATCATCAACCATTCCTTCCTCACCTGGAGGTAAAACCAATATGGACAAAAAATCTGCAACTGCATTTTCTCTGCCATGCTTATCAATGAGAGTTGGATCAAATTATTGTAACAAACGCAACCATCTACTAATTTAGGAATTCAAATCAGGTTTGTTCATCAAATATTTCATAGAAACATGGTCAGTATGTACAAAGGTCTCGTAACCAGTGGTGTAATGTCTAAATTTACTCAAGGAATGGGCAACAGCTAGGAGCTCCTTTTCAGTCACAGTGTAGTTCAACTCCATTTTGGATAGATTTTTACTGATGAAGTAAATGGAATAAGGTAGCTTGTCATCTATCTAGCCCAAAGTTGCTCCTATAGCTTTGTTAGAGGCATCAACATGGACGTGGAAAGGAAGAACCCAATTTGGGCTTCGGAGTATAGGTGGATTAGTCAACTTGTCCTTTAGTGTTTCTAGGGCCTCTTAGCAGCTTTCTGACCATAAAAATTCGGAGTCCTTGGCCAACAATCCAAAAAAAGGTGAGACTACCTTGCTGAAGTCCTTTATGAATCTCTCATATTACCTAGCTAAACTTAAGAAACTTTTGGCATCCCTGTGCTTCTAAGGAGTAGGGACCCTCTTTATGGTAGCTACCTTATTTGGGTCTACTTGCAACCCTTCATGGGATATTGAGTGACCCAGAACAGTCCCTATAGTCATCAAGAACTCACACTTCTCATGACTAAGGGATAAGATCATCTCAATGCATTTTTTTAATACTTTTCCCAAGTTAGAGAGAGCCTCTAGGAGATCAAACCCATAAGGGGTGAAATCATCCATATAAATTTCCACAGATTCATCGACAAGCTCTGCAAAGATGCTCAAGACTGCCCTCTGAAAAATGGTAGGGGAATTGCATAACCCAAAAGGAAGGATCCTATAACCAAAGGACCCTAGGGATAGGTTAAGGTGGTTCTATCATATTTCTTTCAAATGATCTAGATGTGATTGTAACCATTGAATCCATCCAGGAAAGAGAAGAAATTTTTTCTTGCAAGACCATCTAATACTTGGTCAATGAAAGGTAGAGGGAAATGGTCATTTTTTGTGGCTTTGTTTATCTCTCTATAATCCACATAGATACTCAACTTCCCATTTTTCTTTGGAGCTAGAACCAGAGGAGACACGCACTCACTATCTGAGATGGGGTAAATGAAGCCTACATCCAACAACTTCTGCAGTTCTTCTTTGACTATATTCTTGAGGGTTGGGTTCATTCTCCTCTGACGTTGGCAAACTGGTAGGAAACCTTCCTTGATGTAAATGTGGTGACTACACACCGAAGGGTGCAATCCCCTCATTTCCTTGTAACTCTAGGAAAATGCATCTAGATGATTTCTTAGCATGTCACATAACTCCTCTTCCTGATGTACAAAGAGAGGGGTTGATTTTCAATGTTCTTTCTGGGCCAAATTCTATCATCTTGACATGAGTAAGACTTGAGAGAGCTATGCACAAATGAGTCGAAGGTTTATCTTTAGCTTTCTTCACTAACGCCATAAGAGACGTGGTGTTGGGGGGATGATTCTAGAGGATTTTCTCAATCAAGTCATCTTCATCAAGTTTTCCCCCTCCTATAGTAACATCTAGGGTAAATATTAGGGAAGAGTAGAATTCAGCTTCTTCCTCCTATTCTAACCATAAAGGTAATTCATGCTCCAGATATGGCTCAGAAGGAGGGTACAAGACTAGTTGTTTGGACAAATGCCAATTTTTAATGGACGTATTCCCAGCCCTAAAACTTATGTAAGGATCATCAGCGGCTAACGATGGCCTTCCAATGATGAGAGGATAACTTTTGAAATTGGTCTTAAGTTGGAGAACTAAGAAGTCAGCAGGGTATTCCCAGGAATCAATGGAGACCATCACATCCTCAATAATTCCCTCAAGAGCTATTGTGGACCTTTTTGCAAGCTAAAATACTGTTGTGGTCTTCCTTAATGATGCTTGGAGATTTAGTTTAAGCATAGTCTCCTTATTCATCACATTAATGGAAGCACCAAGATAGATCAAGGTATGAGGGACAATGATTCCATCGATGTGTACATCTACCATAGGACTTCCAAGATCTAGATACTTTGGGAAAATCTCCCACCCCAACATTAAGTTGGATAGTTGTTCAATGACATTAATGGTAGGGATTTCTTTCTTTCGCCTCCCAGGATGTTTGAAACATTTCTCCTTGATTAACTTGTTGTAGATGGGGACATCCTTGACATCTTGGAGAAGCATAGGTTTTTCAATTCACTTAGAGGTTCAGTCTCTTCTGTGGTGTTTTGGACAGGATGGATTAGTCTCTCAGGAAAAGGAGTTGGATTTGCTTGAGGGGCACTCTCCTCATTTTCCTCTTCAATCTCCTCATGTGGAGATTGAGGTGAATTATCTAGAAGCACTCTTCCAAACCCAAGGTTAAATTTCTTGAATTTCCACAGCATAGGCAGAGTAAGATGCTTCTCCACTATAGACCTGTTGTGCCTATTTCTTAATTAGGTTCAGATTTGGTTGAGTAGGCATCTGAGCTTGCTCAGATGGGGCAGGGTGTAGGAGTTGTGGTTGAGATTGAGGTGGAGGCAGTAAATCTGGAGATTGGTTGTATGAGGAGCTCCACCCTTGGGATGGTGCATTCCACTAAGGTTGTAGAGGAGCATATGGCTAAAATGGTTGGCTGGAAGGTTTGGAATGGTATTGAGTTGCAAAAGAGCAACAAGAAAGTGTGGACCATGAAGGATGAGTAGGATGGCACCAAGGGGGAATGGATGTGTTATGGTTATTGTTATAATATAAATAGGATGCCCCTTGCATGCCTTGCTGGTATGGTCGAGGTCCTTGAGGCCTCCTTTTATTGACATAGCAGAGTTGTTCAATCACCCCTTCAGTTCCTTGATACATAGATTTTAATCTAGGCATAGAAGAACACTTTTCTATGGAGTGGTTCTCCTCATAGGCCGAGCAGATTTATATAAGATTTAATCCACATTCATTCCTAGGGTGCCTCCTGGTGCATCTAGGGTAGAAGATAGCTAAGTCTCTCTCTGATTCCTCTTATTTCCTCTTTATCTTCATGGTGTCCATTTGTAGAGCAAGGGTATGCAACATTTCACTCTTAAAGTCTTCCAGCATGTTCCCAATTTCAGATTTCATGGAGGTGTTGGAGGAAGATGAACTGACCAAAGCTTGACTAGCCCCACCCTTCATTATAGGTTTCCAAAAAATACTTTTGAAAATTATTTTGATATCATCATAGGGTAAATGATAGATTTCCCCTCCTAATAGCAGGTTTATGGTTTCTAGGATATATTCCATAATCTGTCTAAGAAGGACTAGCTTAAGCGATTCAGGATTAAGGGTGCACCTAGCCCTTTTGTAGCTCACTTGGAATCTTTCCTCATAGTCTTTTAAAGATTCATCATGTCCCAATGTCATTCTAAAAATTTCCTCTTTGGTATTTTTGGACCTATAGTAGTCCCTATACTTATTGTTGAAGGCTTGTTGCATCTAATCCTAGGTGGTGATGTTGTCCCCAGGTAAACGCATGAACCAGCGCAAGGATACATATTTTAGGGTGGATGGGAACAATTTCAACTTATGTTCATCAGAGGTGTAAGCATAAGTTCTGCAATGATAGGAAGCTCGAAAAAAATGGTATCTGGGTCATCTGAGGTCAGTCCATGCAAGTGAGGAAGGGCAGAGGGACTTATGATTTTCATCCTAGCATCCCCATTATTTTCTCCAATTGGAAAATCACCCTTAGCTCTATTCTCAGCTCCTTCTCTGTATCCAATCCCATTTCTATTTTTAGCCATTGTATAGGTCGATGGAATGGTATCTTCTTCTTCCTTAATAGGCTCTTTAAAAATATTTGGTTTTTTTCCCAATGGGACCTCTAGCTCATAGCCACCAAATAAGAGAGAAGGTTGGTTGTTCGATGCAGTGGGGTTATTTGGGAAAAAATTCCCTAAGTTGTCTCTACTCCTATGAGGCATGAAAGAATTTGTTTTTTTTGTTAGGGGTTTTCTTCATAATTACATGCATAATGAAAAGAAAGAAAAAAAATTGCAACTACTTGCTAAATGGAACTATTTGAAGAATTAGAAAGAAAGTGAAATATTGCAAATATTTTATGAATGGAAGTATTTGCATAATTGGAAAGAAAGCAATAAAAACAAAGCAAAAATCACATCTACTTAGACACCTACCCAGGAACGGCGCCAAAAAGTGATGACCACTAGTATTGCAGCAAGAATGTTGCAACACCTGGGGCTTCATCAACCCGAGGTTCATACAAACTTGGAGGTGACAGTGTTGTACACACAGTAGATGCATTGGTATACTCTTGTCACTTTTCAACTGGAGCAATAAACAACTAGGTTTTTTCAAACCAAACTTCTATTGACTAGAAGGAGTCTGACTGCCAAATGGAAAAGGGAAAATTATCCTTAATGAAAAAAAGGAATGTTTCCTACTCCAGGGAATGAAAGACTAAATTGGAAGATGTTATAAAGAGACATGAAATCATCTAGCTACACATTTACACATTTTTCTTGCAAAAGAAACTTAGCTTAACCTAGTTTATAACATGTAATGATCTAGACTAGTTGAGAATGAAATATGATCTAAGAAGTATTATGAATGCTCCATGCATGTGCTAATTTAGAAATTACAGAAAAATCATTTTTTGATGTTTAGTTTTACGAATCATAAATGATAATTTTCACTTGCTCTTTGGCAAGGGAGATAGGTATGGAGGGAACAGTATGGACTATTTTCAAGTGTATGAAGCCATGCGGAGGCCTAATCTAAGCTCAAATGGCAATATTTTTCTAAATTCTAGCTTAAAACAGACTGTTACATGGTTTCCTGTAGTACTACAAGATGTCCTAGTTCTACTACAGGATGCCCTATTTTACTACACGAAACAAGTCAAAATCCTAGAAGATTTGGGAAAGGTAGAATGAAGTGTGGGAAAGGTGTTTGATGGGTAAATAAGGAATGGAGGAGGTGAAAACTATCCAAGGCTGAGTCAGATGCTTCAATATGGTTGGATTTCTCAACGGAAATGACAACTTTGCTTACAAAACAAGAAATTGTATTTAGGGTTTGGTGGACCTTGGCGGTATGGGTGGATAGGACTTGGATGAAGTGAATGAGATGAGGTATCCCTGAAAATTAGAAGCTCATGCAACAACATACACTATTTTCTTCATTTATGCACAAATTAATCTATACATGGAAACAATGATTTGAATGGAGGAAAATTGAGTTAAGATTAGCTAACAGCTAAGTTCATGAATAGAAGTTCTTTTAAACCATAGAAAAGTTAAGAGATCAAAATGAAAATTGCAAATACTTCTTAGAAAGTCAAAGACATTGATCTATTCAACAATAAAACCTAGATTATACAGTAATCAAACAAGAAATGTGTTTTTGGGCTATGTGAATGGAACCCTCAGGTCATGATACTATAAGGAAGATGAGGTGAAGCCACTATCACAAGAGTTTCTGAAGTGTTTACTGTCACTATGATACCACTGATCTAACTATCAAAAAATGGAAGAAAATTAATTAATCACCCAAATACTTGTAGATTAACAAAACCAAAATCACTTTAGCAGCTAACTATGAAGGTAATCTAAGCTTACATGTACAAAAATAGGAACCTCTGCTATTAGGGTTGGACCCTAACCCAAGAGCTTCAGCCCTCTGAGTCAACTGAGTTCTGGACCAAGGGAACACTTCCATTTTCATTAAAATATCAAAAATACATAAGACTCATCAATCTCAATGTCTTAGTTTGAAAGTTCCTCTTGGATACAACTATAAAAAGTTGAATCCTAATGAGGCTCTAGGCCTTCTTATTTATAAAACTAAAGCTACCAACAACTTCCTTAAATTTAGGGAGGCTTGGCTACCAACTCGATATCAACTTGTCTTCAACAATCACTCGCTTGGCTGCCAATGACCTTAATGGCTCAACTGCTTGTAATTCCAAGCTAATGGGATTTGGTGGAGGAATCTTCGAGTGAGTGAGGAATTAAGGATGGAGATCCAATCTCATAAAATCCTTCGTACTTGTCTACTTCGATTTCGTACACTTTAATTAGCCAAAATTTTCTCCAAAACCTGCAATTAATGCACATTAGACCACAAGACATGACATATCATATTTACCCTTATCACTAAGAAAAATATAACAAAACATGTAAAGAAATGTGAGAAATGTTGATTTTAATAAGCAAGACAGTGGCATTAATTTCCATATAATTTACCCATTTATGAGCCTCATAAATGGCATGAAATTTATACAACCTCTTAATCGTTATCAAGGCTTAATATTTACTGAATCGGTGAATGATGTTTAGTCACCTAATTTTTTGGATCAACTATATGAACTAATTGTTGAGAGGTGAGAATATTATATTAATCCCACAATAGTTGGATCTATCAATTAGCAGAGTATTGAAAGTACTGAATTTTTCTCTGAGGTTGCGATGGAAGATTGGAAACAAGGAGCTCATGAACTTAACTCTCAATATCGTGCCACTGATCGATGTGTCTGCTGGATTGGTATTCAGGTACGCGAGCATCCTATTTTAAATGGTCCTAATTATGTTGTCAATTTTAATAAATATATTGATTCTTGCATAGAAGAAAGCCAAAATATTCCTTTACTGAATGTTTCTCTGCAAGAAAGCCCTACAAGATGGTAGGCACCCCATCGGCATCAACTTCAAGATTGGAGCACAACTAAGGTTTTTTTTATTTATCAATTTCTTCTTCCGAATGAGATTCTAAGAAAAATACCCACTTATGATGTTCCTACTTGCTCGCAAGATCATGTTAAGAATTTTTGTTCTATATGACAAACTAATGGTCTGACCGTTGAAATATGGTCGCATCTAATGATCTATTCCTTGGAAAATATCGTGCAAGCTCGTTACTTGCAATAGGAGTTGAAACATCAAACAACAAATTGGGAAGTGTTATATTCCCTATTTTGTAGAGACTTCTACTTTTATGATGCTCATGAAACGATAATGCAATCCCTTTGAGCTATCAAAGGAGTATTGTTTTCAGGTGAGGAATCTTTAACAAAATGCAATTGGTATGAGATTTTGTTCATCAGTACAAATCAAGGTTCCATGAAGTTGTGGTTTCCAATAAAGTTAATAAATATCCAGATGATGACCTGGAAGAGATGCAACATTTTTCATTTAAATATTTTGAAGGGGAATGAAAAATAAAGGAGGATCCTATACATGATGCTCCACATTTGTAGACTCCTAAGTTGCAAAAGATGAAAATTGGGATAGAAGAGAAACTGAATCTTGCTCCCATTGGAGATTATTGGGATGACCAAACCACTTTGTAAATCTATGGCCTGCTTAAAGAATCTGTGGATTTATTTCCCTGTTTCATCTCGGAATTAAAGGGGAATAAAGAGGAATTGGGAGAAATTAAAATCGCACTGAAACTAGATGTGAAACCAGTTAAGCATCGGACCTACAAATTGACTCTACAAGTCAAGGAGAATGTAAAGAAGGAAATTTAAAGAATGTTAGGCGTTGGCCTTATATTTCCAGTTGACGAAGTTGAGTAAATAAGCCCCATTATCATCCAAGATAAGAATTATTCAAAGGAAATTTGAGCGTGTCTTGACTACCATAGCCTCAATAATGCATCAGTGGATGACCCCTTCTCAACTCCTTTTAGTGATGGTCTTGGACAATATTTGGGGAATGAAACTTACTCTTTTACTGATGGTTTGGCAGGGTACCATCGAGTTTTAATTGCATAATAAGATAATAATAATACTACATTCACTACTGAATGGTGTTCCTATGCTTATAATTGTTGCACAGTTAGCACTTTCTGGATGGCTAGTGTCCTAGTGAAGATATCTACAAGTGTGTTGGCATTGATGTTAATAGTCATGTTGGGGAGATGTGTTGGGCAATTAGCATTTCCTGATTATTGGCAGAAGTGTTTCCATTGATGTTAACCAGACGAGCATGGATACTTGTCATAGAAGATGTTGGCAGTCATGGATGAGGAAAAATCCCATGGTTGCTACAATGCTCTTATAGAAAATCATCATAGTAGTAGGCTTACTGAAGAAGCCAGAAAATGATGATCACAGTGATGGTCATGATGGAATCCCATGGTAGCTGCAGGCTATCTGTAGAGAATCATCATATTAGTAGTCTTATAGGAAAATCCATAAAATAATGGTTACAATGATGTACCAAATGAAATTCTGTGGTAGCCTCACACTATATGTCGAGAGTTTGGATCCATATTAGAGGTAGTACATGGGCTCAAAGCCTACATCAAACCCTCTACACTGAAAGTGATCTGAATAAGATTTTCAATGATATGAAGAAGTTCAAAAATGGATTCCTGGTTAAAATTTATGACCTATTGAAGTTAATGGATTTGAAGCATTAGGAAGGATGGAAAATTCGCATATCAGAGATCATAATGTCGGAGGTCCATCATATCAACATATCCAATAGTAGAATACAATGTATCGACACATCGACATATTAGAAAATGAGATGTTGAAGGTCAAAATATCGACGCTTAAGCACATTATAAGTCCAAGACATCAGAGTATTGGCATATCAAAGATCTGGATACCGAAACATCAAAGGATTGGCACAAGTGGCGCATCAGAGGTTGGAGCCTTAGCATGTCAATGCATTGGCATATCGGGCATTGGAATATCAAAACTTATTAAAGTGAGGAACCTTTAAAAGTTGTGATATCTGATAAGTTCTGATAATCCTTTATAAGTGCTAAGGAATGTCAAAGAAGATTAAAAGAGGACTTCCTTGCAAAACCAAAGGTTGACGAGCCCTCTTCTCTCTCCTGTATCAGGACACATGGAAACATGTGATTGGATTTGATAAGCCACAGTGGTTACTGACGTCAGTATTCTTTGGCAGTACAGAAGGACATGTGGCAAGCATATTTAACCATATTGGGTAGTCTAATGGACTAGAACAAGATGACACGTGTCACCTCTAAGGAGTTGCCATGTGGAAGTGGTGATGTCATATCAAAGCTTGACAATCAAAGGATTAAGATATCGGAACTCTAATGTACTTAGAGTTTGGAAAATCTCCAATAAAAGGGGTTTTTAATATTGGGCTAGAACATGGTTGTTAGAGTTCAAAGAACCAAGGGAGAGTTACATTTAGCAAAGGGAGAATGGACCCCCGGTAGGAGTCTGAAGGCACAGTACCTTAAGGCTAAGAAACCAGGTCATAGCTCTCGGACCTATGATGAGAAATGTTGTGAGGGCTAAGCAGAAGGAGCCAAGATGAAAGGAGAACTTCATAGAAGTTCTGATACAAAGGGGGCTCTGATATGGAAATAAGATGATAGACATTGTTCTAGTCATATGAGAGTAAATTCCAAGGGAGATAAGAACCAAACCACTCAGGAGTATCAAAACATTGTACCATTGTGGAGTAACAATGTGGAATTTCTCTGATAGGATGGTACATAGAATTAAGGGCATATGGGTCAGAAACTGTGAGATTGAATGCAAAAGCATAGGAGTTTGTCTCAGGATTAATGGCGATTGTCAAATATTGCTATGTCAAGGAAGTAAGGACCACGATCTTCAGGAAAGAGTGTTGAGTATTTTCTAAGGTGAGACAAACCATATTTGTGTTATGATGCACGTCTCAATGAGTTATGTAGGTAAATGGGTTAGCTATCGAAGAACAAATGAAAATCAGTGAAGTTGATTCATGGATTTTGATGGATCTACAGAAAACTCCGAGACAAGGAAACGAGGACAATGGTCCACAAAGAAGCCATCCCATAGTACAACCAAGTTGTGCAAAACCATGATTAAATCATGCAGAGCCTTAGTGATGGGAGAGTTGTTCATAGAGAATATTGTTCTTGGTTGGAGTCTGTAGGTGGATTAAGAATTAACTCTCAATATTGAGAAAGCATTCAAGTGGCCATTCTCATGTTTAATGCATTGGGAGACACCTAGTCAGACGCAACAAAAGAATAGAAAATCCATGTTGAAGTACACTTGAGTAGTGTGAATACAGGATAATAGCGACACCATCAATTAGTGGGTAGGATAGGAACAAAAGCCAGGAGCTCAAGTCAGCAAAGTGTGAGGGAAGAAACATTATTGCTAGAGACCTAAGCAGAAATGCTCTATGTAAGCACACTACTTTCTAATGCTATGTAAGCATGTTCTGTAAAGAAAGGCTGAGAGTACCTATGTAGAGGTAAGTGACCTCGAGAGAAGTTGTGCTATTGTATGGGAAAGGAAGAAAGGTGCATGTGAAGAGAAAGAAGGCCCAGAGCTCAGTGTGTGTTCTGGAGAGAAAGAGGCTGAGAGCTGAGTGAATGTTTTTGAAGAGAATAAAGATATAGGACTACATGGCCTCGTTGATCTGGTGAGTGTTATGAGTGAAAGAATGTGTTGTTCTAGATCATGTAGAGGACCTAGAACATTAGAGTGTTGTGAGGAGTTGTGATGAGAGACTTTTGTTGATTATATTAGTGTGTTGCTATAGAGTGAGCAGAGCAAGAAGAGGTGCAGAGAGAGATGCATGGACTATGATGAGTGATTGTTGTTGAGAAGATCAATGTGCTCCTACAGAGTGAGTAGAATGAGAGGAGAATAGAGCTGAGGTTAGACAGAGTGACTACCAATTACAAAGAACATTAAGTTCATATTTGAGTGTGATTTGGAGACTACATATAGGAAGTTGGTGCTTCCATCTCTATTGGGTGCTTCGGAAGGCTTGGCGATTGGTGCCTCCTGCAATTTGCCATGTGCATAAATCCAAGGATTTGCAAGTTAGTGCTTGCAACAAATCCATGAATTTGGTGCTTCCAGTAAGATAGATAGGTGTCTAAAAAAGAAGGGAGTTGGTGCTTCGTTCTAGTGGGTGTTAGCAAACAATCAAAGAGAGTTGGTGCTTCTTGTGAGTGGCTACTCAAAAAATGGATTGATGTAATAGAGTAGGTGCTCTTATTTTACATCAATAACAACAACATGCTTCATGGTTTTTTCTCGAAAGGGTTTCCAAATAAAACCTTGTGTCTCATGTGTATGATGCTCATGGTGTGTGTTTGTATGTTGATTTCATATTGTTTCCATATTATATGTTGCTACTAATTATGTGGACGATTTACAAGTTTGAATAACAAAAGTTAATCGACATAAAGAGTTAAATTTGAGCCTTAATACTAATTCACCCCTTCTCAGTATTAACATTGTTTCCAACGATTGCTATTAGAGCCAAGTTCCTTCAGGAATAGCTTAATCACTATAAGGTAGACCAAAGGAAAACAATAGCTAATCGAGCTTGGCTAACAGTAGAAGGAGTTTCATTTTTAAATAAATAGGACCATGAGTTCTTGTATGAATTCTGTAAGGTTAGAATGATGGCCAATTTAATGTCTTTGGATGGTGATATATGGCTCTCTATATTGAATGGAGAAAAGAGTAAGTAGAATGGAGAAGCCCGAAAGATTATCATGAAAGGGCTATCTAAGCGAGATGTTGATAAAGTAAGGAATTGTGAGAGAGAAAGGTGAATGTTGGATAGTCTGCAATGTCTATATGGTGGAGATATCCATGTCGATCAAGACCTCAGAAAAACCACCGAAAAGAAAACATACTACCCATGGATATTTATAACTTAGCCCGTTGCAATATTTACAATGAAATACCTGCTCAAAAGAAAAATAACATGACAATGTAACAATCATATTAACATGACACTCATACCACTTATTGGAGATTTATATCTTAGCTTATGGCGGTATTTAAATCTATATACGTATACATACATATACCAAAACATTAGAAAAACATATGCCAAACATAAACCAACATCAAACCAAAACTTCTTTACCTCAACTAGCAAACAATGAATGATATAGGGCCCGCATCTGATCCGTCATCTCCCATGTAGCTTCTTTAGGCCCAAAGTGCTTCCACTACACTTTATCTTGCTCTATGGCTCTATTCTTGAGCATGAGATGTTTCCACTACAATATGCACTGAGGCTCCAGCTGGAACTCTCCTTCTTTCTCCACCTGTAATATAGACCAATCAATAACATGATCAACATCCTTTATATACTTCTAAAGCAATGAATATGGAAAACATCATGGACATTCATTGTTAGATGCAATGCAAGTCGATATTCCACTGGTCCATTCCTCTAAAGGATATAAAAAAGGCTCGCAATACCATGGTGACAACTTGGAACATGAATCAATCCTCAAAGAGATTTTCCTGGGCTTAATGCACAAATAGACATGCTTTCCAACCTGAAACTCCTTGAATACCCTATGTTGATCCGCATAAATATTTTGTCTATCCTGTGCTACATTTAGATTCTTGTTTATAGCCTACATGTCCTAGTCAATGTCTGCCAACATATCTGGTCCAATAAGTACTATGTTCACTGGATCACTCCAGCTGATGGGAATGTTAAAAATCTGCCCATACAATGCCCCAAAAGGACTCATCTTCAATGAATCCTGATAACCATTGTTGTACGCGAACTCATCCAATGGAGATACTCCTCCCATTTCTTCTACTGGTGCATCACATACATCCTCAACATATCCTCGAAGATCCTATTGAACCTATCTATATGTCCATCTCCCTGTAGATGATAATTTGTGTTAAAGGCCAACTTTGTGCCCAAACCTACAAAGAGCTCCTTCCAAAACTTGGAAGTGAAATTTTCATCCCTATCCAACACAATCTTCTTTGGAACACCATGTAGTCTCACTATCTCTTTGATGAACCCCTGTGATACCTCACTGGATGAATATGTAGTCTTTACTAAAATTAAGTTAGATACCTTTCTCAACCTCTCAACCATGACCATAATAGAATCATGTTGCTTTACTATACTCGAAAGACTTGTAATGTAATCCATGGAAATGACCTCCCATTTCAATTATGGAATCGCTATAGGTTGTAATAACCACATGGATGCTTACATTCTGCCTTTACCTATTGACAATCTAAACATCTAGCAATGAACTCTGCCACTTCCTTCTTTAGATTTAGTCAATAGTAGAAATTCTTCACCTTCATCAACATCCTCTAATATCCTAGATGACCTAAGTATGGCTTGGCATGAAACTCTCTCAAGATAAGTTTCTTGATCTCTCTGCAATTCAGCACATAGATCCTATCTCTAAACCTCACCAAACCATCTACCATGAGGCAATAATCTGCATACAGATCACCTATACCTATGCCTACACATATACCTCTACCTTTACCTATACCTGTGCTCTACCGTAACATGTGCATAATCTCCATGTATTTGTCATCTCATTGTCCTGCCTATAAGATCCTATGCTATATCTCTATCACATAAGAGCTCATAGCTTCTATATGATTTACGTATACCTTCTTTCTAAGAGCATTTGCAACCCAGTTCTCATTCCCTTTGATGTATCTAATCTCGAAGTCGAACTCACTAAGGGTAGCTAACCATATAGCTTTCTAGCCATTTATATTTGTATGATCAAACAAATACCTCAACCCACTATGATTGATCATCAATGTAAACCTCTTGCCAAGAATATAGTGCCTCCACATCTTCAATGCATATATAATCGCTATTAGCTCAAGATCATGTGTTGGATAGTTGTATTTTTTCTCATTAAGCTTTCAAGAATCATATCACACTACTTGTCCTTATGGCATGAGAAATCCACCAAGTCCTCTCTTGCAGCCATTCGTACAAATTACAAACTCCTTATCAGAATCCACAATCTTTAGCACTAGTGCATGTGTCAATGATTGCTTAAGCTGCTCAAAACTAGGCTAACATTTTTCTATCCATTCGAACTTCTTACATTTCCACTACAATGATGTCATAGGATATCCAATGTGTGAGAAGCTCCTAATGAACCTCCTATAGTAACCTTCCAATCCCATGAATGATCTCATGTCATCCACATTCTTAGGAGCTACCCACTCCATGATGGCCCTTATATTTTTTGGATCCACTGTTATTCCATCCTTGGAGAAAAACATGCCCCAGGTAATGTACCTTTGTCTGAAATAAGTTGCACTTGCTAAGTTTAGGATACAACTGATGCTCTCTTAGAAATATCAACAATACTACTAAATTCTTGGGATGATATTCCTCATTCTTATAATATACAAGTATGTCATCAATGAATACAATAACAAACTTGTTTAGATAAAGATGCAACATGTTATTCATCAGACATGTGACTGCAGCTAGAGCTTTAGGAAATCGAATAGAACAACAAAAACTAATAATTCCCATACATGGTCCTGAATGTAGTCTTCAAGATATCCTCTTCCTTCATGCATACTTGATGGTATCCCAATCTCAAGTCGATCTTAGACGACATTGTTGTTCCCTTCAACTAATCAAACAAATCATAAATCCTAAACAAAGCGTGCATGTTCTTGATCGTTACCTTGTTTGTCTTCCTAAAGTCAATGCACAATCTGAGACTACCCTCTTTCTTCTTCAAAAAAAACACTGGTGTGTCCCAAGGTGATACACTTGTCCTAATGTATGCCTTTTCCAAAATTTTCTTCAGCTACAACTTTAACTCAACTAACTCAGGTGTGCTCATCATGTAAGGTGTTTTTGATGTTGGAGCTTCCCCTGGCACTGACTCAATAGAAAATTCTACCTCGCTATCAAGTGGCAACTCTGTAATGTCCTCAACAAATATATCCTGAAACTGTTGGAAAAATGGGTTCATTCCTAACACATTGACATCCTCAACCTCCTTACCCTTGTCACTAGAAATGTGTACTACAAAAATCACACAACCTTTCAAGCAACTATGCTTAACCTACACAGTAGTAACCATCCTCACTAATGTAGGCTTCTTTTTCCCATGCAAAATCCTCTTTTCCCCACTATCATCCACACACTCAATGGCCTTGTCGAACCAATCCACTTTGGTCTTACGAAGGTATAGCCAATCCATACCCAAAAGCATACTATACGATCCTAATGGCAATACATTCAAATGTGTTGTTGTAGGCACACCATTTAACTTAAATTCACAAGCTCTTAGTCCATGGTGAACTCTCTTCTTCGTACCTGTAGCCAACTGTACCAACCAAGATTTTGCATGCACTTCTTTTCTCAAACCACACTTATCCACTAGGTTAGGATTAATATAACTATAGCTAGATCTAGGATAAATTAAAATAGAAACAAATTGATCAAAAATCTTACATTCCATCTCAGTGATCGATGCATGATGAACTTCCTACCTGTTGTTCACAACTTCATAGATCCAATGAATTCTATGACCAATACCACCAACTGTATGTTCCTCTTTAACATTGCAGATCTAGATCTACCTGATCCAAAATGGATCTAGTTTTGCCTCTAGATCAAAGTCTTAAAATGCAGATGAAAGTGGGATCAAGTTGATGTTCTCATCAATATGATTCCAATGGTGTGAACGGTGCATAAATCTGAGTCCATATGGAGAAGTGAGAGCCAGTCAAAGTTTATGGAAAATTAGGGCAAAAGTCAAGAAGTAAAAGGTCGACTAGATCAACGGTCAATGGTCAATGCCTACATCAGCAGGGAGACGTGTCATCCCAGGAATGAGCTACAGGTCTTGGATGATGTCAGTAGAGGAGGTGATGTGGCAGGTTGGGATTGGTTCATATGGGATAATCTAGTGCTAACACGTGGCAACTCTGATTTTGCTCAATGTGGCCTTATTTCCAAAATTTTGGGGATCAAGGAGGATCGAACCCCTGAACTCCTAGAGTGGCTGAGTTTTCAACAAAGGACCTCACTAGATGGGCTACATTGGGTCTTGGTAATGGAAGCGGTGAATTTGTATTTATTTGATGTCAGGATTTTCACCGGAAAAATGCCGGACGGTCGGGGTCAAGCCCACGACCGCCAAACCTTTGATTTATTGTTATCGCATATATGCCACATTCACCGAAAATGTAAACAACATATGGTATATCATACCATACAAACCATATATCAACCAACGAAACAATGGGGCCAACATATATCATATCACATATCCAATGTATAGCGGCGGAATGGTCGAACGAGGGTTTTAAACCCTCGACCTTCCAAAACCTTATATACAAACAACTTCGCATGCCTCTGCTAACCAACATGTCATGAGTTCGGGCTTGAAACAAAGTTGAACCAATTTTTATTTAAACCATTGCAAGTGTCGAACCTGCCATACCACTAGTGCGCAGAACGAGGTGGTTTTTTCCAAACAAAGGGTGGTTTTGTAGGGACATAGGTGGTTTTGGAACATTCCAAGGGGTTTGGAGGTCATAGTGGCCAAATAGGGTCAAGTTTATACTCATTTGACTTGAAATTTTGAGTTGAATGCAGTGGTGAGATCCATTTTTTCATTTGAGACTCTATTTCTAAGCTCATCCCTGTAACAACATTTTGAAGAGAAAATAAATAGGTCAGCACTGGAAGCGAAAGGACCCAAAGACGTAGCCAGAAAGTCTGGTGAACTCTATTAAATTTGGTTGTGTTGATGTGTTTGAATGTGTTTCCAACTTGTTTATGTGTTTATGTTATTTGCAATCTTTTCAATCCATTGCACTAAGCAACGTAACATAATCAACTTCACACAAAGTCTATAATACCTTTTTAATTAACGGATCAAGTGGTATCAGAGCTCAATGTTTTTAAGGTTTGGCAATTTTTTTGTGAGGATTTGAATGCTTACTAGGATGAAGCTCGGACGAGGTGAAGGTGAACTTGTTGAGGTGAATCCAAAGATTGGAAGGGTCTTTTCACAAAGAAGGATGGCATATGAAACTCCACTTGGCTCAGAATCTCAATTCTTGGATAGTTTTGTGACGATATGTGCTATGGTGGAAGAGATGTATCGCGAGTTTAAGAAGAACAAAGATGAAGGCACTTCATCACCTAAAGATCAAGAAGATAAGGGAAAGGGAGGAATGTTTCCTCCACCGTCTCCCCCATCATCACCATCATCATCCTCATCCTCTTCTTCTCATAAATCTAGTCCTTCTAAGAAGAAAAAGAGGAAATCTTCTTTGATCAAATTAGATGCAAAATTTTATTTTCCAATTTATGATGGAGAACTTAACGTTGAAAAGCTTGATAATTGGATAAGACAAACTAAAGTGTATTGTAGGGTGCAGAAAATTGTTTCAGAAAGGAAGAAGATCCCACTTTCTAGCTTTCGACTTGGAGGAACCACACTTGTATGGTGGGAAGACAAGACACAAGAAGATCTCCAAAAGAATGGTAAAATCATTTCATCTTGGAATGAATTTGTTTCTGCCATTAAAAAGCAATTTTATCCTTTGGCTCATATGCAACAAGAAATGATGAGTTGGAAAACACTACATCAATTAAAAGTTTAAAGTGTTCAAGTTTTATATTCAGGAATTCCGTAAGAGAGCTTTAACATTAGGCATATCATTGGACTCGCCAGAGACATTGTTGAAATACATAGGTGGCCTTCATAGCTATTTGAGGCATACCATACTTATGTTTAATCCAACTATCTTAGACGATGTATCAGTTCAAGAAACTCATCTAGAAGCTAGAGGCAAAAATGTAACCCAAGATGTTGGGAAATCATCCAAATCTATTGAAAGCAAGAATAAAGGCAAGAAGAAACTTAAATGGAAGGAGAAGAAAACAAACATTGTGAAGAAAGATAAACCTTTATGCACTCATTGTAAGAAGGAAGGACACGATGAGGCAAACTACTGGTCATTGCATCCAGAATTGAAGCCTAATAATTTTGGGATTAAAGAGCGAAAGAATTTTGCTGCTATTCAAAAGGACTTAGGATCAAATTCCGGTGACGAGACAACGGTTACAACTACAGGTATAAAAGGTAAAGATTCTAAATCATGTACAAGTACTTCTTCGCATTCTATTGATAATGATAATGATGAGAGGAAAAGAAATTATCTATTTCACATTAGAGTTATTTCCAAGCATAATAAAATTGACACTTTATTTGATAGTGGGTCACAAGTTAATTTTATTTCTGAAGCAATTGTAAACAAGTTGGGTCTAGAAACAAAACCTCATAAAAAACCATATCCATTAGGTTGGGCATGTGACAAAACTAATGTACAAGTTACAAAACAACATAAACTTAATTTTCCTATTGGGTCAAAGTTTGTAGATGAGGTTGAGTTAGACATAGTCCCATTGGACATATGTGGAATTATATTAGGAAGCCCCTACTTGTACGATAGAAATGCTACTTTCTATCAAACTGAAAATAAGTATCAAATCACTATGGATGGAATTGAATAAGTTGTAAGAGCTCATAAACTCAAAGATAATTTCTCTCTCATAAATTTAGGATAGATGAAAAGGATTGTAAATTCAATTAAACAATTTTTACTTATGATTGTAAAAGAAAAGGATATTGATAAATACAATGCTTTCCAAGGCTATAATCCTAAATAGAAATCAGATCTAGTTAAATCCATTTCCGATTATGATATTTTGTTTCAAGAGCCTAAAGGGCTTCCACCCAAGCAAGAGATAGAACATGAGATTTATTTGCAGCAAGATGCTCCACTACCTAACATTGGAATGTATAGGTTATCAGCTCTAGAGAATGAAGTAATAAAGAAGCAGGTACAGGAGTTGCTCAATCAAGGGTTTATTTGACCAAGAACATCATCGTGTGGATCACCTATAGTGTTAGTGCAAAAGAAATATGGTTCACGGAGAATGTGCATTAATTTTGGAGTATAAAATAAACTCACAATAAAGAATCGTTATCCTTTTCCTGGTATTGATGATTTGTTAGATCAGTTAAAAAATGCAGTTTAATTCTCTAAATTGGACTTGTGTAGCAGTTACCATCAGATCAAAGTTGCAGAACATGATGTATGGAAGATTTCTTCCAAAACAAAGTAAGGACTCTATGAATGGATGGTTATGCCTTTTGGATTAATTAATGCTCCAACTACATTCATGTGAGTCAAGAATGATATATTAGGCCATTCATTGATGATTTTCTAATAGTCTATTTAGATGATATTCTTTTTTCAGTAGAACATGGGATGAACATGTAAAGTATGTAAATCAGATTTTAGATGTTTTGAGAAGAGAAAATCACTATGTAAAACTGTCAAAATGTGAATTTGGCAGAACATCTTTAAATTATTTGGGTTATATTGTAGGGGGTGGTGAATTGAAGATAGATCCCTCTAAGGTTGAATTCATTGTAAATTGGCCTAAGGCCAATACTACTACAAAAGTTAGAAGTTTCTTAGGGGCAGCACAATATTGGAGAAAGTTTATTGCTAACTTTTCTTTGATTGCAGCTCCTTTACAAGCTTTGACAACTGTGAAATAGGTGTTTCAGTGGGGAGGCAAACAACAAAAAGCCTTCAACACATTAAAAGAAGGGATTAGTACAGCGCCAATACTAGCACTACCAGATATTCAACATCCATTTGAGATCGAGACATATGCAAGTGAATATGCCATGGGGGCAGTGTTGATGTAGCACAAAAAGCCTATATGCTTTCATTCTAAGACATTCACATCAATAGTAGTTAACTATCCTACATATGATAAAGAATTGTGTGCGTTAGTTCAGAGTGTTAAAAAGTGGAAACATTACGTAATGGTTAAAGAAAAAATCATTCATACAGATCATCAACCACTTCAATATTTACACTCACAAACTAAATTGCAACAATCAAGACACTATCGATGGATGGGTTTCCTACAACAATTTCATCTTGTTATCAAATATAAGAAGGGCATACATAATAAGGTTGTATACATGTTATCCAAACCAATCATAAATGCATCTGCAATACTTAAGCATAATTCAGTAATTCGTGAAAGTTACATTGAATAATATGCTCAAGACATGGATTTTAAGGATGTATATACAACTTTAAGTCATGGAAAGCAGGCAGAAGAATTCGATTATTTCATAAAGGATAAACTCTTATATCATATGGGAAAGTTATGCATTCCACAAACTAAAAGAGTTAATATAATTCGAGAAGCACATACTTGGTGTAAGTAAAAAAGTTGCACAACTACAAAGATTCTGCTATTGGCCACGAATGAATGAGACAGTTTCTAGATATATTAAAGGATGTACAATGTCTTCTACAAGCAAGCCAAGTAATAGAAAATTAGGCATGTATACTCCACTTCCAATTCCTTCTCATCCTTGGGAAAGTGTTTCCATGGATTTTGTTGGGGGATTGACAAAGTATAAAAAGGGTCATGATTATTTGTATGTAGTTGTGGATAGGTTCAATAAGATGTGTATTTTTTCACCATGTAATAAACAAGTCATAGCTAAACAAACTGCAAAGTTGTTCTTTCAAAATGTATGGGTTCATTTTGGGTTACCCACTTTTATTATATCCAATCGAGATTCTCGATTTGTCGAGAAATTTTGCTCAAGTCTATGGTAGTAATGGACACAAAGTTAAAGAAGAGCATGCCATTTCATCCACAAATAGATGGTTAGAGAGAAGTGGTCAACAGGACGGTGATATAGTTGCTTTGAGGATATTGCAACAAGCATCCCAAACTTTGGCATGAGCATTTGTGTTATGTGCAACATGCTTACAACCATGCAAAACATTCTTCTACTTAGAGATCTCCTTTTGAGACTTGTTTTGGCTTTATACTAAAGCCCCCCTTGGATTTTTTCTTTGGTAAAGACATAGAAGTTGAGGACATAGTGATTTGGACAAAGAAACCAAGTTCATTGAACAAATCTAGGAAATTCACCAGGAAATATAGGAACAACTGGAAAGAAACCAAGAAACGTATAAGGTGTGACATGAAAAACATTGAGTTGAGCATAGTTTTCAAGTTGGTGATCAAGTCTGGTTGTGCATCACCAAAGAAAGAATGCAAGGGGAAGGTAAAAGGTTGAAACCAATTAGATATGGTCCTTTCAAAATACTTGAAAAAATTGGTTGAAATGCTTTCCGCCTAGATCTACCAACTTATATGCAAATATATTCCATCGTAAATGTTGAAAACATGTGATTGTATGAGCGTTCATTGATTGAAGATCCCAAAGAGCAAGGTCAACTACCTTGCATTGAAGATATTTTTCCCGAGTATATCATTGAGCTACAGGAGAACACAGTTCTTGATAGGAGGATAAGGACTTCGTGACGGGGAAATGTTGAGTATCTTCGAGTTTGACTCAAACGTACAAATCTAAGTAAATCATGATGGATAGAGATTGGAAAAGTGAAGGAAGTTTATCCCCACTTACTCAAAAACTAAAACCAACTTTTGGTGGTCCAAAAGCTTCTAGTGGGGAGGATTGATCCAAAATGGATCCAGTTTTGCCTCCATATCAAAATCTTCAAAAACAGATGAAAGTGGGATGAAGTTCAAGTTCTTGTCGATACGATTCCAATGGTGTGAACATTGTGTAAATCCGAGTCTAGATGGAGAAGTTAGAGCCAGTCAAAGTTTAGGAAAATTAATGAAAAAATTCAAAAAGTCAAAGGTCAACCAGGTCAGTAGTCAACGGTCAATGCCTGTGTCAGTAGGGACACATGTCAACCTGGGAATGAGCCATGGGTCCTAGATGATATCAACAGAGGAGGTGATGTGGCAGGTTGTGATTGGTTCATACGGGCCAATCTGCTGTTGACACGTGGTAGCCCAGATTTTTCCCAATGTGACCTTATTTCCAAATGTTGGGGATCAAGGAGCAACAAACCCCTGACCTCTTGGAGTGGTTGAGTTTTTGCCAGAGGATTTCATTGGACGGGCTATGTTGGGTCTTGGTAATGGAAGCGGTGATGTTGTATTTTTTTGATGTCGGGAATTTTGCTGGAAAAAGGCCAGACGGTCAGGGTCAACCCCATGACTGTCAGAACTTTGATTTAATGTTATTGCATATCTCCCACATTCACCGCAAATGCAAACAACATATGGTATATCATACCATATGAACCACATATCAACCAATGGAACAACGAAGCCAACACGTATCATATCACATATCCAATGTATAGAACAAAATGGTTAGGCGAGGGTTTCGAACCCTCGACCTTCCAAAACCTTATATACAAATGACTTCACATACCTTCGCTAACCAACATGTCATGATTTCAAGCTTGAAACAAATCAAAACAAATTTTCATTTAAACCATTGCAGGTGTTGAACCCTCCATACCACTAGCACATAGACCGACATGGTTTTGATGTAGGCAGAGGTGGTTTTTGCAAAACAGAGGTGGTTTTGTAGGGACATAGGTGGTTTTGGACCATTCTAGGGGGTTTGGAGGCCACAGTGGCTGAATAGGGTCAATTTTATACTCGTTTGACTCGAAATTTTGAGCTGAACATAGTGGTGAGATCCATTTTCTCATTTGAGACTTTGCTTTCAAGCTCATCCTTCTAACTGCATTTTGAAGACAAAATAAAGAGGTCAGCCATGGAAGCAAAAGGACCAGGAGATGTAGCCAAAAATTCTGGTGAACTCCTTTATTAAATTTGCTTGTGTTGATGTGTTTGAATGTGTTTTAAACTTGTTTATGTGTTTATGTTATTTGCAATCTTTTCGATCTGTTGCACTAAGTAACATAAGAAAATTCACACAAAGTGTATAATACCTTTTCATTAACAAATCACTACCACCACTCTGATACTAGGGACAATCCCTCTTATGATGATCCTTACCACATATCCAACACTACAATGGTTCCCTACCACTTCTTCTATCTTGCTTCTCTCCACATCCCTTCTCAGTTGTATTGAATCTCTTTTAAGGAAATTTATTTTCTTTCTCACTTTCATCTTGATGTCTTCCTCTCTTTGGTGCCCATTTTCCTTTAGCTTTCTCATTTATTTTCAAGTCATGCTCAGGCTCAACCTTGCGCTTCAAATTCTCATAAAAATGATTCAACTTTTGGATGGCCTCCTCTAATGATCTAGGCTCATCGAACTCAATCTAGTCTTTGTATGCAACTGGCAGTCCACTAATGAATCTATGAACCTTGGCCTTCTGTGATCTAGAACTAGAATAATACTACAATAGTACCTGTGTCGATCATCTCCCCTATCTGGAGTGTCCAACGACCTGCCATCTCTGATCACATCAGATCTATGTGACTTTTGTCAACTAGGAAACCTACTTCCATATGCCCCATTATTTCTTTCCTCATGTCCATCGCTAATCTGAAGTGGTCCCTATCGTTGCAAATATGACAAACTCTAAAGTAGTATCGCATTCACCTCTACTTGTTTCTCTCGTGCCTACATGATTTTGTCATTGTATGCTTTGAAACTCCTTATTTCTTCCTTTAGGCTTCTCAATGTGTCTGCAAATCAAAAGAGTGCCCCACACCAGTCTACCCATCTGATGTATAGTGAGATTATATGTAGTATACCACCTTACTAGCCATCTAATCTCTTTATTGCAAGGAATACTATGTCAGCTAAACCAAATCACAATAAACCAACATACCTTAGCATAATTTGAGGAGGATACCTTGCCTGGAAGATCATCAAATTAGCATGATACATGTATAACATAATCATAGTAGCATGTAGACATATACCAAATATGTGTATCAATGCATAAAAATCATTCTAGCAAGGGTCCAGTCATCAATGCAAGGTGATATCAGCAATGCATCCTATGACCTCATGCATGACAACAACCATTACTCCATTGCACACATTGCCACATGCAACTATCAACATGCATAAGCAATGCCTAATCAACTACACATACATATGAATGCATGTAGTCGAGCATAGGCGATCAATTATTGTAATCAACCTACAAGACTGATACATTTAATCAAAACATTCAAAAATGCACCAAACATACAAGGATGTAGTCAAATGACATATAACGAACATGTAAGAGACATATAACCATATGCAACCAGTCATATACTTTTGACGATGCATCCCACAAAATCACATCAAGTTCCTCATCACAACCTTACTACAATCATGATCAACATGATGCAATGCAACAATCACATGGAATTAAAGTGTAAGAGACACACATGAAACTGACATGCAGACATTACCAAGCAGCTTCACCTAAGGAGAGAGAAACCACGCTCTGATACCAATCTGTGGTATTAGATATTACCCAAAAAGAGAACAACCCACTCTGATACCAATTTGTAACACCCCCTCCTCCCAAGTCCACCCAAGTAACCAACCAGTTGGGGTAAACATGTGACAAGAGAGGCTACTGTAAGGGATTCAACTTCCTTGGTGACCTTAAGGAAATCGAACCGATGGAACATATCAATCAAACCCATGTACATCAGTAATAACACCCTAAGGAGACATGTCAACCACTCATAATTCCTGTCCCTAAGTCCCAATGATGATTTAATCCTTGTAACCCCTAGTCACTCTCATGTTATCGAGAAGACATCAACCAACAATGAAATTGTCTCTCACAGACCTGTGTGTCAACATCCGTAGAATTTTTCCAGTAGACCTATGCCAGCATCCCTGATATTTGAGCCACTTTTCCATATCAAAATCCTGGCCTCTACCCATAACTTGTATAACCTTCAATATCCATCAAAGACATGATGACAATATAAACAAATAAAAAATTAACCTCGGGACTAGGAATGAGCATCCACAACAGGGACTGACATTCTGTTAAACACTTGGCGTCAATTCAACCTACAGCTCTATGACACAAGAGAAAGCATAAATGATTGAAAGAACTTATGAAACATAACCAAAAGGATCACCTCCTTCTCCATTTACCTATTATATCATCAATTAGGTCTTGCATCCATCCATTTAACAATTACAAGTACATGAAATAACCATGACATGAACTAGTCATTTAATCACACTTATAAACAACATAAATCCATATAAATATTAGAGATATGACAACCATTAAATCCACATATAAACCAGTGAAAAAGTAAAAGAACCTAGATTTTATTAATCATAGGAAAATTTGATCAGGTTTGGGACGTCCACGTACCACTCAACCATAGACATGGCTCAACCAAATCTCTCTTTTATCCATCCACCCCTATGCCATATTCTAAGCATGAATATGGGATCTCATAGAACAACCAATCCAAGAACAACCAATGGAATCTAGAGATTAAACCACCTCCATGCTCACTAAACCATGATCACAAAAAAAATTGTGCTCTGATCACAATCAAACCAAACTTGGAATGGCATCTAGAATCCATCACTATCCTTGAGGAATTTTTTGTCTTCATGTCTCTTAGGCTTTACCGCAATGTAATCCCGGATCACTAGGCCCTAAACTGAGACTAGTCTCTCACGCTTTACCACGATCCAAACCTAGATCACTAGGCCCTAAAATGAGACTTCTCCCTCAAGGTTTACCATGTATCCCACCAAAAGTGGTCAAGATATTCCTAGGCCTTTGGAAATGAGAAATGAGACTAGATCCACCCCAGATTCCAAATCCATCTAGAAAACCAAAGCACATAAACCAAAATAAGCATCCCAACACCATGGCATCCAAAAAAAGGAAGGGCTAGGGTCAAAACCACTGTCATAACCCGACAAAACCATGCCACCAATAGTAAGAGAGCTATACCCCAACATGAAAAGCCATGCATGTCCAAACCATCTAGGAAATCACACATGAAAAAGGTTACCTACAAGTATTCCTTCTGAGGTTGCTTTATCCTACTCTTCTTCCTTGATCCTTTCTTTCCTTCCTTTCTCTTTTCATTTTTTTCCTTCCTTGATCCAAAGCTAGAGTGCTCTAAGAAGAAAACTCTAAGTGACCAAGAGTGAGAGAGAGAGAATAATGAGAGAGATCCAAATTTGAACTGACAAAATGTTACCAATTGATCCTTATAAGCCTTTTTATTAATGAGGCCTCTATTTTATTCATTTTCAATTATTTTCCTTCAATTTCCTCCTCACATGCAACTTGTGACCTTTCACCTTACTTTTCTCCTCATTTCCATTATTTTCATAAATAAATGTGTTAAAAATACTTTTTTTTTCTTTTTAATGCCTTTGCCTTAGCGTTTTCCAATTTTCCTGAGCGAATAACACACATCTAATGATTCCCACTAGGATATCTTTGCCCAACATTAAGCTTGGAATAAGTGTCCCTTAATCATGGTCTTATTTTTCCTTTATTATCTTTTATTACATGGAACTTTCACCAGGGTTGTTACACCATGCATATAGTAGTTTTAATGAAGATATAACCATTTTAGTATGAATGTCAAATAAGGGATTTTCTAAAGAAGAAGAGAGTATATCCCATGGATATAATAGGGCTATCATTGATAACCCTTAGACCTGTGGAAGGCTTCATGGACATAGAGATCGACTTAGATCTTTGTGGTAACTCAACTAGCACCTCTAATTTTGAAGAAAAGGATCTAAATGAAAGAATAATTTTTAGAAATAATTTGATCTCTACTCTAAAGGAGATCAAGGACCTATTAGAGGAAAATCTGAAGAAAGAAGAGCAACTGCAAATTTATGATCTTGAGAAGAAAGGTTGAGAAAAATATTAGTTTATCTAAATGCTCAACAAGAAGAGTGTAACATAGTGAATGGAAAGTTAACCAATCAGCTAAGTGAGAAGGAAGGTTACTATGGGAGAGTACAAAATGAAGTAGTCTAATTTAGACATGAGTGAGAAAAGTCAAATAAATAATTGTATCATTATCAAAAGCTTTGGGGGAGAAAGAAAGTCTTGGATGAGATGCTTGGTAAGAACATATCCCCTCTCATCAGGGCTAGTTTGGGTTTCAAGGAAAAACCCAACGCTAATAAGGTGAAGGCTGAAGGGTAAACTTCCCATGTAAAGGGAGCTCAAGGTTCCAACAACAACAAAGAGAGAAAAGTTTTTGGAGAGAAGCAGCAACATGGAAATCAACAACAACAAGAGAAGGAAAGGCAACAATAGAAGTCTAAGAAGTAGCATCCGGTAGTGCAACAGAAGATGGATAGGGAGCTTCAATAAAGAGTGCATGATAGCAATGCAAGCTATCATGGAAGTCACATAAAGAGCCAACATAGGACCCTTCCTTCTCAATGACAGAAACTTCGAAGAAAAGGTAACCTCTGTCAACATAAGCCTTTTTATGGGTATTGCTTTTCTTCCAATAATTTTGTACATAAATCCATAGATTGTAAATGGCATGCAAGGAAACATGATGTGTTTTGTAGCAACACACCAAGAATGAAGGCATGTTGGTCATGGTAAGATTTTGTCAAAAGCATTGTCAAAAATAGTAACTATTATGCCCCGGTCTTAAGCCATGTTGAAAGCTATAGTTATGGAAATATCAGTCACAAGATAACTTTCTAGAAAAATGAGAATAAATGGAATGCTCCTCAGGGTATGCATGCGAATGTAGCAACTTAGGATTTGAAGAGAAGCACAAAAATTGGAGTTGAGAAATACATACTTGTCTTCAGTGCTCTATGTCAAAAGAGCTAGAAGAATGGTCCTCCTACCTGTGTGATGGACCCCTCTTTCAGGCAGAAATTCTTCAAGATAATTTGGGTGATGAAAGAGGAGGTGAAAGACAAGATTCCTCTGTCCATGTGCAACCGATAAGAAGCCCAATCATGGGCAAAGAAGAAGTTGGAGAGTAATGCTTCTATCAGGAATCAACCATTAAAGGTCTGGAAGAAGGAGGATGATTTTCTCAAGGGGAGTAGATCCTCTTTTTCTCTTCAATGAAGGAAGAGAATGGACTTAAGGGAGGAAAAATAAGTGAGATGTAGGAAGCTAAAAGGAGTGAAAGGAAATTTGCATCTGATTGATGAAGGTATGCTTTTGTTTTCTTGTTGATTACAAGAATAAATTGATTTATTTTGAATATATCAGCGTTGAAAAGGAGGAGGGAAGCCAACATGAAAAGTACACAACAACATGTTATGTTTCGGGAAGAAGAAGATGGGCTTCAACTGAAGTGTGGAATGACAGGAAGCTCATAGTCAAATCAGGTTCACGGGATCAATCCCCACATAGAGGCAAGAAAGCATTTGCAGGAGATCAAAGAGCATTGGCTCAGGGGGACCTGCTTTGATAAGAAGTAGCAGGCAAAAACTAACAACCACATAAAGGAAGATTGCTGATAAAATGAAAGGTTTTCATCTTGGGTGAAATACCCTTATTTCATTTAAGTTGTGAGTTTTATCATGCATAGTAGTCTTGTGTTCATGAAACACAATTGGTGCAATATTTTCATGTCCCTTAACCCTCAATTGGTATTGTTATGCCAATTGGTAGTGTTCGGTTCATGTTGAGTACCTTGTGTGCAAATGGACATTTCTTTCTGAGAGAAAGTATTAGGGTTTGTCTGTTACATTGTGCCATTTGTATCTTTTTGGGTACAATTAGTATTGTTCAAAGCAACGGTCCAAATTTTTTATGCTTGAACCCTAGGGGAGCACTGTTGGACGTAATGATTCTACTGAGCATAGAAGATGAAGAAGCAAAAACGAAGAATAACAAGCCAAAATGCATAATCATTGGTCGATATTTACAGAAACACCAATATCATGAATAGTGTAATTGGTATCAATTCTCCCTTTTAACTGATACAAAAGATGCATTGATATAATGACTATTCAGCCAACATCCATAAGGTGTCTGATACTGGAAGGACAAGGAAGAGGAATTATATGTATAGGGGGATCATATCACATATGCCCAATTTATGGAATAAAAGCAACGATGAGTCCTTGAATAGATGTCTAAGGAATGAAATGCCCAACTAGACTTTGGTCTTATCAGCTAGTGATTTCATGGAAGAAAAAAAAGGCAGTAGTATATCCCCTTGCCATTGATGACAAAGGGGGATAAAATTTATGAAGAAAATGTGATGGCTGATGGAGAAGTGAGATATCCATTGGTGGCTAATGCAAGAGGATATGTGGAAGAAGCACAAGGTTTGTCCATCAAATTGAAGATAAGGATGGAGTGTTTCCATTAATGCCAAAGGGGGAGATTTTTGGATAGTTGGAATTTTTTGGATGGTCAGTGGCCTAGTGAATATATATGCAAGTGTGTTGGAATTGATGTTAATAGTCATGTTAGGGAGATGTGTTGGGAAGTTGACATTTCCTATATATTGGGGGAATTCTTGCCATTGATGTCAACTAGATGAGTGTGGATACTTTTCATAGCAAATGTTGGTAGGGATGATCGAGGAAAAATCCCATGGTTAATACAAATCATCACAGTAGCAGGCTTACTAAAGAAGTCAGAAAATGATGATCACAATGATGGTGAAGATGGAATCTCATGGTAGTTACAGGCTTCATGTAGCAATCTTATTGGAAAATCCATAAAATGATGATTCTAGTGATGGACCAAATGAAATTCCATGGTAGTCGCAAGCTATGTGTTGAGATTTTGGAGCCATCTTAGAGGTAGTATATGGACTCAAAGCCCACATCACACCCTCTCTATTGGAAAATTCTGTGAATAAGATTTCCAATAATATGCGGAAGTTTAGAAATGGATTCCTGGTTCAAAATTTATGACATGCTGAAGTTCAAGGATTTGAAGACTTAGGAAGGAAGGAATATCGACATATCATAGATCAGAATGTTGGAGGTCCAATATATTAGCATATTGGAGATCAGAATCCAGCATATCAACCCATCGACATATCGAAGAACAAGATGTCGGAGGTTAGCATATCGGCGCTTAGGCATATCGAAAGTCTAGGATATCAGAGTATTAACATATCAAAAATCTGGATACCGAAACATCAGAGGATTGGAGAAAGTGGCACATCAGAGGTTGAAGCCTTAGGAAATTGGTACATTGGCATATCGGGGATCAAAATATCAAAACTTCTTAAAGTGAGGAACCTTTAAAAATTGTGATATCTGATAAGTGTTGATAAGCCTTTATAAGTGCCAAGGAATGAAAAAGAATATTAAAAAAGGATTTCCTTGCAAAACCAAAGGTTGACGGGCCCTCTTCTCTCTCCTCTAGCAGGACACATGGAAGCATGTGATTTGCTTCAATAAGCCACAGTGGAAGCTGACATCATCATGAAATGGCACTACGATAGGACACGTTGCAAGAATATTTAATCATATTGGGTAGTCTAATGGGCTAGAACTAGGTGGCATGTGACACCTCTAAGGAGTCACCATGTGGAAATGATGATGTCATATCAAAGCTCAGAAATTGGAGGATTAAGATATCAAAACTCTAGAGAAGTTGGAGTTTGGAAAAGTTCCAATAAAGGGGGCTTCTGATATTGGGTTGGCACACGGTCATGAGAGTTCAAAGAACTAAGGATGTAAAACTGTTAGAATAGGGAGAATGGACCCCCAGTAGAAGCCTGAGGGCATATCACCTTAAGGCTAACCGACAGGTCACAACTCTCAAATCTATGATCAGAAATGTTGTGAGGGATGAGTAGAAGAAGCCAAGATGAGATCAAATCTTCGAAGACGTTATGATAGAAAGGGGTCTCCGATATTGCATTAAGTTCATAGACACAGGCCCAGTGATATTAGAGTAAATGCAAATGGGGATAAGCACCAAAGGACTGAGGAGTATCAAAACATTGTACCACTGTAGAGTAATAATGTGGAAATTCTCTGATAGGACAATACAAAGAAGTAAAGGCGTATGAGTTGGAAACGACGATATTGAATGCAAAAGCAAAGGAGTTGGTCTCAGGATTAATGGCGATTGTTAAAGATCATTGGATCAAAGAAGAAAGGACCATGATCTTCAGGAAATAATTTTGACTCTTCTTTGAGGTGAGACAAGCCATCTCTGTGCTCTTTTTCACATCTCAGTGAGTTAGGTAGATGAATGGGTTGGCTACCAGAGAACAAATGTAGATCAACGGAGTTGATTCATGGAGTTAGATGGATCTACAGAAAACTATGAGAGAAGGTAGCAAGGACAATGGTCCACAAAGAAGTCATCCCAAAGTACATCAAAGTTGTGAAAAACCATGATTAAAGCATGGAGAGCCTTAGTGATATGAAAGTTGTTTAGAGAGAGGATTGTTCCTAGTTGGAGTGTGCAGGTGGACTAAGAATTAATTCTCAGTATGGAGAAAATATTCAAGTGGTTATTCTCATGTTTAATGCATTGGCAGAGACCTATTCAGACACAACAACAGAACATAAAATCTTTGTTGAAGTACACTTGGGCAGTTTGAATAGAGGATAGCAGGGACAACATCGATTAGTGGGGAGAAAAGGAACAAAACCTAGGAGCTTAAATGAAAAACGTGTGGTGAAAGTAGAATTGTTTCTAGAGAGCTAAGAGGAAAATATTTTTGTGAGCACACTGCTGTGTGAGGCTACGTGAGCCTGTTATGCAAGGAAATGTTAACAGTGCTTATGGAGAGGTATGTGACCCTAAGAGAAGTTGTGTTGTTGTATGAGAAAGGCCTAAGCTTCTTGTGCAGAGAATGAAGGCCAAGAGATGAGTGTGTGCTATGGAGAGAAAGAGGCTAAGAGCTAAGTGCATGTAGTTGAAGAGAAGAGACAAGAGAGGACTGCATTTCTTAGTTGAGCTGGTGAGTTTTGTGAGCAAAACAATGTGTTGATGTAGATCAAGGAGAGGGCTGATAACATTAGAGTGTTTCAAGGAGCTATTATGAGTGGTTAGTGATGAGCATATTAGTGTGATGCTACAAAGTGAGTAGAGCAAGCAGAGGTGCATATAGAGTTGCATGGATTGTGATGAGTGACTGTTGTTGAGATGAATTATATGCTGCTATACAGTGAGCAGAATGAGCAGAGAATAGAGACGAGATCAGGCAGAGTGGTTTCCAATTACTGAGAACATCTAGTTCCTATTTGAGTGTGGGTTGGAGTCTGCATACATGAATTTGGTCCTTCCATCTCTAGTGGGTGGTTGAGAAGGCTTGGTGGTTGGTGCCTCCTACAAGTTGGTGCTTGAAACAAATATGTGAAGTGCATTCTCCACATGGTGCTTCTAGTAAGATGTACATGTGTCTACAAAAGGAGGGAGTTGGTACTTTCTGTTAGTGGGTGCTAGCAAATAATCAAAGGGAGTTGGTGATTTTTGTGATTGGGTGCTCTCAAAACAAATTGATGTAATAGAGTAGGTGCTCTTATTTTACATCAATAATAAGAACAAGCTTTGGTGATTTTTTCCCAAAATGATTTCCATGTAAAACCTTATGTCTCATGTGTATGATTCTCATGGTGTGTGCTTGTATGTTGATTTCATATTTCTACCATATTATATGTAGTTGTTGATGATGTGGATGATTGGAAAGTTTGAAGGAAAATTTAATTGGCATAAAGAGTTAAAAATTAGCCTTAATACTGATTCACCCCCCTCTCATATTTAATATTGTTTCCAACAATAATGTTATGCCCTTTGCATTGAATAATTACCGAGTTGTTTTCTCCCTTACTGTTGTTGATTCTTTCCATGAATACATACATAAGTTTCTTGAATTTTATATGGATGATTGGATTGTTTATAGCTTGCTCAAGAACCATCCTATCTTGTTTCAATTTATGTTTGATAGATGCAGAAAACTTCAAATATCCTTAAACCTGAAGAAATGTATTTTTGTTGTGTCATCTGGAACAGTAATGGGGCATACCATCTGTAAGGAGGGAGTATGTGTAGACACTGCTAAGTTTGCAGTAATACTGAATATTCTACCACCCACTTATGTTTGATACTTACGTTCTACTTTGGAACATATTAGCTATTATGGTAGTTTTATAAGAAATTATGCCTCAATCATAATTCCGCTTGAGAAGATTGTTAAGATATATGAACACTTGTGTGGTTTCCTAAATGTGATGTTGCATTTGATACTTGAAAGAGAAACTTTGAAGTGCACCCATACTGGTTTACCCTAAGTGGAATACGAAATTCCATGTCCACGTTGATGCATCTGAAATTTCCTTAGGAGATATACTGACATAACAAGGTGAAGGAAACTTGGATAATCCTATCTACTTTGCAAGCAGGAAACTTTCCAATGCAGAGAATAATTATACTACTGTAGGATGGGAAGCTTTAGCTATTGTTTACTCTCTCCAAAATTTTTGAATATCTAGGTTAGAGTTAGGAGAATCGGTGGGATCAATTGATGATTAGTTGTTAGGCACTCATTTGTTTCATATTGAAGCTATCCTTGATTAGTTAGAATATATTGCAACTTTTCTTGCTACAATTCAATTCCCTCTTGATTATACTATGGTGCAAAAGAAGAATTTGGTAGTTCAAACAGCATACTATCAACATATTACGAGACAATTATATAAAATGGGGCTCAATCCAGTTTTGCATCGTTGTATTCTTGATCATGAATGTGAATGTGTATTATGGGAATGTCATGTCAAGGTTGTAGGAGGTCATGTTGGAGGGAAAGCTATTGCTTGGAAAGTTCTGCAAACTATCCTTTGGCAATAGTTGATGAAATTTTGATCATCATGGTCAATGGGTTAGCTAATTGTCGCATCACAATTAAATTCCTTTGCATATAGTACAAACCCTTGCTATTTTGGAGAAATTGGTGATTGATTGTGTTGGTCCCATTCACCATCCTACTCGTCATTCACATTCTTGGTATATCATTACTAGAAAAAATTATTTGACTCATTGGGTGGAAGATGCTAATGTTAAATATTACACTGTTGATACAACTTCTCAATTTATATTTGAAAGCATTATTACTAGGTTTGGTTTTCTGTGAATTCTTACAAGTGATGAAGGTTCCCATTTCATTAATCAAGCAATCCAAGCTCTACTGCATAATTTCATGATACAAAATCATAAGAGAAGTCCTTATCATCCCCAAGCTAATGGGACATGGGACTATTGAAGCTTTTAATTTTTTTTTTAGAGAAGGGCATTACTAAGGCTTGTTATGTAAATAGAGATGACTGGGATGAATGAGTTCCTACTACTTTGTGGGCCTGCCAAACTACAATCAAACAGTCGCATAAGTATACTCATTTTGAGTTGGTTTATGGAAATAAAGCTATTGTTCTTGTTGAGTTATTTGTTCCCTATTATTTTTATTACTCATCGAACTTGAATGTCTAAAGATTCAATTCCTAAACAAATGCATGAATTATTGCAACTGGACGAGTCCTAATTTCTTGTGTATTTTCATCACACTATTGAGAAGGAGTGCCAGAAGGCTTGGCATACCCACCATATCAAAAAGAAGTTATTTTCTGTGGAAAATTAGGTATTACTTTATAACAGTAAGTATCACAAGAATTTTGGTAAGCTCTAAATGCATTGGCTTCGTCCTTTTTATGTTGTGGAAATCAAATATTCTAGTGTTGTTTGGCATGCTCAATTAGATGGTACGCTCTTGTCTGGACGGGTGAATCGTGCTTGCCTAAACCACCATTTTTCTATTTAAATTTTGAGACGAAGTGTCCTCTATTCGTGAGGGTAGAAATTAGGATTTAGGATAGTTGTAGCAATAAGTATTTTGATAGTTTAGTAGTTGTGTCAGTAATCTGTTCCACAATAATGTTGTTTTTTAGTTGTGACCTACCACAACCCATTGTGGTCGAGGAGATTATGTCATATATTAGTGTGTCAATGTCATTAATTCTTGTCTTGTCTATCATTATTTCCAGTCATGTCTAAGTTATTTATTAAATACATCTCCCAATCCCCGATAATATTTTCTCCTACCATTAGCTCTCCTATTACATCAATACATTCCTCGATATATGTCTGGATCATTTGTCATTAAGTTGATTATGATTTAAATTTCCCATTCCTAATGACTAATTCCCCTCCCCACCATCCCTTCAACCATTCTAGCCCACTCTTTGTTTCCATTTTCACTCTTTCATCTCACACATTCTTAGTGTCCACTTTGGCTTCGTCTTCGCCTAACCCTGAGTCCTCACTGTCTTGTCATCCCCATGTCTATTTTTAGTATATCTGTCAATTTGAAAATATGTTTCACCAAACTAAAACCGATCTCAGTATATACCCAATCAATTATCGTATCCATTACCAAGATGACCTCTTACGAAAGTATGAGAAATGCCACCTTGTTGATAATGACCTACCTGATCCAATTCTATTCCATGCTCTCCACATTAATGTCTTTATGGATCCCATTGCCTATACCAACTCCTATTCTACCATGAAAGTCAGAACATTCTTATATCATTTAAGGTAATCCACTCTCCTTCTTATGCATGACTTACCTATTTTTGGCACCACCAGTGAAGTCACATGCTGCACCATATTTTTGATCAATCACCTTCATGGGGGTTCTCTTTGGTTGGACTGGGAATACCCCATCCATACAGTATATATATGAAGTTTTATAGGGTTTCCCACTTATGGCGTCAATGTTAGTTCAACTTTTCATAAAACCACCAAGTGTGGCAAGAAGTTAGATGGGAACAACCTATACAAGAAGTATGGAACCACCAGGAAAGGCCAAAGAGATGTTCTTGATATGATCCACAATATGTCAGATTGAGTAGCTTCCAAAATTATTTCCACCAAATTCATGCACCACTATAAAAGAGGTGAATTTTCGTTGGACACCATATCATTTACAGAAGCATGTGTCTGAGGGGATCAGTTGAATTGGCCCAGCTATCTCCTAAATGAGTTATTTTAATATGCTAATGATGTTTATGTATTGCCCACATATTTTATCTTTTTATTTTTGCTTCTTCCCCTTGCTATGTACAAGTGGTGTGCTTCGAAAGGCTAATACCTCACCATAATTGTTGAAGATGAACCTCTTGCATATGCCTATGCATCTTGTCATAGCACTAAAGATATTATCACTAAATAGTTCAATGATATTGTGTTTAGTTAATGGTTCAACAAATTGGAGGTTGTGACCAGAAATATATCAGGAATACCACTTCCCCTTTTTTACCACTATGCTCATCAAAACTAGTTTGGTATAAGTCATGGTTATTGTTATCTCTGGTTGCTACACGTTTCTCCTACAACTTGTTCTATGAGGAAGTTATCATTTTACATCAGAGAAAGTGATTTCCATAATGGATTCATCACTTGGCTAGGAGTCATGACATGGTAGAAATATGGAATGGACCTGTACAATTTTGATTCCATGGGACTTGTTGGTGACGCCCCTTCATCCCCACGTAATAATTCTGTAGATATGTAATAATATATTCAAACCCTACTGAAGAAAGAAAAGGAGTGCATCATATCGACATATGCTACTTGGAGTGTGGTCGGTTACTTGCCTAAGAAATATCCCCAGGTACATCGAGTCACTCTTGTGTCCGCTACACCACCCACCATCGTTTCCACCATACCACCCTTGTTTCCACTTCATCTCACTAAACCCATCATGATACCCATGCTTCTACCATCATCGACCTTCATGGAGAGCCACCATCCACTGATCATGTTATTCCCATTGATGAGGAACAACCTCCATCCCTGCATACCACCTCCGATGAGACACCCCATTCATCAACGCCTTAGAATTGAACCCTTTTGTTTGAGATTGATCAATTGGCTAAAAAAAATGTTTCTTTTTGTATCCTCATAATGTGCTATCATTTCATCCGTAAAAATAGCTCAAGTGACAATTTGTTTACGAGAGCAAAGCCATCGATACCATACAAACTGATTTGGTTCCAAATATAAAGTTTCAATGCATACCTTTTGTGTGTTTTATACATTATGGAGATTGAAAAATTTCTCCATCTGTAGTATCCATGTTTCGAGATCCTTGCCATCAAAATTCCTCATATCGATCTTTGGAACATGGTGGTTCTTTGATCCAACGTAAGAGTCTATGAAATCATGCTTAGCATTTATTTTATTCTCATCGTGAGTTTCCTTTACTACCCTTTCGCCATTAGTAAGCATTTCTTGTAGAAACTTTGTGAAATCTGTCCCCAAATCTTCCATGCCTTTCTTTAAATCATCCATCTTAGCTTCCATGCCATACATCTTAGCTTCCACGCCATCCATCTTAGCTTCCATGTCATTCAACTTAGCTTCTACTCCTTTCTTTAAATCCTCCATCTTAGCCTCCATGCCTTTCTTTAAACCATCCATCTTAGCTTCCACGTCTTTCCTTAAACCATCCATCTTATTTTTTGTTACTTTTTGTGTGAGTGAAATTTGTTGCACTTGGTCTCGTAATTTTGATATATCATGTTGCATTTCTTCCTCTTCTTCATGAGTCATGCTAGAGCTTTCAGGTTACTTACTAGGTGTTTCCATTTTCTTTCTTCGGGGCATCAATTATTGATAATAATACTTCACGATGCACCTTGAATTCCTTCAAACTAATTTTTCAAACCAAGCTTATGCAAAAATTTGAAAACTTTGCACACCTTTTTTCACTTTGTAGGAGCTCAATATTGAATATGATGTATCTCTGTAATTTTGGATCTCCTACGTCTGAAATTTCTTCCTACAGTAACCCTCTGAGTAATATTTCTAACCCCGCAAGTCTGATCAATATTGGATTCTCCAATGAAGAGTTATGCCAAATATCCCACGATGACCTAAGTATATACTGGTTCAGTAGAGTGAACTTGTACGACATGCTGCAGGTCACTGTTTCAAACTTAGGTTCTAAAATGATACCCCAAAACACTACAGTCCATCCTCTTTCTGTAACTTCTTACGAAAATTCAATCAGATGCTCAGAGAGAAAGTTATAACGATTTTCCCAAGGTGCCCTGTTTGGAATGTAATTTGGGGTTCTACAAAATCCATAAGTTCGTCATATCATATCTCCAAAAATATAGCGAGACAAGATCTGAAATTCGGAGCTAAGGTGAAAACTGATTTCTTCTCAAATGTGTTTGTTTTTTAGCTTTTGAAACTTCTTAGTGAAAGAGTTATAGTGAAAATTCCACCATGACCTATTTTAGATGAAATTATGGAGCTTGCAAAAACCCTAACTTCCTCAGATCATATCTTCAAAAATATAGCGAGACAAGCTATGAACTTCGAACCCGAGGTTCAGCAAGATTTAGTCTCAAATTTTTATTTTTTTTAGCTTCTGAAACGTCGCAGAAAAAAAAGTTATAGTGAAAATTTGACGATGACATATTTGAAACAGCGAAACCCTAGAATCCAAAGCTCTGATACCAAATGTTATGAAACCAACTCACAAAAAGATAGAAAAGATAGATCAACGCCTTAGAATTCAACCTCTTCGAGGGGGAAACATCCTTTAAATTACAAAAATGAACAATTCTTCGATGATTCAAATGAAGAAAACTCCTTTCTATATATAGGAGTCTAAGGAGTCACAATATAACCAAGTCGAGCTAACAATAATAATATAAAGGCACAAAATTAACAATAGAGGGATTCTATGGGGCACAATAATAACAATATGGGGACAATAGGGGCACAATAATAATAATAAGGGATACACTGAAAATAGTAATTGAGGAATCACTAGTATTATAGGGAGCTAACATTCTAGCTCACCTCGGGTGAGATGCTCCTTTGATCCAAGGGAGTGAAAATGTCGGCGAAGTGCTAGCCTATGCGGAAAACTTTGTTCATACCCTAGGTAAAACTTAATTTAAAATTTTCTATGAATAGTAAGCTGTGGAATATGAATAATTATTAAACAAATGTTATTCAGGTTCTTGGTGGAGTGGAAGGCATTTTGGAGTCAATAGAGAACCAGACTAGTGATACTCTTAAAGCTAATATCCTGCATGAGACACACACATACAGATTGATGGTAAAGTCTTTAGAATTGGCAAATTCACTTGTAATCACTTGGAAACACAACACTAATATTTTGAAGTGATGTGACAATATTTCATGTATAAATTATAGTCCAACCAATATTATGTTAGAAACTCATATTGCAATATTTGATATTTCATATAATATAATTTGTGGTTGAAATTATTTATTGTACTCTATATTTTTTGGTATTGCAATTAACATATGTAACTTTGCATTGGCATATTAGATGAACATGGATATTGTATGACAATTTTTTTTTTTTAATTTAGTTGCAAGACCATACTAATTAATTTATGTTGATTAATAATAAACACATAAAATCAATCTAAAACTACTAAATTAGTAGTTTATATTGATTAATGATGAACAAAAATATAATGCATATATAATGACTAAATTGGTTTATAATGATTATTAATTAAAGTAAATGAAATGAATATAAACTACTAAATCAATTGTTTAGATAATGAATATGAAACTACAAAAAAATTACTATTGTAAATGATAAATTTCTGATTACAAACGACAACTAAATTTTTCATATATACGACTAGTAGCAGTTAATTTATATTATCTTATAACACTACCGAAATTTAGTCATATTTCTTTGGTCATTAATTGGTTTCACACAATAGCTAAAATTTAGATATATATGACTATTAGTAGCTAATTTACAATATCATATAACATGACCAACATTTTGGTCATATTTTTGCGGTCATTAATTCATTTTTAAGGGTTATCATATAGCAGTGTATTTTGTTGTGTATTTGGTCATTAATTGTGGTAATAAATTACTAAATCAATGACTAAATTGATAGCCAAATTTATGACTAAATATACTACTAGACGATAAAATTAAGACAAACAATTAATGTCTAAGATTAAAACAACTACAAGTATGTTGTGTTATAAGATACTGTAAATTGGCCACGACTGGTCACTGATTGAATATTTTGTCATTTCTATGTAAAATTTAGTAATTTGTTTAGTAAATAATTAGCCATTTGTATTAGTGATTTAAAAAGAAGTACATGTAAATAATTTGGAGGGAAAAGAAGAATAACTACTTTTTTAATTGTATTTTTGGCGTATATACTTATAGGTTTACTCTTATTTCAAGTGTAGACACTTGTTTATTACATAATTAAATTCCACATCTAACCAGTCCCCATTATCCATACTTTTGAGAAGACCAACATTGATAAAAATTGAAGATACGTTAAAAAAATGTGTTGAAAACATTTTTTATTGTATCTTCAATTTTTATCAATTTGGATCTTCTCAAAAGTATGCATAATAGATACTCATTGGATGTAGAATTTAATTTTGCATCCAACCAGTGTCTACACTTGAAGTTTAAGTAAAAATGTAAGCCAAAAGGACAATTAAAAAAAGTTTTTTTTCCTTTTCCCTCCAAAAATCATAACTCTTATTTTATTATTTTTCCTAAGGAGGCCACTTCTAAGATGAAATATCCTCTAATCAGAAAAATACTAGTAGAATATGTTAATTCAAAGACAAATTTATATCGCATTCTTAAACTAGGCATGGATCTAGGAACATTTTTCACATCGCCATATTAATATCTTGGTTTTCCAAGGAATGTCTATGTAATGATGTGATAGTTGGGTCCACCAACATTTATTGTTTCCTTTAGTTGTGGTGACCACCATTGGAAACTTTTGGTCAATTCCATACAACATGTGAAGGACAAAAATAACTCATCTACTAATAATGAGATAACAAAAAATATGCTTGAAACCTTATTAATAAATTATCCAGTAACATATGTTTGTTACTACAATAATAGGGTAGGTTCCTTGCAACAACTAGTTTTCCATGAAAAAAAGTATCTTGGTGAATTTCAAGACCACTTTTTTGTAACAGAATGCTAAAATTGAGGAAGCCAACATGACCATGTTTTGCTATGGACAAAGAGTTTAGTAGTGTGTGGAAAGCTTGGATGCAATATAGCATATATTAATGGACCAACACTTAATTTCAATTTGAAGTCCATGGACTTCAAGGCAAAAAACTGGAAATGCCAAGGAAGGACTCCAAAACATGCAAAAAAAACCCTATACTATCTTCTCACACCTTGCGTTCTTGCACTTGTTCTAATCCTACACTCAAATAACATCCATTAGAAGAAAAACTCTAACTATTCCACACATGAATTGAAAAGTGAACCCTATTTATTTTCAATTAAAAGGAAAAACGTTACCTAATGGAAATTAACGAGAAAAACTTAGATGCTAGCCATTAGAAGGCAAATCCTAACTATGGAAACCCTAGCTAGGGTAATCAAATAAAATAACCCCTAACCAGTGATCAATTTAGAGACCTGAGAATCAAATGTAAATATTTCTTTAAAAATAAAGAAAATTTAACTTTTGGGCAATCCAATCACTATAAAGTAAATTCGATCTCCAAGAAACCATGCTTGTTGTAATCTTGCACTCAGCTCTGTTGAAAAATATCTTTGTGTGAACTTAAATAAAATAAAAGAGAGATTGAAAATCCATCTAAGGTACATGTATTCCAAATCAAATACACTGACTGCATAAACAAACCTAAAAAATGAAAGTATTCTTCTCTCAGACCTAAAATTGATTTCATTCTCTCTAAAATTCATAGAATCTCCTCTTCAATTAATTCTGGAAATGATGCATTTATGAAAGAGAAAATACAAGGAGGAATGTTGGGGGAAATTTATTGTGACTTTTAAGCTTACGAATTACTACTATATTCATAATTGTATCAAAGGAACATAACAAAATTCCTTAATGTGTTGAAAATGTTATTGTCGTCAAAACCATGAATTCATAAGCCAATAACTTTTTTGTGCATGAAATATTTAATCAAGAGAATGTGTTACCACTATGCAAGAGATACTATAGGTTGTTTTATGTTTTTTAGACTTGAATACTATGGGACCATTGCATACTTAGACCAGCATACATATTAACGTATCACTGATCCAAGTGATATATGAACCTGCAATGCTTCAGTTTTCTAGAATATATTGCAATGAATTTCCCTGGGGTATTTAATGATTTATAATAAGCGTAAATACGAGAATGCACACAAATATATCTTCATAATTTTTTGATACTTCCAGGTGCATATTGTGGTCATGAAAGTAACTGATCTAAACAAATAGTGTATAAATCCTTTCTCAATGAATAAAAAATAACTAATCTGGAAACAATGTTACAAAAATAACTAATATTGAGTGTGCAAAGATTCATGATACAACATAGATATTAAACCAATAACTAATATTGAGTGTGCAAAGATTCATGATACAACATATATATTAAACCAATAGGACATCAATATTTGTCTCACATTAAAGATCTCACAAATAAAGGTAGCACCTGCATATACAAACCAGGTGTTATAAAAAATTTAAACAAACTTGAAACATAATATCACGGTGCGCTCACAAAGATTTCATTATAATGAATCAACCAGTTTTAGCAGGGTTTTTAGAAATAATGTTTATTTCGAGATCAAATGAGAAAACATATATTAAAATAAGAAATGCAATTTTCATGCCAAAATCCTATTAGATCTGGCAAAATTGTCTCAATTAGCACACCCAAGTGCAAATAACACATCACACTAGACCTATAAATTTTTAACCTACTGAATAAAGGCACATTATGGAGGGAAACAATAAAGAGGACAACAAGATGGGTTGGGGGGTCCTCCTAACCAGCTTCTTGCCTCTTAAAATAAATCAGATTACAAAATCACAAGTTGAATAAAAACTGAAAAGTAAACCTGGCATAAGTTCTTGCATTGAAAATATAGCTAAGCCTTCTACATAATGGATGCTCAAGGTCCATCACCAAAAAGGGAGTTTCCTCCCAATCTAAACTAGGAGCATAGTTTTACAATAGTGTCACTGTCTCTTTTTATCATGGAGCCATGGCTTGGCTTTATATAAATATTTAAAACACAAATTTGGCTCTAGGAAATCCAATCCATTACAAACAAGGTGAAAAATAGTTTTCTATCAATAGAGGTCCAGTACCACCATTAACTAATCAAAGAAATGCATTTTTTACAAATTTGAGCAAGATCCTAAAATTCTCGTAAAACATATTTTTATAAAAGTACCTTAAAGAACCATCTGTATCACTCATACCATGGCAAGTTTTAGAAAAATGTTTGGGGGGGGGGGGGATTTTTCATATTGTCAACAAAACTCATGCTTCATAATTCTGTGATTCACCCTCATCTGTACACAAATCGAGGAGAAAGTTGGCAGTTTGAAAACTGCTATGAATTTGGGGCTGCAACATTAATTGATTTCTAAAAATTTATTTGTGCAACCTGGGTGCATTCTAACTCATGTGGAGGTGTTAAAAAAACATTATGGGCAAAACAAATTCTTGGATTTTCTCGTAAATGTGTCAATACGTTGAAGCCCCAAATTAGTGCAGGCACGAGCCAAAAATTGTTGCACATAGAACCTAGTGCAGGAAGATATTAGTGAATAATAAGTGCACTTTTGACTCTCAACTCACTCCAAAATAGTCTCGAACAGATGCTTGTATTTCCAGGTAATATTTTCTTTCATGGCAAGCTTGGTTGATGAAGCGGTCCACATACTTGATGCACGATCCATATGGAGTGGAGGAACTGAACACACCTTAATTAATGATTTATAAATATTATCATCCTTATAAAACACAATAAGAAAAGGTATTTTTATGAAAAATAATAATTTACCTTGCCATCCTTGAACAAAATACAAACATTTAATATTACATCAAAATAGGGTTAAAGTGCAAGATAAAAAGATCAAAGCTGGTAAAACATGGGAATAAGAAAATTATTGCAGGGGAAAAAATATGCATTAAATACAACAATTCTAGGACCTGACAAGTAAAAATACAAATTCTGAGATTAAGGGATTTGTAGATATATATATGTATTGTGATTCATGTATTCTTGCAAATGATATTAAAACAATTCAACATTATCATCATACAAATTCTTGTAGGAAAAAAAAATATTAATTGTAAGTTCAATTTTTTGATTCCCTCAATAAGAAAAATAGTTATACTTGAACCAACTATGTTCACAGATGAAAAAACAAATAAAAAATCCAAACTTATTTTCAAAACACTATAACATTACAAATACAATGAAACGTATATGTTCATCAATGTTTTGAGAGATTTGGGTTTGTCAGAGCATGAATGCATTGGTTCCATAAAATCTAGTTTAAAGCGAACTACGATTTTACTAAAAAGAAGGCTAAGTGACATATGGAAAAATAGTTTTTGTTGCCATATTTCAAAAATATGGATTACAAATAAATATGCTCAATGTGTGCTTGATTCTTATGCAATATCCAAATACTATAGCTCTTACATGACAAAACTTGATAGAACTATGACATCAAATTTTAAACATGTTCAAGAAGAACATCATAAAAAAACCTTGATATTGTACAAAAAATCACCCAACTTGGAAAACATTATCTAATATTGTAGTAAATGTTTGCACACTAGGCTTTTTTTATTTTTTTCTCCTTCCTTCATCTACAAAGTCAAGAAAATGCATATTCATTAATACATCTCCCAAAGATCAATAGGTTTCTATCCTCAAATAACCAAAATAATTATAGCAAGAAGATGATTTAGAGGATGTGTTTTACACTTCACTCATTTATTGTTACTTACAATGAACTTTATCCATTGAACACATTTGTTTAGTATAGTTTTCATTAAGCTATACAGAAAGGGGTATGAAATGAAAACATGGATATGTTCCATTTGTCATAAGATTCATGACGTATAGTGAACATAAGGACCCAACCAAATTTTATAGGGAAAACATGATGCTATATGTCCCAGGTAGGCTTGATGAATCTCTTTCTAAACATATAAACCCTACTTGGATGAATGCTTATTTTAGCCTAAAGGAAACCATACGAGAAAATGAATAAATATTCACTTATATAGTTCCTAAAGCATGGAGTGGCCTTGATGAAACATCAAACATCATTGAACTAAATGATTATGGATATTTCAATAGAGATGTAATGGATGGAAAAAATTCAATTTCTGATAGCCTCTTCTTGAACAAAAGTAGACAATATGAAGAGTACAATATTGTTGTTGACCTCCTAGAGTACTTTCATAAAATGAAACACATAAAAGCATTAGTCAATAAACCTTATCATATTGTAAAACAACCACATATACTATAGGAAAAAATATTCTATAGAATCAGAAGGAATTTGAACAAAGAACAAGCAACAATAGTAAAATATATCTTGTGTAAAAATGAACAGGCTCCCTTAGATCCAATATATCATTTTTTTACTAGAGAAGTAGGCACATGAAAGATATTTTCTGCAAGAGCAATCTTCTAATCTCTTGTATGCATAGTAATAGAAATGAATATGATCCACTTATATTAAAATGTGTCATGACAACTTATAGGAAAAACAACTTTCATTGTTAGTGGTGTCACAATGCATGTTTCCTCTTCCATGTATTTTAACAAATTTGAGCACTTGCCTTTAAATAATGAAAAGATGGATACCACACTTTGAACATATTTGTGTTGTGATAATTGATGAGGTTTGTCTTGTTAGATCTACAATTTTGTACCACCTTGATAAATAGTTCCATGAAATAAAACACACCCCTGAAAACACTTTGGAAATATTGATTTGTTAATGTTAAATTCTCACAAATTATACAATATTAAGATAAATGTGAGATACATTTTATTCACAATGTTATACATATTTATACATTTTCTTAGATACCAATGGTTGTTCATATTCCAAACCATAACCCTTGCTGGATTAGGTGTCCAATATTCCCCCATTAATCTGAAGAGGTATATAGTAGTCCAAGAAGAGAGTTGAAATACAAAAAAAATAAAAAAAACTCATGGAAGAAATTGGTTGATTTTCCTCTTTGAAATGGTATTTTAAGGTGGGAGAACTCAATGTCTCAACCCATGGCAACTTAAGGTTGACAATCAACACTAGAAAACTTAGCAAAGTTCTTGGAACAATACCAAATATGGCTAGAAGTTGAAGTCTTCTGCTATTGGAAGTTCTCCCTAATGTTCTCAAAAGGGAGACCATTGAGGTATTGAATTGGAATTCTTGACATAGTTCCTGGAACAATTCTAAATTTGGTTAGAAGATGAATTCTTCTACTAGTGGAAGTGATCCCTAATTCCCGAAGAAGGGATATCATTAAGGTATCAATAGGTGGTGGTTTAAGGAAGGCCACCAACCAAAATGTATGCTCACGAGACATGACTCTGTCTTTGGCTATAGCTTGGAATATGGGTATGACTGAATCTAGCTCTAGGCTCAAGCGACAAGCTCAGGGTGTGGCTCAAGCTCACTTCACTTATATTTGAATCTTGTATATTACCATCAATTCCCACCCTGTTGGATATACAGTGAGAAGATGGAGAAATCTCAATTGCAAGAAGTGTCAATACTCAAGAACTAATTCTATGATATGACTAAAATATTAAAGACAACCTGTGAAAAACTCTCTGGTATTTGAACACCTGACTTTGAAAAAAGTGAGAGTTTCATATAGTATTTGGAAATACAAAGTAAATTGTTATTTTTTGTATATTCCAATGTGTAAAAAAGACATAAATTTTGTTTACGTTTTGAACAAAAATAAGTTATTTCCCAAGTAAGCTGTTGACATAGAATTCAACAATCGTCATTATTATGGTCCACCACCAATTGATCCACTTTTTCCATATCTATTTTACAAAAATAAATATGTGCAAAGACACAATGAATTTTTTTTGTCACATGTAGATACAGAGATAATAGTTCTTGAAGCATTTAACAAAGTTGAAAGAACCCCAAAAAAACTTTGCATCTTATGAAAAGAAACATTTCTTCGCTCAAAAATATTAGTAAAAAGAAATCTACTCATTGAATTGTATAATGGAAACTACAACATCGAAGATGGAATTGTTAATGATGTTGATGGAACATTGAAAGCTTATTCAAATGGAGAAAATGGACAAGATGTACTTGGGATATAAGTTTTTTATTCATTTGCTAGAAAATTACAAAGAAAAAATTTCAATAATTATATGGCACACATATTACAACAATGTGGACACCAATGTTTCACGTTGCAAAGATATTACCAAAATCTAGAGGGAAAAGTCCTTACACAATATGAAGACAATTTCTAGTACAACTAGCTTGTGCTAGGAAAATGCATAGAACGCAAGGCTCGACTTTAGAAAATATTGCATTTGACCCAATTGACATTAGAAAACATGCTTTAGTGTACACGACTCTCTCACAAGTTAAAACCATGTGTTATTTTTTCTTTCTTCAAAAATTAACAGACCACAATTTCCATGTTAAAAATAAATAAACATAGAAATGAAAGGCTTCATTGAAAATGCATCATGGAAATTTGATCTTGTTCATACTTATTTTGTAGATAGAAATCTACATACATTGGAATCCCTAAACATGCATACCTTGCATGTTCATCTTCATTATACTCAACAAGATGAGGACATTATGAACAATAAGCTTATTTTCTTCCAATGCACACACACACATTGCCTATCTAACCAACATTAGTTTCATGGCTTCAATTTGAATGCATTATACTATGTTCATAGTGTCCTTAATTTAATAAAAAACCACATTAATAGATTTGAAACAAAAAAACTTTTGGAATGTAGAAGTTGAGCTTGTAATGTCGGAGATTTATCTAATATGACCAATTTGCATTATGAACATATATGTTGATATTTTTATCCTTGTCTTTACAATCATTGAAACAATATCAATAGCCAAATTACACATTCCCAATCGTGAATGTTTCTTTATTATTATTGGTGATTTCAGTGTTGACATTTAATCAAATAGCCAGATAAGAAAGAAATTAATTGAATATATGCAATCAATTCACTTACAAGAATTGACACACAATTACACTCCAAACTCAAAATCTCAAATAGACCATGTTTGGACAAATACTAATCCTAGTTGTTGTTAAATTGGTTCCCTGGATGCATATTGGAGTGATCATAAGGTAATCAATGCTATCTTTTACCTAGATTTAAATTTACACTAAATGGTTCTAATCATAAACCTATTGTGTTATTCCTTTCCACGAGAAAAAGAAAAAGAAAAACTTTAGATAGAAAGAGAAAATCACTCCCCTTATTCTAGGTTTGTTCTTTCCTCAAATTATTTTTCTTCTCCTTTGGGACTTGATATTTTATCATATGCAATAGTAACAACATTAAACTTTGTAACATGAATCCAAACATTTGATTTGTTCTCTCTTTGCATCGTTTTAATATACCTTTAACAAATACACTTACTAATGTGAGATAGAGATTGTTTGACCTTCATTTTTAATTATTTGTAGTTATTTTTTCCATCATGCTTCCTCCTTCCTAAATTCACACATTAAAACAATATTACTTAATAATCTTAGATGTTTGGCATATTTCTCATCTTGCTTGCTTGTGAACCTCATAAATTTTTCATATTTGCAACAACCGAAGGTTCAATGGAAACCAACAACTTAAAAATAATTCATCTTCCTAGTAAACACAATCACAATACAATTTTTTCCCTAGCTCCATAAGGTGTCAATAAAAAACAATTCCTCAATTCGACAATCTTTATTCCATTTTTTGCATTATACATTTCATAGCTTTCATTTTACACGTAAAATTACTATGATCAAATATAGCTAGTGATAAAAAAACATTTCTTTGTGCATAGAATTTGGGTTGTTGATACAAAAATTGGTGTTTAAATCTATTTGAAATGATACCTTGTTTCTTTCATTCTATTCTTCTTAATGATGTAGTTGTAGCAACCATGTTTTTAATTCCAATTTAACTAGCGTTCATTATGTACTTACATATAATATATCTATGTTGACTTTAACAATGTGTACTCTCTGAGACTCATATCAATGTACATATTGTATTTTACACTAACTATTGTTATAGATTTGTCATCTTTGTATCATCTATGCATCAACCTTCTCATTCAATTTAGACAATATTAAGAAGTAAAACTATTTGTATAGAATTTGATGTTATTGTTAATGAAACCTTGGTGTCACAGTAATTTGAACTACATAATTGGTTCTTCCAATGTGTGTTTTTGACAGAGCCAATCTACGAGAGTCGTGTTCTAATATCCATTTCAATAGGATTGCATTATGTACCCTTTCCTTAATGCATTAGTACATGTTTTTAAACACCAGATATGGATGAATTAAGTGTATTAGTGAGATATTTTTGAGTTACACAATGAAAGTTTAAATCCTCTAAGTCCTTGTATATATTTTTCCAAAGTTGATATATAATATATTTACTCAATGGTTTTGTTTCTACAGGTGAAACAATGAGAAATATGCTAGCTTGCGAAGTAGATAATGTAGCAATTGGAAATGAAACTAGTCATTTAGATAAACGGTTCACTCATTTTCCCTCCACAATCAAGAACAAAAAACAATCTTTGCATTTGCACATTAATTAGTTTTTTCATTTTCTTTTGCTATGTTATTGTTTTTAAAATGGCAAAAAAATACAAACTCCTATGAGAAATATTTTTTTTCACAAGCAAGAAAAAGAAAAGGAAACTTCATCGTCGATAATTGATATTTGCATGGGAATTTCAACAAATGTTTTTGAAGGATATCTTTTATTGTTGTATGGCCCTGCTTCTATTACAACATCCTTCTCTCCACCAAAATCTCAAGTCATACATGTTGATCTTATTCACATAGATGGACAACTTACAATAATTGTCAACATAAGTTACAAGCTAATTTCTTAATTATTGTCCTACTTTTTTGTTGGGAAAAATGGTTGTATAATAGGATTCAATGTCATAAAAAAATAAAATATGAAAGAGGTGGTGCTAGTCACAGCATCTCATTGAGTCCAACCTCTATTGTTGATACAATACCAATTTTGTGTTAAAAATTTCACCTTACTCCATATACTACAATTGCTACACTTTTAGAAGCATGTATAGATTATTAATTTGGAATTTTTGTAGTACTTGTTACAAGATTCCAACAAAAAAATCATTAATTTGAAATATATGCGAATGATTGTGAAATGAACAATGGAAGTGCCATGATATTCTCTAGAGTTTTTACATCTTGTTTTCCTTTGTTATTTTCTTGTGTATCCTTTGCTCTCTTTTTTCCAGTTCTTCCTAAAATAATTCATACTTCCATCTTGTCTTTGCTGCAACTAATTGCATTTTTCCCTTCAATTTGTATCAGGTTCATTTCATTTTTTTTGATCCACTTAATGATGAATCAACAAAATCTGATTTGCAGACTCATGCAAGAATAAATGTCCTGGAAATGTTTCAATTGCATGTCAACTTTTTATAACCTTTCTTTTATTTATTTTTTTGCAATTATTTCATCTTCCACCAATCTTTTCTTTTTTATATTCTTTATCCACCATAAATATAATAAGAATGTATGTCTATAAACAAACAAAAATTGCATAGTACTGGAGTGGTCAAGCTAAATGATATGTTTTTCCTACCATTCAAGCCATTTTGAAATGAGCATAAACAACTTATTATAAAAAAAGATTGCCCAGTTGATAACATGCGTTATTGTACAAACAGTGGTTGCAAAACATTATTTTCATATGAACATAATCTGTAGTGTACAATGAAGGATATAGGTGGCAAGTTAAATTGCACCCTTCGAAGGGAACTTCTTCCATGATTCTTGCCAAAACTTCTCTAGATATCCTTTACAAAATACAAACAAAACATATCAGAGATTTCTTTCCTATTATGTGACTTCTCAATATATAAATGTAAGTTCACTTACATTATGCACTTACAAAATAAAAAAATATGAATATAAATAAAAAGGCTATTTTTTTTTTTTTTTTTTTCCATTTGCACACTTTGGTGCTAATTAGTACTATTTTTTTCCTCTCTTTGTGCAAATTCTTTTTATGATTTCACTAGGAACTACCACTGTGGGATTACATTTTCACAAAAAAAAAGGAAGGTTTTATTAGCATGTGGACTTGTAACAACCCCGAGTTAAAATTAAAAGCTAATAAAGGCAAAATAAGACCACCATTAAGGGACACTTATTCCAAGTTGAATGTTGGGCAAAGATATCCTAGTGGGCATCACTCGATGTGTTTATGGCTAACAAAATTTGCAAAGGCCATGGGTAAGGCAATAAAAAGGAAAAAAACATTTTTTCCACATTTCTTTATGAAAATAAAGGAAAATAGGAGAAAAGGAAGGTGAAAGGTCACAGGTTGCATGTGAGGAAGAAAATGAAGGAAAATAATTCTAAAATGAAGAAAATAGAGGCCTAATTGATGAAAAGGCTTTTGAGGATTAGTTGGTACCTTTTTTTTGTCAGTTCATTTTTGGAGCTCTCTCATTATTCTCTCTCTCCCTCACTCTTGGACACAGAGTTTTCTTAGAGCATGCTAGCTTTGGAGCAAGGAAGGAAAAAGTAAGCAAAAGAAAGGAAGGAAAGCAAAGATCAAGCAAAGAAGAGTAGGATCAAGTATCTTCAACATGAATACTTGTAGGTAACATATTGCATGTGTGATTTCCTAGTTGGTTTTGACATGCATACCTTTCCATGTTGGTACATGGTTCTCTTATTGTCGCTGGCATGTTTTTGTCGAGTTATGAAAGTTTTTTTCAGCATTGCCTTCCATTCTTCTAGATAGCCATGGTGTTATGGGATTATTTTCTCAGTTTTGAGCTTTGGAATCACTAGATGGTTTCAGAATCCAAGCCAAAGGTGGTCTAAGGAAAATTCCCAAAGGCCTAGGAATCCCTTGACCGATTTTGGCAGGATACATGGTGAACCCTAAGGGTGGAGTCTCGGTTTAGGGCCTAGTTATCTGGTGTGGATTGTGGTAACACCTGAGAGATTGGTGTCCCATTTTAGGGCCTAGTGATCTATAATGGATTGCAGTAAATCTTGAGAGACAAGGAGACAAAATATTCCTCAAGGATAGTGATGGAGTTCAATGGCATTCCAAGATTGATTTGGTTTTCGTGATCTCGGTGTCAGTTTTGGTGAGATCGCGGTTTGGTGAGGGTGGAGGTGGTTTAACCTCTAGATTCCCTTGGTTTTTTTTGGATTGGTTTATTCATGAGATCCCACATTCATGCTTTGAATGTGGCACGAGGGTGACTAGCTAAAAGAAATATTTGGTTCAACCATGTCTACGGATGGGTGGTACGTGGAAGTCCTGAATCTGGTCAACTTTTCCTATGTTTAATAAAAGCTAAGCTCTCTTTATTTTTTACTTGTTAATATGTGTCTTTAATGGTTTTTATCTCATTGTTACTTTCATTGTTTAATTCTAGTTATAAGCATGGTTATATGACTGGTTATTTTCTTGGTTATTTCATGTATTTACCTGTAACTGAAAGGTTAATGGATGCAAGACCTAATTGATGTTAACATACTTAAGGGAAGAGGGTGGTGATCATTCTTGTCAAGTTCCACATGAGTTATCACTCATTTTTGCTATGTCTTGTATTCTTTTTCTATAGATTTCATTGATGCCAAGTGTTTGACAGAATGTCAGTCCCAGTTGGGGATGGTCAAGCCTAGTCCTAGAGTAAGTTTTGACCTATACGTTTTGTCATTATGTAAATTATGGATTCAAAAAGTGTCATCGAGTCCTATGCAGTGACCTAGGCTATGGGCCTGAAAAAGTGGCTCAAATCTGAGAGATGAAGGCACAACATGAGGCAAAACATTATCGAGACACATGAACACCCATGTTGTGGGAGTGTCTGGAGCCTCCTGGTTGCATGCTTGTTGATATAAAGGTATTTTCCAAGGTTTTATTAGTCTAAAATCTCAATGGGACCTAGGGTTTGGCTACCTAAGTGGTTGGGATGGTTTATGGGAGTCTCATTGCTGATGTGAAAGGTCTGTATGGTGTGTTTCCATCAATTCCACTTCCTTAAGGTGACTTAGGAGATTGACTCATATCATAGTAACTTTTCATCATATGTTTACCCCGGTTAGCTAGTTACTTGGGAAGATATGGGAGGAGGGAATTATAGAGTGGTATCAGAGAAAGGTTCACCCCTTAGACTAGATGGGATGTGTGTTGGTCATGCATTCATGTCGGTTTAACATGTGTTAATCATCCTTGTGATCTATATTCTTCTTACATATGCATGGTGTTGGTCATTGTTGTAGTGATGTCACCATGTCAACGAGGATGTTATTATTATGAAGTGTGTCATCATAAGTGTATTATTATTCACATGTTGTTTATGCATGTTAGTATTCACATGTGGTCAAGTGTGCATTGATATGGTTATTGTTTTCAAGCATGAGGTCATGGTATGTGTAGTTGATATGGGCATGCATTGAGGACTGGAATCTATTTATAATGATGGATATATGGTTACATGCTTATGTGTTATATTTATATATGCTATCATGATTATGTAATAGATGTACCACTAGTACAAAATGGCTAGTTAGTTACTAAAACGACGACTAAAATTTGCATATAAATGACTATTTTCAGTCAGTGACCAGTAGTAGCTAATTTACAGTATCTTATAACACAACAAACTTTTAGTCATTTTTAACTTAGTCATTAATTGATTGTCTCACTTTTATCATCTAGCAGTATATTTAGTCATAAATTTGGTGATTAATTTAGTTATTGATTTAGTCATTAATTGTCACAATTAATGACCAAATATACAACAAAATATATTACTATATGATCATCTGATAAAACCAATTAATGGCCAAAGAAAAATGACCAAAAGGTTGGTCATGTTATAAGATACTATAAATTAGCTTCTAATAGTCATATATATGCGAATTTTAGTCATCGTTTGAAACCAATTAACGACCAAAGAAATATGACTAACTTTTTGTTGTGTTATAAGATACTGTAGATTAGCTACTTATAGTCATATATATGAAAAATTTAGTTGTCATTTGTAATGAAAAATTAATCATTTGCAGAAGTCATTTATATTTTTTTTGGTAGTTTCATAATCATTATATAAACGACTAATTTAGTAGTTTATATTCATTTCATTTATTTTCATTATTAATCATTATAAATGACTAATTTAGTCGTATGTTCATTTTATTTGTGTTCATCATTAATCAATATAAACTACTAGTTTAGTAGTTTTAGATTGATTTTATGTGTTCATTATTAATCAACATAGATTAATTTGTATGATTTTGCAACTAAATTAAAAAAACATCATATAATGTGAATTAGTTCATCTAATATGAAAATTGAAAATTACATATGTTAGTTAAAATACTAAACAATATCAAGTGCAACTATAAATAATTTCAACCACAAAATTATATTATATGAAATGTCGAGTATTACAATATGAGTTTCCAACTTAACATTGGTTGGACTATAATTTACAAATGAAATTTTGTTTCATCACTATAAAACATTATCATTGTGATGTCAAGTCATTCCAGGTGAATTCACCAACTATGAAGACTTGAACATCAGTTTCTATGTGTGTGTCTTATGCGGGATATTGGCTTTAAGGGTACCACTTTCTTCAAATCCTGTTGCTTACCATCAAGACTGAGTTCCTTTTTTGAAAACCAAAGAACCTAGATTCTAGAGTGTAAGACATGAAAGACAATGAACACTAGAATATAAATTAAAGTAGACTATAAAGGATTTATATTACATATACCTCAACATCAACAATGTTAAAGCCATTCTTCCCCATAAAAGCAAGAAACACGAACAAGTTTTCTTCAGTTGAGTGATAGTGGCCATTATGTGGCCAGATGACATGTATAAATAAATTAAAGTCACCATGGAAAATAACACCTTAGTAACTTAGTATTCAACCTTCACAGAAAGCTTAGGCACAATCATGCCAACTAGGTTACATGTTAAAAAGCTCAAGCTGTAAATAACTTGTTAAAACAAATAATCTGAGGTGTGATGTCTAATCCTTGTCATTTTATTCGCAAAAACAATTCGTTGTGTAATGCATGAACTTGGCCAAGTATATAAACAACATGTTCTCAAATAACAACATGAAAGTAAAATTTTCTAATAATCATGAAAATATTTCAATACAAAATAGTTAAAAGGATTTCAATCAATGTCGTGTAATATTAATTTCATCTTCAAGCTTTGGTTGTTGTTTAAATAAACATAATACCAAATACTTTCAATTTCATAGTTAAAATACAAAGCAAAATTGAAATAAACGTTCAAAAGGCAATCAAACAATAAAGAGAGGATATCATGGAATGGACATTGAAATTATTTAAAAAATGTTTACCTATCCATCGATATCTTATCATGCATTCCTAAAACATTTGCTTGCCCAAAATAACCATGAGGTGAAAGAATCAAAACATTAAAAAACATAGGAATACTTACTAGAAACATTTCCAAAGTCGATGGCTGAAGTGCCTTAAGGATCTCCAACAACAAATGAATCATATCCAAGACATGATCTCTATATTGTCTCCCTATCCTTTTTCCAATCACATTTCATGTAACCTTCCCACACCAGAGTCAATTAACAATCAAATGAAGGAATTGAAATCTGTTTTTATCTTTTATATATATAAATGTTGAATAAAATTTGTTTTGTTAACATATTAATTTGCATTTAAAGCTTTCCTGTCATGAGAATGTATCAATCAAGTAAAACATAAAAAAAAAAAAAAAAAAAAAATTACCTCAATGAGGTCCTCTAACAATTTCTACAATATCAATATTTGTCTTGCTGTGATATCTTGGATAGAAAAAAGAACATATCTGCACACGAAAAATCCATATATTACTTATGTTCAAACTATGTATATGGTGTATTCTTAGGTAATTTTTTATTATGTCCCTCTACCTTTACCAAAGCAGATTGTAGCTTGGTTAAACTCTATATCCTTTCATTCAACATCAATTTCTACATGATAAATGTCACACATTATTCTTTCCCATTTCTGAACATGCTATATATGATAAATTGAAAGTCACATAAAGGCATGAGAAAACCATTTTCTAACCAAAACAAATAAACAAACAATTCCTCGAATAAAACTTCACACATCCGAAATTGCTCTACCACGTGCTCAGACTAAAGGTGATATTCTTTGAATCATCTTTAGTTCATATTTAATGGGATATTCCTAATTTTACCATGATTTCAATTTGGTGCTAAAAGAAATATATAAATCCAGGTTATTATCAGTGAACTTAAAGTATAATTCAAAAAAATAATTTCATTATAAGGTATGGAGAGAGAAACATCTTCATAACGAGGATTCTCTATTTTAGTTTGGTTTGAGTTGAGTTGGTATTTGAATATATAGTTTTGTCTAAAGAAGTGAAATATAAAGATGAGAATCAAAATAACATTGTGAATTTTTAATTAATTCATATTATATATCTCTAAAAAAACCGGGTCATCCTTCTCTACTATTTGATAGAGATTTATTGGCAGAATAATAATGAAATAACTATCAAACAAAATGATGCAATATATTAACCAGGGAAAGAAAAATGGCATGGCTTTAGTATTTGTGTGCTCGAAGGAAATCCAACAATGGTTGTGTTCTTTCTTTATCATGAAATAGTATTGAAGACAAATATTGGTTTAGAAATTAAACTCTGTTACCAATAGGAGATGGTCGTGTAGGGTAAGGAAAGGATGAATTGAATGGCTCAAGGTATATCTCCAATACATAGCTATCCTTGTCACTACAAAATAAAAATTTGTTATCATTTGCTTATCCAGGTAAAAAGAAAAGTGAGTTTGTATTTGTGCAATTGCGATAGTGTATGAAAAAGAGAGCACTAGTGGAAATCAAAGTGTGTTGTCCCATCATTTAACCTAATAGAAAACTTATATATTCAGTTGTTGACTATAATGGAAATCAAATGTAAAACCCACTCAACTTGATCTTTACATGGCATAGTCGTAATGAACTAGTACAATAGAAGCATGCTAACTCATAAACAAGAAACAATAAAAAAGAATAATGGAACATTATTTCCTGCCACATAATTGGCATGAATAAAATTTCCACAGAATTAAACCAAAAAAGGAGAAGAGCTTATGGAAAAATAACATATCATTAGTGTTTTGTATCCACTTTAACACATGTAGCCTAGGGAAGTAGAGGAGGCCAAGTGTAGCAGGATTACAATTGTGTGGGATATAAAAACAGAAATGTGGGAAAACACACCTGCAAGTTCATGCAATCTCACTCTAAATAATAGAACATGTTGAGGATAGTAATGATGAAAATAGATCATGTACTAAGATCAAGCCCCTTATTGGTCATCAATTAGCAAGGCGGATGGTAATTTTTACTCATAAAAAAAAATATCATAATTAGTGTAATGTCTGGGTTGATTTTTTGTGAATTTTTTTAATTTATATTATCATGTCCTTGCAGGAGAGAATGATGAAAGTTTTCCAGGTTTGGTCAAACTGGTTTATCCTTTCATATGCTTATGTGAATGGACAGAGAGCTACCTTTCTTCGATTTGGAAATTCAAGTGTCCCTCCCTTTTATTCAATATGTGGAGATGCCCCACCATTTAAGGACCTCAATAGTTCTGAATCCAATCTTACCGACATAATATATGGATCTGGTCCAAGTCAAGATGTTACTATGGTGATTGGAGATGGAGAAACAACTCAAGAATTGTTTAGTATTCCTCTTGTGGAGCTTGAAGGATAGTGTAGGAAAAATGGTTTGTCTATTTGTGGTGGTAGGGAGGTAATGTTTTTCCTTAGCTTAGAACAAAAAGAGAAGCATAAGAACCAATATCAAGATGACGATTTCAGGTATGGGTATAACTTTGCAATCGGAGGGAAGCATGCAAGAGAAACGAATTCTTATATACATTTGTGAGGGGGAAGGTGGAGCATGGGTGAAGAAAGAAAATACATACTTTATGATGATAAGGACTATATATCATTATCATCATCTATGAAAAATGTTTAGGAAGAATCATCTTTACAGTCACGAGTTGTGGAACGTGAATCATTGGATGCCTCTTGTAGTGGAACTTTACCAATAAAGGTTGGTGTGGTGATGGTAGTGTCATGTGATGTGCCCCAAAAAGTTCAAAATATTCTAGGCAATGTCAAGGATAATTTATTTCTCTACTCCTTAACTTATATTTCACGCCATCCACTTTTTTATAGACCAATTATCAAGATCATAGAAGGATATTTTCTTTAATGAAGGAGTCCAAGGGATAACAATTTAAGCATATGATCATTTTTTTAAAAATGGACAGTCTTGTCTGACTTATAGCGACTTAGCTTTCAAACTTTCTACCAAGCCAATGTTATTCACATGTTACAATTTTGAGTATGACTTGGGGTTTAATTTGAATGATAGGATTTTTCATCATACTATTTAGTCAAGGAAAAGAACCAAATTTAGAGTCCATTTGAATTATGATTTGTGAAGCATAGTAACATATTTGGTGAGCTTAATAGGGATAATCCTTGTTGTGATGTGTTACATTCGAATGGCATGAATGCATGAATTTGAAAAGGCTGAGATATGATATAAATCTTGTGAAATTTTGACCAAATAAATAATCCAAACTTGACACTTGAGATGTGATATAAATCTTGGGAAATTTTAACCAAATACATAACCTAAACCATAAAACTAATAGCTTGAAATCCATTGTTTGAAGTGTTGCTGCTAAAGAAAAATTTATTAAATGCTTTTAAAAATTAACATACAAATAATTTACAAAAGCATGGAATTTCATTATCAACCAAATGTCAAACTGGATAACAATTAAAGTGAACCTGTAATTACAATCCAAAATCAACAAGGCATATTGGACAAATGTTCAAAAATCATTGGGAATATCCTAATCCTACATGTTTCTCATCTAAATCAACCGAAAAGGTTACCTTGCTAGGAAACATGGAACGTTAATGATACAAATGACAGAAAGATAAATATAAAAAACTAACTATTAGAACCAGCACAAACAATGAATGATAACCAAAATGAAAATGGGGCAAAATGTTGCATACCCACTCCATGAGACTACCATCTACTTCCATACTCGATGCTGCCCAAGACTAAGTAGGTCATTCCACTGGTGTGCACATCCTTGTATCCATAGTAGAATTCATCGTCATATCCACATACAAATTGCATTGGTCATACCCTTTTGTAAAGGAAAAATACAAGAAAATGAAGCCAGAAAGCCTTTTTACTGGTCAACGGTTTAAATATTTTGAAGCGTGTATTTAAAAAGAAGATTCTCATACCAAATCCTTGCTTGCTTTTAAACTCTATTCAAATACATCGCTTCCTCCAAAATCTTTACATATCGTGGATCATCATAATTCAAGTCATCAATTAAATGAAGTTCTATCATCTCTAGATCAGGTGTGCTCTAAATAAAGCAACCTAATACACTGATTTCCCTATCATGAAATTAAGATATGTCTACATAAACCTGTATATAGGGAGATGAGAGAGTGGGGATCTGAGACATTGAGGTATGGGATATTTTGAAAGTTCCTGCATTGTATTTCAAAACTATAATAAGCCAAATTTGTAGTCATTTACAAGGTAAAAGACATAAATACTTATTATGAACATCATGGAAAAAAACCATGGAAGAATTTTATGGTATTTTCACATCTTATAGCAGGTTAACTTTTTAAATTTAGGTAGTGTAGATTTTCATTAAGGAATAGATATGAAACAAAATCGTTACTTGGTTTTGTTTCATATCTATTGGATATACTGAATGTGCAAACAGGATATAATAATGAACCAAAACATAATAGTCAACCTAAGCTACATCAATATATGCTTTGTATAAAAAAGTTTTTTATGTTATACCTAACAACTAAGTAGCAAATGCAAACATTCTTAAACATTGAAAGATGTTGTTCATAGCACATGTAATAGAAAATCAGAAATTATGTTTTTACCAAGATAAAGTTGTCACCATTAACAAACATTGGAGATTAGGAAGCCTCTCGAATAACAAATTGAGAAGACACACATTTCTTTAAGCAAAGGCGCAACACATATGACCAACTCCTTTAATGATTTAAAGTTCCCCGTCATCTCAATCAATATGTCCCAAAAGAAATTGTATGCATTATCGGGATATGAGTCCATTTCCAGTATGGTCAAATTACTTCCACATCGCATATTGAGTCTCAAGATAGAGCATGAAAGCTCTTAAAACAATATCCCATTCACTCTAAATTTTTTTATCATGTATGCCCCAGCATATGCGTACAAGAAAACCTGCATTTACAGTGGTTTATACTTTATCCACATACAACCTGCATTTACATTGGTTTCATTATAAAGCATTGAAAGTAAACCATTTCATAAACTATGATTCCATTAGTTAGTTGGTGATGGCACACACATCCTACTATGGCCTTCCAAAGTAACAATAAAATGATGAAAAAGTTAATGGAAAGCTAAGATGTACTTTAATCATAAAACTTATAAAAAATATAATTAACTATATATAATTTATATCACTATAAGATAAATAACAAAATTAAATAATTATTTTTTATATTTTATGATATTATTTAATATATAAATATATAATTAATAAAATAAATATAATTTTATTAAATATATTTAATTATATGATATTAATGATTTTATGATTTTTTTTTTTTTTTTTACTTTAAATGGTCATTTTTGAAGGTGTATAATGACCTAGTACTTTTTCATCAAAATTAATTTATGTCATTTATATATTTCTAGTAAATCTTTCACGCTATTGAATTTTAATAAATATTTTCCTATTTATGAATATGTTATGATAAGTGGTATGATATTTTATGAACTAAAATAATCATAATTTATAAAATAAAATGTTTTGGAAAGGAAACACCATAATGAGATAAAATAAGAAAGAGTAGCATAGAAGAAATAAGATGCTATATGTTATGTGACTTAATTCAATATTTAAATTATAAATATGAATTATTTTATTTAAAAAAATATAGGTTTGGAGAATTGTGGAATACTATTCTTTTTGTAATGATTATTTTTTTTAGATTGAATTATGTTAGATTGGATGGTGGAAAAGCCACGATTTGTTTAAGTGAAAGAAATATAGTAAAGTGCTTATGTAATAAGTATTTTTTATTAATAAATAAAGAGTGGGAATTACTTGGGAATGGGGCACATTAGTAAGAGATTCTTGCTAAAGAAAAAAGTAAAGAAAAAAACAAAAATCTCATTAATGGATGAGATCAAGATAAATCTTCCAAAATAAGAACTCCTAAATAAGCTTTGATGGATAGGAGAAAAAAAAGATCCATTAAATCCCTTAGCTGGATAAAGATGCTAAGCATGGCTAAGAATAAAGTATCACGAGAAAGAAAAATGGGCTTTAAAGGAAAAGCCTAGGAAAGTGGATTTTAGAACCACAAAAGGAGGATGCCACTAAGGGAAAAATCTGTTATGGAATAAAAGGTATAAAATACCTACTCAAGAGATCAAATAGGTTGTTGATACCCTAGCAAGTACATCTCAGGGGGTGAACTCAGATCCATTGGGTGGAAAAGGTTCAATATTCCTAAGCGTTCTCCTAATGATGATACCAGTTAGATTATTTGTTATGTTAATCTCTTAGCGTAAATTTTTATATTCAGATGATGCTTCTAGAAAATTGTTATCATAGAATTACTCATGCTCAAAATTCAATGTTATTATTAAGATGAATGAGTACCATTATCCGGAATTTATTTATAAAAAAACAAATGATTTTGTTATTCAATTGAATATGTATGGTAGTCAAAAGAAAGAAAAGACTCGAAGTTTAGATATATGTGTTTATATCTGTAAAGGTGTATTATTTAAAATTGGGTTATCTACAAATTGTTACTTTTCTTCCAAGTAAATGTTCCTAAGCATGCATTAGTCTCGGAAACTATGCATATTGTTTCTTTACGTATAGAAGAAGTAATAGTTAGAAGTGTGTAGAAGAAAAAAGGATGTAGTAGAAACAATTAATAAATCTCAGGGGGACAATTGCGAAATCACCATAGAAACTGAGTTGTAATTTCCTAGAGTCATGTCTTTAGAATGGAGGAAAATTTCAACTTTTGTTTGGATTAATTGACAGGAATTTAAATTATAGTGGTAAAGAACATAAGAAAATTAATAGAGTAAGTGAACATACTGAAACATTACACAAATTAATAACTACTTAACATGATTTCTTAGCCAAGATCTTAAATCTGAGAATAACCTATTACTATCTATTTGTAATGGAATTATAAGAAATTCTGAAAAAGAAACCAGTAAAAAGTCCATATGTAAAGAAACAATCAAGATATTAATTATTCCTCATTTTCTTTTATACATATATGTCTAGTAGAATTAAAATCGACAACACTGAAATTCATGAATAACATTAAATATTACAGATAATGAAGTAATGATTCAGAATTAATACACATGAATAGGAATTTTGAGTTATATATACACACACAAAGCTCTTATCCTGTAGATTATGCCTTATCCTGTAGGTTATGCCATAGTAAAAAAAACACAAAAATAACCACCCAAAACGGGTCATAGTATCGAACTAAACACCACAGAGGAATTTTACTGAGTAGCACTAGAAGAAGAAACTGTTCTGCGAGAATTGTACCTTATATTACAACAAGCTTATGTTCTACGCCCTCGTAACTAGGGTCCACAAAAAATTATAAGTATGGCTAGTATCTAAAGACAAAAGGAAATAAAAACAAAAAATACAACATCAGTTCGATTAAGTGAATTAACGCCTAAAGTTACCATAGGTCTTGCAATGTGAATAATTCACAAAATCACTAAAAGTCAACGAATATTAGTAAGACCACTGAACCGAATCGATCTCTAGAGACTGGAACTTAACCAACCTCAAAGCAATAACAACTGAAAATAAGTGATGACAGTGGTTCCCAACTGCATGAGGAAGAGTTACCTCAAGAATGTTTTAGTACCTTCATGACACAAGAGACAAGAGTATTAATATGCTATTGTTTGAAGTCTGAGTTAGCAGCATAATATTACCACAAGAGAAATTAAACTTCATCAATGTCTAGGATAAAAGCGTCGCGTACTCCTATCTGTATAAAAGCAAGAGAGGAGGCTCCATTAGATGTCTGCGAAGACATTCAGAGAAATATTAGGTCGGGAAGCATATTAAAAACATAAGGCAAAAGGTGAATGGGTGTGGAAATTGTTATAGTATACCAAACAAGAGAACTGAAGAGTGGTCATGCCATAAGAAAAATACAAAATTCCGTGTTGATAAAAACCAAAATTGTGTTCATTTACCTTGTATTCTTTGTCAAATATAGGGTAACTGAATCAACTAAGTCGGTCTCTGTCGCTCCTTGTATAATAAAGGGAAAAACATTCAATCCAAGCACATTGACTATGTGTATGGAAAATCTTGAAACAATAGAAAAGGATAAGCGATAGCAAAGACCAGTGGCACAAAAAAATTCCCTGAGAGAAAAAGAATAATGATATTGAGAGAATGAGACTCTGGTATGAGCATCACACTTAAAAGACAAAGAAAAACACAAAAAAACCAACAAAAACGTTATCAATAGAATAAGGATGCCAAAAAGATAGAGGATAGGAAACCGATCCATTAGGAACACCATAAAAGGTGAGTGAGATCAGTTAGAAAGAACATTTGCACACTTAAATGACAAAATCTTATACCTGTAAAATTTTCCGAGGGACAAGTGTGAAGTCTGGAAAAATAAGTCTTTACTCCATGACCTCTGTGCACTAACGAGAGGCCGTATGCTGAGAAATTGTTGGAGGAATGGCACTACAATGACATCAAAAGAAAAAGGCGGAAGAGAAAATGGAAGATCAATGAAATGACTATGGGGTAAAAATATTAGGGTTGACGTCATTAGATCCTGTCCCTTTTTTCCCCAACCTCTCATCTCATCCATTTAAAAGTAGTCAGAGTGGTCACATGAACATGATGTGAAGTAAGGGAACGTGGCAAGGAAGGACTCGGTATCAAATTTCCTAATGCAGAGTGGTAGCACTTGGCATAAAACAGTGGAGTTTCATATAACTATGTGTTAGGTGTGAATAAATATATTCCTATGTTATTTAACATACACAAGCATCCTCATTGGTACCGATAACTAATAGTACCTGTAAACATTCCAAACAATAGATATGAATACTTTTGTATACGCATGCATAGATAGACATAATAACAATTACATAAGCCTTATGTTGAGCAGAAACAAAATACAACATTCAACGACCAAGTGGTGCATACAATATCAATATCAGACACTTCGACCAAAGATATAGTTGCGGAGATAGATATATTCCGTGTTATCACAAAATCTAACCTTGATAGGTTGTTGATCAAGTAGACTTGAGTAACTCTTTCAAACCAATCTTTTGGTTGAGGCTTAGCCTCCTCAACCTGGGAGGGCTCTCTCAATAGGTTAAAGATTTTTGATGAATGATTAGATGGCTAACTCTAGGAACAAATGGACAGATGTATAACCGGTTCGCTGGTTGAATCTAATATTAGCAAATATCTATTGGGCTATGGAGTCAAGATGATATTTAACAAAACAACATGATCAGCAAAACATGGAAGTCAAGGCACTTAAAGTTTAGGTTTATAAATAAAACAGTAACACAATGAAACAACACAGTTTACAAGCATGTGAAGGAAGTTAGAGCATTTTCCAATGAATTCTAAGTATCACAAGCTCATACCACTACAAATAAGTAATTGAACAAGGCCATAAGAGCATCAAACACATAAACTCCTTGTGAATCTTGAGTAGTCAAACTGATCTCTGTATTAAGTATAAAAACCACAGTTACTTACAATAACACAACTTTCCCTTTGCTAATGAAATTTACCAACCCATTAAAACATAGGGTGACTTGACACTTATCTAAAACCATGACTAAGAAAAATGTAAACCCTTGTTTTGGTGATAACATCCCGCATGATCATGGGTTATAATATATCAATTTGTTGGATTAGGGATAGAAACTTGAAATAGTAAACTCTTCAAACTCTAAGGAATTGAGTAATACAAGAAAAATGAAAAAATAAAGGTTTTGGTCATCTTAACAAGTACACGATCTACGACATATTTAAATAAAAAAAGGAAAAAATAATAATGGAAGGAGTACTATAGATATATGTATGAAATACAAATAAAAAAAATTGAAGTGTGTATTTGGATTTTTGTGGGTATGTGACAGATGGTATCAGAGCCTAGGTTCAAAATGGGGCCTAAAGGAACCACCATAGTAATAAGTAGAATTGTGTAGGATTGAAAAAATGATGTAAATAACGTAGAACTATTATTTGGTTATGTTGGAATAAAAAATAATCAAGTGATGCGGGCTACAACAAAATGGAAGAGGATCCACCTCTAGCCATAATCAAAGGTGAATAATTATATGTTAAATTAGGAAACAGGGCCACCCCACTAACTTCTCAATTTGTGGATGTTATCATAAATATGCAACAAGGGTTGGCTCATCTAGGGAGCAACAATGAATGCATGTTAAAGCCTAGTGACGAGAAGTAAAGGATGATAAGGAGAATGACTGAAAAGTCTAGCCATAGAACTATAGAACGTGAAGCGTTGAAAATAAATAAAATGGGCACAAAATCAAAGGAATTTAAAAGTGGGGGAGATTTAGATAGAATGTATCCAAAAACACAAAAGAGAAAGAAAAAGGTGGAGCTACAAAGGGAATTTAAGAAAATCAAGCCCCCTACATTTGATGGGGAGAAGAAAGAGGATGCAGAAACATGGCTTCTGAATATTAACAAATATTTTGAAGTTTATGAATATGAGAGTAACTAGAAAGCTAGATTGGCCATTTAGCAACTGCAAGGAAAATATTCTCTATGGTGGGAATAATCTAAAAGTGTACATCTATTGGAAGAAACTATAGTATCTTGGGAGGATAATTATTTTTTTTCATCATTCTCCATTAGTTAGTTGATGATTAAGGGTATGTTTGTATTATTAAGAATAAATGTATGACGTCAAAGTTTATCTTGGAATTCAAGTATTTAGACTAGAAAAATCAAGTTAAATGGGTGTAGCATTTTATCTTATGATATAGTTTACTTGGTTGTGGCTCTAGTATGTATGCACACATATTCTTTTATTTACATTGTTGTCACAAATTATATAGTGAAAAATAAATTTCTTTCATTAACAAATACAACCTATGAATTTTCAAGGGTTTCGTAGATAATGGGCTTTTGTTCTCTTGATTTATTGAGGGTTTCTTCAACTATCTGTGGTCCTCTTCCATTTTGGGTACTGCTAGAATAGTCAAATATTTTTTGCTATTATACATTTTTTCTCACAAAATTAGCCATTTTTCCTTTGTAACCTAGGGTTATGTTTCATTCTGATGTGTGTGTGTGTGTGTGTGTGTGTGTGTGTGTGATTAGTTGTACTCCTTACATGGATAATCACTTTCTTTTGTAGCATAATTCCTCTGTGAATTGAGAGTGCACAGTGGTTCGATCAAGATTACTCCAACAGATTCGACCTACATCCACCATAATTATGGTCATTATTTCCATCAATTATTATTCAAGAACTTATATATATACACGCACACACACACACACACACATCTACATATAATCATTTTAGATTTTACTACAAACATCATTATTATTATTTATGTACCTACCAAGGGTCATTGGTATACATCACAACCTAATAGGGTTTAACAACCTATACTCAATAAGAGTTAAACACATCTTGTTAGGGTCCAACCCTAACCTCTTTATTTATGTAATAGGGTCGAGTTATAGTTATAGTTAGTTAAAGAATCAATAAAGAATGCCTTAATAATTGTAAGTGGTTGACCCGCATTTAAGAAAGGGACTACAGTTAATTGCAAATGTGCCATGGTATTAGATAGATGGTATTTAGAGAACCATGGTAATGACCCATGGTATTGTATGTATGAATCCTATATAAAGGATAGGGACTCCCCATTGAGGAATACCGAGTCTTATTTTGTAATCGAGTTCTACTCTGCTGGAGGCTACCCCCTAGAAGAGGCAAGTGAACATTGCTTTCATCTCTGAATAATAAAATACCTGCTATTTTTCTCATTTTGTTCCATGTTCTTGGTTGTATTTATTAACATATTTGGTATTCTGGAATTCCTTGTAGGTCAAGAGCACAACCAGTGGTATCAAAGCACTTTCGAGGGCTGGTTGTACCTCCATTTTTGGCAGATCTTTTTTTTTTAGGCTAGATACGTGTTCCGACATCTTTAAACCATGGGATCTATAGTTGAATGCATAAACCTACGGATTTGGGGAGTCATGCACACAAGAAACACAAGAGGTGGTCATGCTTGTTGGACTCCCTTGCAACCCCTGTGGGTACCCCTTCGAGTAGTATCGCATTAGACATAACTACACATGGATTTCCTTCCACGTACCATCTAGGTATATCAGAAGCCCCCTAGGGTCACCTAAAACCTCACCTTAGATAAATCGTCGATCGTCTTACTATTACAGTACACCAAGAACAAAAATCGGAGAGATTACTCGACGTATGATAGGGTAGTAGGGTAGTACAGTTGATTCTGCTTAGTTAGTGCCCTGAAAGATTGGGCCGAGTACTATTATTGGACCCTTATGTATATTATGATCTGTAGCACCTAACACTCCTTTGAGACCATAGTTCCCTTGAATCTCTGAAGATCTCCTATTATCTTATTTTCCAGATCAAATCTAGAATTTGGGGTTCTGTCTTCGCCGCAACAATAAAATCCACCAGTTGAGGTTCTACCTCCACAGTACCATTCAAATCTAACAGTTGGGTTTCTGTCACCACCGCAGCCCAACTCACATTCAGCAATTAGTAGTTTCACACGCAGATCTTACCATTTGCGCAGTGAGTCTTGTGGCTCCTATAGACTTGGCTGATTCTTGCAGGACATTAGGTAGGATCAAGTTTTCTAGAATTTGGCCACTGCAGTATTGATCAATGGGGAGTAAAACTCCACTTGGAGTAAAAAAAAAATATCTGAGGCCTTCTCGGGACACTTATAAGAGACATAGCCCATAATAATTAAGATGATGAGCTGATCGTAGTGGTACCATTCACTTGTCAACTTCAATTTTTGGGTTGTCCCAAATTTTTCAAAGTGATGACAAGTGACCAAGATCTGTGTATGGTAGCAACCAGACCTCAAGTCATGGCCAACGAGAAGATCAAGTGCCTTGAACAAAAGTTGGATTCTTTCCAGAGCCTAGCGGACCAAATGAAGGAATTCTTGGCACAATTCAAAGTGAGCATATCGGGGTTGCATTCAGAGGCACATGGTATTAATGAAGACCTTGAAGGAGAATATAGCCATCATCTTCACTTCCATAGGAATCACCAACATTCCCACCCTCGCCCACCCAAGTTGGACATGTATAAATTTGATGGTTCTAATCCAACAATATGGGTAGCACAAATGGAACAATATTTCATTCTGAATGATATCCAAGATGATCAATCTAAAATCCATATGGGAGCCCTTTACTTGGACCAAGAGAGATGAAAATGGTGGAAGTGGCATCGGAAATGCTATCTCGAGAACATAACTTGACAGGTGTTCTCAAAATCTCTTTGTGACCGCTTTGACTGAGAATCTATTTTTTGGGGTCTTCTTACTAAGCTCCAACAGACAGACACAGTAAAAGACTGCATTGCAACCTTTGATACATTGGCCATCTGCACAGAAGGTCTGGGACATGAATTCTACTCATAATGTTTTATAAGTGGTCTCATAGAAGCCATCGAAGCCCATGTCTGGATGCACCGCCCACCTATATGGATGGACGCTTGCACAAAGGCTATTGAAGTGGAATGTGCTTTAGCTGCCCAATCGCCTCATTCAAATTTCATAGCCAAGGGATGCCCACCCAGGCTCAGGGCCCTACCCAAACACTTAAGGTTCAAAAGGTGTCTCCAGCAAAAATGGCTAAAAGAAGAAAACAAGGATTTTGCTACTACTGTGATGATAAATACTCCCCCGGGCATAAATGTAAGGAACCAAAATTCTTTCAAATTGATGTTACTGATCACAACTCATCTAAGGAAGCCCCACCCTTTGATGGATGAGAGGACGAAGTTAAGGAAACCAAGAAGGACAATGAACTACCATCTACGCCAAAGGAACCAGTTATCTCGCTACTTGCCTTCCCGGGAATTTGTGCACCCCAAACTCTCAAAATCAGAGGCTTTATTAAACATCTCCCTATAGTAGTATTGATTGATAGTGGCAGCACTCATAACTTTATCCATCAGCAAGTCCTCGAAGCTGTTCATTGCTTTGTCAGGAAAGTCTCTAATTTCCAGGTCCACATTGTTGATGGGGGGAAAATGAAATGTGAAGGCTGCTAAGAAAATATCAAATTCCAGATGGGAGACTACCACATAAAGACCCACATGTTTGCGATTAACATGGGTGGTTGTGACATTGTCTTGGGTGCTAAATGGCTTCGCAAACTAGGCCCGACCACCATGGATTTCCAAGAGTTATATATGAGCTTTAAGCAAAATTACGACATGCATACCCTCCGTGGACTCTAGGCCTATCATCACCTCGCATCACATGGAAGAGTTGTTGAAAAAGGGCCATCAAGGAGTTATCGCCCAGTTTAATGCCATCCAAGCCATAGAGACCACTACTCTTCATATTCATCCTGACATGCAACAGGTCTTGAATCGACACCAGAAGGTATTTCACAAACCTAAAGAGCTTCCACCCTCTAGAGGGGAGCATGATCATAGCATCAGTTTGGTCCCAGGGGCACAACCGCCGAATGTGCACCCATATCAATATCCTTTCGCCCAAAAGAATGAAATTGAAAAAATCATCAAGGAATTCCTTGAATTCAGTGTCATTCATCCTAGCATCAGTGCTTATTCATAACTAGTGGTCATGGTGCTCAAGAAATATGGGGAATGGTGCATGTGTCCAAACTTCAGGGCCCTCAACAAGATCATAATCAAAGACAAATTCCGTATCCCAGTTGTTGATGATCTACTAGATGAACTACATGGTGCTCAATTTTTTACTAAGCTAGATTGGTGCTCTGGCTATCACCAAATACGCATGAAATTAGACATTCCCGAGACTGATTTCCGAACTCATGAAGGCCATTATGAATTCTTGGTAATTCCATTTGGTCTCCGTAATGCCCCATACACTTTTCAAAGCCTCATGAATCACCTGCTGAAACCATATCTCCGAAAAATTGTCCTTGTTTTCTTTAATGACATTCTCATGTACAACCTAACCTGGGAAAAAATTCTTCATCATGTAGATCTACTCTTGCAACTACTTCGGAATCATAAATTATTTGTCAAATCATCCAAGTGCTTTTTGACATGGAAGACGTTGAGTATTTGGGCTACATTGTGGGTCGTGAAGGTGTCCGGGTGGATCCCAAAAAGATATAGGGAATGCAAGATTGGCCCCAACCAAAAACCTTGAAGAGTTTGAGGGGATTCTTGGGTATCACCAACTACTATCGCAAATTTGTCCATAATTATGGTGGCATTGCTAGACCACTCACTAACCTCCTAAAGAAAAAATTATTCCTCTGGATTGATGCAGC